>CM026395.1:57774205-57935344 GCA_014843695.1 Archivesica marissinica
AACCTAATGTAGGATTAGTGGGTATATATATTGTCTATCAACCTAATGTAGGATTAGTGGGTATATATATTGTATATCAACCTAATGTAGGATTAGTGGGTATATATATTGTCTATCAACCTAATGTAGGATTAGTGGGTATATATATTGTCTATCAACCTAATGCAGGATTAGTGGGTATATATATTGTCTATCAACCTAATGTAGGATTAGTGGGTATATATAGTGTATATCAACCTAATGTAGGATTAGTGGGTATATATAGTGTATATCAACCTAATGTAGGATTAGTGGGTATATATATTGTCTATCAACCTAATGTAGGATTAGTGGGTATATATATTGTATATCAACCTAATGCAGGATTAGTGGGTATATATATTCTCTATCAACCTAATGTAGGATTAGTGGGTATATATATTGTCTATCAACCTAATGTAGGATTAGTGGGTATATATATTGTCTATCAACCTAATGTAGGATTAGTGGGTATATATATTGTCTATCAACCTAATGTAGGATTAGTGGGTATATATAGTGTATATCAACCTAATGTAGGATTAGTGGGTATATATAGTGTATATCAACCTAATGTAGGATTAGTGGGTATATATAGTGTATATCAACCTAATGTAGGATTAGTGGGTATATATATTGTCTATCAACCTAATGTAGGATTAGTGGGTATATATATTGTCTATCAACCTAATGTAGGATTAGTGGGTATATATAGTGTATATCAACCTAATGTAGGATTAGTGGGTATATATATTGTCTATCAACCTAATGTAGGATTAGTGGGTATATATATTGTCTATCAACCTAATGTAGGATTAGTGGGTATATATAGTGTCTATCAACCTAATGTAGGATTAGTGGGTATATATAGTGTATATCAACCTAATGTAGGATTAGTGGGTATATATATTGTCTATCAACCTAATGTAGGATTAGTGGGTATATATATTGTCTATCAACCTAATGTAGGATTAGTGGGTATATATATTGTCTATCAACCTAATGTAGGATTAGTGGGTATATATATTGTATATCAACCTAATGTAGGATTAGTGGGTATATATAGTGTATATCAACCTAATGTAGGATTAGTGGGTATATATAGTGTATATCAACCTAATGTAGGATTAGTGGGTATATATAGTGTATATCAACCTAATGTAGGATTAGTGGGTATATATATTGTCTATCAACCTAATGTAGGATTAGTGGGTATATATAGTGTATATCAACCTAATGTAGGATTAGTGGGTATATATAGTGTCTATCAACCTAATGTAGGATTAGTGGGTATATATATTGTCTATCAACCTAATGCAGGATTAGTGGGTATATATATTGTCTATCAACCTAATGTAGGATTAGTGGGTATATATATTGTCTATCAACCTAATGTAGGATTAGTGGGTATATATATTGTATATCAACCTAATGTAGGATTAGTGGGTATATATATTGTCTATCAACCTAATGTAGGATTAGTGGGTATTTGTCTATCAACCTAATGTAGGATTAGTGGGTATATATAGTGTCTATCAACCTAATGTAGGATTAGTGGGTATATATAGTGTCTATCAACCTAATGTAGGATTAGTGGGTATATATATTGTCTATCAACCTAATGTAGGATTAGTGGGTATATATATTGTCTATCAACCTAATGTAGGATTAGTGGGTATATATATTGTCTATCAACCTAATGTAGGATTAGTGGGTATATATATTGTCTATCAACCTAATGTAGGATTAGTGGGTATATATATTGTCTATCAACCTAATGTAGGATTAGTGGGTATATATAGGTATATCAACCTAATGTAGGATTAGTGGGTATATATAGTGTATATCAACCTAATGTAGGATTAGTGGGTATATTAGTGTATATCAACCTAATGTAGGATTAGTGGGTATATATATTGTCTATCAACCTAATGTAGGATTAGTGGGTATATATAGTGTATATCAACCTAATGTAGGATTAGTGGGTATATATAGTGTATATCAACCTAATGTAGGATTAGTGGGTATATATAGTGTCTATCAACCTAATGTAGGATTAGTGGGTATATATAGTGTATATCAACCTAATGTAGGATTAGTGGGTATATATATTGTCTATCAACCAAATGTAGGATTAGTGGGTATATATAGTGTCTATCAACCTAATGCAGTCCTAATGCAGGATGAGTGGTTACATCTAGTATCTATCAACCAAACGTTAATACATGTCCATTGATCATACCATAGAAGACATTTCTATCAGTCCCCATTTATTTAAACTTTATTGATTTTACAACGATTGCGAAGCAAGTTTTAACAACTTATATTAATCACTCGTTGGCGTATATGAAAGCGTAAATGTGGTCATTCGTGTGGGAGGAAACCGGAGTACCGGAGTGAAAACCCACCTGTCCGATCTGGCGACCATCGTACTAACCGGTCCGAGGATCGAACCCGGGTTGCATAGGTGAGAAGCGTGCGCGCTAACCACTGCGCTAATCGGACAGTCCCTATTTATGATCAAGACGTAACTCTGTTGACTATATTTCGATCATATTTACATGAAATCAAAAGTTGTGCCACATCTTAGGAGTTGTGGTCTACTAATGCGTGAATATCTACGACAAATTAAAAGGTGGAGCTTCCATGGTGTAATGGATCGATGTCCGCCTTGTAGCTGATAGGTTGTCAGTTTGAGCCCCATCAGAGCCACAGAGTGGTGTCCATAGGCAAAACGCTTAAATGCACACTGCCTCTGCTCTCTCCCTCATGGTGATGGATTCCATCAGGAATAAGGAATCGAGAGCGATTAATCTAATGTTGTGAAAGTTTGTTTCGCAACCAAAGTAAAATTAATCTATATACTAATTAAAAGATTGTTTGCTACTAACAGGTCCCTGGTACAGACCAATGATCACCTGCTGAAGGAACTTGCCGAGACCCGACAGCGGCATCAGCACGAGGTGGAGCAGCTAAGCTGGAGCTATAACCAGCTGAAGAAATCCCTGCTGGGTACAAGCGGACACTCGTCGTATAAGGGAGATAGCAATGCTTCTGCAACACTGTATGATAGTGATAATTAAAAGGTGAACATCATGAGCATGTGATAGAACTTAAGCTAGACATTCAAAATAGGGGCAGTTTAACCCTTTCCCACTTGTAAACACCCCTCGACACCATTATCCATTCCCACATAGAATCACCCCTCGGCACCATTATTCATTCCCACATAGAAGCACCCCTCGGCACCATTATCCTTTCCCACATAGAATCACCCCTTGGCACCATAAAAGCACCCCTCGGCACCATTATCCATTCCCACATAGAAGCACCCATCGGCACCATTATCCATTCCCACATAGAATCACCCCTCGGCACCATAGAAGCACCCCTCGGCACCATTATCCATTCCCACATAGAATCACCCTTGGCACCATAAAAGCACCCCTCGGCACCATTATCCATTCCCACATAGAAGCACCCATCGGCACCATTATCCATTCCCACATAGAATCACCCCTCGGCACCATAGAAGCACCCCTCGGCACCATTATCCATTCCCACATAGAATCACCCCTCGGCACCATAGAAGCACTCCTCGGCACCATTATCCATTCCCACATAGAATCACCCCTCGGCACCATAGAAGCACCCCTCGGCACCATTATCCATTCCCACATAGAAACGTTATGGCCCTTTGGTCCATTTGATCTAATATCCTGCCATAGACCCAATCGTGTGTGTCCAACTCCTCAATCACTAGGTCACAAATTGGATTATTATTTGACCTGCTGACTGAAATATGTTAGCAGGTGTGAGGGAGGTGGTGTTGTATGAAATATGAGCAGGAGTGAGGGAGGGGTGTTGTATGAAATACGTTAGCAGGTGTGGTGTGAGGGAGAGATGTTGTATGAAATATGTTAGCAGGTGTGGGGGAGGGGTGTTGTATGAAATACATTAGCAGGTGTGAGGGAGGGTGTTGTATGAAATATGTTAGCAGGTGTGGGGGAGGGGTGTTGTATGAAATACATTAGCAGGTGTGAGGGAGGGTGTTGTATGAAATATGTTAGCAGGTGTGGGGGAGGGGTGTTGTATGAAATACATTAGCAGGTGTGAGGGAGGGTGTTGTATGAAATATGTTAGCAGGTGTGGGGGGAGGGGTGTTGTATGAAATACATTAGCAGGTGTGGAGGAGGGATGTTTTATGAAATATGTTAGCAGGTGTGGGGGAGGTGTGTTGTATGAAATATGTTAGCAGGTTGGTGGGAGGGGTGTTTTTATGAAATATGTTAGCAGGTGTGGGGGAGGTGTGTTGTATGAAATATGTTAGCAGTGTGGGGGGTGTGTTTATGAAATATGTTAGCAGGTGTGAGGGAGGGGTGTTGTATGAAATATGTTAGCAGTGTGGGGGGGGTGTGTTGTATGAAATATGTTAGCAGGTGTGGGGGAGGGGTGTTGTATGAAATACGTTTGCAGGTGTGGGGGAGGGGTGTTTATGAAATATGTTAGCAGGTGTGAGGGAGGGATGTTTTATGAAATATGTTAGCAGGTGTGGGGAGTGGTGTTGTATGAAATATGTTAGCAGGTGTGAGGGAGGGATGTTGTATGAAATACGTTTGCAGGTGTGGGGAGGGGTGTTGTATGAAATACATTAGCAGATATGAGGGAGGGGTGTTGTATGAAATACATTAGCAGGTGTGGGGGAGGGGTGGTGTATGAAATACATTAGCAGGTGTGGGGGAGGGGTGGTGTATGAAATACATTAGCAGGTGTGGGGGAGTGGTGGTGTATGAAATACATTAGCAGGTGTGGGGGAGTGGTGGTGTATGAAATACATTAGCAGGTGTGGATGAGGGGTGGTGTATGAAATACATTAGCAGGTATGAGGGAGGGGTGTTGACCCGTTTAGATATGATTGCAGTGGTTGAAGAGGGGATAGATCAAACATGTGATTACTGGATTACAGTTGGGTCACTTATCAGCTCTAAGGCTGTAAATTTGTCTTTTTAACACACATTATAATATTTAGGGAAAGAGTGACCATTGTCAAGCATTATTTATTCCGAAAAATGCAATTTTCCTATGCATTGATAGAACATTTCCTATGCATTGATAGAACATTTCCTATGCATTGATAGAACATTTCCTATGCATTGATAGAACATTTCCTATGCATTGATAGAACATTTCCTATGCATTGATAGAACATTTCCTATGCATTGATAGAACATTTCAACATTTCCTATGCATTGATAGAACATTTCCTATGCATTGATAGAACATTTCCTATGCATTGATAGAACATTTCCTATGCATTGATAGAACATTTCCTATGCATTGATAGAACATTTTGTTTGTTATGTATCTTTCTGTTCTGATTTAATTGAATTGTGTTTTTTATTTTTTATTTAAGTTTATTTAGCATCGCTACCAATGAGCGACGGGCAGTTTACCTAGCAACACCATTCCTGGGCAGTCTCCAGCGGTTAACCAGTACTTGATGCATCAACCTCCTTAAGAAGCTGCCAACTTTTTTCATATAAAGAGATACGGTCTGAGCAGGGCTCGAACCCGTGACCATCAGTGATGATAGGTTACAGTGATATACAAGTCAGCGACCGTAACCACTCGACCATGGAGTCGGTGTAATTCAATTGTGTGACTGATAGCCGGATATATATACATGTGTAGTTGCCATTAATGATTCTTGCCAATAGAAATGAGCTACATTGCTGATTTTTCTATTACCTCCCTTGGCAGAGTTTTTTATTACCTCCCTTGGAAGATAATATCTGAATTATCCCGAAATGTATATTTGTTCATTTATTGTGAATCCTTTGACTGTTGATCTCTAATCAGATGTTACGGTATTATAAATGTGATATCAAATCATGTAATCAAATCAGTCGTGATAGCTTCAGGTGCGAAAGGTCCGGAGTTTGATCCCCGCCGTAGCAGTTACGATTGTGCCCTTAGGCAAGGCATTTAAATTCCACGTTGCCTCTTCTCTCTCCCTCGTGGCGATGGATTCCATCAGGAATGAGGTCTCGAGAGTGATTAATATAAGTACTAATAACTTGTTTCGCAATCGAGCTAAAATAAATTTGTATAAACAAAAAATCATGTAATTGATAGCAAACTTTTACATTGGATATGCTGTTGTATATCTGTCGATATTTAATAATTTAATAGTTATTAAGATGAGAAAACGGATGAAAATTGATAGTATGTGGTGCAAATGAATCTGTCATAGCCTAGAATTGGATCGCAATCATAGTAATCGTTAATAAACCATCAATAAATGTTACAGGGAAAATATACAGTTGTTTTAACTGGCTATATATCCAATATAGTCATAACAATGTATTATAAATATACGCCCAAAATGGCGATTTATCATCCATTCCAAAGCTGACCTGAAAATGACCAACAATAGTGATTGGTTAGAATATGTCACATGCAAATTGTTAGTATGACCATTTATAAATACATTTTACATATATACAAGTTGCAAACGATATACGTTAAGTATGGAACGCCAGAACGGACATATATACAGGGGTGGGGGTAAAACAATAAAACAACTGAATATTTTCCCTGTAACGTTTATTGATGGTTTATTAACGATTGCCCTGATTGCGATCCAATTCCAGGCTATGACAAATCCATGATAAAAACAGAGGAAACTAATTAAACAGACAAGGGGAAGTAACTGACCAAAGTGTCTCGTTTTCCCACACTAACATTTCGGGTGCGATATTCTTGAAATTATATTGTATCAGATGCCATCTTTAGTTGGTATAGCAACTGTTTGGGATGTAAAATCATTTTAACTGGAGATAATTAGAATTGATTAATGTATATTTAATTATTTGTGTGTGTTTTACGTTTTATTTATCGTCGCTACCGGTTGCCCGTATGAGTGACACCTCCTGAAGAGATTAGTCATTTTAGATTTTGGAGGATAGTGCAATGATACAGACAGAGACCCATTCCAGAGTCTCCTCTAGTTCTTTTACGTGCACGGTGTACAGCATCGACACGAGACCTTGATTTAAAGTCCCATCTGAAAGATTGTTAATTTTATTAGGGTCAGACTGGTGATCAAACCTGCGATCCCTGGATTTATTAATTTTATTAGGGTCAGACGGGTGATCGAACCTGCGATCCCTGGATTACCAGTCCAGCATGTTACCACTGGACTACAGATCCATCTGTTATTTTTTGTGTGTTGATATCTACATGTATATGTACAAGCTATATGATATATTTGTTGAATTTGAGTACCCGGTAATCTGCAGGTGCTTGCATTTTTGTAATAATGTTTTATAGAGATCATTACAATTCATGTATATTTAATGATTTGTATGTTAAATATAGATCTATAATTATGTACAAGCCTGTATTGTTGAATTTGAGTAAACTGCATTTCACATGTTTACAATACCAACTGAGATAATTTCATCGAAGTTGTGATAGCACAGTGGTAGCACGTTCGTTTCAGGTGCGAAAACCACCCACCGTTTGTGCCCTCCCTCCTTAGGCAACAAGACATTTAAATTCCACATTGCCTCTTCTTTCTGCCTTGTTGTGATGGATTCCATCATGAATGAGGTCTCGAGAGTGATTAATATAAGTTATAAGAACGTGTTTCACAATCGAACATAAAATATTATAATGTAGCATACTTCTTTCGCATCCATTCCGTATGTAACGTGATACAGATCTACTTGACATTGCATTCTGTGGCGAGCTCTGTACCTGTATGTTACTTCATTGTTCTAACTAATTCTTCATTACTAATTTACTACAGTGTAAACCGTAAGGTTTGATATATTCCATGTACATAAATTAGATGATAACTTTAATGTGTGCAATTTATACTCAGAATTCCGTCCAAACTTTTATAACATTTTATAAAATAATAAAATTATGTTTGTGTTACTTGTATATTTAAAGAAATTGGAGAGGAATCACGCATCAACACCAAGTCGAGATATTATGACAATGTCGCTTATTTCTGCCAAAATCATATCCGTACCACAGGCACCAGACACAAATTTTTTTTAATTTTTGGCCTATGGTCATATAGTAAGTAATATATAGACACAAATTTTTTTTAATTTTTGGCCTATGGTCATATAGTAAGTAATATATATTACTTACTATATGACCATAGGCCAAAAATTAAAAAAAAATTTGTGTCTGGTGCCTGTGATCCGTACAAGATAGTAATTGTAAATAAATACAACGCAAGCCCAGCTTTTGCACAACCTGGTTAATGGTAGGCTGGTTGTTTGGTAGCTTGCAGATAGCTGCCGGACGATCCTAGTAGGTGGTAGCCTGCACAGCCTCACGACCATGGTAGCGGATTGTCTGCACAGCTGCACAACCCTGTTAGCAGGTGGTCACTCACATCCGCAGGACCCTGCTGATAGTCAGTGGCCTGCACAGTCGTACGACCCTGGTAGTGGGTGGTCTGCTCAACCGCACGGCCCTTGTAGCGGGTGGTCTGCTCAGCCGGGTGACCTGGTAACAGGTGTTCTGCCCAGTTGCGCAATCCGGGTTGTCTGCAATGCTGCGTAATCCTACGGGTGATCTGGTCCAACATCACTAAACGTCGAGCCAGTCTCGCTCGACATTCACCCAGGGACCTGAATTATAACTGAAAACACCCGAGGTCGGGCCTTGTGCCCAAACACAATATGGAAATTGACCCAGTGACATGAAAGCACAATGAATAACTTGATCCAGTGACACCTTAGCACAATGAATAACTTGATCAAGTGACACCTTAGCACAATGAATAACTTGATCCAGTGACCCGTAAGCACAATGAATAACTTGATCCAGTGACCCGTAAGCACAATGAATAACTTGATCCAGTGACACGTAAGCACAATGATTAACTTGATCCAGTGACACGTAAGCACAATGAATAACTTGATCCAGTGACTCGTAAGCACAATGAATAACTTGATCAAGTGACATCTTAGCACAATGAATAACTTGATCCAGTGTCTCGTAAGCACAATGAATAACTTGATCCAGTGACTCGTAAGCACAATGAATAACTTGATCCAGTGACACGTAAGCACAATGATTAACTTGATCCAGTGACACGTAAGCACAATGAATAACTTGATCAAGTGACATCTTAGCACAATGAATAACTTGATCCAGTGACACGTAAGCACAATGAATAACTTGATCCAGTGACACGTAAGCACAATGAATAACTTGATCCAGTGACTCGTAAGCACAATGAATAACTTGATCCAGTGACTCGTAAGCACAATGAATAACTTGATCCAGTGACTCGTAAGCACAATGAATAACTTGATCCAGTGACTCGTAAGCACAATGAATAACTTGATCCAGTGACACGTAAGCACAATGATTAACTTGATCCAGTGACACGTAAGCACAATGAATAACTTGATCAAGTGACATCTTAGCACAATGAATAACTTGATCCAGTGACACGTAAGCACAATGAATAACTTGATCAAGTGACACCTTAGCACAATGAATAACTTGATCCAGTGACACGTAAGCACAATGATTAACTTGATCCAGTGACACGTAAGCACAATGAATAACTTGATCAAGTGACATCTTAGCACAATGAATAACTTGATCCAGTGACACGTAAGCACAATGAATAACTTGATCCAGTGACACGTAAGCACAATGAATAACTTGATCCAGTGACTCGTAAGCACAATGAATAACTTGATCCAGTGACTCGTAAGCACAATGAATAACTTGATCCAGTGACACGTAAGCACAATGATTAACTTGATCCAGTGACACGTAAGCACAATGAATAACTTGATCAAGTGACATCTTAGCACAATGAATAACTTGATCCAGTGACACGTAAGCACAATGAATAACTTGATCAAGTGACATCTTAGCACAATGAATAACTTGATCCAGTGACACGTAAGCACAATGAATAACTTGATCAAGTGACACGTAAGCACAATGAATAACTTGATCCAGTGACACTTTAGCACAATGAATAACTTGATCAAGTGACACGTAAGCACAATGAATAACTTGATCCAGTGACACGTAAGCACAATGAATAACTTGATCCAGTGACTCGTAAGCACAATGAATAACTTGATCCAGTGACTCGTAAGCACAATGAATAACTTGATCCAGTGACACGTAAGCACAATGATTAACTTGATCCAGTGACACGTAAGCACAATGAATAACTTGATCAAGTGACATCTTAGCACAATGAATAACTTGATCCAGTGACACGTAAGCACAATGAATAACTTGATCAAGTGACACCTTAGCACAATGAATAACTTGATCCAGTGACACGTAAGCACAATGATTAACTTGATCCAGTGACACGTAAGCACAATGAATAACTTGATCAAGTGACATCTTAGCACAATGAATAACTTGATCCAGTGACACGTAAGCACAATGATTAACTTGATCCAGTGACACGTAAGCACAATGAATAACTTGATCAAGTGACATCTTAGCACAATGAATAACTTGATCCAGTGACACGTAAGCACAATGAATAACTTGATCCAGTGACACGTAAGCACAATGAATAACTTGATCCAGTGACTCGTAAGCACAATGAATAACTTGATCCAGTGACACGTAAGCACAATGAATAACTTGATCAAGTGACACGTAAGCACAATGAATAACTTGATCCAGTGACACTTTAGCACAATGAATAACTTGATCAAGTGACACGTAAGCACAATGAATAACTTGATCCAGTGACACGTAAGCACAATGAATAACTTGATCCAGTGACTCGTAAGCACAATGAATAACTTGATCCAGTGACGCTCGTGCTTCGAAGCATTAAATCAACAGTCGCCCGTGTATGTGGTAGTCTTAACACCACCACTCACAAAATACAACACAGCAACTGTTGCCGGGGCTAGGTACAGCATTTATTGCGAGGATGGGACCAATACAGCATTTACATACATGTACATCTTATAATTCTGTTTCACACATAATGTGACATATGTACACTAAATGACCATTACATATCCATCATGAAAGCCGCATACGAAAAACCCCATTAGGAAACGTATACCCGTACCAATGCTTTAAACTGTTTCTCTGGATATAAGATGACGGGATATTTTCATCTTATGGTACCCTGTATGTCCCTACTTACTCAAAAACATAAAATGTATATAATACATACATTGTGGATATTCGTCTATGATCTGACATATCAAGAACTGGTATTGAAAATGTTTATGTCATATAAGCAAACTATTATCCGGAATTTCAGTATAAAAATGTGAATTTGAATATTAAATATCGAATAGCCCTCGCGTTATCCTAGCGTAGAAGTGATTACCACACAAAATCACCCTATAAATACCTGTATGAACATAATTCTGCACGAAATACTCGACTAATCCGCCGTGTATTTTGTGTTCACAGGCCGTGTTAAGACATTCGTTCTCAGCTATACGTTGTAACGCAGAGAATATACACGAGCTTGTGATGCACCACACGGATGTATGATAACTAAGAACATGATTGGTATGTTACCGGAGGGACTAACGACAAATGCTTCACCCTGAACAAATCACTTCAAAGCGACAAGTTCTTTCTGCAGGATGTACTAAATTGAATAAACAGTTTATCCAAAGGTTGAAGTATGCTAAGTAATATATTGAAGTATGCTAAGATAGCTAATGCTTTCTTCTAGTGTGTATGATGAACTTATGTTTGATTTAAGCATATTTATTTTCCTCTTGTGGAAGTCGTGGTAGCTCATTCGGTTCAGGTACGAAAGGCCCGGAGTGCGAGCCCCGCTGGAGCCGTTGCGATTAGGAAAGGCATTTAAATTCCACGTTGACCCCCGCTCTCTCCCTCGTGGCGATGGATTCCATCACGAATGATGTCTCGAGAGTGATTAAATAAAGCTAAAATAAATGTGTATAAACTAATGAAATATGGTTTAACATATACATGTAAAAGCGACAATATATATTCGTATTCAGACAGGGTTTAGTCACCATGCAAATTGCACACACATTGAGTTGTTTTAAAAGCATCGGAATCGCTCAGTGAAGATCGTGACCCACATATAAGACAAAGCCTTGTTTGAGCCCATGTAGAACAATTTTCGTCATAGGCGTCCATATCCGTAGCTTATCGATACCCGATATCCATGACTGACCACTACCTCACTTGTACGCAACAGCTGATAATTTTACATTAAATTACATAGCAAACTGATTGTAATCTCTAAATAACGTCTTCATTGTTAAAATTATCAAATTATTCCTGTTATAGCCGTATTCATCGTTCAATTGTCGTTTATTTGGTATAAATTCTGACAAAATAAGTATTTGGGAAATTGCTTCCATTTTGCCTTAAATGTGATACACTTAGGCCTCTATATAAATTATATAGATTATGTGGAAACATTGCGTTCATCCATATTTGATGATTGATATAACAGGGGTTAAGTACAGCACAACATTATTCCAGTTATAATGGTGAGCCATATTTCTTCCTCTTTACGGAGATACCAAATAATGTATATTTGAACAATGTTCAGTTGCTTCCAATTGCGTTTGAAAATGACAAATATTTTAACGGCCGTGTCGATTTGCCCTGAAATATTCTAAGTCCGCAACACATTTATCGGCTTTTATGTTTGAGCATATATATGGACATAGGGAATCGGAAATACCAAATATATACAATTTAATGAAAATGTTGTACACCTATTAATGAATATCATAATATAATTGGGGATTTTGTGTGTTTTTACCTTTTTTCGACAATGTAGTTAAATTCCAATGTATATTATATTCTTTATTTCTGTCTCATCAATGTGCATTCATATAACTGATTTTGTAAAACATTTCTTAATTACGCATTAGCGCTTTATTTCCATTTCAGTATTTCAAATATTTTCGTTTTAGGCATTATTTAATTGTTCCTCAGTCTTACTAGTTTTCATCTTTATTAAAATCTCATCTATGTACATATGTATATAACGGGGAAATCTCATCTCTGTACATATGTATATAACGGGGAAATCTCATCTCTGTACATATGTATATAACGGGGAAATCTCATCTCTGTACATATGTATATAACGGGGAAATCTCATCTCTGTACATATGTATATAACGGGGAAATCTCATCTCTGTACATATGTATATAACGGGAAAATCTCATCTCTGTACATATGTATATAACGGGGAAATCTCATCTCTGTACATATGTATATAACGGGGAAATCTCATCTCTGTACATATGTATATAACGGGGAAATCTCATCTCTGTACATATGTATATAACGGGAAAATCTCATCTCTGTACATATGTATATAACGGGGAAATCTCATCTCTGTACATATGTATATAACGGGAAAATCTCATCTCTGTACATATGTATATAACGGGGAAATCTCATCTCTGTACATATGTATATAACGGGGAAATCTCATCTCTGTACATATGTATATAACGGGGAAATCTCATCTATGTACATATGTATATAACGGGAAAATCTCATCTCTGTACATATGTATATAACGGGAAAATCTCATCTCTGTACATATGTATATAACGGGAAAATCTCATCTCTGTACATATGTATATAACGGGAAAATCTCATCTCTGTACATATGTATATAACGGGAAAATCTCATCTCTGTACATATGTATATAACGGGAAAATCTCATCTCTGTACATATGTATATAACGGGAAAATCTCATCTCTGTACATATGTATATAACGGGAAAATCTCATCTCTGTACATATGTATATAACGGGGAAATCTCATCTCTGTACATATGTATATAACGGGAAAATCTCATCTCTGTACATATGTATATAACGGGAAAATCTCATCTCTGTACATATGTATATAACGGGAAATCTCATCTCTGTACATATGTATTTGTTTGGGTTTTGTTTGTGGGTTTTTGTTTTTATAACGGGAAATCTCATCTTGTACATATGTATATAACGGGAAAATCTCATCTCTGTACAATGTATATAACGGGAAATCTCATCTCTGTCATATGTATATAACGGGAAAATCTCATCTCTGTACATATGTATATAACGGGAAAATCTCATCTCTGTACATATGTATATAACGGGAAAATCTCATCTCTGTACATATGTATATAACGGGGAAATCTCATCTCTGTACATATGTATATAACGGGGAAAAACATTTAGCATATAAAAACCTATAACATAAAGCAAAAAGAAAATAATTGTTACAATGGCTCAATTACGGTAGGTAGTACGTGTCCCCTTTGATGGTAGTCATGGTTCAATAATAATTAACGGGATTTTTCGACACAAAAAAACTGTAATAATAACAAGTTGTTAGTTTAAACGTATTTGAGAGGTAAGCGGGTGAAAGTCCATTTTTCATCTTATAAAATCTTATAACAAGGTGTTAAATTACCAGTGTCGACCAATTTCCGGTAGAACACGACTTTGAAGCCATTGAAAGGTCCCTAGCTGGCCCCAATTTCACCGGAAACAGGGCCATAATTAACAGGGTGTCGTGGTATTGTGTCAATTTTGAAACTACTAGTGTCCTTGGCATATCACTCATTCGACTGTTTCACACTGCTTGTAATAACAAATCTGGAGACTGTCACTATGTCTGAATATACATATCTCCGTAACAGAAATACTGAAAGGTTATTTGAATAATTATGATAGTCTCTTATAGCTCAGATATGAGCGGCAATATACTGATTTTATTGTGAACTGTATAAAGTTGTATATATATGCTTGTATGTTGATGAGACTTAAATAAATAAAAAATAAAGAATATACGCAATGTAGATGTGTATAACATAATGTTGACATATACTAAATACCTGACTTCTTAAAAGAAAATTAAATGACATATTATATTAGAGCTTGTCCTCCGTGCTCGTAGCACTTGTATATAATAATATGTTATTCAATTGATTGATTATGTATACAATTTTATTTACATTATACACTCCACAAAAAATCCTAATCGTGGTGTTTTATATTATTTGAAGCAAACTAATAACCATAAAATATCAGTATTCATATGATCTTACTTGATGCATTTATTACAGATCTTTATGCGATGAATCGCTGAATAATAATCTGGAATAAAATGATTTAATGACGATATGAAATTATTTATATTATAGTTATTAGTTTGCTCCAAATATTATAAAACACCGTTTACAAATGTTGTTGGAGTATATGTATGCATGTATGTTTCTATGAAATGTACTTATGTATACATGTCTATGCAGTTCAACATTCTTGAATTAAGCACTGTAATGTTATGGTTATATATTTTAACGTCCATATTTATTATTATTAACCTTTAGACATTTTAGCTATTAAGACCACCGCCGAAAACTGTCAGTTTTGACATATTTCAGATAAGATACTGTATATTTGGTGAAATAAAATCTTCTTAATACTTCGAAATAAACTTCTGTTCTATTCTATGATTATTCCCAAATATAAAAATATGATGATGATGTACGTTTTATTTAAAGTCGCCACCGCATAAATGCATTTGGGCGACTGTATTCTCTAAGTTGTTTAGATCCTAAGGTGATTCGTTCTTCTGTGCTGGTTGTTCAATGATGAGTGTGTGTTCTATGATGATTATGTCCATCTTCTACGATGATTATTCCTATTCTTCTCTACGGTGATTATTTCGGTATTCTTTGATGATTCTTCTTCTATGAGGCTTATGTAGACTTCCTCTGGTGGCTACTCCTTTCTGTGCCAGGGTGACAAGGCCTGGTCTGTACGTGGTCCTTTGTAGGGCCACCCTCCTCACTGTTGGTCACCCCGCAGCAGCATTAATACGGATCTGACAGTTAGACATCTGGTCGTCGATTGTCACTCAAGGGAACGTGGAAGCCATGACCATTGCCGCTCCCTCAGATCCGCCGTCTCGTCTATCCGCCGGAGAAGTAGACGAAATATCGAAAGCTCGAAAACGCCAGTGAAGAAAGAGTGTGGCAACCTGGGAGTAAAAACACTCTAGAAGAGGCGGTGGATCTGTCCTGATGTGCCATAGCCATGGCCACACGTTAGATCCTATTCGCAAGATCGACGACCAGAAGATCCCAGAATCCTACGCTGCTGCTGCGGGATGTGCACCGGTCACGACGTGCACGTCGTGAGGAGATCGACCGGTGTATACAAATATCACCAATCAGACCCGGTATATACAATACAAGAGATAACCCATGAGATAATAGCTCTGATTACAAAATTACCCTCAACAACAGCGATATTTGTGATAAACGAAGCGTAAAAGTGGGTGCCAACTGACGCGTGACGACTGACCATTCTCGTCACTGATAATCAAGATATTTGGCGAAGTATTATCTACTAAGGGGATTAACTCAATTGTGAATTGGTTGACTTTGCAGTATTTTACAGAGTAACTACACTTGCCCAATGGTGCTTATAGTTGCGTATGCGCCAAGTTCTCAAACCAAGTCATAGGTTATATGAACAGAAACAAATCGAACAGTTATCCAATGTCAATGTAGATGCATCAAATGTCAATGTAGATGCGGAGACGCCCCGTAAATTATCTTACGTTGTTTACTCCATTTGGGATGGTCACAAAACGCTTAGGAAATGTAGAGCAGTTAAAAAGAAACCAGCTAAGAAAAGGACTGAGAAATCTCCACTGAGAAAGGTAGTCAGAACTAAAGATTGCAACCAGAATCGAAATTATACAACAAAGAAAGGGAAATATGTCAAGAAATGTCCTGCATATAGCATGCTTTTTTAAAGAGTAATCGCTGTGACTGCAACGTGATTCCATACCGCCAATTCCAAATCGTACCTCAACACCATTATTTCACCAGTAGGCCTAATTCCAGAACGAGCTGGCTCTTAGCTAAAGCCCAATCAGCCTGGTTATCTTGATGGAATGTCTCCAATGACATTTCCTCTTGTCTTAATATCAATCAGTCCTATTATATCTGCCTGCCACCCAAACACCCACCCACCATGGTACTAATCACATTCCCAGCACATGACATCCGGTAACTTTCCCGGAAATGTTTTTTCTTTAAAATATACAAAGAGTAATATTTTAAATACATGTACATCAACATTTACTAAAACGGAACACAAAGAAGGGATATTAATACTGCATGCTCTATAATGAGAACCATTAGTCAGGTACTGCCCATGAATACTCGGTCCTCTTTAATTGGTCTCCTCTGTTTTTATCGTTGTTTCCTTTGCACCATAGCTTATCCATTATCAACCGTTTTCTCATCTGTTAATTATTAAATCCCTACAGCATATCCAATATCTATATATACTCTACTGCATAAATTGGTTATCAAATAAATAACCTGAGTTCGATAAAATTACGTTTATCCTACCGCAACATCTGGTTGCAGGTTATAGGAAGCAAAAGTAAAATCTAATTAGGATTCCAACTAAAAGGACCAATATACATTTCGGGATAAATTGCACGTTATCTGTCAAGGGAGGTAATAGAAAACCAGCAATGTATCTTATTCAATATAATATCTGCAATTAATGTTAACAATAGAGCGGGGTGTACGAAATGAGTCCCGCAGCTATAATAATTATTATTGTAAAGGCTAGAGAATATCACTCGGAGAGATGCGCCCCCCCCCCCTCCCCACACTGGGATGACGGCCATGTCGATGACCACGCGCCGTCACCGATTACACCCTAAATCGCTTCCTCCTGGACGAACCTTCTATATATCCACAACAGTTTTATCAAAATTCATTCATAACCTTTTGAGTTATCCTGCTAATAACACACAGACAGACACGCGCAGCCAAATACGTTACAACCCATTCGCCACCGTGCGGGAATTATTTACAGGCCCTAATCTGGAATCTGCCTCGATTAAAATTCCAAAACAAAAAAACAAAAATGCCAAAAATATCCCTTTGTTCTATAGAATGTTGACTGCTAGAGAGCTGAAAGGTCAGTACATAAGTATACGTATAAACTCATTAAATCAGAAAACGCAGGACATCGTTTCTATGCCCCAACAATTGAAAGGGGCAACATTCCCCCGGACCCCCTAGATTGCATCGGTTGAAATTTGCATCTGGCTATGGTACTGATTTATAGATGGGATTCAAAAGCTGAAGTTATTGAGGGCTTCAACATGGAATCGACTGGTCGCTGAATAGCAGCGCCTTAAATCGATTTATTTTACAACGATTGCGAAACAAGCTTTAACAACTTATATTAATCACTCTCGTTGGCGCAGATGAAAGCGTAAATGTGGCCATTCGTGTGGGAGGAAACCGGAGCGCCTTCGGACAGACATATCTTATAAACTCGAATAGCCGCAGCTAGGATATGTGGTAGTGTGATGACCACCAACTGAAAGTTTGTGTTGAGCCCCACAAAAACACTAGTGGAAATAGCGTTGTGTGTGTTTTACGTTTATTTATCGTCGCTACCGGTTGCCCATATGAGCGACGCCTCCTGAAGAGATTAGTCATTTTAGATTGTTGAAGGAGAGTGCAATGATACAGATAGAGACCCATTCCAGAGTCTCCTCTGGTTCTTTTACGTGCACGGTGTACAGCACCGACACGAGACCTCGGTTTAACGTCCCATCTGAAAGACTGTTAATTTTATTATGGTCAGACGGGGGATCGAACCTCCGATCCTTGAATTACCAGTCCAGCGTGTTATCACTGGACTACAGATCCGTCAGACGGGGGGATCGAACCTGCGATCCCTGGATTACCAGTCCAGCGTGTTACCACTGGACTACAGATCCGTCAGACGGGGGATCGAACCTGCGATCCCTGGATTACCCGTCAAGCGTGTTACCACTGGACTACAGATCCGTCTGTGGAAATAGCGTTTGTTGCTTATCCTACTTTTATATGAAGCTGACGGAGAACTTAAGGCCAAATTAGTACACACGTTTTGTGATTCAAATGATGTGACGTTACGTCAATTCTGACGCCAGGAACACTTTCGCTATTTTCAATATGATTGTTTAAATTTGTGTTTGCATTAAATATACATGTATGTACAGAGATGAGACTTTAATAAAGATAAAAACAACAATATCCTGGGTAATTTTTCAAACATGGTAATGTTTCAAAGATTTTTGTCCAAGAGTACAAATACGTGTATATAAAAAAATAAAAGAGTTGCACGTGTTTTTCTAGTCATTTATATCCTTTTTATGAATATATTCATTTGTGTACGTGTATCTACTTCTATCAGCATATAGTTCAAATCCATCAGACTAAATATATGATTGCCCAGTCAGTTTATTTTTTGTGGTGGAGAGCATTTCCTGGGCAGCAACCAGTACCCAACTATCTAAGCGACTGACAACTTGTTTACATATCATCATAAATGACTTGTCCCTAATAGGGAGCGAACTTGAAGCCCTAGCGCATACTAGTGGTGGAAGGCGAGTTCTAACGACGACACGCTCGACTCCGACCACGAAGGTTTTGAATGACGCTGGTGGCTAATATAACACGTTTTTATTTTGTATAAAACATTCATTTCCATTAAGTTAAATAGCTTAAGTTCATTTATTACTTCCATATACAAGAAGAGCACAACTGAACAGGCATACTATACAATTAAATGTTTTATTAATTTCAGATATCAGTTTGTAGGCTATATATATACCTGCATGTATGCTCTATGTAGCCTACAACAACATCATGAGACGTTCAATGTGTGTTTTACGTTTATTTGTCGTCGCTACCGGTTGCCCAGATTAGCAACGCCCCTAAAGAGATTAGTCATTTTTTGGAGTTTAGAGGACAGTGCAAGCTCACTCGACAAACAAGCATATTTGGCCATGCGTATCATCAAAATAGCTCCAGCGACGGCCCTGTATAATATATGCATAAATCACGGATGCATGACAGTTTATACTGCAAAAAACATGTATATATTTCTTAATTGTTTAACTTAGAAATAATGCGTCGGGTCTATAGAATTACCGCAAATGCTCCCATTTTATCATACACAGACAGTCACATAATTATTGTTTGCTCGGATATTTATATATGTCTGTGAGTGTTCATGTTCACAAAACCACTATAATGTTAATTAGCTAATATGCATGGTCACAGATCTAAACTAACATAATAATAATAACAATAGACCTATTAACTGGGAAATGCACTTATTGACTTAATTAATTAAAACGGTAGTAGGCCTGCATTAACAGTAGCTTAATTGGCAATTTGCAAAACAGAACGTCAGTTAAACAGAGGCATATCATTATATGTATTTTGGCTATGTGTGATTATTGTCAGTCAAATACATGATTAATTATTATCTAATGAGTAAACAAAAGTTAAACCGTATAAGTTGTGTATCAGACAATATAGTTTAACCTGTGTTTATTATAAGAACGACAACCCATGCATAGCGTGGGACGTGTAACCCAACCGGATATGCGTCCGCATAAATAGTTCTTAGTATGCAGAGTTTTTACATTAATATATAACCATAAGAAATATAACAACTCATTTAAGATATATAAATAGTAATTATCTAAATAATAAATGGTATATTTTGGCGATTTCTGATATATTTTGATTGTAGTTACATCATCACTCGTAGCAACTTGTATTCAAGCGCGAGCCGATTAACTTCCCCTTGACAACTCTATGTGAGACATTGCATTCACTTGACGACTTATACCAACGGGAACAAGACGTGTGTTAAGTCTCTTCGAGAAATATTTTTTTATGTGTTTTAGAGACTTGTTAATTGTAAAATGTTTAAAAACACATTCCAAAGTGGGTTCTTATCAATACTATACAGTATTGGAAGCAAACCATTACAAATATGGGACAAAAAGGTGAGAAATTACTTTGTCATTTTATGCAGTTTTGAATGATCGCCATTGGCAACCGGAAAGATACATATGCTGTTGCATCAATGTAATTGTAACATAAATGCAATACTATCAAAGTTAGTACTCGGCTGTTTTGTAGTAAAAACATTACTCTTTCAAATGAGTGTGGTATTTATTCAATGTTATTGTTGATTATTGGTTAGAAATGGTAGTTTGATGCCGGGTGTGTAAAGCGGAAGTGACCCTTTCTTTGTGTATCGTTTGTTTGCAATATGCGTGTAATCGTGCGTATGCACTAGCAACAGATATGAATTTCCCATAGAGTTAGTGTATTGTTGTTAAAACAGATAGTCCATCATAAATACAATATAAAGATTGTCGCTGTGCAGATATCTCTCGTATAATAACGGTATTTACTTGGGCAATTCAGTAAGAGCTGTCGAAACACCTTTTACAGAATAATGACAGTTTGAGAACAATCTTCAATCTATGTTTTTACATTTTGAATGGTTAGAATACACTTCATAATTTTTGCAGTTAGGCTGTGCGTGCATTTAACCGTACTAATTGTATGTAAAAAGGTCAAAGATAAACCTTATAACATCAATGTTCATCCCAAACTCGAGTGTTACTATACCATCTGGCATCTCAGACAAAAGTATCTTACCTATAAAGCAGACAAAGTGCAACAGTCAGCTGCATGCTATGTCTGCAATGATTATAACTACACAAGATGTGTAACAAATCTGATTCTCCGGCGGTGAGGGTAAATAAGCTCAATCGTTGTCAATAATTTGTCAATAATGATTTTAAGTCCCTGAACAATTGTCAAACACTTGAATATCGATGCATACAATCATCGGTCATATATAATTGTCCCCGACATGCGCCTCCCAGTCATACTCAATATTGAGTTGTTTGGAGTATTCTGTAGATGTACCGATACTGTGTAGTAGTCGATCTCAAATACACGCAGCTGAAGAAACAATCTAGTCTGGTTAAGTTTTTGCATTTAAATTTGATTGATCTCTAACTGTGTTTGAGAATTAATTAGCAACATATATGGTTGCTAGGTTACTTGTGAAAGATAATTCTGATTATAAATGGGTGTGCATATTATATTTGTGTTATTTGTCGCAAACACTGTCTGATATGGTAAATAGTATATTCCACCTAGCTGTCCTGTGGCATTTAAGAAATAATTCTACATCCCCGCGAGGGGTTTGACATTACAGGAAGATAGACATCCCGGGCATCATTCTGGAAATTTATTTTTATTTGTATATTAATCACAATGCTGTAGTGATGGTACCTTGTTATAACACATAGTTCATGATCTGCCATTCCGCTTGTGTCAACACCGTGCCTCCGATTGTGCAAACTCTGTTGTATGTGAGTTGTAACTAAGCAACGTTTACATTTCTTATTATCCCATGTCGGGTTTTTCAACTTGTGAGAATCGATATATATATATGTGTGTTTGTATATAAGGGTAATTCTTGTCAATAAAAAATGTTTTAACTTTGCAGGTACGAAATGGCCACATAAAGCGTATCACAGACAATGATATCCAGTCACTAGTATTAGAAATTGTGGGAACAAATGTTAGGTAAGTTGGTCTAATACCATTTTATTTACCCGATTACGGGTCGTCACTGTTGCCATTAATTTGCAAATAACAGAAATGCTTTTTTAAATAATATGCATATATCCGATATCCTGATATGTCCGGTTGGTGAGCCGCCAGCTAGTTAAATAATGGTTACCGATTGCCTGGCATACAAGCATAGGATTCAGGAAGTACTGATGTTCATAAAAAGAGGTGTCTCATAAGTCAGTAATGGCTGGCTCTTTAAATAGGGGTGACACTATAATAAACAAACACAATACTTTACTCTTATATCATTACGGTATTGAATAATTTAGTTTTTGGGAAAACAATAAAGTGATTTTAGTGATTCTAGAAAGACTTAATTGTTGTAATTTCAGACTTTTTCAAATATTTTGTTCTGTTTGTGATTTTAGTGATTCTAGAAAGACTTAATTGTTGTAATTTCAGACTTTTTCAAATATTTTGTTCTGTTTGTGATTTTAGTGATTCTAGAAAGACTTAATTGTTGTAATTTCAGACTTTTTCAAATATTTTGTTCTGTTTGTGATTTTAGTGATTCTAGAAAGACTTAATTGTTGTAATTTCAGACTTTTTCAAATATTTTGTTCTGTTTGGTAAATATTGACAGCAATATCTTCTAATATTTCAGCACAACATATATCACATGTCCAGCAGATCCAAAGAAAACGCTGGGTATCAAATTGCCATTCCTGGTAATGATCATAAAGAACTTAAAGAAATACTTCACATTTGAAGTTCAGGTATGTATTAATTAATACATAAATCTGCTATTTTACTCCACAGTAAAGTAGATTTTAGAAATAAAGTGATTAACCAACAAGATTGCATAACTGTTTTTAAGACATACACTATATTTACCCATATAGATTACAGTTTCAAATTGTGTGGTTCGTTAGTGAGTCTTTAGAACAATATATTTATTTTATGTAACCCATGTCGACCATATTAAAGAAATGTGTGATTCAGTTATTTATTTTCAAAGTATTTGTTTTGGGGTCAATATTAGGAACATCTTAGAAGTTGTCCCCTTATTTGACTAATGAACAGCAATATACGTTGAAAAGTAGTGAACATTCAATTTAAAGCCGCAATTTAGGTCTGAAAACGTCATTGTGTCACCCTAATATAATAATTGCGAAAGCGACGTATATAAACTTATTTAGGACCAGTCTTAGCAGATATCGTATATATGTGCTACGAAATACAATGCATGTTTGTTTATTTGTCTACTGCTCTTGTTGCGTTGCTCTGGAATCCTTGATCGATAATATCTATAGCAATATGCTGATCTCGCAGTGGGCTGTAAAGCGTTTTGTATTGCACCAGCAAAATGTCTACTTAAAATGAATAGCAATAGATAACTCGTGCATATATGTTTATTTAAACATTACTGTATAATTATGGACCTAATGTATAAAATGACATTTCTGGACCCTTTTAGGGGCTTTTTTTTGCTCATCATCCATGACCAATACAAGTCTTACACTTCTTAGAGATTTAGTTAATTAACAGTGAGCCACATTGATTCTGGGTTGCCTACCGCAGTAAACCGATGCATACAAGATGGCGAAACCTTTTGTTTGTAGCTTGGCTCCTGAATTCCAGTTCATAATCTATCAATTCCTGCAAGATCATCTCTCATAATATAGTCAAACCTGTGTCAGTGGTTACCTCCATTAAGCAGCCAACCTGTATTAAGCAGCCAGTTTCCAGATTCCCAATATGTTGTTTTATTAAACATTTGACCTCTATTAAGCAGCCACCTGTGCTAAGCAGCCACTTTCTGAAATTCCATTGACTGGCTGCTTAAGACAGGTTTGACTGTAGTGTTATATCCCAGATAATCAAAAACTTTATATTTTCTTTAGGTACTAGATGATAAGAATGTACGGAGACGGTTCCGGGCTAGCAACTACCAGAGTACGACGAGAGTGAAGCCATTTATATGTACAATGCCAATGAGATTGGACGATGGTTGGAACCAGATTCAGTTCAATTTGTCAGACTTTACCAGAAGAGCGTACGGAACAAATTACATTGAGACTCTCAGAGTACAGGTACATACAACAATCTGTTTGTGGAAATACCGTTGGATTTTAGTTTATACAAAGTTATTTTAGCTTGATTGCGAAACAAGTTCTTACAACTTATTGCTCTTGGGATTTTATTCCTGATGAAATCCATCACCATGTGACGATAGAGAAGAGGCAATGTGGAATTTAAATGCCTTGCTTGCCTAAGGGCACAGTCGTAAGTTCGTAACGGCTCCAGCAGGGCTTGAATTACGGACCTTCTGAAGCGAAGTTGTCTACCACTGCGCTATCACGACTCGCACATCAGTTGGATTTTACATGTGTATATTGGGAAGCTTCACTATTTCGAATTGCGAAACATGGTGCAATATGTGGATTCAGTCGAATTGAAATTGGTTTCATTAAAAGGTGCTAGTGCTAAGTTGCCTGGGTCTCGATATTTCCAAACCTTTGTCCATCTGCTCAAGTGCTTGGTGTTTATTTTCCATTTATGTCAAACCCCGGGGACCTAGATGTGATGTCATGGCAGACTTAGCCTACCTAAGTGGTTAACCAGTTCTATGCAATGTGTGCGAGGTGTTTTGCTAAAGGACACCAATAATATGTACCCTGACCGAGTTTCGAACCCGGACACTTTCAATTCCAATTCCGATGATCTACCACAGGGACCACAGACGCCATTTGAATGTAGTACTGTGCTAGGTGTCTGTTGTTACTGTATTTGCCCTGTATAGAGAAATACAGTTGTGTTACACTTTATGTAGTTCAGCTAGAATTCTAGATCTCTTTAATCTGTATTTTACTGCACCTTAATTGCTGTGACATCAATCCATCGAACGTCGTATTTAATCATAATTTTCTCTCCTATTTTCAGATCCATGCAAACTGCCGAATCCGTCGTGTGTACTTCTCAGATAGACTATATTCAGAAGATGAATTACCTGCCGAGTTCAAGCTTTATTTACCTGTGCAAAACAACCCCAAAAAATAACCTCATTTAAATACATTTATCATTTTAATCATTGTATATACACTGAAAAAAATCTCTACTCAAGGAAAAATTTGGGGAGGACAGAACCCCTGACTACGTTTGGAAAAGAATAACAACTTAGTAGACAATTCAACAATGAAAGAAATCGCACCACAAATTTTGATTGTTAATAGTTATTGATACTTTGGAGATACAAGGAAACCATATTTAATGAAATTAAAACATTGTCTTATGAAGTCTATTTGTTGAAATATTCAGTTAGTGATTGGGTAGAAGAGATATACTGTACAGATTAACTGCTGTGCTTGGAGGCGGGCGGAAATGTTCCGTCATTTGTGATAAGTCATATGACCTGAATTTTAATTATTCCGTTTCTCGGGTCATGTGATGTCCGGTTGAATGGTTATGCTATATATGTGCTGGCAGAGTAGCCTGGTGAATGATTTGTGTGATGCGGGTAAATGAAGCTGTTTAAAAAATCCATGCCATGTTATTTATATTAGAATCTTGTTCGGTTAGAGACTGAAATGTGACTTGTTGCACAATTGTCATACATTACATTTAATCCTTTGCACGCTTGCGGCAGATAAAAGCACTTTTGCAAACAGCATTGAGTCGGATCAGACGGCAGAGGAGCATCTGATCAGGCTCTATGCTGTTTGCTATTTGGATAGTGGAGCTAAAACACTTGGCTGAATAGCAAACAGCATATATTCTGATCAGACGCGGCGTTTCACCGCATCTGATCTGGATCTATGTTGTTTGCAAATGTGATTTAATTTACTCGGCGTGCAAAGGGTTAAATCACTTTTCTGTTCAGTCCGTTTCGTTGTAATTAATTTTTGAAACAAGTCATATGCTCGGTCACAAATTCACAGTCGGCCAATATTTAAGAATTTACAATGTCGGTACATTTACAACAATAAGGTAATGAATATAGTATTCATTCTTTTAGCCAAATTTCGTCAATATGAATCTTCACATTCTGGTTGTTCCGTACAGAAATTGGGCTGTTGAGATATTATGGTATATAGTTGCAATATCGTTAACTTAATTAATGTTTAATGATTTGTTTTTTAACAAAGTTTGTATTCCTAAACAATGAGCTCTCCTATTTAAGAAGTAAATGTTATGTCATTAAAGTTACAATTTGCATTTTATTATTTGTACATATGCATCATAGAAAACAATAAAAAAGGTATAACAATTAAAGAATCTTGAATCATATTTTGGCGAATACTCTACAGCGGAAGACAAACAACACAACCACTCGTTACACATGTACATGTATGTAAAACATGAAACTGGAATTTGATGTAAAGTTACGGAATGTTATTGTCTCGCCTACTTTAGTGGAAAGCTAGACTACCATATGCAGGTCTCAAGCTAGACTCAACATTTTGGAAGATGTCACTTCTCCCTCCAGATGATTTAGGGAGAAGTGGGGAGACTTTTGAACGACTGCAAATAGTGAAACCAGTGCCATCAACAATTACAGATTTGCATACGACTACATTTTGTAAATAACTGTCGAATATACTGCTTTGATTGATAAGGGGCTGTTCCCTGTCCTCCACCTATCTAGTCACACACCCCAAGAGTGAACTTGAATTTTGGCCAAAAATAGTCCTGGTTTCAGAAATTTTATACATCAAACATTGTTTCTCAACCTGTCAACGGTATTGCTTTGAAACTTGGCATAATCACCGCATGCACATCCTAGGACTAATTCTCTACACACACAATAAGTCCCCCCAAAGAGTGAACTTAAACGTTGGCCTAACATAGTGTAAAAACCCTCGAACATAATCATTTCTCAATATTGTTTTGATGCTCCACATATACATCCGAGGACTAAGTCTTAACTACACCACATACAAAACTCAAACTCTGTTTGCAATGGGCAAGACTTGCGATCGTTTATTCATGACGAGGTTAATTACAAGTATAAAACAAATGTTTTCAAATATCTTGACTGTATCTACGTACATATAGTCGACTACATGAAACATAGCCTCGGCGCAGACAGAGATACACGGGACCAGGGTAAACAATCATTAATGATAATGTAAAAAAACTGGAAAACTGTATTCAATGTATCTCGGATGTTTCATATATTTTACTAACAATGGAAAACTGTATCGAATGTACATCTGGGAAATCTCATATATATTACTAACAATATATCTTTGATTGTAGATTCAAATAATATTTTCCAAAGGATAACATATTCTTACTGTTTTACGATATACTGTATGATACGCATAACGATAACGAATCTGAATTCAATTTGATTTTAACATTTAAATCAATATGGAAACCCGTTCATAGGTCTCATTCCCGAAACAATTCGAATTTGAATAGCGAAATTGCTTGCGATACGATCGAAGCCAAGCATAGAACTGACGAGCAATCGAGCTATATCACATGACTAAGCACGCACTCACAGTCATGTGATCATCTTTATATGCACCAATAATTCGCACACACACTTGTGTGCCAAGTATTGTTAAGACATACGTTCTGAGCTATACTAACGTAACGCACAGAACTTGAAATTCTATACACGAACAGACTGATCTGTAGTCAAGTGGTAACACGCTGGACTGGTAATCCAGGGATCGCAGTATGGTGGAGGCCTGATAGTATGACAGTATGTGTAGTATGGTGGAGGTCTGATAGTATGACAGTATGTGTAGTATGGTGGGGGCCTGATAGTATGACAGTATGTGTAGTATGATGGATGCCTGATAGTATGGCAGTATGTGTAGTATGGTGGAGGCCTGATAGTATGACAGTATGTGTAGTATGGTGGAGGCCTGATAGTATGACAGTATGTGTAGTATGGTGGATGCCTGATAGTATGGCAGTATGTGTAGTATGGTGGATGCCTGCTAGTATGGCAGTATGTGTAGTATGGTGGATGCCTGATAGTATGGCAGTATGTGTAGTATGGTGGAGGTCTGATAGTATGACAGTATGTGTAGTATGGTGGATGCCTGATAGTATGACAGTATGTGTAGTATGGTGGATGCCTGATAGTATGACAGTATGTGTAGTATGGTGGAGGCCTGATAGTATGACAGTATGTGTAGTATGGTGGATGCCTGATAGTATGACAGTATGTGTAGTATGGTGGAGGTCTGATAGTATGACAGTATGTGTAGTATGGTGGATGCCTGATAGTATGACAGTATGTGTAGTATGGTGGAGGTCTGATAGTATGGCAGTATGTGTAGTATGGTGGATGTCTGATAGTATGACAGTATGTGTAGTATGGTGGAGGCCTGATAGTATGACAGTATGTGTAGTATGGTGGAGGTCTGATAGTATGACAGTATGTGTAGTATGATGGGGGCATACTAGTATGACAGTATGTGTAGTATGGTGGAGGTCTGATAGTATGACAGTATGTGTAGTATGGTGGAGGTCTGATAGTATGACAGTATGTGTAGTATGGTGGAGGTCTGATAGTATGACAGTATGTGTAGTATGGTGGATGCCTGATAGTATGACAGTATGTGTAGTATGGTGGAGGTCTGATAGTATGGCAGTATGTGTAGTATGGTGGATGTCTGATAGTATGGCAGTATGTGTAGTATGGTGGAGGCCTGATAGTATGACAGTATGTGTAGTATGGTGGAGGCCTGATAGTATGACAGTATGTGTAGTATGGTGGATGCCTGATAGTATGACAGTATGTGTAGTATGGTGGATGCCTGATAGTATGACAGTATGTGTAGTATGGTGGATGCCTGGTAGTATGATAGTATGTGTAGTATGGTGGAGGTCTGATAGTATGACAGTATGTGTAGTATGGTGGATGCCTGATAGTATGACAGTATGTGTAGTATGGTGGAGGTCTGATAGTATGGCAGTATGTGTAGTATGGTGGATGCCTGATAGTATGGCAGTATGTGTAGTATGGTGGATGCCTGATAGTATGACAGTATGTGTAGTATGGTGGAGGCCTGATAGTATGACAGTATGTGTAGTATGATGGGGGCATACTAGTATGACAGTATGTGTAGTATGGTGGAGGCATACTAGTATGACAGTATGTGTAGTCTGGTGGGGGCATACTAGTATGACAGTATGTGTAGTCTGGTGGGGGCATACTAGTATGACAGTATGTGTAGTATGATGGGGGCATAATAGTATGACAGTATGTGTAGTCTTGTGGATGCCTGATAGTATGACGGTATGTGTAGTCTGGTGGGGACTTAATAGTATGACAGTGTGTGTAGTCTGGTGGGGGTCTAGTGATATGACTGTATATGTAGTATGGTGGAGGCCTAGTGATATGACAGTATGTGTAGTATGGTGGGGGCCTAGTGATATGACAGTATGTGTAGTATGGTGGAGGCCTAGTGATATGACAGTATGTGTAGTATGGTGGGGGCCTAGTGATATGACAGTATGTGTAGTATGGTGTGGGTCTAGTGATATGACAGTATGTGTAGTCTGGTGGGGGTCTAGTGATATGACAGTATGTGTAGTCTGGTGGGTGTCTAGTGATATGACAGTATGTGTAGCCTGGTGGAGGCCTAGTGATATGACAGTATGTGTAGCCTGGTGGGGGTCTAGTGATATGACAGTATGTGTAGTATGGTGGATGCCTGATAGTATGACAGTATGTGTAGTATGGTGGAGGTCTGATAGTATGACAGTATGTGTAGTATGGTGGATGCCTGATAGTATGACAGTATGTGTAGTATGGTGGAGGTCTGATAGTATGGCAGTATGTGTAGTATGGTGGATGTCTGATAGTATGGCAGTATGTGTAGTATGGTGGAGGCCTGATAGTATGACAGTATGTGTAGTATGGTGGAGGTCTGATAGTATGACAGTATGTGTAGTATGGTGGAGGTCTGATAGTATGACAGTATGTGTAGTATGATGGGGGCATACTAGTATGACAGTATGTGTAGTATGGTGGAGGTCTGATAGTATGACAGTATGTGTAGTATGGTGGAGGCCTGATAGTATGACAGTATGTGTAGTATGGTGGATGCCTGATAGTATGACAGTATGTGTAGTATGGTGGAGGTCTGATAGTATGACAGTATGTGTAGTATGGTGGATGCCTGATAGTATGACAGTATGTGTAGTATGGTGGAGGTCTGATAGTATGGCAGTATGTGTAGTATGGTGGATGTCTGATAGTATGGCAGTATGTGTAGTATGGTGGAGGCCTGATAGTATGACAGTATGTGTAGTATGATGGGGGCATACTAGTATGACAGTATGTGTAGTATGGTGGAGGTCTGATAGTATGACAGTATGTGTAGTATGGTGGGGGCCTGATAGTATGACAGTATGTGTAGTATGGTGGATGCCTGATAGTATGACAGTATGTGTAGTATGGTGGAGGTCTGATAGTATGACAGTATGTGTAGTATGGTGGATGCCTGATAGTATGTGTAGTATGGTGGAGGTCTGATAGTATGGCAGTATGTGTAGTATGGTGGATGTCTGATAGTATGGCAGTATGTGTAGTATGGTGGAGGCCTGATAGTATGACAGTATGTGTAGTATGGTGGAGGTCTGATAGTATGACAGTATGTGTAGTATGATGGGGGCATACTAGTATGACAGTATGTGTAGTATGGTGGAGGTCTGATAGTATGACAGTATGTGTAGTATGGTGGAGGTCTGATAGTATGACAGTATGTGTAGTATGGTGGAGGCCTGATAGTATGACAGTATGTGTAGTATGGTGGGGGCCTATAGTATGACAGTATGTGTAGTATGGTGGAGGTCTGATAGTATGACAGTATGTGTAGTATGGTGGAGGTCTGATAGTATGACAGTATGTGTAGTATGGTGGAGGTCTGATAGTATGACAGTATGTGTAGTATGGTGGATGCCTGATAGTATGACAGTATGTGTAGTATGGTGGAGGTCTGATAGTATGACAGTATGTGTAGTATGGTGGATGTCTGATAGTAGGCAGTATGTGTAGTATGGTGGAGGCCTGATAGTATGACAGTATGTGTAGTATGGTGGAGGCCTGATAGTATGACAGTATGTGTAGTATGGTGGATGCCTGATAGTATGACAGTATGTGTAGTATGGTGGATGCCTGATAGTATGACAGTATGTGTAGTATGGTGGATGCCTGGTAGTATGACAGTATGTGTAGTATGGTGGAGGTCTGATAGTATGACAGTATGTGTAGTATGGTGGATGCCTGATAGTATGACAGTATGTGTAGTATGGTGGAGGTCTGATAGTATGACAGTATGTGTAGTATGGTGGATGCCTGATAGTATGGCAGTATGTGTAGTATGGTGGATGCCTGATAGTATGGCAGTATGTGTAGTATGGTGGAGGCCTGATAGTATGACAGTATGTGTAGTATGATGGGGGCATACTAGTATGACAGTATGTGTAGTATGGTGGAGGCATACTAGTATGACAGTATGTGTAGTCTGGTGGGGGCATACTAGTATGACAGTATGTGTAGTCTGGTGGGGGCATACTAGTATGACAGTATGTGTAGTATGATGGGGGCATAATAGTATGACAGTATGTGTAGTCTTGTGGATGCCTGATAGTATGACGGTATGTGTAGTCTGGTGGGGACTTAATAGTATGACAGTGTGTGTAGTCTGGTGGGGGTCTAGTGATATGACAGTATATGTAGTATGGTGGAGGCCTAGTGATATGACAGTATGTGTAGTATGGTGGGGGCCTAGTGATATGACAGTATGTGTAGTATGGCGGAGGCCTAGTGATATGACAGTATGTGTAGTATGGTGGGGGCCTAGTGATATGACAGTATGTGTAGTATGGTGTGGGTCTAGTGATATGACAGTATGTGTAGTCTGGTGGGGGTCTAGTGATATGACAGTATGTGTAGTCTGGTGGGTGTCTAGTGATATGACAGTATGTGTAGTCTGGTGGAGGCCTAGTGATATGACAGTATGTGTAGCCTGGTGGGGGTCTAGTGATATGACAGTATGTGTAGTATGGTGGATGCCTGATAGTATGGCAGTATGTGTAGTATGGTGGAGGTCTGATAGTATGACAGTATGTGTAGTATGGTGGATGCCTGATAGTATGACAGTATGTGTAGTATGGTGGAGGTCTGATAGTATGGCAGTATGTGTAGTATGGTGGATGTCTGATAGTATGGCAGTATGTGTAGTATGGTGGAGGCCTGATAGTATGACAGTATGTGTAGTATGGTGGAGGTCTGATAGTATGACAGTATGTGTAGTATGGTGGAGGTCTGATAGTATGACAGTATGTGTAGTATGGTGGAGGTCTGATAGTATGACAGTATGTGTAGTATGGGGGGCCTAATAGTATGACAGTATGTGTAGTATGGTGGAGGTCTGATAGTATGACAGTATGTGTAGTATGGTGGAGGTCTGATAGTATGACAGTATGTGTAGTATGGTGGAGGTCTGATAGTATGACAGTATGTGTAGTATGGTGGATGCCTGATAGTATGACAGTATGTGTAGTATGGTGGAGGTCTGATAGTATGGCAGTATGTGTAGTATGGTGGATGTCTGATAGTATGGCAGTATGTGTAGTATGGTGGAGGCCTGATAGTATGACAGTATGTGTAGTATGGTGGAGGTCTGATAGTATGACAGTATGTGTAGTATGGTGGATGCCTGATAGTATGACAGTATGTGTAGTATGGTGGATGCCTGATAGTATGACAGTATGTGTAGTATGGTGGATGCCTGGTAGTATGATAGTATGTGTAGTATGGTGGAGGTCTGATAGTATGACAGTATGTGTAGTATGGTGGATGCCTGATAGTATGACAGTATGTGTAGTATGGTGGTGGTCTGATAGTATGACAGTATGTGTAGTATGGTGGATGCCTGATAGTATGGCAGTATGTGTAGTATGGTGGATGCCTGATAGTATGGCAGTATGTGTAGTATGGTGGATGCCTGATAGTATGACAGTATGTGTAGTATGGTGGAGGCCTGATAGTATGACAGTATGTGTAGTATGATGGGGGCATACTAGTATAACAGTATGTGTAGTATGGTGGGGGCATACTAGTATGACAGTATGTGTAGTCTGGTGGGGGCATACTAGTATGACAGTATGTGTAGTCTGGTGGGGGCATACTAGTATGACAGTATGTGTAGTATGATGGGGGCATAATAGTATGACAGTATGTGTAGTCTTGTGGATGCCTGATAGTATGACGGTATGTGTAGTCTGGTGGGGACTTAATAGTATGACAGTGTGTGTAGTCTGGTGGGGGTCTAGTGATATGACTGTATATGTAGTATGGTGGAGGCCTAGTGATATGACAGTATGTGTAGTATGGTGGGGGCCTAGTGATATGACAGTATGTGTAGCCTGGTGGAGGCCTAGTGATATGACAGTATGTGTAGCCTGGTGGGGGTCTAGTGATATGACAGTATGTGTAGTATGGTGGATGCCTGATAGTATGACAGTATGTGTAGTATGGTGGAGGTCTGATAGTATGACAGTATGTGTAGTATGGTGGATGCCTGATAGTATGACAGTATGTGTAGTATGGTGGAGGTCTGATAGTATGGCAGTATGTGTAGTATGGTGGATGTCTGATAGTATGGCAGTATGTGTAGTATGGTGGAGGCCTGATAGTATGACAGTATGTGTAGTATGGTGGAGGTCTGATAGTATGACAGTATGTGTAGTATGATGGGGGCATACTAGTATGACAGTATGTGTAGTATGGTGGAGGTCTGATAGTATGACAGTATGTGTAGTATGGTGGAGGCCTGATAGTATGACAGTATGTGTAGTATGGTGGAGGCCTGATAGTATGACAGTATGTGTAGTATGGTGGAGGTCTGATAGTATGACAGTATGTGTAGTATGGTGGAGGTCTGATAGTATGACAGTATGTGTAGTATGGTGGATGCCTGATAGTATGACAGTATGTGTAGTATGGTGGATGCCTGATAGTATGACAGTATGTGTAGTATGGTGGATGCCTGATAGTATGACAGTATGTGTAGTATGGTGGATGCCTGATAGTATGACAGTATGTGTAGTATGGTGGATGCCTGGTAGTATGATAGTATGTGTAGTATGGTGGAGGTCTGATAGTATGGCAGTATGTGTAGTATGGTGGAGGCCTAGTGATATGACAGTATGTGTAGTATGGTGGGGGCCTAGTGATATGACAGTATGTGTAGTATGGCGGAGGCCTAGTGATATGACAGTATGTGTAGTATGGTGGAGGTCTGATAGTATGACAGTATGTGTAGTATGGTGGGGGCCTGATAGTATGACAGTATGTGTAGTATGGTGGATGCCTGATAGTATGACAGTATGTGTAGTATGGTGGAGGTCTGATAGCATGACAGTATGTGTAGTATGGTGGATGCCTGATAGTATGACAGTATGTGTAGTATGGTGGAGGTCTGATAGTATGGCAGTATGTGTAGTATGGTGGATGTCTGATAGTATGACAGTATGTGTAGTATGGTGGAGGCCTGATAATATGACAGTATGTGTAGTATGGTGGAGGTCTGATAGTATGACAGTATGTGTAGTATGATGGGGCATACTAGTATGACAGTATGTGTAGTATGGTGGAGGTCTGATAGTATGACAGTATGTGTAGTATGGTGGAGGTCTGATAGTATGACAGTATGTGTAGTATGGTGGAGGTCTGATAGTATGACAGTATGTGTAGTATGGTGGATGCCTGATAGTATGACAGTATGTGTAGTATGGTGGAGGTCTGATAGTATGGCAGTATGTGTAGTATGGTGGATGTCTGATAGTATGGCAGTATGTGTAGTATGGTGGATGCCTGATAGTATGACAGTATGTGTAGTATGGTGGATGCCTGATAGTATGACAGTATGTGTAGTATGGTGGATGCCTGATAGTATGACAGTATGTGTAGTATGGTGGATGCCTGATAGTATGACAGTATGTGTAGTATGGTGGATGCCTGGTAGTATGATAGTATGTGTAGTATGGTGGAGGTCTGATAGTATGGCAGTATGTGTAGTATGGTGGAGGCCTAGTGATATGACAGTATGTGTAGTATGGTGGGGGCCTAGTGATATGACAGTATGTGTAGTATGGCGGAGGCCTAGTGATATGACAGTATGTGTAGTATGGTGGGGGCCTAGTGATATGACAGTATGTGTAGTATGGTGTGGGTCTAGTGATATGACAGTATGTGTAATCTGGTGGGTGTCTAGTGATATGACAGTATGTGTAGTCTTGTGGAGGCCTAGTGATATGACAGTATGTGTAGCCTGGTGGGGGTCTAGTGATATGACAGTATGTGTAGTATGGTGGATGCCTGATAGTATGGCAGTATGTGTAGTATGGTGGAGGTCTGATAGTATGACAGTATGTGTAGTATGGTGGATGCCTGATAGTATGACAGTATGTGTAGTATGGTGGAGGTCTGATAGTATGGCAGTATGTGTAGTATGGTGGATGTCTGATAGTATGGCAGTATGTGTAGTATGGTGGAGGCCTGATAGTATGACAGTATGTGTAGTATGGTGGAGGTCTGATAGTATGACAGTATGTGTAGTATGGTGGAGGTCTGATAGTATGACAGTATGTGTAGTATGGTGGAGGTCTGATAGTATGACAGTATGTGTAGTATGATGGGGGCATACTAGTATGACAGTATGTGTAGTATGGTGGAGGTCTGATAGTATGACAGTATGTGTAGTATGGTGGAGGTCTGATAGTATGACAGTATGTGTAGTATGGTGGAGGTCTGATAGTATGACAGTATGTGTAGTATGGTGGATGCCTGATAGTATGACAGTATGTGTAGTATGGTGGAGGTCTGATAGTATGGCAGTATGTGTAGTATGGTGGATGTCTGATAGTATGACAGTATGTGTAGTATGGTGGAGGCCTGATAGTATGACAGTATGTGTAGTATGGTGGAGGTCTGATAGTATGACAGTATGTGTAGTATGGTGGATGCCTGATAGTATGACAGTATGTGTAGTATGGTGGATGCCTGATAGTATGACAGTATGTGTAGTATGGTGGATGCCTGGTAGTATGATAGTATGTGTAGTATGGTGGAGGTCTGATAGTATGACAGTATGTGTAGTATGGTGGATGCCTGATAGTATGACAGTATGTGTAGTATGGTGGAGGTCTGATAGTATGACAGTATGTGTAGTATGGTGGATGCCTGATAGTATGGCAGTATGTGTAGTATGGTGGATGCCTGATAGTATGGCAGTATGTGTAGTATGGTGGATGCCTGATAGTATGACAGTATGTGTAGTATGGTGGAGGCCTGATAGTATGACAGTATGTGTAGTATGATGGGGGCATACTAGTATGACAGTATGTGTAGTATGGTGGGGGCATACTAGTATGACAGTATGTGTAGTCTGGTGGGGGCATACTAGTATGACAGTATGTGTAGTCTGGTGGGGGCATACTAGTATGACAGTATGTGTAGTATGATGGGGGCATAATAGTATGACAGTATGTGTAGTCTTGTGGATGCCTGATAGTATGACGGTATGTGTAGTCTGGTGGGGACTTAATAGTATGACAGTGTGTGTAGTCTGGTGGGGGTCTAGTGATATGACTGTATATGTAGTATGGTGGAGGCCTAGTGATATGACAGTATGTGTAGTATGGTGGGGGCCTAGTGATATGACAGTATGTGTAGTCTGGTGGAGGCCTAGTGATATGACAGTATGTGTAGCCTGGTGGGGGTCTAGTGATATGACAGTATGTGTAGTATGGTGGATGCCTGATAGTATGACAGTATGTGTAGTATGGTGGAGGTCTGATAGTATGACAGTATGTGTAGTATGGTGGATGCTGATAGTATGACAGTATGTGTAGTATGGTGGAGGTCTGATAGTATGGCAGTATGTGTAGTATGGTGGATGTCTGATAGTATGACAGTATGTGTAGTATGGTGGAGGCCTGATAGTATGACAGTATGTGTAGTATGGTGGAGGTCTGATAGTATGACAGTATGTGTAGTATGGTGGAGGCATAATAGTATGACAGTATGTGTAGTATGGTGGAGGTCTGATAGTATGACAGTATGTGTAGTATGGTGGAGGCCTGATAGTATGACAGTATGTGTAGTATGGTGGATGCCTGATAGTATGACAGTATGTGTAGTATGGTGGAGGTCTGATAGTATGACAGTATGTGTAGTATGGTGGAGGTCTGATAGTATGACAGTATGTGTAGTATGGTGGATGCCTGATAGTATGACAGTATGTGTAGTATGGTGGAGGCCTGATAGTATGACAGTATGTGTAGTATGGTGGATGCCTGATAGTATGACAGTATGTGTAGTATGGTGGATGCCTGATAGTATGACAGTATGTGTAGTATGGTGGATGCCTGATAGTATGACAGTATGTGTAGTATGGTGGATGCCTGATAGTATGACAGTATGTGTAGTATGGTGGATGCCTGATAGTATGACAGTATGTGTAGTATGGTGGAGGTCTGATAGTATGGCAGTATGTGTAGTATGGTGGAGGCCTAGTGATATGACAGTATGTGTAGTATGGTGGGGGCCTAATGGTATGACAGTATGTGTAGTATGGTGGAGGCCTAGTGATATGACAGTATGTGTAGTATGGTGGAGGCCTGATAGTATGACAGTATGTGTAGTATGGTGGGGGTCTTGATATGACAGTATGTGTAGTATGGTGGATGCCTGATAGTATGACAGTATGTGTAGTATGGTGGAGGCCTTGATATGACAGTATGTGTAGTATGGTGGGGTCTGATAGTATGACAGTATGTGTAGTATGGTGGAGGCCTGATAGTATGACAGTATGTGTAGTATGGTGGAGGTCTGATAGTATGACAGTATGTGTAGTATGGTGGGGCATAGTATGACAGTATGTGTAGTATGGTGGAGGTCTGATAGTATGACAGTATGTGTAGTATGGTGGAGGTCTGATAGTATGACAGTATGTGTAGTATGGTGGAGGCCTGATAGTATGACAGTATGTGTAGTATGGTGGATGTCTGATAGTATGGCAGTATGTGTAGTATGGTGGATGCCTGATAGTATGACAGTATGTGTAGTATGGTGGATGCCTGATAGTATGACAGTATGTGTAGTATGGTGGATGCCTGATAGTATGACAGTATGTGTAGTATGGTGGATGCCTGATAGTATGACAGTATGTGTAGTATGGTGGATGCCTGATAGTATGACAGTATGTGTAGTATGGTGGATGCCTGGTAGTATGATAGTATGTGTAGTATGGTGGAGGTCTGATAGTATGGCAGTATGTGTAGTATGGTGGAGGCCTAGTGATATGACAGTATGTGTAGTATGGTGGGGGCCTAGTGATATGACAGTATGTGTAGTATGGCGGAGGCCTAGTGATATGACAGTATGTGTAGTATGGTGGGGGCCTAGTGATATGACAGTATGTGTAGTATGGTGTGGGTCTAGTGATATGACAGTATGTGTAATCTGGTGGGTGTCTAGTGATATGACAGTATGTGTAGTCTTGTGGAGGCCTAGTGATATGACAGTATGTGTAGCCTGGTGGGGGTCTAGTGATATGACAGTATGTGTAGTATGGTGGATGCCTGATAGTATGGCAGTATGTGTAGTATGGTGGAGGTCTGATAGTATGACAGTATGTGTAGTATGGTGGATGCCTGATAGTATGACAGTATGTGTAGTATGGTGGAGGTCTGATAGTATGGCAGTATGTGTAGTATGGTGGATGTCTGATAGTATGGCAGTATGTGTAGTATGGTGGAGGCCTGATAGTATGACAGTATGTGTAGTATGGTGGAGGTCTGATAGTATGACAGTATGTGTAGTATGGTGGAGGTCTGATAGTATGACAGTATGTGTAGTATGGTGGAGGTCTGATAGTATGACAGTATGTGTAGTATGATGGGGGCATACTAGTATGACAGTATGTGTAGTATGGTGGAGGTCTGATAGTATGACAGTATGTGTAGTATGGTGGAGGTCTGATAGTATGACAGTATGTGTAGTATGGTGGAGGTCTGATAGTATGACAGTATGTGTAGTATGGTGGATGCCTGATAGTATGACAGTATGTGTAGTATGGTGGAGGTCTGATAGTATGGCAGTATGTGTAGTATGGTGGATGTCTGATAGTATGACAGTATGTGTAGTATGGTGGAGGCCTGATAGTATGACAGTATGTGTAGTATGGTGGATGCCTGATAGTATGACAGTATGTGTAGTATGGTGGATGCCTGATAGTATGACAGTATGTGTAGTATGGTGGATGCCTGATAGTATGACAGTATGTGTAGTATGGTGGATGCCTGATAGTATGACAGTATGTGTAGTATGGTGGAGGTCTGATAGTATGACAGTATGTGTAGTATGGTGGAGGCCTGATAGTATGACAGTATGTGTAGTATGGTGGTCTGATAGTATGGCAGTATGTGTAGTATGGTGGATGCCTGATAGTATGGCAGTATGTGTAGTATGGTGGATGCCTGATAGTATGACAGTATGTGTAGTATGGTGGAGGCCTGATAGTATGACAGTATGTGTAGTATGATGGGGGCATACTAGTATGACAGTATGTGTAGTATGGTGGAGGCATACTAGTATGACAGTATGTGTAGTCTGGTGGGGGCATACTAGTATGACAGTATGTGTAGTCTGGTGGGGGCATACTAGTATGACAGTATGTGTAGTATGATGGGGGCATAATAGTATGACAGTATGTGTAGTCTTGTGGATGCCTGATAGTATGACGGTATGTGTAGTCTGGTGGGGACTTAATAGTATGACAGTGTGTGTAGTCTGGTGGGGGTCTAGTGATATGACTGTATATGTAGTATGGTGGAGGCCTAGTGATATGACAGTATGTGTAGTATGGTGGGGGCCTAGTGATATGACAGTATGTGTAGTATGGTGGAGGCCTAGTGATATGACAGTATGTGTAGTATGGTGGGGGCCTAGTGATATGACAGTATGTGTAGTATGGTGTGGGTCTAGTGATATGACAGTATGTGTAGTCTGGTGGGTGTCTAGTGATATGACAGTATGTGTAGCCTGGTGGAGGCCTAGTGATATGACAGTATGTGTAGCCTGGTGGGGGTCTAGTGATATGACAGTATGTGTAGTATGGTGGATGCCTGATAGTATGACAGTATGTGTAGTATGGTGGAGGTCTGATAGTATGACAGTATGTGTAGTATGGTGGATGCCTGATAGTATGACAGTATGTGTAGTATGGTGGAGGTCTGATAGTATGGCAGTATGTGTAGTATGGTGGATGTCTGATAGTATGGCAGTATGTGTAGTATGGTGGAGGCCTGATAGTATGACAGTATGTGTAGTATGGTGGAGGTCTGATAGTATGACAGTATGTGTAGTATGGTGGAGGTCTGATAGTATAACAGTATGTGTAGTATGGTGGAGGTCTGATAGTATGACAGTATGTGTAGTATGATGGGGGCATACTAGTATGACAGTATGTGTAGTATGGTGGAGGTCTGATAGTATGACAGTATGTGTAGTATGGTGGGGGCCTGATAGTATGACAGTATGTGTAGTATGGTGGATGCCTGATAGTATGACAGTATGTGTAGTATGGTGGAGGTCTGATAGTATGACAGTATGTGTAGTATGGTGGATGCCTGATAGTATGACAGTATGTGTAGTATGGTGGAGGTCTGATAGTATGGCAGTATGTGTAGTATGGTGGATGTCTGATAGTATGGCAGTATGTGTAGTATGGTGGAGGCCTGATAGTATGACAGTATGTGTAGTATGGTGGAGGTCTGATAGTATGACAGTATGTGTAGTATGATGGGGGCATACTAGTATGACAGTATGTGTAGTATGGTGGAGGTCTGATAGTATGACAGTATGTGTAGTATGGTGGAGGTCTGATAGTATGACAGTATGTGTAGTATGGTGGATGCCTGATAGTATGACAGTATGTGTAGTATGGTGGAGGTCTGATAGTATGGCAGTATGTGTAGTATGGTGGATGTCTGATAGTATGGCAGTATGTGTAGTATGGTGGAGGCCTGATAGTATGACAGTATGTGTAGTATGGTGGATGCCTGATAGTATGACAGTATGTGTAGTATGGTGGATGCCTGATAGTATGACAGTATGTGTAGTATGGTGGATGCCTGATAGTATGACAGTATGTGTAGTATGGTGGATGCCTGATAGTATGACAGTATGTGTAGTATGGTGGATGCCTGGTAGTATGATAGTATGTGTAGTATGGTGGAGGTCTGATAGTATGACAGTATGTGTAGTATGGTGGATGCCTGATAGTATGACAGTATGTGTAGTATGGTGGAGGTCTGATAGTATGGCAGTATGTGTAGTATGGTGGATGCCTGATAGTATGGCAGTATGTGTAGTATGGTGGATGCCTGATAGTATGGCAGTATGTGTAGTATGGTGGATGCCTGATAGTATGACAGTATGTGTAGTATGGTGGAGGCCTGATAGTATGACAGTATGTGTAGTATGGTGGATGCCTGATAGTATGACAGTATGTGTAGTATGGTGGAGGTCTGATAGTATGACAGTATGTGTAGTATGGTGGATGCCTGATAGTATGACAGTATGTGTAGTATGGTGGAGGTCTGATAGTATGGCAGTATGTGTAGTATGGTGGATGTCTGATAGTATGGCAGTATGTGTAGTATGGTGGAGGCCTGATAGTATGACAGTATGTGTAGTATGGTGGAGGTCTGATAGTATGACAGTATGTGTAGTATGATGGGGGCATACTAGTATGACAGTATGTGTAGTATGGTGGAGGTCTGATAGTATGACAGTATGTGTAGTATGGTGGAGGTCTGATAGTATGACAGTATGTGTAGTATGGTGGAGGTCTGATAGTATGACAGTATGTGTAGTATGGTGGATGCCTGATAGTATGACAGTATGTGTAGTATGGTGGAGGTCTGATAGTATGGCAGTATGTGTAGTATGGTGGATGTCTGATAGTATGGCAGTATGTGTAGTATGGTGGAGGCCTGATAGTATGACAGTATGTGTAGTATGGTGGATGCCTGATAGTATGACAGTATGTGTAGTATGGTGGATGCCTGATAGTATGACAGTATGTGTAGTATGGTGGATGCCTGATAGTATGACAGTATGTGTAGTATGGTGGATGCCTGATAGTATGACAGTATGTGTAGTATGGTGGATGCCTGATAGTATGATAGTATGTGTAGTATGGTGGATGCCTGATAGTATGACAGTATGTGTAGTATGGTGGAGGTCTGATAGTATGCAGTATGTGTAGTATGGTGGATGCCTGATAGTATGGCAGTATGTGTAGTATGGTGGATGCCTGATAGTATGGCAGTATGTGTAGTATGGTGGATGCCTGATAGTATGACAGTATGTGTAGTATGGTGGAGGCCTGATAGTATGACAGTATGTGTAGTATGGTGGAGGCATACTAGTATGACAGTATGTGTAGTATGGTGGGGGCATACTAGTATGACAGTATGTGTAGTCTGGTGGGGGCATACTAGTATGACAGTATGTGTAGTATGATGGGGGCATAATAGTATGACAGTATGTGTAGTCTTGTGGATGCCTGATAGTATGACGGTATGTGTAGTCTGGTGGGGACTTAATAGTATGACAGTGTGTGTAGTCTGGTGGGGGTCTAGTGATATGACAGTATATGTAGTATGGTGGAGGCCTAGTGATATGACAGTATGTGTAGTATGGTGGGGGCCTAGTGATATGACAGTATGTGTAGTATGGCGGAGGCCTAGTGATATGACAGTATGTGTAGTATGGTGGGGGCCTAGTGATATGACAGTATGTGTAGTATGGTGTGGGTCTAGTGATATGACAGTATGTGTAGTCTGGTGGGGGTCTAGTGATATGACAGTATGTGTAGTCTGGTGGGTGTCTAGTGATATGACAGTATGTGTAGTCTGGTGGAGGCCTAGTGATATGACAGTATGTGTAGCCTGGTGGGGGTCTAGTGATATGACAGTATGTGTAGTATGGTGGATGCCTGATAGTATGGCAGTATGTGTAGTATGGTGGAGGTCTGATAGTATGACAGTATGTGTAGTATGGTGGATGCCTGATAGTATGACAGTATGTGTAGTATGGTGGAGGTCTGATAGTATGGCAGTATGTGTAGTATGGTGGATGTCTGATAGTATGGCAGTATGTGTAGTATGGTGGAGGCCTGATAGTATGACAGTATGTGTAGTATGGTGGAGGTCTGATAGTATGACAGTATGTGTAGTATGGTGGAGGTCTGATAGTATGACAGTATGTGTAGTATGGTGGAGGTCTGATAGTATGACAGTATGTGTAGTATGATGGGGCATACTAGTATGACAGTATGTGTAGTATGGTGGAGGTCTGATAGTATGACAGTATGTGTAGTATGGTGGGGGCCTGATAGTATGACAGTATGTGTAGTATGGTGGATGCCTGATAGTATGACAGTATGTGTAGTATGGTGGATGCCTGATAGTATGACAGTATGTGTAGTATGGTGGAGGTCTGATAGTATGGCAGTATGTGTAGTATGGTGGATGTCTGATAGTATGGCAGTATGTGTAGTATGGTGGATGCCTGATAGTATGACAGTATGTGTAGTATGGTGGAGGTCTGATAGTATGACAGTATGTGTAGTATGGTGGATGCCTGATAGTATGACAGTATGTGTAGTATGGTGGAGGTCTGATAGTATGGCAGTATGTGTAGTATGGTGGATGCCTGATAGTATGGCAGTATGTGTAGTATGGTGGATGCCTGATAGTATGGCAGTATGTGTAGTATGGTGGATGCCTGATAGTATGACAGTATGTGTAGTATGGTGGAGGCCTGATAGTATGACAGTATGTGTAGTATGATGGGGGGGCATACTAGTATGACAGTATGTGTAGTATGGTGGGGGCATACTAGTATGACAGTATGTGTAGTCTGGTGGGTGCATACTAGTATGACAGTATGTGTAGTCTGGTGGGGGCATACTAGTATGACAGTATGTGTAGTATGATGGGGGCATAATAGTATGACAGTATGTGTAGTCTTGTGGATGCCTGATAGTATGACGGTATGTGTAGTCTGGTGGGGACTTAATAGTATGACAGTGTGTGTAGTCTGGTGGGGGTCTAGTGATATGACTGTATATGTAGTATGGTGGAGGCCTAGTGATATGACAGTATGTGTAGTATGGTGGGGGCCTAGTGATATGACAGTATGTGTAGTATGGTGGAGGCCTAGTGATATGACAGTATTTGTAGTATGGTGGGGGCCTAGTGATATGACAGTATGTGTAGTATGGTGTGGGTCTAGTGATATGACAGTATGTGTAGTCTGGTGGGGGTCTAGTGATATGACATTATGTGTAGTCTGGTGGGTGTCTAGTGATATGACAGTATGTGTAGCCTGGTGGAGGCCTAGTGATATGACAGTATGTGTAGCCTGGTGGGGGTCTAGTGATATGACAGTATGTGTAGTATGGTGGAGGCCTAGTGATATGACAGTATGTGTAGTCTGGTGGAGGCCTAGTGATATGACAGTATACGTGTAGTATGGTGGGGGGCCTACTTGAATAACCGTTACTTGATATTAAATAAAACAATATGATACTAAACAGCTATACAACTGTAGCTGCGACCTCTTATAAAGCCTGCAGGCTTATCATAGTGTACTGTATTGCGGTATGTTGAATAGGCCAAGTACACCGTATACAACATTGCACATATTTGCGTTTTTTAGCTGTGATAAATATTCACGACTATTGTAGGGTCTACCAGTTTCAAATATATATGTAGGTCTGCTCATGTGGTATAATATGTTGTAAAATGTCGTAACAGTCTCACAAAATAGTTGCATTGTTTTTATCTCTCAATTGATAAAGTCTTGACTAAACGGGATGCTCACTATACATGTACATTGTATGTATGTTCCATTTATGTCAAACCCCTTGCGGAGATGTAGCCGTATTTTCCTGGGCTGGATTAGCCAACATAAATGGTTGTCCAGTACTAAACAACGTGTGTGGATTGCATTCCTCAAGAACACTACACACGTGACCTGAGTAATGCGTGACCTACTAAGATCGGCCTTCCGCTGCTTAGTGATGCAACTCTCCACCTGGAATATGTTATACATAAGGCACCAAACATCATGTATAGTGCACCAATAACCATGCACCTTCATCCTAGGACACCACATATATTATTATGATAGAGAGGTTCTATGGTAGAGGTACATGGTTATTAGTGCCAGTGAGTGGTGACGGGTGCGGTTGGCTGAGGAACATTTACGGTGGGACACTTGGTTGGAATGGCTACTACCGATTGCATTTCCTAATCATTTTTGTTTCTAATTTATTGTTATATATATATATTGCTGAATCCTTCCTTCATTATCCCATTTTTTAAGCCATTTTGTTAATTACAATCTATAGTATATTGGGGAGGGCCGTAACTAATGTTGTTAAAACTTGTGGCCCAACCCAGTTGCTTCAACATATATTGACAATCCTTGTACAAACACTGTCACGAATCGTATAGTATGCTTACTTATATCATTTGTTCATTTGTCTTGTATTGTACTTTGTATATATAGAATGAATGCAATAAAATATGATTCAACTAACGTGCCATATACGAGACTTGTGGTGGCTGATAGATAACAGTTCAAGTTCCTGTGCACTGATTGACCATGATAGTCAGTAGTCCAGTGGTTAACACGTTGAACTGCGATCCAGGTGTTTTACGCCGTGTACGTAAACGAACCAGATGAAACTCTGCAAAGGGTCTCTGTCTACAACATGTATCATTGCACTATCCTTAGCCTGGGTTCCAGTCTGTCGATTGTTCACTAATTAACTTCTGGCAAAATGATTATTATCAGACACTGAATAGGGCCCTATTAATGATCTCGGTATTAAAATATATTTATATGACTGACCACAGGGATTCGGCACGTTTGGGGGTACTAGTATATATATATTTAGGTATAATAAGCGTTGAAATAAGCGTTGAAACGAGCGTTCTGATTGGATTATGATTATTCTTTATATATAAAAAAACATCTTGTTACATTCTAATAATCCAATCAGAACGCTCGTTTCAACGCTTATTTCAACGCGAATTGCGCCGCTTTAGAATTTTTCAAAACAAATTGAAAATGCTACGAAATCTCCTTTTGACGTACATTTTTGCCGAATAAACCTACACGTTAGTGGAAACACATTTTATTGATAATGTTATGCACAGTTAAAACTCTCCCGTCGAAGATTTTTTGTTGTTGCTGACAGAACCCGTGTCCTAGTACGGAAATGTGACTTGCTATGGCCAATGTTTGTGGCAATTGTTTGCAAAGTATACATGCATGCAGCTTAAAGTTGTGTTTTATTTGAAGAACAATATAAAGACTCGGGATAGGCGTTATATTTGGACAGCTTTGTACACAATTGTCTCAGATAGGGCCATTTTACTGATCGATGCGAAATCTGACATCCCACAGAGTAGAATCCCTGTACTTAAATATATATACTAGTACCCCCAAACGTGCCGAATCCTTAAATATATATACTAGTACCCCCAAACGTGCCGAATCCCTGTGGTAGTGATGATAAATAAAAACTAATAACTTTTATGTACAGTACAGGTTTTAGCTAATCCAAGATGGCGTCGGAAGAGCAGAAATCTTTTAAGCATGATGTTTTTAGCGATATTGTATCAACACTAATGGCAAATAAGTACTACACACAAATCAAACTACATCTAGACAACATTTCTAGGAAGACAGGGGACGTTCATGATACAGATATGTCAGACAGGTGGTGTTATTGATGTTTGTAATGAGTTTTCGTGATGTACACAAACATCGCAATTTAGTATAATTGTTGTGCAATAATTTAATTGCGTAACGTTCATAGATGTGTAGTGTATTTTAGCTTGAGAATAGAATCTCAGTTCAGTTGTTAAAGATGTCGGGATATCGTTACGTTCGAGTCTCATGACTACTTACTAACATTTCCTCTCTTTCCACTGTTTGGTGAAGTTGATCACTTTAGTCTTTAACTGTTTAATGGCAACGAGGATATCTGATTGGTTTCAGGTATAAATGCGTTGCTACAACAAATTCTTCTGAACACATTTGAACAGTAACATTGAATCATTAAACAGTGTTTTTGTGGTATACAAACTTTCAAAAGTGAAAGTAGGATTTCATATATGGTCATCCGCGCTCCTGAATTGACGTTTGCTTGTCATTGGAGTCAATACTAAACATGTGATACTTTCGCTTAGAGATAATATAACTAAGATTAGGCACACATGTGAGATATCACGGTAAATATGTACCATATCTCGTGTTATTCAGGATAAACGCGTTGTATTACGCATGAATGTCGACCCTATTTACATTATTTTATTATGTCAACAAACCACGTATACGACGTTTTTTTATTTGTTAAAATACTCAGTTTTTGAGGCAAACATTTGGGGGGGGGGGAAATTACCGTATAATAGCAAATTACATTCTGCAGACATTTGCGTTTTCACCGATGTGTCGCTTTAAGTCGAGGATGCAAATTTGTTAATTTATATTGTGATGTGTGAAAAGTCAGATTCAGAGAGGGTGTCATTTTGAACTACAACATACATGTACATAACTCACCACTCAAAACAATAAAATAAGCTACAGTTTGGTAAATTATCTGTCTATCATAAGTAGATGAGGCGTTACATGTGTTTCATCAGCACAGTGTTGGTTTTCTCACAGAGTGGCTCATTGTAGAACTAGAATCTTCAGACAAGATGCGGGAGTTCAGGGTTCATTCTAGGTCAGAATGTTTGGGAGAAGTGAGAAAGTGCGTGATCGCTTCCTTAAATGGTGTTCTTTAATATACTTCTGCAAAATAAGGTTAAAATGCACAGTACAACCATTAAATACAACATTTGAATAGAAGGAGTGCATTATAATGGGCCAGTGTATCTTACTAGACAAAATTTTGTTTGAAAATCGTAAAAATCAAAAAATATATTTAAAAAAAAAATGTTTTTTAGGGAGAAGTGGTGCCCCCAGAGGCGAAGTCAGGGTTCCTAGGGCGACAATTTCGCCCACATCGCCCTCTAAACTGATCCCTGGTACATAACTCACCACTCAAAACAACATTATGGGAAGGGCTGTAAATAATGTTGTCATAACTTGTAGCCCAACCCATTTGCTTTTTCCCCCAGATTAAATAGTATACAGCAATAATAATAAATCCTAATATATTTCATATTGTTTTCTACGTGTTTCATTGTGTGTATAATTGTAATGTAATGTATGAAAAAAATGCAATAAAATATTATTAAATTTAAAACAACATAATGGTGCAAACTAGAATGTTGCACAAATCAAATATCCCCGCACCCAGGACAAGTGAAAAAGAGCTGTCCGACAAGTCATCATATGGACAACTACGTTATTTATGTTTTAGGGGATTTTCTTTCTTAAATAAACAAAGTTTGTCTTTGGGTGAGTCTATATCTTTGGCCGAGTCTTATATCTTTGGGTGAGTCTATATCTTTGGCCGAGTCTTATATCTTTGGGTGAGTCTATATCTTTGGGTGAGTCTATATCTTTGGGCGAGTCTATATCTAATAACCATTATTTAACTAGCTAGCAGCTCATCAGCCGGTCTTATCAGAATAATAACACCTTAACCACTGAGACGGTTGTTTCTTCGACATTGAGCTAAGCATGGCTATATTTCAGATTTTTGTCCTGGGCCAGACAGGATAGTAGCCTGAAGGTTGTGTCTGTTGATGTTCCGGCAAGAATTCTGCCCAGTGATTATGAGGGCAAGTTGCATGATGTGAAGGTTTTTGTGAGATATGGACCAGACGATGCGGTATATGATAACAACAAGGCAATACGAGAACGGGTTTGTTGATTGCAATTTCTCATTAAAAGATATTTTTTTTACAGATTTTCTGAATATCATATGACTAATTTAGTTGGACTGGTAATCCAGGGATCGCAGGTTCAATCCCCCCGTCTGACCCTAATAAAATTAACAGTCTTTCAGATGGGACTTTAAACCAAGGTCTCATGTTGGTGCTTTACACCATGCACGTAAAAGAACCGGAGGAGACTCTGGAATGGGTCTCTGTCTGTATCATTGCACTATCCTCCAAAAATCTAAAATGACTAATCTCTTCAGGAGGCGTCGTTTATATGGGCAACCAGTAGCGACGATAGATAAACGTAAATCACACACAAATTTAAATTGCTGTACAAGATTCATTTTTTGGTTTAAAAGTATAATGAAAACATTTCTGAAATGGTATAAACTTGTTTAATTAATTGGTGGTCATGAGAACGCTGTTGACCCTTTTCCGTTATTCATTCAGACAAATATACAATATGCCTAGGTCTATTGACTGGGAATATCAATTCATCAAATTTGTGGAAGTCTTGGTAGCAGGTGTTAGAAGCCTGGAGTTTGCGCCCGGCTGTAGCTGTTACGATTGTGCACTTAGGCAAGCAAGGCATTTAAATTCCACATTGCCTCTTCTTTCTCCCCCATGGCGATGGATTCCATGAGGAATGAGGTCTCGAGAACGTTTTAACTAATGTTGTAAGAACTTGTATTTGGTTTAAACATATTTATTTTCTATCATGTACATGTATATGATTATTTACAACAATTGAAATATAAGGAATTGGACAGAAAGCTAAACAGCTTATGGTTGACCTCTCTTTAAATGCTTAACTTGTATTTAAACTACATATATATAAACTATCAAAGTTTCTTGATCTCCGCACATCCACCAAATAGCGCGCTCGTTTCTCACCAATGCAACCCGTGTTCGATCCTCGGAACGGGAAGTATGTGAGATGGTACGTGGATCGCCAGATCGGACAGGTGTGTTTTCTCCAGGTACTCCGGTTTCCTCCCACATGAATGACCACATTTATACTTTCATCCTCGCCAACGAGAGTGATTAATATAAGTTGTTAGAACTTGCTTCGCAATCGTTGTAAAATAAATTAAGTTTAACCCTTACCCTCATAGAAGCACCGTGACGCCATTACCAATACGATATACATTAACAATGTAGTGGCCAAACCAATGTTCATAATAAAGGCCAGAATCTCATGTAGTCCCAGTAATATCTATGGAGGTGGAATAGATATGGCGACTACTTATCCACTGCATGATAGCTAAATGGCTGTCGTTTGTATGGAGATATAATAGTATATTAACCTAAATCTCTATGAAGTCCCAGTAATAATTATGGAGGTGGGATAGATATGGCGACTACTTATCCACTGCATGATAGCTAAATGGCTGTCGTTTGTATGGAGATATAATAGTATATTAACCTAAATCTCTATGAAGTCCCAGTAATAATTATGGAGGTGGGATAGATATGGCGACTACTTATCCACTGATGATAGCTAAATGGCTGTCGTTTGTATGGAGATATAATAGTATATTAACCTAAATCTCTATGAGTCCCAGTAATAATTATGGAGGTGGGATAGATATGGCGACTACTTATCCACTGTATGATAGCTAAATGGCTGTCGTTTGTATGGAGATATAATAGTATATTAACCTAAATCTCTATGTAGTCCCAGTAATAACTATAGAGGTGGGATAGATATGGCGACTACTTATCCACTGCATGGTAGCTAAATGACTGTCGTTTGTATGGAGATATAATAGTATATTAACCTAAATCTCTATGAAGTCCCAGTAATAATTATGGAGGTGGGATAGATATGGCGACTACTTATCCACTGCATGATAGCTAAATGGCTGTCGTTTGTATTGAGATATGATAGTATATTAACCTAAATTAACCTAAATCTCTATGAAGGAAAAGGTTAAAGCAGCATTACATCGTAATAAAGGATGTTTTGGGTAAAATATAAATACTAATGTGTGTGTGTTTACAAAAATAAAAATAGTCGCTCAGAAAGGATAAAATTCCAATAAATTTAAACCGTCGTATACGCGAATTTGTTTATCAACACACAAAATGTCAACACGCACAGCGCGCATGCGTGAAACAACAGAGGATGTAGAAAACAACGTATATATTTTGAACATGAAAGACTGTCTATCTATCTTCCTCTAATATCGAACCCCTTGCGGGTATGTAGACATGTCCCTAAACGAGTTAGCTAACAGAGGTATGAATCAACACATCAAGTAATTTAATTAAAAAAGACAACGTGGGACAAATGGGGACAATGCATTCCGAATGTACACAAGTGCGGACAATGCGTGCCGGTTGTAAACAAGTGCATGACCGATCGACTCGGAAAGTCCTACTTTCGGTTTCGTGTTTGTTTTATCAAAAAAAAACAATGTTTACCAAATGAGCATAAGCATCCAAGGTATAATGTTAGAATGTGTAGCAGCATTGCTACCCATACGTAAAAATTGAATTTTTCAAATATCTTTTATTTCATACGATGTAATGCTGCTTTAAACTAATCTAATAATTTCTTTGTTGAAAATATGGATACACATTCTAGAACTGTCGTCCTACTCCAGTATAAGCTGGAATTTTAGGTGATATAATGTCCTTGCTTTGGTTCCTTTCTTCCATAAGTCCCCACCCATAACTTGCCTTCAGTTGTTTTATTTATTTGTTTTGGGGTTAGAATTCGAACCAACAGCTTGGGTCATACGGCGACTCTCCTGTTGTTATTGGAGAAATAAATTCCTGTTTGCCTCTCCAGGGTTCCCGCTGTCGGTCGCCAATGGCGCCAATTGCAACAAAAAACAAATATACAACTTTTCTTTAAATTTTTCTTTTGGGCACATGTTTTGCCAAATACATGGCTTCAAATATTTATTTGTGAACTATATGGCTCTTAGTTGGTTCCAAGTTTTTTTAATTAGCTCCAGTGTTTTTCAATTAGCGACAGAAGTGGCGCAGACAAACATTCAGACAGAGGGAACCCTGCAGATGTGCATATGGGAAGAACCACTGATCTTCCGCAAGCCAGCTGGATAGCTTCTTCACATGAGTGGAATTCGAACCTACAGCAGTGGGGGGCAAGTGATTTGAAGTCAATGGGGCTTTAACCACTCGACCCCTTGCTTTCAGTTCTACACATTGAATTCATGTTCTGCATGTAGGACAAACTCCGATAGTCAACGCTACCAATAATATGTAATGAAGCAGTTTAATGCCAGGTCAATTTGAATGCTTAAATTTCAGGTTGCCAGGGGTAACAGTTTCCTGGAGCTAACCAACAAGACCCCGCAAACATTCTGTGTGCTACAGGCCATGAAAAAGTTCACTGGCGGACTGGGCGACGATGATGATCGAGAATCTGGCGACGATCTTATCTGGCAGAAGTATTTTACAAAGGTATCTCACACTGTTCAATAAGAAATTAATTTTTCTCAAGGGATAAGGGATTAGCTTTCAAATCTAAAATAAAATCGATACAATCATTTTTGTCTCGCTCGCTTGAGCGGTGACCTTTCTGGCAGCGTTGGTACAGCGCCGTCAGCAATTAGATAGTCGTGATAGCGCAGTGGATGCGCGGTCGCTTCAGGTGCGAAAGGTCCTGAGTTTGAGCCCCGCTGGAGCCGTTACGATTGTGCCCTTAGGCAAGGCATTTAAATTCCACGTTGCCTCTTCTCTCTCCCTCGTGGCGATGGATTCCATCAGGAATGAGGTCTCGAGAGTGATTTATATAAGTTGAAATAACTTGTTTCGCAATCGAGCTAAAATAAATTTGTATAAACTAATTAGATAGTTGCATGTACATGTAACTAAAAACCGTCAAATATAATGCTTTTATAACTTTCATGCTGTTTCTCAAGGGGTTGTTCCCTGCCCCATAACAATTCACACCCCCATGAGTGACCTTGAACCTGAATTATGACTCAAATTAGTCCGATTTCAGAAATTATTTATTCCTAAAAAACTCAAACATTGTCATTTCTCAAAAACCATTGGAGTTTGAGTTTTGAAACCCAATGGCTAATTCTCTACACCCACAGTAAGTCTCCACCAACAAATAGTGACCCTGAACTTGAATTTTGGCTTTAAAAGTCCTGATTTCAGTATTTATTTATGTCTAAAAAAGCCTCAACATCATTACTCAAACACTGTCAAAGTTATTGCTTTGAAACTTTGCATCCACATCCGAGGACTAATTCTCTACATGCGCAGTAAGTCCCGCCCCAAGAGAGGACTAATTCTCTACATCCGCAGTAAGACCCACCCCAAGAGATACATTGAACTTAAATTCTCTACATCCGCAGTAAGACCCACCCCAAGAGATACATTGAACTTAAATTTTGGCCAATAATAAATAGTCTGAATTAAAATCACTCAAACGTTATCATTTCTCAAACACTGTCAAAGTTATTGCTTTGAATCTTTGCATACTCATCCAAGAAATAATTCTCTACTTCCACAGTAAGACCCCACCCTACCAGTCACCTTGAAGTTGAAATTTGTCCAAAATTAGCCCAATTTCAGATATTATTTAAACTCGGAACATTATCATTTCTTAAACATAGTCAAAACTATTGCTTTGAGATTTTATGTATGTCCATACCCAACCATAACATACATTTTTTTGTTTCGCTGAACACTTACACAGTCAATCAAGTGTTGCGAGATACCCTTGGGGTGATGGCTTTGTTAGCCATGTGAAATGGGCAGACGGATCTGTAGTCCAGTGGTAACATGCTAGACTGGTAATCCAGGGATCGCAGGTTCGATCCCCCGACTGACCCTAATAAAATTAACAGTCTTTCAGATGGGACTTTAAACCGATGTCTTGTGTCGGTGCTGTACACCGTGTACGTAAAAGAACCAGAGGAGACTCTGGAATGGGTCTCTCTCTGTATCATTGCACTATCCTCCAAAAATCTAAAATGACTAATCTCTTGAGGAGGCATCGCTCATATAGGCAACCGGTAGTGATGATAAATAAACGTAAAAACACACACACAGGTGAAATGGTAGAATGGTCAAGACTGTTATTGCTATGTGTAGAATGTAGGTATTGGATGGAAACCTGACTTATACCTATGCAAGTTAATATTTCTTTATATTTACTAGCCTCTAGAGGAGGCAGATGTTGTCATAGCGACAAGTAAAGCTAACGGTGAAGCAGCACACCTGAGCTGTATAGAGATGGATGGAGAGTTCGTGTTGTGTGGAGGATCCAAAAATGTCCACCTCATGTTCACAAATAAAGGTATGTGTTAATCACATATAGTCTCATTATATTTGTTATGTTATATTTCGGGTTTTACGCCTGCATCAGCACCATTTTTGGGCTATATTGCTGGCGGGCAGTTTACCTAACAACACCTTTCCTGGGCAGGCTCCAGCGGTTAACCAGTACTTGGGTGCACCAACCTCCATCGGAAGCTGCCAACTTTTTCATATAGATGCAACACGGTCTGAGCGGGGCTCGAACCCGTAACCATCAGTGATGATAGGTTACTGTGGTATACAAGTCAGCGACCATAACCACTCGACCACGGAGGCGGTTACATCATCATTAAATGTTCTCAAACACTGTCCAAGTCATTGCTTCGAAACTTTGCATATACATTCAATGATTAATTCTCTACACCCATGGTGAGTCCCCGCCCCAATAGTGGAGCTTAAACTTGAATTTTGGTCAAAAATATTCCAATTTCAGATATTATTTTTGCGTAAATAATATGAGCAAATGCACAGTATCAAAATGTCAGCTGTGTATTGGGAATCCCAAATTACGTCATATAACATAGCATAGAGAAATAAACAGGATGACCTAAATGTGCTAACATCAAACATTCCGACAAGGGGACAGTCATGCTTTTAGTGTGAAGCTGGGGATTTTCGCGGGTTACAATTATTATTTACAAATATCCATCTGTGTCCGTCAAATAGAGTGCATTGCATTAATCAATTATTACTGCTTTTGTTAATGGGAGCCATATCGCGGCCACTGTTTGTGCACCTCATGGGTCGAACCGGGGTCATTCTTTTGTGTTTGAATCTTACTTGATTGAAAATTAAACAAACAATTTAACTGCATTTTATTGAAATTTTAATTGAAAACCTCTAAAATCCATTTTTTAAATATTTGAATACGATTTTAACATTCGAATATTCGGACGTTCGAACGAATATTCGAATATTTAAACATTCGTTGCCATCCCTACATAAAAGATATTTTTCTGAACCAGAACTTATACAGCGAGACATCCTTGGGGTGGGGCCTTGTTTATTAATTTGTGTTACTAAGATGTTTTTAATGGGTGTATTAGCAGTAGTGACAGGTACCGAGGTGTGTCTTACGGTCATGGATTTTTGTTCATATTGCAGCTGACATAGATAGATACGTTGAACCAAGATATAGAATAGCTACAGAGGTGTGTCATACAATAATGGAAGCTCTAGATGGAATGACACAAGCGGATAGACATAGGTATGTAAAGTAAAGCTTTGAGAAAAATTACTGCATACTCAGTAAATGCAAGAAGTTTTCCCGATAATGTATTTTATTATCAATTTCCGTTCTAATATTAAAGTAATATGATGTTTTTATTCATAGTAAAAAATAATCATTCCATTTGAAGTCTTCAAAACTGTCGAGCAGGGCTGTTAAAACTGTTGGTCTGTCGATCCTGGACCTATGTAATATTGAAAGACTATGGTGGGTGGAGTTAAGTTTCCTTTCAATGCAGACCGATACAGTTTTGAAAATTTTAGCAGTCCTGTTTCCCAGGTAGGCAACCAATGCTATCTTACCTTATAGGAAACCGGAGTACCCAGATAAAAACACACCTGTCGGAATTACCATACCATCTAGCATACTTCCCAGTCCGAGGATCGAACCCGAGGATCGAACTCGAGGATCGAACTCGAGTTGCATTGAAGAGCATCGAGTGTAGCAATTGTATATGAATGACAGAAATTTATATTTAATTCTAAATTAATTTAATTTCTAATTTTAATTAAATTCTTAACTTTGACCGATAACCAATGTAAGAGATATAGGGCTTGTTTACATCTGTCAAATATTCTACTATTTAGAGCACATTTTGCACACAGTAGTTAGTGAAAACGATGCCAAATGTTGTCAGTAGCATCTATACAACAATGTTTTCTGGTTTAAAATGGGGTCAAGATCTAGGTCACTAGGTTAGTTTAATTAAAGGAGAACCGTTTATCTGTTATCATGAATCGATCATAGTAAGTTTGTTTGTAGCATTCTTGCAATGACCTGACATACGGTTAACCTGATTAGATAGAGTGTAGCACATAATTCCCCCCTCCCATTCCCCCCCTGGACATAATCCCCCATGTTTTTTTGACACAGACAGACATATAATTATAATAACCGAGTATGACATAATCTCACCATTCAGCTTCAAGGGAGAGCTACTAGAGGGCTACTACACGAGGGGATTCTGTCCTGTGTTAACAAGCATGGGTGAGATTATGTCCTGGTGGGGTCGGTTAGAAAATCGGGTGAGTGACATAGTGTCTCCAGGTCCTCTTGTTCAGATTATAGGGAGCTGCAGCAATATTTCTTATCATTTACAGATTGATGTGTTTCCTCGTGGCTAGCCGATATACAGCCGTGTTTGAAATACTTCATCCGTCTCACCAGCACGTCGTTAACCTGTCATATTTAAAAAGGTACACTTCTACATGTGGTTCGTCACAAAGAATTGGCTTGTGGTCACACATGTTCGTAGAGAATATATAGGATCTTCCACTCGTGATTTCATAACATATGGGACAGTTAGTGGTGGGGGATGGAGGACAGGGGACGAGTGGGTGATGGGGAGGGGGTGGGACAGTTAGTGGTGGGGGGTGGAGGAGGACAGGGGATGAGTGGGTGATGGGCAGGGGGAGGGGGTGGGACAGTTGTGGTGGGGGATGGAGGAGGACAGGGGATAAGTGGGTGATGGGCAGAGGGAGGGGGTGGGACAGTTAGTGGTGGGGGATGGAGGAGGACAGGGGATAAGTGGGTGATGGGCAGGAGGAGGGGTGGGACAGTTAGTGGTGGGGGATGGAGGAGGACAGGGGATAAGTGGGTGATGGGCAGGAGGAGGGGGTGGGACAGTTAGTGGTGGGGGATGGATGACAGGTGATGAGTGGGTGATTGGCAGGGGAGGGGTGGGACAGCTAGTGGTGGGGATGGAGGACAGTGGGTGATGGGGAGGGGTGGGACAGTTAGTGGTGGGGATGGAGAAGGACAGTGGTGATGGGAGGGGGTGGGACAGTTGTGGTGGGGATGGAGAAGGACAGGGGATGAGTGGGTGATGGGCAGGGGGAGGGGGTGGGACAGTTAGTGGTGGGGATAGAGAAGGACAGGGGATGAGTGGGTGATTGGCAGGGGGAGGGTGGGACAGTTAGTGGTGGGGGATGGAGGACAGGGGATGAGGGTGATTGGCAGGGGGAGGGGTGGGACAGCTAGTGGTGGGGATGGAGGACAGTGGTGATGGGGAGGGGTGGGACAGTTAGTGGTGGGGATGGAGAAGGACAGTGGGTGATGGGGAGGGGGTGGGAACAGTTAGTGGTGGGGGATAGAGAAGGACAGGGGATGAGTGGGTGAGGGGGAGGGGGTGGGACAGTTAGTGGTGGGGGATAGAGAAGGACAGGGGATGAGTGGGTGAGGGGGAGGGGGTGGGACAGTTAGTGGTGGGGGATAGAGAAGGACAGGGGATGAGTGGGTGAGGGGGAGGGGGTGGGACAGTTAGTGGTGGGGGATAGAGAAGGACAGGGGATGAGACGTTGATGAGAAACTAGCAAAACAATTAAAATGACGTAATAAATGGTGTCTGTCATTTTTAGCTCATCTGAGCATGAGCTTTTGTAAGGTGTCTGTTGACGTAAGGCAGTCGTCGTCAACATTTCCCTATCAATCGCCAGTAATGATGATAAATAAACGTGCTATCCATGAGAAATAAATGTATTCTACACACTGCCTATGATTTCAACACACACACTAGCTGTCTAGCACCTGTGATTTTACTGTTTTGTATTTTAGACCAGCGCTAAAATTTATATCCTGGACAAAATGTGAACTACAGGCATCGGAAAAGCTTCACCATTTGAACATCATACCGCCACATGTAGGAATAGAGGTTAGTAGAGTCATCCTTCCTTTGGGCATGAACCTGTTAGACCACAACAGGAGGGTCCAAATTTGTGGGAGAAGTGACAGCAAGATACAGAAGACACTCCAATTACTGAGCATCCCCGGTTCTTTTACATGCCCAGTGTATGGCACCGATACATGTGAACTCACTTTATAGTCCCATCTGAAATACTGTTAATATTATTATGGTTAGATAGGGGATCGAACCTGCGATCCCAGGATTCACAGTCCAACATTATAATATATATTTTCATGCTTTGGAATTTGGGTATTATATCACGTAATTCGGGAAACATCGTTCATAATAATTCCACTGTGCTTGACTCTGTGAGCATTCTCTGGTTCATTCTGAGCTGACGTACACACGAACATCACTACAACTACCCGCTGTTCATATTTCAGATTGCTAGATGTCTCGGGCTGGACCCGGTCACGTACGAGGAAGTTATGATGAAGGACCTTGATGAGTATATGAAACAGGTATATATCCCTAGTTTATCGTTGCTTTCCAATGAAATATATTTATAAATTTAACCCTTTCCTTCATGGAGCTTTAGGTTAATATACTATTATATCTCCATACAAACGACAGCCATTTAGCTATCATGCGGTGGATAAGTAGTCACCATATTTATCCCACCTCCATAGATATTACTGGAACTACATAGAGATTTAGGTTAATATACTATTATATCTCCATACAAACGACAGCCATTTAGCTATCATACAGTGGATAAGTAGTCGCCATATCTATCCCACCTCCATAGATATTACTGGGACTTCATAGAGATTTAGGTTAATATACTATTATATCTCCATACAAACGACAGCCATTTAGCTATCATGCAGTGGATAAGTAGTCGCCATATCTATCCCACCTCCATAGATATTACTGGGACTTCATAGAGATTTAGGTTAATATACTATTATATCTCCATACAAACGACAGCCATTAGTTCGTATATATATATTCCATGAGTTAGGTTATATACTATTATATCTCCATACAAACGACAGCCATTTAGCTATCATGCAGTGGATAAGTAGTCACCATATCTATCCCACCTCCATAGATATTACTGGGACTACATAGAGATTTAGGTTAATATACTATTATATCTCCATACAAACGACAGCCATTTAGCTATCATACAGTGGATAAGTAGTCGCCATATCTATCCCACCTCCATAGATATTACTGGGACTTCATAGAGATTTAGGTTAATATACTATTATATCTCCATACAAATGACAGCCATTTAGCTATCATGCAGTGGATAAGTAGTCGCCATATCTATCCCACCTCCATAGATATTACTGGGACTTCATAGAGATTTAGGTTAATATACTATTATATCTCCATACAAACGACAGCCATTTAGCTATCATACAGTGGATAAGTAGTCGCCATATCTATCCCACCTCCATAGATATTACTGGGACTACATAGAGATTTAGGTTAATATACTATTATATCTCCATACAAACGACAGCCATTTAGCTATCATGCAGTGGATAAGTAGTCACCATATCTATCCCACCTCCATAGATATTACTGGGACTACATAGAGATTTAGGTTAATATACTATTATATCTCCATACAAACGACAGCCATTTAGCTATCATACAGTGGATAAGTAGTCGCCATATCTATCCCACCTCCATAGATATTACTGGGACTTCATAGATATTTAGGTTAATATACTATTATATCTCCATACAAACGACAGCCATTTAGCTATCATGCAGTGGATAAGTAGTCGCCATATCTATCCCACCTCCATAGATATTACTGGGACTTCATAGAGATTTAGGTTAATATACTATTATATCTCCATACAAACAACAGCCATTTAGCTACAACGCAGTGGATAAGTAGTCACCATAAAAACACTATTCAGCCTAAAATAAGAAGAAAATTCGTTTTTAAGTGAATGATTATATTTCACTCATGAACATAGAAAGCTATTATTATCACTCGTGGCTAGCCCCACTCGTGATGCTATTGCTTTCAATGTTCATTGTGGAAGTCGCGATAGCGCAGTGGATGCGCTTTCGCTTCAGGTGCGAAAGGTCCGGAGTTCGAGCCCCACTGGAGCCGTTACGATTGTGCCCTTAGGCAAGGCATTTAAATTCCACATTGCCTCCTCTCTCCTTCATGGCGATGGATTCCATCAGGAATGAGGTCTCGAGAGTGATTAATATAAGTTGAAAGAACTTGTTTCGCAATCAAGCTAAAATAAATTTGTATAAACTAATGTTCATTTGGTGAAATATAATGTTGTGATACACTGAAACAAACAAATATTCTCTGTTTATCATACATGTATACCATATTTAGGTATGAACTATATCAAATGAGTGAATTATTTCACTAATATATATATATATAGAAGTCTATGATGGCGCAGCAGTAACACGTTCTCTTCAGGTGACAGAGGCCAGCAGTTCGCGCCCAGGCACTTATTTTGCACATTGCCTCTTCTCTCGCCCTTGTGGCGATGGATTCCATCAGGAATGAGGTCTCGAGAATGATTAATCTAAAATAAGGTTTTTTTGCAATCAATCTAAACTGTATTTGTATAAACTAAATAAACAGAGGGGTTCGTCCAGGAGGAAGTGAATCGATTGTGGGAGAAAGCGGTCACGGCACGTGGTCATGGCTGCAAGCCAAGTGTCCACTCCCATTGAGTTCTATGGTAAACCTATGACCTACCTGTGACCTACAATACTGCTCAGAGGGGCACCCAGGGTCTTCCTCCACCAATAATAGCTGGAGAGTTGCCGTACGACCTAAGCTGTTGGTGTGACTATACTCCAAAATTAAACAAACTTTAATGTTTATTTCTCATAGATCCGCAAAGGGGTCAACTTGGAGGGCACGGTGCTGTTTTTTCTAGACAATGAATCTCAGGTCATTGGACTGCTCAAGAAGAAAACAACATGGTAACGTTATTTCTCCGTTATCTGTACAGGACTTGCTGATGCTTCTCACTGTGAATTGCAGTGACAAGATAGTAATGCTAAAATACGTTAACCCAATAAAATAAAATTAGAATAAGTTACTATGTAACTTTTTTCCCAATCCTAACTGGGCTGTTGCAACTATTCCTATGTTATGTACCATTCTTGAATAAAATATTGTTTAAACTAAATAAAATTAGCTAGTGACTTGTGATAATTTTATATGGTCATACAGTGAAACATAATTTGCTTATACACTGAAATACACAAATAACCTGTATTTCATTTTCAGGTATATAATGTGTAGGGCTATACGAGAGAAGGTGAAAATGGTTGTCAATCAATCCTTGAAGAATCCAGAGAGATATTCCAAGTCTCGGTCATTTAACCAGGTAAAACTGCAGTATCCACGGTAACATGGCAGTATGTATGATAACATGGCAGTATCCACGGTAACATGGCAGTATGCATGGTAACATGGTAGTATGCATGATAACATGGCAGTATGCATGGTAACATGGTAGTATGCATGATAACATGGCAGTATCCACGGTAACATGGCAGTATGCATGATAATATGGCAGTATCCACGGTAACATGGCAGTATGCATGATAACATGGCAGTATCCACGGTAACATGGCAGTATGCATGATAACGTGGCAGTATCCACGGTAACATGACAGTATGCATGATAACATGGCAGTATCCATGGTAACATGGTAGTATCCATGGTAACATGGCAATATCCATGGTAACATGGTAGTATCCATGGTAACATGGCAGTATCCATGGCCACATGGCAGTATGCATGCTAACATGGCAGTATCCATGGCAGTATGCACGGTAACATGGCAGTATCCACAGTAACATGGCAGTATGCATGATAACATGGCAGTATCCATGGTAACATGGCAGTATGCATGGTAACATGGCAGTATCCACGGTAACATGGCAGTATGCACAGTAACATGGCAGTATGCATGATAACATGGCAGTATCCATGGTAACATGGCAGTATGCATGATAACATGGCAGTATCCATGGTAACATGGCAGTATCCACCGTAACATGGCAGTATGCACGGTAACATGGCAGTATCCACAGTAACATGGCAGTATCCATAGTAACATGGTAGTATCCATGGCAACATGGCAGTATCCATGGCAACATGGCAGTATGCATGGTAACATGGCAGTATGCATGATAACATGGCAGTATGCATGATAACATGGCAGTATCTATGGTAACATGGCAGTATGCATGAAAACATGGCAGTATCCATGGTAACATGGCAGTATCCATGGTAACATGGCAGTATGCACGGTAACATGGCAGTATCCACAGTAACATGGCAGTATGCATGATAACATGGCAGTATCCATGGTAACATGGCAGTATGCATGGTAACATGGCAGTATCCATGGTAACATGGCAGTATGCATGATAACATGGCAGTATCCATGGTAACATGGCAGTATGCATGATAACATGGCAGTATCCATGGTAACATGGCAGTATGCACGGTAACATGGCAGTATCCACAGTAACATGGCAGTATGCATGATAACATGGCAGTATCCATGGTAACATGACAGTATCCATGGTAACATGGCAGTATGCATGATAACATGGCAGTATCCATGGTAACATGGCAGTATCCGTGGTAACATGGCAGTATGCACGGTAACATGGCAGTATGCATGATAACATGGCAGTATCCATGGTAACATGGCAGTATGCATGATAACATGGCAATATCCATGGTAACATGGCAGTATCCACTGTAACATGGCAGTATGCACGGTAACATGGCAGTATGCACAGTAACATGGCAGTATGCATGATAACATGGCAGTATCCATGGTAACATGACAGTATCCATGGTAACATGGCAGTATACATGATAACATGGCAGTATCCATGGTAACATGGCAGTATCCATGATAACATGGCAGTATCCATGGGAACATGGCAGTATCCATGGTAACATGGCAGTATGCATGATAACATGGCAGTATCCATGGTAACATGGCAGTATCCACTGTAAAATGGTAGTATCCATGGTAACATGGCAGTATGCATGATAACATGGCAGTATGCACAGTAACATGGCAGTATGCATGATAACATGGCAGTATCCATGGTAACATGGCAGTATGCACAGTAACATGGCAGTATGCACGGTAACATGGCAGTATCCACGTTAACATGGCAGTATGCACAGTAACATGGCAGTATGCATGATAACATGGCAGTATGCATGATAACATGGCAGTATCCATGGTAACATGGCAGTATGCCTGATAACATGGCAGTATGTATGATAACATGGCAGTATGCACGGTAACATGGCAGTATCCACGTTAACATGGCAGTATGCACAGTAACATGGCAGTATGCATGATAACATGGCAGTATGCATGATAACATGGCAGTATCCATGGTAACATGGCAGTATGCCTGATAACATGGCAGTATGTATGATAACATGGCAGTATGCACGGTAACATGGCAGTATCCACGTTAACATGGCAGTATGCACAGTAACATGGCAGTATGCATGATAACATGGCAGTATGCATGATAACATGGCAGTATCCATGGTAACATGGCAGTATGCCTGATAACATGGCAGTATGTATGATAACATGGCAGTATGCACGGTAACATGGCAGTATCCACGTTAACATGGCAGTATGCACAGTAACATGGCAGTATGCATGATAACATGGCAGTATGCATGATAACATGGCAGTATCCATGGTAAAATGGTAGTATCCATGGTAACATGGCAGTATGCATGATAACATGGCAGTATGCACAGTAACATGGCAGTATGCATGATAACATGGCAGTATCCATGGTAACATGGCAGTATGCACAGTAACATGGCAGTATGCACGGTAACATGGCAGTATCCACGTTAACATGGCAGTATGCATGATAACATGGCAGTATGCATAACATGGCAGTATGCATGATAACATGGCAGTATCCATGGTAACATGGCAGTATGCCTGATAACATGGCAGTATGTATGATAACATGGCAGTATGCACGGTAACATGGCAGTATCCACGTTAACATGGCAGTATGCACAGTAACATGGCAGTATGCATGATAACATGGCAGTATGCATGATAACATGGCAGTATCCATGGTAACATGGCAGTATCCACAGTAACATGGCAGTATATATGATAACATGGCAGTATCCATGGTAACATGGCAGTATGGAAATCGTGATAGCGCAGTGTGGATGCGCGTTCGCTTCAGGTGCGAAAGGTCCAGAGTTCAAGCCTCGCTGGAGCTGTTACGATTGTGCCCTTAGGCAAGGCATTTAAATTCCATGTTGCTTCTTCTCTCTCCCTCATGGCGATCGGAAGTCAAAGGCAGTCAATATTATTGAAAATATCGAGTTGTCCACTATTCTGGGAATAAGGCAGTCACACATTTCTGCCCCTTAACATGACCTACAATTTGACTTTAACAGAACATTTTGGCATGGTTTGAAATAACTATTCTTCTGTTTTTAAGATAGAGAAAAGAATCCGGGAAATCCAGAAGTGGCTTCATTTGGATGATGAGACAACAGCAGCATGGAAGGTATGTGTGCGTCTGTCACCCGGCTTTATTTAGAACACATTTATCTACTGAATCGGACAGTGGAAAAGTTATAACTATTAACATACAGTCAAACCTGTGTTAGTGATCACCTCTATTAAGCAGCCAACCTTTATTAAGCAGCCAGTTTCCAGATATGTTTTATTATTCATTTGACCTCTACTAAGCAGCAACCTGTGCTAAGCAGCCACTTTCTGAGATTCCCTTGACTGGCTGCTTAAGACATGTTCGACTGTATTAACATTTTTCATAAACAAGAGTTTGATATTAAAAGGTCAAGGTCGCAGGGACTTTTCATTAAAAAACAGTTTCTATCAATATGTTGAGAAATGATGAGCGTAAAGTGCTCAAACTTTATATGCACATTGGTCTTGGACAGTAGTTGACCCCCGTTGAATTTGGTGTCAACGGTCTAGGGACATTTCTACAACTACACAACTTGTTGACCATCGGATACAGTATTTCAAGGCACATTGATCATGGCCAGTAGATGCTATTCCTGTGGCTGTCCAATTAGCGCAGTGGTTAGCGCGCTCGCTTCTCACCAATGCGACCTGGGTTTGATTCTCGGACAGGGAAGTATGTGAGATGGTACGATGGTCGCCAGATCGGACGTGTGGGTTTTCTCCGGTTTCCTCCCACATGAATGACCACATATACGCTTTCATCCGAGCCAACGAGAGTGATTAATATAAGTTATTAAAACTTGCTTCGCAATCGTTGTAAAATAAATAAAGTATATATATTCATATTTCCCAACCTGTCTTACATGCGGGTCAATGCAAAATACCACTGATCTAAGAACAATGTTGGTAGGGAGAGGGTCGTCTTATAGTCGAGATTGTCTTATAAGCGAGTATGTAAGTAAAAGTAGAAACATAGCATTACCACTGTTGCATCAAACCATTAGCAATTTTTAATTTATGTCAAAAATGTTATTGATTTTTTGAATACCTTTTTCAGTTCACAGTACATTAAATGATGATATGATTTATACAGTCTACATCCGTTATGTCGGATCAAAGTCCCATTTCAGACACTATCACTTTACATATAACTGGCTCCGTTTATATCGAATTTCGTTAAGCCAAACTTTTATTTCAACGTATTTTGTTCGGTCCGACGGAATCCGACATAACAGACTGTATGTCAAAAATGTTATTGATTTTTTGAATACCCTTTTCAGTTCACAGTACATTAAATGATGATATGATTTATACAGGTTCTTGGTACCGATTGTTTAAAATGGGTGCTTTATGAAATCGATGATGGTAGACTATCGGTAGAGGAAGTGCGGGATATGTTCCCAGTATACTGGTGAGTACATCAATGACATCTCCAGAGGATTTCACGGTTGTCTATGAATGACATACAATGAAAACACTCAAAACCGGAACCCCTCTAAACCGAACAAATTTCTTAGTCCGGAATTTTTCTCTTTGTTCATTGTAAAAAAGCCTCTGTAAACCGGAACCCCTCCTTTCCGAATACCGAACAGATTTTTTAAAATATCTGTACATTTTCAACAGTACTTTACCCCTGGTGATGATTGAGCTTATTTACCCTCACCTCCGGCGAACCATGTGGGCGAGCGGAACTACTTTACCCCTGATGATGATTGAGCTTATTTACCCTCACCTCCGGCGAACCATGTGGGCGAGCGGAACTACTTTACCCCTGATGATGATTGAGCTTATTTACAATCACCTCCGGCGAACCATGTGGGCGAGCGGAACTACTTTACCCCCGATGATGATTGAGCTTATTTACCCTCACCTCCGGCGTTCCATGTGGGCGAGCGGAACTACTTTACCCCTGATGATGATTGAGCTTATTTACCCTCACCTCCGGCGAACCATGTGGGCGAGCGGAACTACTTTACCCCTGTAAACTGAACAGCAACTTGTCTAGATCAAACATGAAACTGAATATTCTTTGAAACAAACAAACTTTCTGCTATTCTTTCAGAATATTGTATTGTTAAATTGAATCTGTTCATTAGTATCTGTCAAACTATGAACATGACTCAGCCTCCTTCTAAACATTGCAGAGTTTCTGCTATTCTTTCAGAATATTGTATTGTTAAATTGAATCTGTTCATTAGTATCTGTCAAACTATGAACATGACTCAGCCTCCTTCTAAACATTGCAGAGCTGAATTGTTAATCTAGGAGAAATCTACCCCACTATGAAAACCCCTCTAATCTGTACAAAAAAGTACATGCAACCGCAGAGGAATACGATACACAAGCAGTGGAAAAGAAATAGAGGATATTGTTGGTTTTTGTGTATAATCGAATTATATTTCATCAATATAATATGGAATGCATTATCACGAGTGATGCCAGATCGGACAGGTTGGTTTTCTCCGGTTTCCTCCTACACGAATGACCACATATTCCCTTTCATCCGCGCCAATGAGAGTGATTAATATAAGTTGTTTAAGCTTGTAAAATACGTAAAAGTTTACACTGTTGAAAAGGAAACACTTAAATTTATTTATGACAGTAAAAACAACTGTTGAATTTCAGGGCGCGATTTTTAAAAGAGACAGATGCCAGTGATAAGATAAATGTTACAGGAGATGCAGCCAGTGATTCAGGAGCCTGTGGAATTGGTAATTGACACCAAACTACTATGTGTACATTAACGCTGTAATAACGAAAGGGCTCGTCATTTATTTTCAAAATATACAATATGCGGCACTTGGAAAACGCAAATACCGATTTTTACCCCAGATTGCACTAAGCCTGATTAAAGTTAAGTAGTGGTCTTGAAATATACGCTTGTGTGTGATAAGATCAATCTTGGCTCAGCTTTTGAACCATTACAGTTAGAGAATTAGTCCTCGGATGTGTATCCAAAGTTTCAAAATCATAACTTTGACATTTTTGCGAAATGATAATGTGTTGAGGTGTTTTTTTTCACGCACATTTTCTGAAATTGACCAATTTGTGGCCAGATTTTAAGTGCACTATCGGGGGGTGGAGACATACCGTGAGTGTATGTGAAGTTTCAAAGCCATTTATGGACAGTTTTTGAGTTTTTTTAATCCTAAATAATTTCTATTTTTCTCCAAAATTTAGGGTCATGGTCACTCTTGGGGGTGTACTAGTTAGGGGGCAGGGAGTAACCTCTAGAAACAGTATGCAAGGTATCAAAGCATTATATTGAAGTTTATTTTAGCTATATGGAAATATGTAATTGTTGGGGGAAAAAAACACTAAGTGAACTCAGAAACCGGTTCCAAGACCAGGCATATTGTGGTGTGCAGGGTCAGAGGTTATAAACCTCTTCGCCAATCTCAAGTGATATTTTTACAAGGTACGACATGGACCTTAAGCACTGGATCTGCCCGTGTAAACGTATGCTAGCATTAGATACAATAGATGATCCTACAAATACAATACAGTCAAACCTGCCTTAAGCAGCCAGCCAAGGGAATCACAAAACGTGGCTGCTTAATAGAGATCAAATGTATAGCAAAACAACATATTGGGAATCTGGCTGCTTAATGCAGGTTGGCCGCTTAATACAGGTGACTGTATACAGATACATTACAACTACAGTGAAACCTGTGTTAGTGGCCACCTCTATTAAGCAGCCGACCTGCATTAAGCAACCAACCTGCATTAAGCAGCCAGTTTCCAAATATGTTACTTTGTTATACATTTGACCTCTATTAAGCAGCCACCTGTGCTAAGCAGCCATTGGCTGGCTGCCTAAGACAGGTTTGATTGTATATCTGTATGCTTGATAATATATTATATATAATATAATAAAATTTCACATATCAGAAAACATTCAACTTTGTTTGTTTTGGAGTTTTAAAAGTCCCAGAAACAGCTTGGGGTCATATGGTGACTCAACGTCATTATTGGTGGAGGACGACCCCTGGTGTGCATCAGAATACTATTCAGGCAACCAGGTAGAATCACCAACCTTCTGCCAGTCAGCTGGAGAGCTTCCACATATCAAAGGATTCGACACCACCAGCAGCGAAGGGATTTAAAGTCTTGTCAGCTGTCATTGGCTAGGTTACAGTACAAAAAGTGAAGACAGTATAAAACAATTTATTTCTCTAAACGAAGCATAAATAATTATACAGAATTTTCTCTTGCACAATGATACATCATCAAGATCGGAGAGACAATAAACGAAAGGACTGCCACATGTGCTATTCTTGAGATAAGATCAGACTCAGAACAGATATACTTCCTAATTGTACTACTGGTCACATATAGGAAGAGTTTTTGAAGAAAGCACACGTCTCCCCAGCAGTGTTGCATCAGTGAGGTAATGTTTATATAAAACTGAATCGAGCAAATTGAGAAGAAGACAGCAGTCGGGATAAACTGTATTCTTCACAACTTTTCAAAGGGCCATAACTGTGTGGAATAATGAACTGAGTGGAACGCAACGATATGCACAATTATGCTAAGTATTGATCAATCTTGTGAATACGTGTGTTATTTAAAAATCTTCAAAGGGCTATAATTGTTGGGGAAATAGACATATATATATATATACAAAATCAGAATCTCTCTCCCCCCCCCCCGACAAAACACAATTACAGCAAATTAGACCTCAATTTCCCTTACAATTTATTTGTTGCACCAAATAGACCTCCATTTCCCGTACAATTATTTGCACAAAAACACACAGAGCCTTACTTGGTGAAGGAAGACGACACTGTGAGCACCAATCTTGCACAATTTAAATAATTTTACACCCCCGTTGTTAACTGGGTTGTCGTATACAACAATTCCAAATAGCTTGAAAAGTTAGAGAAGTTAGTTGATGGGACCAAACTGTAACTTGGAGTTTGGCGGTGCGGATATTGAATTGAGTTTTGCCTTTGTGTGCTATGGATTGTATATAATTGTCAAAAGCACAATTTGCCTTCATAAATATGCAGCGTTCTTCGTTTCGTATGATTACAGTTTTTCATTTTTTCTTTGTATCCTTAATCTTATCCTTTTCCTTCTTATCTCCATCTTTTCCAGTTTCCTTTCCACTCTCTTTCTTTTCCTTTGTGTCCTTTGAAAGCTCTTTCCCTTCATTTTTCTCTGCATCACGATTCTGTATTTTATTGTTTATGAGATTGTGTAAGGCTATGATGGACCTAATTAATGAAGCTAAATATACAACTAACATTTGATCGTTTGTTTTCACACACATAGCTTTCACAAACTCCTGCAGATTTACGTCCGGTAGCAGATTGAACACGTCCTGGAGTTGGTAGATGATTTGGTGGTTGATGGGCAGCTGGCCCGACGAGACTTTTTGCAGGTAGCTGTTGATATCCTGGGCATGCGCATGCAGCCCCTTTAGTCCCATCAGCTGACTGGTGATACGCTGAGATAACGTGCCCACTGTCGTATCTTTTATATCCCTGCAATAGATTTAGATATTGATAACGTAATTTCAAAACAGTGCTACATTTAAATGGTCCATGTAATACAGTTTCCTATCGAAGATTATAGTGCAACAATCAATTCATTTTATGGCTTAATAGTGATCTAACTAATGACTCTAGACATTACACATTGCATGGTACATACATTACACATTGCATGGTACATACATTACACATTGCATGGTACATACATTACACATTGCACGGTACATACATTGCATGGTACATACATTGCATGGTACATACATTACACATTGCATGGTACATACATTACACATTGCATGGTACATACATTACACATTGCATGGTACATACATTGCATGGTACATACATTGCATGGTACATACATTACACATTGCATGGTACATACATTACACATTGCACGGTACATACATTACACATTGCATGGTACATACATTACACATTGCACGGTACATACATTACACATTGCACGGTACATACATTACACATTGCATGGTCCATACATTACACATTGCATGGTACATACATTGCATGGTACATACATTACACATTGCATGGTCCATACATTACACATTGCATGGTACATACATTACACATTGCATGGTACATACATTACACATTGCATGGTACATACATTACACATTGCATGGTCCATACATTACACATTGCATGGTCCATACATTACACATTGCATGGTACATACATTACACATTGCATGGTCCATACATTACACATTGCACGGTACATACATTACACATTGCACGGTACATACATTACACAGTGCATGGTACATACATTACACGGTACATACATTACACATTGCATGGTACATACATTACACATTGCATGGTACATACATTACACATTGTATGGTACATACATTACACATTGCATGGTACATACATTACACATGGTGCATGGTACATACATTACACATTGCACGGTACATACATTACACATTGCATGGTACATACATTACACATTGCACGGTACATACACTACACATTGCACGGTACATACATTACACATTGCATGGTACATACATTACACATTGCATGGTACATACATTACACATTGCACGGTACATACATTACACATTGCACGGTACATACATTACACATTGCATGGTACATACATTACACATTGCATGGTACATACATTACACATGGTACATACATTACACATGGTACATACATTACACATTGCATGGTACATACATTACACATGGTACATACATTACACATTGCATGGTACATACATTACACATTGCATGGTACATACATTACACATGGTACATATATTATGATTATTATATTTTGTCACAGAACAAAATTCCACTATACACCAGCAAGTGCTTTACAGGAAATTACAGCATATACTATAAATTGCTGGACCTGGAACTGTTTGGCCAACGACATTAGATAGCAGACATTGGTCTGTTTGGCCATGCTCCTTTATTGAAAAAAGAGATATGTTCCCAAAATCCATTATGGGGAGACATAATAACCTCCATTGTTTACAAATATATCCCTATATCTAATCTGTTAGCCCGATCAACCACACACACCCACATATAGTCAGTCGTCAATGACCTATTTTGCTTAGCAACAGCACGAGAGTTGTGAAAAAGATGTACCAATCACCAGTACTGGACACACCCTGACATGGACCATGGCCTTCATCTTTCCCTTGTATATCTCGTGGTCAATTACTGCAGACATTTCAAATGTATTTAAAGATGCTAAGCATTATAAGATATCACTACAGTTTGCAAGTAAGAGATGAAACAGTAAATATACAATGTGTGACCTCATACATGACCTTCACAACAGTGTTCAAGCTACTTCCTGTGACCTCATACATGACCTTCACAACAGTGTTCAAGCTACTTCCTGTGACCTCATACATGACCTTCACAACAGTGTTCAAGCTACTTCCTGTGACCTAATACTTGACCTTCACAACAGTGTTCAAGCTACTTCCTGTGACCTAATACTTGACCTTCACAACAGTGTTCAAGCTATGTCCTGTGACCTAATACTTGACCTTCACAACAGAGTTCAAGCTACTTCCTGTGACCTAATACTTGACCTTCACAACAGAGATCAAGCCAGGTCGTAATCCAGGCTAAATAACAAGAAGTGACAAGTTCCTGATAGATGCTGGACAAATGTAAACATTTCCCACACAATTTTGTTATATACATTAATTACCATATCTGTACCATGAATTACCTCCTGCTTACCAATCAACAATAAATATTATTGAAGTGTATAATTTGCTGTAAGAATGACAAAATTATTGTAAACTGACACTTATGAATATTAATAAATTGGAGTTATTGTTTAATCATATTTTATTGCAAATCAATAGTAAATATGTCATACACATAAAGATACAATACATAGCATGAAAATACAAATGGTTTAGGCCACACGTTTTAACAACATTAGACAACGGCCCGCACAATTGGCATTATAATCTTGGGTCCAACACTATTTGGCATTAACCAAAAACAGACACTAAATATATTTCATTAGGAAATCCCAAGTTGCAATTTCAGGACATTTAGCCAAAGAAATATATATAAAACCTCTAATTTCTGTCAACATATTCAATTGACTAGTTTTTGTGTGCTTTATGTCACTGGTCGTTTTAAATACTAAAAAAGGTATTCTACATGAATATATCTCCAGTACATACAGCTCAAAATCGGGACATTATCATGTCGCGAAAACACATGACAATAATACACACATTTTATAAAAACATTTTAGTGGTGACGATTTGACCAGTTACAAATCAAATAAAACACATTCTCTCATAAATGTTATATCAAACATGCCGACACAAGCATTTCCATAACCGAAGACAATATTTACCTCGAACAAAATGTTCTACATTCACTGTTTGTTTGAAATACCAGATATATATAACGCAAATATTTTACCATCTTCTGGACCAAAGGCAAATTTACCGGATTTATTACTGGACATGTCCGGCGACATTTCGCAAACTCTGCTTTACAAGCCGAGCTTGATGTTTATAGTAATTACATGGGCGTGTCAGTCTCAGTATATCTTCCTACCTGAGTAAATGTTCCACACCCACTTCTTCTGCCTCCTCTGCTCCTATCTCACTAGGTACATGATCAAATGTCTTGGAGGTTGGGGTACCATCCTATAACAAATATATAGCATTGATCAATACAGTTGGGGTACCATGCTATAACAAATATAGCATTGATCAATACAGTTGGGGTACTATCCTATAACAAATATATAGCATTGATCAATACAGTTGGGGTACCATCCTATAACAAATATAGCATTGATCAATAGAGTTGGGTACCATCCTATAACAAATATAGCATTGATCAATAGAATTGGGTACCATCCTATAACAAATATAGTATTGATCAATAGAGTTGGGGTACCATCCTATAACACACATATAGCATTGATCAATAGAGTTGGTGTACCATCCTATAACAAATATAGTATTGATCAATAGAGTTGGGTACCATCCTATAACACATATAGTATTGATCAATAGAGTTGGGTACCATCCTATAACACATATAGCATGGATCATTAGAGTTGGGTACCATCCTATAACACATATATAGCATTGATCAATAGAGTTGGGGTACCATCCTATAACACACATATAGCATTGATCAATAGAGTTGGGTACCATCCTATAACACATATATAGCATTGATCAATAGAGTTGGGTACCATCCTATAACACATATATAGCATTGATCAATAGAGTTGGGTACCATCCTATAACACATATAAAGCATGGATCATTAGAGTTGGGGTACCATCCTATAACAAATGTAGCATGGATCATTAGGGCCTGAATGAGCTGGTATATCCGATTATACAAACTATAACTGTAAACATATAGCATATACACACTGTACACCTCCATACATGTACCTATCTTCCACAGTGTTAACCATAGTAGCGCAAGACAGGTGTATCACGTGAGTGAAGCATCACGGTGTTGATGAATAAGGCATATTATTGTCTATTGATGAAATGGGTATTTTTGTTATCAAATGGATAATTAAGGATTGCATCGCAGGTTAATAGATTCAATCTGGGTATGAACTACATTGGGCGTGCATAAAGTGTGTGGACCTTAAACTTTAAACATGCCCAATGTAGTTCATACATCGATGGGAACTTGTGGCTCATCGTAGAGAACTACATGTGTGGACGAAGGAACCCTGACATCACCCCCTAAACTATCTTGGAAAGTTCATACAAAATCATTAAGCTACAGTGGCCAGTGTAGATAACTCCTATTCAAATGCTGTATTTAATGGACATATTGTGTATTTTAATAATATTTTGCTGAAATCTGAAACATCAAACTATCTTAGGGCGCAATCGCAGTGTCTCACTTCTCCTAAGCATTCTGACATAGGATGAGAGCAATGATAACTATTAACCCTCAATTCACAACTGATATTTACATTAATTGGTCAAAGAATATAACAAAAAATGCCGCACAATGTGCATGCCCGAAAATTCGAGTGTCAACTGCATATCATAAGTGAGGAAATACAATCGAAAATAGAATAAGATACAAACAGGATTCATCTTAGGAAAGTCAATAGAGGTGTAAATATTGATTTGTGAAGTCTAGGAGACTATACTTACGTCATGAACTTCCTCAACCATTATGTAGGCCTCCGTGGGCAATCCAAGGTCTTTTGGTTTAGCATCTATCACTACCAGAACCTGCACCAAAAACAACAATTAAAACAAACAAACAAAACTACTAACAACGCATTTGTATCCAAGTTCAAGGCTGAGCTATACGATATTTCTATGAAGACAAAAGTGCTGAGCTATACGATATTTCTATGAAGACAAAAGTGCTGAGGTATACGATATTTCTATTAAGACAAAAGTGCTGAGCTATACGATATTTCTATGAAGACAAAAGTGCCGAGCTATACGATATTTCTATGAAGACAAAAGTGGAGTCTGTATGGTGTAATGGATACACTCTCCGCATTGTAATTGTGAGGTTGTGAGTTTGAGCCCTGTCAGAACTACGGTGGTGGTGTCTCCTCATTTGAACAGAGCAGAAGATATTGTTTTGTTTATTTGACTTTTATGAGTTTTAAAGTTGCATTAACAGCTCAATTCATATGGCGACTCCAGCTATTATTGGTGGAGGAAGACCCTGTGTGCAGTATTTTGGGCTTGGATGGGTATGCGGGTAGAACTACTGACCACACTCAAAGAGCAGAGAACATGCCAATAAAATCCTAACTACACTCGTTATGGTTCACTCTCCGGACAAGTTGCTGAAACTGGCAATGACGTTATCAGTTTATTTTATACAAATTTATTTTAGCTTGATTGCGAAACAAGTTCTTACAACTTATTAATCACTCTCGAGACCTCATTCCTGATGGAATCCATCGCCATGAGGGAGAGAAAAGAGGCAACATGGAATTTAAATGCCTTGCCTAAGGGCACAATCGTAACGGCTCCAGCGGGGCTTGAACTCCGGACCTTTCACACCTGAAGCGAACGCGCATCCACTGCGCTATCACGACTTCCACAATTATAGAACTAAGTTGGTCCAATATTATTATAATAAGGAAACAAAACTGGCAATGACTTTACCAATACTAGAGTGGAACAACTTAGTTCTATAAAACTGACAGTAACCACTGGAAAGTTATCAATAAGGAAACAAAGAGCAGTGTATCCTAGGCCAAGGACACTAACCCTTCTAGAAATGTATTCTCATCATCATCATCTTCATTAAATGCATAGTAGAGGAAGTCCTAGGATAGAGGTACATGTATAAGACCTTTTTGGTGCCTTATGGATAAACTCTCGGGTCCATGTACGATAATTACACTTTTGATTAAATTCATTTTCATTCTGTATACAATAAATATGTACTGCACATTATGAATGAATAAATATGTTTAAACCAACTGGCTTGAATATGACAATCAGTGCACTTATTTAGACGTCAGTTTTTTTTCTGTGCAGTTCACGACAATGCAACACGGAGATGAAACCATGACAAGATTGAGATGGGAGAGCGCTTAATTCCAAAATCCAGTATAGCCCGCACTGTTTCCACAGTGAATGTACAATTATTTGAACATTTGTTTCAGGGGCAGTTTGGTGTCTAGGTTGACCACAGGCAATAACTGTACAGGAAGAACACATACCGAGTTTGGACAGTATCTGCGCATGAGTTCATTGATGGTTACATCGCTCTGGCACAGTTTTGGTCCAGTATGGTACCAGCCGACAACCTTCTCTCTTGCTACAATATAAAGTACATATACATTTAACATAAAAAATCAAGCCAGACTAATGAAGTCACCTCTACTATTCAGGGTTCATTCTAGGTCAGAATTTTTGGGAGAAGTGAGAAAGCGCATGATCGCTTCCTTAAATGGTGTTCTTTAATATACTTCCGCAAAATAGGGTTACAATGCACAGTACAACCATTAAATACAACATTTGAATAGAAGTAGTGCTTTATAATGGGCCAGTGTATCTTACTAGACAAAAGTTTGTTGGAAAATCGTAAAAACCAAGGGCGAAGTCAGGGTCCCTAGGGTGACTATTTCGCCCACTATAATGATCCCTGACTTCATATGTATAGAGCTAGTATTTATTGTAGACTTGACTATCTGTACGTACATGTTGGTACTATTATCACCTATACATTTCTTCAGGTATTATGATCGGCAAGGCGTTCGTTCACTAGACTTTGAAGTCAAGAGTCAATGAAGAGTCAAGCTTAATTTTCCCGGAGTTTTATGCACATTGGTACTTTCCGTACAGGTAACTTTCCCCCGACCATATAGGTGTGTCTTGGGTGCAACCAGATCGGCCTGCAACTGGATGTGCAATTGTGCAGTGCTGTAATTTTTTTTATCAGAATTAGAGAAAACATTGATTGATTTACTGAACTTTGTATCTGGATTTTGCACCTTACACATATTTAAGTTTTATGTTACTTTGTAACTTGTACATTGTATCCCAAAAAAAACCTTTGGAGTTATATCGTGAATTAAATGAATCAATTAATGTCAAAATTATAGACAAATATTGCAAAAGGGCAGGGCTAAACGGCACCCTGTCATTCTGCTCTAGAAAAAACCAGAGTGGTGGAACCTATGCTCGGCGTAAATCCCACATATAATGACCAGTAAAAACTGTTAAATGCACATGCCGTATATTATTATTTTTTTAAGTCGTAAAAACAACTTAAAAAACACTATTGTCGACAGTTTTAGCTTCATCATGTGACCTTGCTGCTCAATACAGCTATCACAACGGTGTCGGTCGGCACCCGTTTATATGGGGAATTGAAGACTTCAGGGCACCTATGCACGGCGTACTTGTTATTTTTTATTTATCCACCAAAGCGTGTTGAATATCATATTTTGATATAGTACATCATTGAGTAAAATCATTTATTGGTCTTAATCAGAAATGGTATAGAAACTATTTTTCAGGTTAGTGTAGATGTTTTAAATTCGGATAGCTACCCGAATTGCTCATACACCGTAACAGTTTCGCTGGAAATATTCTCCCAATGATTTGCTTGTTTATATTCGTCTGCTGGACACGTCATGTGACAGATGCATCAGCCTACCTATACACTCAACGGAATGCTATTGAACCATGCTTCAGCTCTGTTGGCGAAATTAGGTTAGAACTATATAAATATTTTAAATACGGATGAAAATGGAAAATACACTGAGCATAGGAATTCGCCGAGCATAGGTTCCACCACTCTATGCATGGAGTACTATACAGTAGTGTATACACCTACATCTCTATATGAGCAAGGGTTAACATGTTATTGTATACTAGATGAACGCAAAGGATATAATACAGTGATTAGATAAACATTTAGAAGACACACTGTAGCATTACTACACTTACCATTCACTTTCTTAAACATGCCATACATGCATTCTAGGTAGTCATGGTCCAGAAACCACACAGACTTGTCATGCGCATCTTCATCAAAAGGCACTGAAAGAATAAAATAGTTGATGTACAAGGATTAGCAGCGGGAGCACCCGGAGATGGAATACTCAGACATTGGGTAGAGCTGTCCAACTAGTGTTCAGGAGGTTGTAGCAGGTCACTAACTTTTCACCTCGTTTTTCTTTGGAAGAATTTGCTTGGTCACTTTTGAAGCTTTATCTACTTAGCCATAGATTAAATCTACTGGTTGGCGACCCTTTGAATGTGGGGAGACCCATTTTAAATGGTACTGGGTTAGGGGCTGTGGAAATGTATGTATGTTCCTTTAATGTCAAACCCCTTGCGGGGACTTAGACATGTTTTCCTGGGTAGGCTTAGCCGACCTAAGTGATTAACCAGTACTAAGTAATGTGTGTGAGGTGCCTTGCTTAATGACACTACATACGTGGCCTGACCGAGTATCGAACCCGGGACCGTTTGATTCCAAATCCGACGCTCTACCACTGGACCACACACACTTAATAAGTAGTTCAGCCTCAGGTTCCTTGTAGGTGTGAGATTGTTGTGGACTCGTGAACAGGAATGTCAACGATGGAAGTTGTAACCTGATTAGTGTACATTACTACTAATATCCAAGAAATTACCAGCATAACTGTTCGAAACATCCAACACGCCTTGTCTGTTTGCTCCAAGAAGTATACCGACGGTTCTTTTCACATTTCCAACTTTTCCCATACGATTAAAATGGTCCACGACACTAAGAAGTACCAGTGGATGAACAACAACTTTGGAAATCTTTGAGGGATCAGTTGGTGGCATACTTTTAGACTGTAATCACAATTTATGTAAAAGATATGATACAATGACTTTCCAAATTGTGCAGAAAATGGCGTCATAAACGTCCGGCGGTGTCAGCGTATTTTGTGTGTGTTGTATGGGATACAGAACATCTCGACACCATGGCATCTCGACCCTGTATCTGTTGAAATACGTTGCAGGACTATTACTGGTGCTACGGGAGTGAGCGTTTAATCGCGCTGTGCGAGTGCTGACCTGAATCCCTCTACTGTCTTTACATGCACTATAGAAACTTCCAGTTGATTCCAATCTATGAGTGTTTTCATAAAAAATGAATGTTTGAGCAAATGCGAAATGGAATAGTGGTTGATTTTGAATGATATTTACTGTATAGTAGGAGAACTCTGTACAAGTGGTTTGTACAGTCTCTGTTCATGGGGATATCTCTAGGTACACGTGGGTTGTACATAATCTGTTCATATGGAGGTCTCTATGTAAGAGCGGTTTGTTCAGTGTCTGTTCACAGGTAGAACTCTATGTACAGGTGGTCTGTGCAGTGTCCGTTCACAGTATGAACCCTATGTACAGGTGGTGTGTGCAGTGTCCGTTCACAGTATGAACCATATGTACAGGTGGTTTGTACAGTGTCTGTTCACAGTATGAACCCTATGTATGTTGTGTATCTGAATTATATACATACCAAGGGACACAACAATGCTGCTTCAGCAACACTGTTAGTACATGAGTTACTGTTACTGCGCTATATAATAAGCATGTCCCATTGTTATAGTATGCATTGTATTGAATACCGTCGTTGTACTTGTATTATGTAGATTAAACTGTAGTAAACTATCAAAGCGTTATTCGTATTGGGTCTCGAACCCTTACTTAGATATACTGACAAGTCAATGACATAACATGGTGTCAGAAGTGAACTTACATTAAATTGTAAATTGTGGGAATATGGTTAATGAGAAATAACATTAAATTGTTAATAATGGAATAACATTAAATTGTTATTAAACTGTGTAACATTAAATTGTTATAATTGTGACAAATTGCACATAATGGCTAAATTGTCGCCACCTGATAGTTTCAATTTTTCATCACCAAATCAATGGGATGAATGGAAACAAAGGTTTCTGTATTATAGAACAGCTACAAAATTGCACAAAAATGATGAGGAAATTCAGGTAGCAAGTTTAATTTATACCCTTGGCAAAGAAGCTGACAATCTTCTCAAATCGTTTAATTTGAGAGCAGAGGATAAGAAGAAGTTCGATACCGTGCTAAGTAAATTTGATGAACATGTTACGCCAAAACGGAACTATATACATGAACGAGCGAAATTCCACTCAAGGAAGCAAAACCAGGGCGAGGGTGTAGAGTCGTTTATCCGTTCCTTATATGAACTAGCAAACAATTGCAATTTTGCGGAAGAAACAAAGATCGAACTTATTCGAGACAGGATAGTGATAGGAATTTTGGACACTAACTTGTCAGAAAATGCAGCTCGAGGCTGATCTTACTCTCGAAAAAGCTGTCACAATGGCCATGCAGAGCGAACTAATCAAAAGCCACGTTCGGCAACAACACGGGAATGGCGTAGACGTTGCTGATGAAGTGCGGCGAGGGGCAGGTGCGAAACTGAAAACAGGTCAGCAGAGAAATTATCGAGGCAACACAGACCAAAGGGACACACAAAAGCGTTGTACGCGGTGCAATTGGACTCACCCCAAAGACGGGCGATGTGCAGCCATGGGTAAAACCTGTAAAAAGTGTTCAAAACGTGATCATTTTGCTGTTTGCTGTAGAACAAAAGCAGTAAATGAAATCCTCGAAACTGGATTAAATTCAATTAACTCATTTATTGGAATTGTTGAGGATGGAGAAAATGGTTTATGGAACACCAAGTTGAAGGTGAGACATATTTATATCAGTTTCAAGATTGACACGGGTGCAGACGTTACTGTAATTTCGGAAAATGTATTTAAGTCTCTTAAAATACCAACATTACAGAAAACAAATAGAAAGTTGTTTGGTCCGGGAAACAAACAATTAAATGTTCTGGGCACGTTTACTGAAACGTTATCGAATAAGTCATATATGACAGCAGAACAAATATTCGTAGTACGCGGTATAAACAGGTGTCTGTTAGGTCGACCTGCGATAACCGGTTTAAGGTTAATTAGCGTAAATACAGTAGATGAAATTTCTCTAGAGTCTGTAAAACGTGAACATCCTAAGTTATTTCACGAGTTAGGACTGCTAGGGGGAGAATACTGTATTTCTCTGAATGACAGCGCAAAGCCATATTCATTAAATGTACTGCGTCGTGTGCCAATTCCATTACTTCCCAAAGTCAAGCTTGAACTTGAGAAGATGGAAAAGTCCGATGTTATCTTTAGGGTAGACCAACCCACAGATTGGTGTGCTGGCATGGTGTGTGTACCCAAGTCTAATGGAGAAGTTCGTATATGCGTTGATTTGACTCAGTTAAACAAAAGCGTACGCCGTGAAAACTTTCCTTTTCCCATAATAGACCAGAGTCTAGGACGAATGGCAAACGCGAAGTATTTTAGCAAGTTAGATGCTACAAGCAGCTTTTGGCAGGTGCAGCTTGCTGAAGAGAGCAGATTGCTCACAACGTTCATTACTCCATACGGCAGGTTTGCGTTCAATCGATTACCGTTTGGGTTATCAAGTAGTAGTGAATATTTCCAAAAAAGAATGTCGCAAATACTGGAAGGCATTGAGGGGGTTCTATGTCAGACAGACGATGTACTGATTTACGGACAGACTGAGCATGAGCATGACTCTAGACTTAATACGGTCCTGAACAAGTTAGAGCAAGCTAACTTGACCCTTAACCCTTATAAATGCGAGTTCAAGAAGGCCCAGGTAAAATTTGTTGGTCATATTGTAGGACGAGACGGAATTTCCGCAGATCCTGACAAGGTCAAGGCCATAAAAAACCTAGGGGCTCCCAAAGACATTCATGGGGTTCGTAGTTTCATGGGTGCCATCACACAGATGGGTAAGTTTACACCACTGTTAGCTGAGTACTCAAAACCCATTAGAGACTTATTGAGTACTAAGAATCACTTTCTGAAAGTTTCATTGGGGTTCTGACCAACAAGAAGCATTTGAAAAGATCAAACATGTTCTAATAAATGCTCCTGTTTTAGCGTTATATGATCCAAACAAGGACACAGTAGTTAGGACAGATGCATCTAGCTATGCCCTTGGGGTAGTGGTGCTCCAGAAACAAGAAACTGGGGACCTGAAACCTGTTTCATACGCTTCAAGGTCACTGTCACCGACAGAACAGAGGTACTCTACTATAGAAAAAGAGGCACTAGGGATTACATATGGCTGTGAAAAGCATAGTGATATGTTGATTGGAAAAGTATTCCATATTAACACAGACCACAAGCCATTAGTACCATTACTAGGTCAAACAGATCTTAGTGACCTTCCTTTAAGGATACAAAGGTTTAGACTAAGACTCATGTATTTTTCCTATACAATCTCACATGTCCCTGGGAAAGAATTATTTATGCCTGACCTACTTAGCAGGAATCCTGTTTGTGATGAGTTGACATTTGAGGAGCAACAACATTGTGCTGAGACCGACATATATGTTGACTGTGTTATCAAACATTTGCCAGCCTCAGATAAAAGGTTACAGCAAATTAAGTCCAAACAAAAGACAGACATTGTGTGTCAAAAGTTAATGGAATTTAATGGCCAGCTGTCAAAAGTAAAGGCTGTGAAGTTTCCAAACTATATTGACCTTTTAGGGGTGAGATAACAATAAACAAAGGTTTGCTAATGAAAAATAATAGGTTATTTATCCCTATAGAATTAAGGACAGATGTTTTATCTCATATACACGAATCCCACCAAGGCATGGTTAAATGCAAGCAACGAGCACATGACTCTGTTTGGTGGTTAGGGTTAAATAGAGATATTGAAAATCTGGTAAAGTCCTGCGATATATGCTCAAAGATGAGAAACGATCGCGCAGAAACAATGATTTCTACTGACTTTCCTACCAGACCGTGGGAGAAGTTGGGTTCTGATTTATTTCATTGGAAAGGCAATACCTATCTTTTAGTAATTTGTTACTATTCTAGGTACATTGAGATAGCGAAGTTAAATGGAACATCTTCGGAAGATGTTATCATACATTTCAAATCGATATTAGCAAGGCACGGTCTCTGTGATGTTATTGTTAGTGACAATGGCCCGCAATACGCGTCGAGTACTTTCAAGCAGTTTACTGATGAATTCGGTATCGAACACAGGACTAGCAGTCCCAGATATCCATTAGGGAAGTCAGAGGCTGAACGTGCGGTACAAACAATTAAACGTTTGCTATGCAAATGTACAGACCCTTACGTTGCGCTGCTAAATTATCGTGCTACTCCGTTAGCAAACGGTCATTCTCCTGCAGAACTTCTGTTTGGGAGAAAAATCCAGACAAAACTGCCTACAATGCCGGAAAATCTAATGCCGAATCATATTGACAGCAAGAAATTGCACCAAACCGAAACTAAAAATCGGTTGTATTCAAAGCAAAATTACGACAGGGCTAGTAAATCACATTCCTTGCCTCTTTTAAAAAAGGGGGATAGCGTATATATTAAAGATGCTAACATAGAAGGTAAAATTATCCAAGAAGCGTCGCGCCCAAGATCATTTGTTGTAGACACGCCTAGATCCACGATAGAACGAAATCAGAGACATTTAGTCAGATTAAATAAAAGAGTTGATTTTAATAAAGATATTGATTTCCCAAACCAAGCAAATGTTGGAAACTCAAATTATACTGACTTTACAGCACCAGTGAAGAGTGTTGAAACTGATAAAAATGTGTCTACCCAAAACACTGGTTGTATGACACGCAGTGGAAGGTTATCAAAGCCTCCAGATAAACTGGATTTATAATTGGTTCATGATGATAGAATAATTGTTCTAAATATCAAATGTCAGAGAGAGGAAATGTGTTATCACCTATTATAGTATCACCTATTATAGTATCACTAGACAAATTACAAGTGATATGTTTGACATTCATAGATAAACACATCTGTATACTAAATAGTTTATGTACATTGGTAACAATACTTGCACCTCACATTAATGCTGATGCATGGAAGTTTATTAAGTTTAAATAGTTCTTTTTAAACTTTGAAAAGGGGGTGTTGTGTATCTGAATTATATACATACCAAGGGACACAACAATGCTGCTTCAGCAACACTGTTAGTACATGAGTTACTGTTACTGCGCTATATAATAATCATGTCCCATTGTTATAGTATGCATGGTATTGAATACCGTCGTTGTACTTGTATCATGTAGATTAAACTGTAGTAAACTACCAAAGCGTTATTCGTATTGGGTCTCGAACCCATACTTAGATATACTGACAAGTCAATGACATAACAATGTACATGTGGTTTGTACAGTGTCTGTTCACAGTATGAACCCTATGTACAGGTGGTTTGTACAGTGTCTGTTCACAGTATGAACCCTATGTACAGGTGGTTTGTACAGTGTCTGTTCACAGTATGAACCCTATGTACAGGTGGTTTGTACAGTGTCTGTTCACAATGTGAACCCTATGTACAGGTGGTTTGTACAGTGTCTGTTCACAGTATGAACCCTATGTACAGGTGGTTTGTACAGTGTCTGTTCACAGTATGAACCCTATGTACAGGTGGTTTGTACAGTGTCTGTTCACAGTATGAACCCTATGTACAGGTGGTTTGTACAGTGTCTGTTCACAGTATAAACCCTATGTACAGGTGGTTTGTACAGTGTCTGTTCACAGTGTGAACCCTATGTACAGGTGGTTTGTAAAATGTCTGTTCACAGTGTGAACCCTATGTACAGGTGGCTTGTACAGTGTCTGTTCACAGTGTGAACCCTATGTACAGGTGGTTTGTACAGTGTCTGTTTACAGTATGAACCCTATGTACAGGTGGTTTGTACAGTGTCTGTTCACAGTATGAACCATATGTACAGGTGGTTTGTACAGTGTCTGTTCACAGTATGAACCCTATGTACAGGTGGTTTGTACAGTGTCTGTTCACAGTATAAACCCTATGTACAGGTGGTTTGTACAGTGTCTGTTCACAGTGTGAACCCTATGTACAGGTGGTTTGTACATTGTTTGTTTACAGTATGAACCCTATGTACAGGTGGTTTGTACAGTGTCTGTTCACAGTGTGAACCATATGTACAGGTGGTTTGTACAGTGTATGTTCACAGTGTGAACCCTATGTACAGGTGGTTTGTACAGTGTCTGTTTACAGTATGAACCCTATGTACAGGTGGTTTGTACAGTGTCTGTTCACATTGTGAACCATATGTACAGGTGGTTTGTACAGTGTCTGTTCACAGTATGAACCCTATGTACAGGTGGTTTGTACATTGTCTGTTCACAGTATGAACCCTATGTACAGGTGGTTTGTACAGTGTCTGTTCACAATGTGAACCATATGTACAGGTTGTTTGTACAGTGTCTGTTCACAATGTGAACCATATGTACATGTGGTTTGTACAGTGTCTGTTCACAGTGTGAACCATATGTACAGGTGGTTTGTACAGTGTATGTTCACAGTGTGAACCCTATGTACAGGTGGTTTGTACAGTGTCTGTTTACAGTATGAACCCTATGTACAGGTGGTTTGTACAGTGTCTGTTCACATTGTGAACCATATGTACAGGTGGTTTGTACAGTGTCTGTTCACAGTATGAACCCTATGTACAGGTGGTTTGTACATTGTCTGTTCACAGTATGAACCCTATGTACAGGTGGTTTGTACAGTGTCTGTTCACAATGTGAACCATATGTACAGGTTGTTTGTACAGTGTCTGTTCACAATGTGAACCATATGTACATGTGGTTTGTACAGTGTCTGTTCACAGTATGAACCCTATGTACAGGTTGTTTGTACAGTGTCTGTTCACAATGTGAACCATATGTACAGGTGGTTTGTACAGTGTCTGTTTACAGTATGAACCCTATGTACAGGTGGTTTGTACAGTGTCTGTTTACAGTATGAACCCTATGTACAGGTGGTTTGTACAGTGTATGTTCACAGTATGAACCCTATGTACAGGTTGTTTGTACAGTGTCTGTTCACAGTATGAACCCTATGTACAGGTGGTTTGTACAGTGTCTGTTCACAGTATGAACCCTATGTACAGGTGGTTTGTACAGTGTCTGTTCACATTGTGAACCATATGTACAGGTGGTTTGTACAGTGTCTGTTCACAGTATGAACCCTATGTACAGGTGGTTTGTACAGTGTCTGTTCACAGTATGAACCCTATGTACAGGTGGTTTGTACAGTGTCTGTTCACAATGTGAACCATATGTACAGGTGGTTTGTACAGTGTCTGTTCACAATGTGAACCATATGTACAGGTGGTTTGTACAGTGTCTGTTCACAATGTGAACCATATGTTCAGGTGGTTTGTACAGTGTCTGTTCACAGTATGAACCCTATGTACAGGTGGTGTGTACAGTGTCTGTTCACAGTATGAACCCTATGTACAGGTGGTTTGTACAGTGTCTGTTCACAGTATGAACCCTATGTACAGGTGGTTTGTACAGTAGCATTCAGTTCACAGAGTATACCTCGTGGCGATGGATTCTATCAGGAATGAGGTCTCGAGGGCGATTAATATAAATTGTAAGAACTTGTTTCGCAATCGAGCTAATATAAATTTGTATAAACTAACTAGTTAATTCCGCAGTCTCGCAACCACCCAGTACCAGAACAACTGTATCCCCGTACAATAAACTACGTATCTGCAATGGCCGCCACTACACGGTACAAACCAGTCCAAGCATAATGATTGTTGCTGTTAAAGCGGCTGCATTACCAGTGTACCACTCATATTATCTAATATATCTGCTTTTGATCTTAGTATCCTTTTAGTATTCTCACTTAATGTTTAGTTTATACAAATTTATTTTAGCTCGATTGTGAAACAAGTTATTTCAACTTATATTAATCACTCTCGAGACCTCATTCCTGACGGAATCCATCGCCATGAGGGAGAGAGAAGAGGGAATGTGGAATTTAAATGCCTTGTCTAAGGGCATAATCGTAACGACTCCAGCGGGGCTCGAACTCCGCATCTTTCGCACCTGAAGCGAACGCGCATCCACGACTTCCAGTATGACATCTTAGTATAATATTCTATATTGAAATCATAAGGTGTATATGGCCAAATATAAGCTTAAGACAATGGCGTAATAACCACATGTATACTTATTAATTTATCATACAGTAAATAATTATGCGTAGCGATATTCAAATTGCACACCAATTTTCTAGATACTGACTGGATGATCAAAATAGTATTTGTTTGTTCGTTTGTTCTTGGAGTTTAAAGTCGCACCAACAGCTTAGGTCATATGGCGACTCTCCAGCTATATTACTGGTGGAGGAAGACCCCAGGTGGTCCTCCGAGCGGTATTTAATGCACGTACGGGCACCTGGGTAGAACCACCGACCTTCCGCATGGCATTTTATAGTTCAATCGACATTTGCTTAGCATTTTATGGGTGGAGTTGACTAGGATACGAATCGACTGCGTACATACATGTACATATGTCAGAGTTCCATTGCTCGTATATATGCAATCGGCTGCCTATACGCACAGCGGCCGGGGATGGGGGTACTGCGGCGTATGAGGCCGAGTTGACTAGGGCACGATTTGACCACATACATACATGTATATATACTATTATGTCTTAGTTGCATGGGGCTACTCTAAGCAATCGCTTGTTGGCGCGAATGAAAGTATACATGTGTGTGGTGTTTCGTATGGGAGACAACCGTGGATTGCACAGAGAAAACGCACCTGTCCGATATTATGGCAATCTACCATCTTACATACTTCTCTGTCAGAGGATTGAACCCGGGGTACATTTGGCGTGCTAACCACTGCATTAATCGGACAACCTCGGGGATACAAGAGTGTAGCCCAGATCTAATACAATCAATGGCAATAAGGCGATTCGCCAGTTGCATAGCGTGACTACTGGCAATTATACAATAGTTGTGCAACGGGGCATATTATCTTAATACGGATCGGTATTCTATACTCACTACTAGCGGGTGCAGGGTGGGGGAGGAGGAGCACCCGGCGCCACCCTCTCCTAAACTCAAACGCAAGCGTAGGTTCAATGCGGGCTACGATACGCTCTATGTCATGTTACAATTTGGAAACATGTTCTTGCTACCATTGCTAGCTATTTAATGAGAGACATTACTGTTTTTTCTATTACCTCCCTTGATGGATAAAGTCAGATTTATCCCTAAATGTATATTGTCCTTTTAGTTGGAATCCTTTGTTTTTACTGTTGTCGTCTAAACAGATGTTGTGTTAGGATAAGTGTAATTTTATCAAACTCGTGTTAATTAATTCAACCAATGTTTACAGTAAGGTATCCATTGGATATGCTAAAGGATATCTGTCGAGATTTAATAATTTCATAATTATAAGACGATAATACGGATAAAAATGGAAAACATGTGGTGCAAAGGAAACCACGATAAAAACAGAGGTAACCAATTAAGAGGACCAATATACTTTTAGGAGTATTCAGGGGCAGTAACTGACTAATGTTTCTCATTACAATGTAAACACAACAATTTGCGTCTGTTCAGTATAATGGGTTATTTATACTTTCTATTATGACCTATTGATATTATATAAATATATATACCACTGTTATTTGGCACAAACAAAACAAACGCAACGGTCCCCCAACATGTTTCTGGGATGCAGACACCCTAGCCAATTCCAGGACCCGCCCATGCTCACTGACTCAGTACAATATTATATAGTTCGCTAAATTTACGATTGTCTAGGCTGCTAGACGTAATTAAGATCATCTCGCAGACGATATTTCCAATGTGTCACGTGATCTTTTTCTACGGAGTTCTTCATCGATCTGTGTCAGGCAGAGCGCTCGTTCGTTCTGTAGAGAATGTTGCATAGTCTGTGACAGATACTGTAACAACCGAAGCTTTAAATATTCAATATCGATTGCCAACATTATTTAGATCAACACAAGTTATTTCAAAGAATGGATGTTTTGTCACAAGATGATTAAGGTAAGTGAAAACTGATTTTCATAGAAATAGTATTTGATTCTATCATACAATGAAATATAGAATATATATTCTGTTGCACTAAGATTCGTGCGTGTATTCGGTAAAACACTCCTTTTATAGATATCAATACTCGTGTTATGTGATCGGTAGTGTGTGGTGTATTGACAAGACGAGCAGCAAAGAGACACATAACACATACTGTTATGAATGCATGAACACACTACGATAACTCAATCAACTTAATTCAACGTTTCGTCCATATTGGACATCTAGTTCAAATAACAACTAATGTTATGTATACGTATATGTCTCTTGTTAGTGTGTTTTACGTTTATTTATCGTCGCTACCGGTTACCCATCTGAGCGACGCCTCCTGAAAAGATTAGTCATTTTAGATTTTGGAGGATAGTGCAATGATACAGACAGAGACCCATTCCAGAATCTCCTCTGGTTCTTTTACGTGCACGGTGTAAAACACCGACACGAGACCTCGGTTTAACGTCCCATCTGAAAAACTGTTAATTTTATTAGGGTCAGACGGGGATCGAACCTGCGATCCCTGGATTACATGTCCAGCGTGTTAACCACTGGACGACAGATCCGTCTGTTTCTCTTGTTAGCCTGGGAACAGGCGTTGATATAGTTTGGCTGGTCAGTCATATAAATATATTTTAACACCGATACTATTAATTAGGCCGTATTGAGTTTCTGATAATATCAACACATTTTGCCAGAAGTAAATTAGTGAAAAATCGACAGGCTGGAACCCGGACCATAGTCTCTTGTAGGAATTCGCAGCTTAGAGATGTTTCGTAAAATCAAACACATACATTATGTACACCACATAAGACACGCCCGAACAACACACCATCATACCAGCAATGCAACGACCAGCTGTTATTGTGAACATGTTTCCGATTGGCTGAGCCATATCACATTATAGCAATTAGCTGTTGATCTGTGTCTACTTCCGATTGGCTGGCTGAGCCATATCACATTATAGCAATTAGATGTTGATTTGTGTCTACTTCCGATTGGTTGGCTGAGCCATATCACATTATAGCAATTAGATGTTGATTTGTGTTTACTTCCGATTGGTTGGCTGAGCCATATCACATTATAGCAATTAGCTGTTGATTTGTGTCTACTTCCGATTGTATGGCTGAGCCATATCACATTATAGCAATTAGCTGTTGATTTGTGTCTACTTCCGATTGGCTGAGCCATATCACATTATAGCAATTAGCTATTGATTTGTGTCTACTTCCGGTTGGCTGAGCTATGTCACATTATAGCAATTAGATGTTGATTTGTGTCTAATTCCGGTTGGCTGAGCTATGTCACATTACAGTAATCAGCTGTTCATTTGTGTCTACTTCCGATTGGCTGAGCCATATCACATTATAGCAATTAGCTGTTGATGTGTGTATACTTCCGGCTTGCTGAGTTATATCGTATTGCAATGATATGATATATATGTAAATCTTTCAGGTTTGCCGAGCCATGCAATAACCAGTTGTTATTGTGAACATGCTTACAGCTAGGCTAGCCGTACCACATTGGAACGTTCAACTGTTGTTGTTTAGCTGTGTTCAGCTGGCCTAGCCGTACCACATTGGAACGTTCAACTGCTGTTGTTTAGCTGTGTTCAGCAGGCCTAGCCGTACCACATTGGAACGTTCAACTGTTGTTGTTTAGCTGTGTTCAGCTGGCCTAGCCGTACCACATTGGAACGTTCAACTGCTGTTGTTTAGCTGTGTTCAGCAGGCCTAGCCGTACCACATTGGAACGTTCAACTGTTGTTGTTTAGCTGTGTTCAGCTGGCCTAGCCGTACCACATTGGAACGTTCAACTGCTGTTGTTTAGCTGTGTTCAGCAGGCCTAGCCGTACCACATTGGAACGTTCAACTGTTGTTGTTTAGCTGTGTTCAGCTGGCCTAGCCGTACCACATTGGAACGTTCAACTGCTGTTGTTTAGCTGTGTTCAGCAGGCCTAGCCGTACCACATTGGAACGTTCAACTGTTGTTGTTTAGCTGTGTTCAGCTGGCCTAGCCGTACCACATTGGAACGTTCAACTGTTGTTGTTTAGCTGTGTTCAGCTGGCCTAGCCGTACCATAGTGGAACGTTCAACTGTTGTTGTTTAGCTGTGTTCAGCTGGCCTAGCCGTACCATAGTGGAACGTTGAACTGTTGTTGTTTAGCTGTGTTCAGCTGGCCTAGCAGTACCACATTGGAACGTTCAACTGTTGTTGTTTAGCTGTGTTCAGCTGGCCTAGCCGTACCATAGTGGAACGTTCAACTGTTGTTGTTTAGCTGTGTTCAGCTGGCCTAGCCGTACCACATTGGAACGTTGAACTGTTGTTGTTTAGCTGTGTTCAGCTGGCCTAGCCGTACCACAGTGGAACGTTCAACTGTTGTTGTTTAGCTGTGTTCAGCTGGCCTAGCCATACCATAGTGGAACGTTCAACTGTTGTTGTTTAGCTGTGTTCAGCTGGCCTAGCCGTACTATAGTGGAAAGTTGAACTGTTGTTGTTTAGCTGTGTTCAGCTGGCCTAGCCGTACCATAGTGGAACGTTCAACTGCTGTTGTTTAGCTGTGTTCAGCTGGCCTGGCCGTACCATAGTGGAACGTTCAGCTGTTGTTGTTTAGCTGTGTTCAGCAGGCCTAGCCGTACCATAGTGGAACGTTCAACTGCTGTTGTTTAGCTGTGTTCAGCTGGCCTAGTCGTACCATAGTGAAACGTTCAACTGTTGTTGTTTAGCTGTGTTCAGCTGGCCTAGCAGTAACATAGTGGAATGTTGAATTGTTGTTGTTTAGCTGTGTTCAGCTGGCCTAGCCGTACCACAGTGGAATGTTGAATTGTTGTTGTTTAGCTGTGTTCAGCTGGCCTAGCCGTACGATAGTGGAATGTTCAACTGTTGTTGTTTAGCTGTGTTCAGCTGGCCTAGCCGTACCATAGTGGAACGTTCAACTGCTGTTGTTTAGCTGTGTTCAGCTGGCCTAGCCGTACCATAATGGAAAGTTCAACTGTTGTTGTTTAGCTGTGTTCAGCTGGCCTAGCCGTACCATAGTGGAACGTTCAACTGTTGTTGATCAGCTGTGTCCAGCTGGCATAGCCGTACCATAGTGGAACGTTCAACTGCTGTTGTTTAGCTGTGTTCAGCTGGCCTAGCCGTACCATAGTTGAACGTTGAACTGTTGTTGTTTAGCTGTGTTCAGCTGGCCTAGCCGTACCATAGTGGAACGTTCAACTGCTGTTGTTTAGCTGTGTTCAGCTGGCCTAGCCGTACCATAGTGGAACGTTCAACTGTTGTTGTTTAGCTGTGTTCAGCTGGCCTAGCCGTACCACATTGGAATGTTCAACTGTAGTTGTTTAGCTGTGTTCAGCTGGCCTAGCCGTACAATAGTGGAACGTTCAACTGTTGTTGTTTAGCTGTGTTCAGCTGGCCTAGCCGTACCATAGTGGAACGTTCAACTGTTGTTGTTTAGCTGTGTTCAGCTGGCCTAGCCGTACCATAGTGGAACGTTCAACTGTTGTTGTTTAGCTGTGTTCAGCTGGCCTAGCCGTACCATAGTGGAACGTTCAACTGTTGTTGATTAGCTGTGTTCAGCTGGCCTAGCCGTACCATAGTGGAACGTTCAACTGTTGTTGTTTAGCTGTGTTCAGCAGGCCTAGCCGTACCATAGTGGAACGTTCAACTGTTGTTGTTTAGCTGTGTTCAGCTGGCCTAGCCGTACCATAGTGGAACGTTGAACTGTTGTTGTTTATCTGTGTTCAGCTGGCCTAGCCGTACCATAGTGGAACGTTGAACTGTTGTTGTTTAGCTGTGTTCAGCTGGCCTAGCCGTACCATAGTGGAACGTTGAACTGTTGTTGTTTAGCTGTGTTTAGCTGTGTTTAGCTGGCCTAGCCGTACCACATTGGAACGTTCAACTGTTGTTGTTTAGCTGTGTTCAGCTGGCCTAGCCGTACCATAGTGGAACGTTCAACTATTGTTGTTTAGCTGTGTTCAGCTGGCCTAGCCGTACCACATTGGAACGTTCAACTGTTGTTGTTTAGCTGTGTTCAGCTGGCCTAGCCGTACCACATTGGAACGTTCAACTGTTGTTGTTTAGCTGTGTTCAGCTGGCCTAGCCGTACCATAGTGGAACGTTGAACTGTTGTTGTTTAGCTGTGTTCAGCAGGCATAGCCGTACCATAGTGGAACGTTGAACTGTTGTTGTTTAGCTGTGTTCAGCTGGCCTAGCCGTACCATAGTGGAACGTTCAACTGTTGTTGTTTAGCTGTGTTCAGCTGGCCTAGCCGTACCATAGTGGAACGTTGAACTGTTGTTGTTTAGCTGTGTTCAGCTGGCCTAGCCGTACCACATTGGAACGTTCAACTGTTGTTGTTTAGCTGTGTTCAGCTGGCCTAGCCGTACCACAGTGGAATGTTGAATTGTTGTTGTATAGCTGTGTTCAGCTGGCCTAGCCGTACCATAGTGGAACGTTCAACTGTTGTTGTTTATCTGTGTTCAGCTGGCCTAGCCGTACCATAGTGGAACGTTGAACTGTTGTTGTTTAGCTGTGTTCAGCTGGCCTAGCCGTACCATAGTGGAACGTTGAACTGTTGTTGTTTAGCTGTGTTTAGCTGTGTTTAGCTGGCCTAGCCGTACCACATTGGAACGTTCAACTGTTGTTGTTTAGCTGTGTTCAGCTGGCCTAGCCGTACCATAGTGGAACGTTCAACTATTGTTGTTTAGCTGTGTTCAGCTGGCCTAGCCGTACCACATTGGAACGTTCAACTGTTGTTGTTTAGCTGTGTTCAGCTGGCCTAGCCGTACCACATTGGAACGTTCAACTGTTGTTGTTTAGCTGTGTTCAGCTGGCCTAGCCGTACCATAGTGGAACGTTGAACTGTTGTTGTTTAGCTGTGTTCAGCAGGCATAGCCGTACCATAGTTGAACGTTGAACTGTTGTTGTTTAGCTGTGTTCAGCTGGCCTAGCCGTACCATAGTGGAACGTTCAACTGTTGTTGTTTAGCTGTGTTCAGCTGGCCTAGCCGTACCATAGTGGAACGTTGAACTGTTGTTGTTTAGCTGTGTTCAGCTGGCCTAGCCGTACCACATTGGAACGTTCAACTGTTGTTGTTTAGCTGTGTTCAGCTGGCCTAGCCGTACCACAGTGGAATGTTGAATTGTTGTTGTATAGCTGTGTTCAGCTGGCCTAGCCGTACCATAGTGGAACGTTGAACTGTTGTTGTTTAGCTGTGTTCAGCTGGCCTAGCCGTACCATAGTGGAACGTTGAACTGTTGTTGTTTAGCTGTGTTCAGCTGGCCTAGCCGTACTACATTGGAACGTTCAACTGTTGTTGTTTAGCTGTGTTCAGCTGGCCTAGCCGTACCACATTGGAACGTTCAACTGTTGTTGTTTAGCTGTGTTCAGCTGGCCTAGCCGTACCATAGTGGAACGTTCAACTGTTGTTGTTTAGCTGTGTTCAGCTGGCCTAGCCATACCATAGTGGAACGTTCAACTGTTGTTGTTTAGCTGTGTTCAGCTGGCCTAGCCGTACTATAGTGGAAAGTTGAACTGTTGTTGTTTAGCTGTGTTCAGCTGGCCTAGCCGTACCATAGTGGAACGTTCAACTGCTGTTGTTTAGCTGTGTTCAGCTGGCCTGGCCGTACCATAGTGGAACGTTCAGCTGTTGTTGTTTAGCTGTGTTCAGCAGGCCTAGCCGTACCATAGTGGAACGTTCAACTGCTGTTGTTTAGCTGTGTTCAGCTGGCCTAGTCGTACCATAGTGAAACGTTCAACTGTTGTTGTTTAGCTGTGTTCAGCTGGCCTAGCAGTAACATAGTGGAATGTTGAATTGTTGTTGTTTAGCTGTGTTCAGCTGGCCTAGCCGTACCACAGTGGAATGTTGAATTGTTGTTGTTTAGCTGTGTTCAGCTGGCCTAGCCGTACGATAGTGGAATGTTCAACTGTTGTTGTTTAGCTGTGTTCAGCTGGCCTAGCCGTACCATAGTGGAACGTTCAACTGCTGTTGTTTAGCTGTGTTCAGCTGGCCTAGCCGTACCATAATGGAAAGTTCAACTGTTGTTGTTTAGCTGTGTTCAGCTGGCCTAGCCGTACCATAGTGGAACGTTCAACTGTTGTTGATCAGCTGTGTTCAGCTGGCATAGCCGTACCATAGTGGAACGTTCAACTGCTGTTGTTTAGCTGTGTTCAGCTGGCCTAGCCGTACCATAGTTGAACGTTGAACTGTTGTTGTTTAGCTGTGTTCAGCTGGCCTAGCCGTACCATAGTGGAACGTTCAACTGCTGTTGTTTAGCTGTGTTCAGCTGGCCTAGCCGTACCATAGTGGAACGTTCAACTGTTGTTGTTTAGCTGTGTTCAGCTGGCCTAGCCGTACCACATTGGAATGTTCAACTGTAGTTGTTTAGCTGTGTTCAGCTGGCCTAGCCGTACAATAGTGGAACGTTCAACTGTTGTTGTTTAGCTGTGTTCAGCTGGCCTAGCCGTACCATAGTGGAACGTTCAACTGTTGTTGTTTAGCTGTGTTCAGCTGGCCTAGCCGTACCATAGTGGAACGTTCAACTGTTGTTGTTTAGCTGTGTTCAGCTGGCCTAGCCGTACCATAGTGGAACGTTCAACTGTTGTTGATTAGCTGTGTTCAGCTGGCCTAGCCGTACCATAGTGGAACGTTCAACTGTTGTTGTTTAGCTGTGTTCAGCAGGCCTAGCCGTACCATAGTGGAACGTTCAACTGTTGTTGTTTAGCTGTGTTCAGCTGGCCTAGCCGTACCATAGTGGAACGTTGAACTGTTGTTGTTTATCTGTGTTCAGCTGGCCTAGCCGTACCATAGTGGAACGTTGAACTGTTGTTGTTTAGCTGTGTTCAGCTGGCCTAGCCGTACCATAGTGGAACGTTGAACTGTTGTTGTTTAGCTGTGTTTAGCTGTGTTTAGCTGGCCTAGCCGTACCACATTGGAACGTTCAACTGTTGTTGTTTAGCTGTGTTCAGCTGGCCTAGCCGTACCATAGTGGAACGTTCAACTATTGTTGTTTAGCTGTGTTCAGCTGGCCTAGCCGTACCACATTGGAACGTTCAACTGTTGTTGTTTAGCTGTGTTCAGCTGGCCTAGCCGTACCACATTGGAACGTTCAACTGTTGTTGTTTAGCTGTGTTCAGCTGGCCTAGCCGTACCATAGTGGAACGTTGAACTGTTGTTGTTTAGCTGTGTTCAGCAGGCATAGCCGTACCATAGTGGAACGTTGAACTGTTGTTGTTTAGCTGTGTTCAGCTGGCCTAGCCGTACCATAGTGGAACGTTCAACTGTTGTTGTTTAGCTGTGTTCAGCTGGCCTAGCCGTACCATAGTGGAACGTTGAACTGTTGTTGTTTAGCTGTGTTCAGCTGGCCTAGCCGTACCACATTGGAACGTTCAACTGTTGTTGTTTAGCTGTGTTCAGCTGGCCTAGCCGTACCACAGTGGAATGTTGAATTGTTGTTGTATAGCTGTGTTCAGCTGGCCTAGCCGTACCATAGTGGAACGTTCAACTGTTGTTGTTTAGCTGTGTTCAGCTGGCCTAGCCGTACCATAGTGGAACGTTGAACTGTTGTTGTTTATCTGTGTTCAGCTGGCCTAGCCGTACCATAGTGGAACGTTGAACTGTTGTTGTTTAGCTGTGTTCAGCTGGCCTAGCCGTACCATAGTGGAACGTTGAACTGTTGTTGTTTAGCTGTGTTTAGCTGTGTTTAGCTGGCCTAGCCGTACCACATTGGAACGTTCAACTGTTGTTGTTTAGCTGTGTTCAGCTGGCCTAGCCGTACCATAGTGGAACGTTCAACTATTGTTGTTTAGCTGTGTTCAGCTGGCCTAGCCGTACCACATTGGAACGTTCAACTGTTGTTGTTTAGCTGTGTTCAGCTGGCCTAGCCGTACCACATTGGAACGTTCAACTGTTGTTGTTTAGCTGTGTTCAGCTGGCCTAGCCGTACCATAGTGGAACGTTGAACTGTTGTTGTTTAGCTGTGTTCAGCAGGCATAGCCGTACCATAGTTGAACGTTGAACTGTTGTTGTTTAGCTGTGTTCAGCTGGCCTAGCCGTACCATAGTGGAACGTTCAACTGTTGTTGTTTAGCTGTGTTCAGCTGGCCTAGCCGTACCATAGTGGAACGTTGAACTGTTGTTGTTTAGCTGTGTTCAGCTGGCCTAGCCGTACCACATTGGAACGTTCAACTGTTGTTGTTTAGCTGTGTTCAGCTGGCCTAGCCGTACCACAGTGGAATGTTGAATTGTTGTTGTATAGCTGTGTTCAGCTGGCCTAGCCGTACCATAGTGGAACGTTGAACTGTTGTTGTTTAGCTGTGTTCAGCTGGCCTAGCCGTACCATAGTGGAACGTTGAACTGTTGTTGTTTAGCTGTGTTCAGCTGGCCTAGCCGTACTACATTGGAACGTTCAACTGTTGTTGTTTAGCTGTGTTCAGCTGGCCTAGCCGTACCACATTGGAACGTTCAACTGTTGTTGTTTAGCTGTGTTCAGCTGGCCTAGCCGTACCATAGTGGAACGTTCAACTGTTGTTGTTTAGCTGTGTTCAGCTGGCCTAGCCGTACCGCATTGGAACGTTCAACTGTTCTTATTTAGCTGTGTTCAGCAGGCCTAGCAATACCACATTGAAGACAGTTGTTGTGAACCTTTTCCCCCATTGGCGGATCCATACAGCATTGGAACGACCAACTGTTGATATGAAACTGTTTACTGTTGGACGCAGCTGACCGAGCCATACCGCATTGGAGCAATCAGCTGATATTATGAAGAGGTTCCGGCTGACCGAGCCATACCGCACTGGAACGATTATATGTTATTGTGGAGAGGTTTCCGGCTGACCGAGCCATACTGCACTGGAATGATCAGATGTTATTGTGGAGAGGTTTCCGGCTGACCGAGCCACACCGCACTGGAACGATCAGATGCTATTGTGGAGAGGTTTCCGGCTGACCGAGCCATACCGCACTGGAACGATCAGATGTTACCATGGAGAGGTTTCCGGCAGACCGAGCCATACCATACTGGAACGATCAGATGTTACCATGGAGAGGTTTCCGGCAGACCGAGCCATACCATACTGGAACGATCAGATGTTACCATGGAGAGGTTTCCGGCAGACCGAGCCATACCATACTGGAACGATCAGATGTTACCATGGAGAGGATTCCGGCTGATCGAACCATACCGCACTGAAACGATCAGATGTTACCATGGAGAGGTTTCCGGCTGACCGAGCCATACCATACTGGAACGATCAGATGTTATTGTGGAGAGGTTTCCGGCTGACCGAGCCATACCGCACTGGAACGATCAGATGCTATTGTGGAGAGGTTTCCGGCTGACCGATCCATACCATACTGGAACGATCAGATGTTACCATGGAGAGGTTTCCGGCTGACCGAGCGATACCACACTGGAACGATCAGATGTTACCATGGAGAGGTTTCCGGCTGACCGATCCATACCATACTGGAACGATCAGATGTTACCATGGAGAGGTTTCCGGCTGACCGAGCCATACCACACTGGAACGATCAGATGTTACCATGGAGAGGTTTCCGGCAGACCGAGCCATACCGCACTGGAACGATCAGATGTTACCATGGAGAGGTTTCCGGCTGACCGAGCCATACCATACTGGAACGATCAGATGTTACCATGGAGAGGATTCCGGCTGATCTAACCATACCGCACTGAAACGATCAGATGTTACCATGGAGAGGTTTCCGGCTGACCGAGCCATACCATACTGGAACGATCAGATGTTATTGTGGAGAGGTTTCCGGCTGACCGAGCCATACCGCACTGGAACGATCAGATGCTATTGTGGAGAGGTTTCCGGCTGACCGATCCATACCATACTGGAACGATCAGATGTTACCATGGAGAGGTTTCCGGCTGACCGAGCGATACCACACTGGAACGATCAGATGTTACCATGGAGAGGTTTCCGGCTGACCGATCCATACCATACTGGAACGATCAGATGTTACCATGGAGAGGTTTCCGGCTGACCGAGCCATACCACACTGGAACGATCAGATGTTACCATGGAGAGGTTTCCGGCAGACCGAGCCATACCGCACTGGAACGATCAGATGTTACCATGGAGAGGTTTCCGGCTGACCGAGCCATACCGCACTGGAATGATCAGATGTTATTGTGGAGAGGTTTTCGGCTGACCGAGCCATACCGCACTGGAACGGTCAAATGTTACCATGGAGAGGTTTCCGGCTGACCGAGCCATACCACACTGGAACGATCAGATGTTATTGTGGAGAGGTTTTCGGCTGACCGAGCCATACCGCACTGGAACGATCAGATGTTACCATGGAGAGGTTTCCGGCTGACCGAGCCATACCATACTGGAACGATCAGATGTTACCATGGAGAGGTTTCCGGCTGATCGAACCATACCGCATTGAAACGATCAGATGCTACCATGGAGAGGTTTCCGGCTCACCGAGCCATACCATACTGGAACGATCAGATGTTATTGTGGAGAGGTTTCCGGCTGACCGAGCCATACCGCACTGAAACGATCAGATGTTACCATGGAGAGGTTTCCGGCTGACCGAACCATACCGCACTGGAACGATCAGATGTTACCATGGAGAGGTTTCCGGCTGACCGAGCCATACCATACTGGAACGATCAGATGCTATTGTAGAGAGGTTTCCGACTGACCGAGCCATACTGCACCGGAACGATCAGATGTTATTGTGGAGAGGTTTCCGGCTGACCGAGCCATACCGCACTGGAACGATCAGATGTTATTGTGGAGAGGTTTCCGGCTGATCGAGCCATACCGCACTGAAACGATCAGATGTTACCATGGAGAGGTTTCCGGCTGACCGAGCCATACCGCACTGGAACGATCAGATGTTATTGTGGAGAGGTTTCCGGCTGACCGAGCCATACCGCACTGAAACGATCAGATGCTACCATGGAGAGGTTTCCGGCTGACCCTGCCATACCATACTGGAACGATCAGATGTTAGTGTGGAGAGGTTTCCGGCTGACCGAGCCATACCGCACTGGAACGATCAGATGTTACCATGGAGAGGTTTCCGGCTGACCGAGCCATACCGCACTGGAACGATCAGATGTTAGTGTGGAGAGGTTTCCGGCTGACCGAGCCATACCGCACTGGAACGATCAGATGTTATTGTGGAGAGGTTTCCGGCTGACCGAGCCATACCGCACTGAAACGATCAGATGTTACCATGGAGAGGTTTCCGGCTGACCGAGCCATACCATACTGGAACGATCAGATGTTAGTGTGGAGAGGTTTCCGGCTGACCGAGCCATACCGCACTGGAACGATCAGATGTTACCATGGAGAGGTTTCCGGCTGACTGAGCCATACTGCACTGAAACGATCAGATGTTAGTGTGGAGAGGTTTCCGGCTGACCGAGCCATACCGCACTGGAACGATCAGATGTTATTGTGGAGAGGTTTCCGGCTGACCGAGCCATACCGCACTGGAACGATCAGATGTTATTGTGGAGAGGTTTCCGGCTGACCGAGCCATACCGCACTGGAATGATCAGATTTTACCATGGAGAGGTTTCCGGCTGACCGAGCCATACGATACTGGAACGATCAGATGTTATTGTGGAGAGGTTTTCGGCTGACCGAGCCATACAGCACTGGAACGATCAGATGTTACCATGGAGAGGTTTCCGGCTGACCGAACCATACCGCACTGAAACGATCAGATGTTACCATGGAGAGGTTTCCGGCTGACCGAACCATACCGCACTGGAACGATCAGATGTTACCATGGAGAGGTTTCCGGCTGACCGAGCCATACCATACTGGAACGATCAGATGTTGCCATGGAGAGGTTTCCGGCTGACCGATCTATACCACACTGGAACGATCAGATGTTATTGTGGAGAGGTTTCCGGCTGACCGATCTATACTGAATTGGAACATTTTTATTAATGTTGTATCAAATCGGGAAACACCACCCAACATAATATTGACACACTGTTAAGATTGCAGAGACGAGCATGTAAATACATTCTGTGCCAAGATTATATTTCTTTGCGTGAATCAATGTCTGAAGTTAATATAATGACTTTTGCCCAACGGATTATTTTTCAAAAAAGCAGTAACAATGTACAAAATGGTGCACAATCTTATACCGAATTATTTGAATGAACATTTTCAATTAAGACATTGCAATACAGCTACTTCAGATATGACATTGAGATATGTTTCAAATATTGATCTCTATATTCCAAGACATAGATGTGAAATGTACAAGAAATCTTTAGAATACTCCAAAGATATGGAATTGTCTACTATTGGAAATTAAGACATCCAGATCTTTAAATATGTTCAAGACAAAATGTATATAAGTTATATATATAATGATTGTCATTCAATATGCTTATGTCGTTTTGTATTTCGATAACATTGCCTGATTTGTTTAAGTTACAATGTACACTATTATACATGTATATTAAATGACGTAACTGTGTACTTTGGTTATAATTATTGTGTAATTAATTAATGCTATTGTGTTAAGAAATTTAAGAGGGCCCTAGGAAGGTTAGTTGAGAACTAATTAGGTCACCCTCTATAAATAAAAAAATCTAATCAGCTGAAGACAACTGTGCAGCAGGCTCTTGCAATTATATTCTGACAGATGTACCTACAGTCTTCGGTACTTTTGTACCCTGTAGAACAAGATAATACATGTAGTTTTTTCACTGATGCAAATTGCACGCCTTCATTAGTTTAGGTTGCAGTTGAATATTTAGTATCTAGCCCAGTAGCAGTATTGAAGATCAATATTAATCCATAATAAACTGCTGTTTTCCTTGCACCAGACAAATGTATTCTGCCATCACTCTCTCCTCTTCATTTGCTATCGAGAATTATGGGCTTGTATTGAATATTTAATGCAGTCTCATTACTAGTGGCAATAGCGTCAATAACACAATCATGGTGTTTTCACATACTTCACATACTTCCAAGATTCCCCTCGTATATAATCACCTTGAATAAACGCGCAACTTAATTAACTTAGTTGGCATTTGTGCTTCTAATATTATTAATTTAACAGAGTAGTTAGTCATGGTGATTTCATATCTAATACGAATATCTTGCTGACACATTTGTAAATAAACATGCTTATTTTACGCCTTCAAATGAAATATAGAAATTTATCAGTGAACTCTAATATGTTTGTTTCAGTGTATGAGTGAGGTTCCAATAACACGGGGGTGTCGAATTCTTTCATGTGAGGAAGCTATCCAGCTGAGTTGTGGAGGTCGGTGGTTCTACCCGGGTACCGTCCGTGAATGAAATACTGTTGGAAGAGGCATTCGTCATAGAGTCGCCATATGACCTAAGCTATTGCTGCGGCATTAAACCCAAAATTTACAAAAACGAAATAAAAACTACATATAGATCGACGTATAATACCACAGTCTGTGAAACAACAAACATAGCAGACGGATCTGCAGTCTAGTGGTAACACGCTCGACTGGTAATCCAGGGATCGCAGGTTCGATCCCCCGTCTGACCCTAATACAATTAACAAATGGGACTTCAAACCGAGGTCTCGTGTCGGTGCTTTACATCGTGCTCGTAAAAGAACCAGAGGAGATTCTGGAATGGGTCTCTGTCTGTATCATTGCACTATCCTCCAAAATCTAAAATGACTAATCTCTTCAGGAGGCGTCGCTCATATGGGCAACCGGTAGCGACGATAAATAAACGTAAAACACACACACAACAAACATAGCAAACTTAAAAGATAACATTTCATTGTCGTCTGAAGCTGCAATTGTCAGTATATAATCTATATCGTCTGCAGTTTCCCTATAATGCCAGCGTACTTAGAAATACTTAGAATGCCAGCAATTAGAAATACCTACGGGTGATTGGAATTCAATATCATATCTATTTCCAGAAACCAATTTTGAATTTGATTTTGGATAATGTTCTGCTAGTCATACCTTTAAGGTTCTGCGTTATTCTCGTCCATTCTTAATTCTCATATTTTGTATTTTCCCTTATTTCAGAACTGATCGTAATGAAGAAATATGCACAGGGCGATAGTGCATTGATTAAGACATTACCGGCGATGGCATAATGTTCCGAGCTGTCAGCACTATATTTGAACAAACATCCAGATTTAATACATAGAGGATTTGGAGGATATTTCACATTTATCAGTGATAAAAACTATCTCTCAGATCAGAAAAGCCATATTAATTAGTGACGATGGATTCTGAAAGCCAATAGGCGAGTAAAACAATGTTCGTCAAAAGCTTTATCAAGATCATTAGAAATAAACGTTCCATTCATTAAACAACGTCGTATTTCTGGAGAGCGACACGGACTCGATTCTGAATACTAGTGATAACACATTCGACATGGATACATATACTAATAAAGAACCTGATGCCGAGAGCATATCGTCAAAATCGTCTGTGGAGATGACGTGCCAGTGCTTGGACACCACTGGAAATTCAACAAAAACAAAACTAATGTTCAAAGCTGAGTTAGATAGACATAGATCACTTGTGAAGACAGGGATACATGACGGTTCGAGAGATACTGAACAGAACTATAAAGTGAACAGCAAGAAATCGACATGGAGAAGTTTCATATCATTGTGTATTGGTTTAATGTTCGCATTTATTTCCTTCATGCCTCTGAGAAATATTCAGACAAGTTTATATCCGATGAAGCATCTCGGCAATATTTCGCTAGCATCCATGTACACTTGTTTTGCCATCGGTTGTTTGTGCTCATCATATATCACTCAAAACGCTCGTCCAAAAACTATCATACTTGTAGCCATGTTTGGTCACGTGATGTATTGTGCAGCCAATGTTTATCCATCGATGTGTACTCTAATTCTGACCGCTTCCTTCTTCGGATTCTTTCACGCCCCGCTATGGTCCGCGCAGGAGATCATACTAGCCAGCTACGGAGCGAGTTACTCTGCAATTGCTAGGATAAGCATTGAAAAGGCCATAGCACAATTTCAATGTGTGTTCCTAGTGTTCTGTCACGCGGCGCAGGTTTTTGGAAACCTGATGGAATCAGCCATCTTGCAATGTGCTGACAATAGCAATACACCAATCAATATGTCTATATACGAATCGGAGCCATACTACAATGGCATAAGGATTGACAACATCACCGAAAAAAGAGAGAAAATAAAGCAGCTTGTCTGGATCGGTCCGTTCGGTTATCAGATTCAACCGGATATCAGTTTTCCTGGTGACAAAACTAATTACGAAAACGTGGTTAAATTTGTCTTCATCTCGTTCGCGGTAATTGGCATGGCAATAATTTGTTTGTTCCTGAATAAACCAGATATTATCATTTACAAGAAGAAGATATTGTTTCGGGACAGAATGAAGGACATTTGCCGATTCCTACCCACTGGGACGTTTCTTTCCTTGTTCCTTCTAATGTTGTTTAGTGGCATGCAGCAGGCAGTGGTTATCGGTATTGTCACCAAGGTAGGTAACAAAAAAGAACAGTTTACTCTAGCTTTATGGTATATAGTGGGCTTGATTATAAAACGTATTTCGCACAGTGCATTCATATTCTACACAGTTTCCATTAAACTTGTAATGTGGTACTAACTCAGTTCTAATAAGTCAAGATTGCTTACTATACAGTATATACCTATAGTAGAGTTTTTATCTATTAATGTTGTTTGTTTGTTCGGGTTTTACGCCTTCACCAGCACCATCGTGGGCAATATAACAGGCTAGCATGTAGTTTACATAATAACACTTTATGGGCAGGCTTCAGTGGTTAACCAGTACTTGATGTACCAACCCCCGTAAGAAGCTGCCAGCTTTTTCATATAAACAGCGGGGCTCGAACCCGTTACAGTGATATACAAGTCAGCGATATTAACCACTAACAATTGTTTGATTATCAGGGAGGGATTATTTACTACGTTGTACAGATGCAGCTTAACCCTTTCAACCCCACAGGCCTCTAAATAGGCTTATGAAAAGTGTAGATCCAGATGAGCCGGCTCGTAACGAGCCGTCTCATCAGGATCTGCACTTTTTTGCCGGTAATAATTATTACTATTTTTAGATAAAATTACTCATTTTGATAAATGAACTGGTCCAAAGGTAATTTTCTTATTAATTTATTGGTCTAAAAATAGCATGCACCAATCCATGTCAGTTACTTGGGGTTGAATGGGTTAATGCAAACAGAAACGTATTGTTTCCTTTCAACATTTCAAATTTATGGTTGTTGATACTGTGGTAATGTGATAAGAAGGATATTACACTCGTGGTGATTTTAAAGGCTCGTTTAATATCAAAAGTCCATTATTCGTTTCATAAAACTTGGTATGAAATCACCACTCGTGTAAAATCCGATATATATCTGCTATATAATTTCAAACTACAGGTATATGTCCTACCCATTAATTTATGTTTTTCATGCTTTTCTCGTTTATTATATTGCAAATACATAGCATTTATATAGCGCAAAAATTAAAAATTATTCTATTGCGCTTCATAATTACGGATGCAATTTTAAACATTTACACATGACAATAATATATGGAAATATAAATACAAATTTATACATATATACTATGATTCTAGTAATATATAGTGAAACCTGTGTTAGTGGTCACCTCCATTAAGCAGCCAACCTGTATTAAGCAGCCGGTTTCCAGATTCCCAATCGGTCGTTTTATTATATATTTGACCTCTATTAAGCAGCCACCTGTGCTAATCAGCCACTTTCTCTGACTCCCTTGGCTGGCTGCTTAAGACAGGTTTGACTGTAGTTCAATATCGCTGGTATTATAGGTAAAACCTAATATAGCGTGACAGAGAGATGAATGTTTAATGTGTATGTGCTTGATCTACAAATGACAAATATATATATATATATGTACTGTTGCCGTCATGCATGTTGTATGGGCGACGAACAACTGTTTAATGCCTTCTAAACTTTGAAACCTGAATAAATAATTTATGGTTCGAAATCATTTCAGTTATATGGTTCCCTGGCGGTTGGTATTTCTATGATCGGCTATATGATGATGTGCTATGGTACCTGTCAACTACTGGTATTGCTTGTTATGGAAAAGCTGCACAAAAGGCTGAAAAACAGTGTCACTATTTTTAATGGTAAGCGCAAAGTGTAGGTTATTCAAACTTATTTAGCTCGATTGCGAAACAAGTTCTTACAACATAATTTTAGTTGCTCTCAATGCCTCATTATTGGTGGAATCGTTCGCCATGAGGGAGAGAGGAGGCAACGTGTAATTCGTCTATGGGCACACTCGTAACGGCTACAGCTGGGCGCGCGTGAACTCCGGGACATCTCATGCTTGAACCGTACGCTTTACCACTGCGCTATCACGACTTCCACAACCGAACACAAGTACAGTTCAATATCGCTGGTATTATAGGTAAAACCTAATATAGCGTGACAGAGAGATGAATGTTTAATGTGTATGTGCTTGATCTACCAATGACAAACCTAGCTGACCTTATCACGGTGTTCACGTCGCCGTCGTGGCACATAGCGTAGGATACTGGGATTTTCTTGTTATCGACCTTGCGCTAAGGGACACACGCTTCACCGCCGCTGTATTACGGAAGTGGTGGAGGTATAGCCAGACCCATGGAGCGACATAGACGACCAGATGCCGTGTGTTTTACGTTTATTTATCGTCGCTACCGTGGGTCTTCCCCACACGAATGACCACACATACGTTGTCATCCAAGCCAATGATAGTTATTAATATAAGTTGTTACAGCTTGTTTCGCAATCGTTGTAAAATAAATAACGTTTATACTTTAATAATAATGAGCTGCAAATCATGCAGTTTAGATTGCAAATCATTAGTACATATGTCATACACATAAAGATACAATACGAAGCATGAAAATACAAATGGGTTGGGCCACAAATATGAACATTAGACACAGGCCTGCACATCATGCGGCAGTTTGATACGTGATACCGGAAACAGCATTTACCGCACCTATCCCAAATCAGCTCACTGGTGCTTCGATTATTTCGAAGTACGAAGGCACAGACGAGCACCCGACTTGAACCACCGACCATCCGCAAGCCATCTGGATAGTTTTCCCACTTATAATTCGACATCCCCAGAGGATTCGAACTTACAGCGGCGAAATTCAAAGTTATTTGAAGTTAACGATCATAACAACTCGGTCACGCCGGCCAGGACCGTAGCCGCAATCAGGCACACCGAGGCAGTTGCCTCGGTTAAAATTTCAAAGCATCCAAAAAATAAATAATAATAAATAAAAAAATATTATTTGCTGTATGTTGATTGAGAGCTGAAAGGTCAGTACATATTAATACGTCTAAACTCAACGAAAATGCAAGACATCGCTTCAAAACCCGAACAATTTTAAAGGGGAACATTGCCCCAGACCACCCTATATTGCCTCGTTTGAAATTTGCCTCTGGCTACGGTACTTCCGGCCCCATAAGTACTAGCGGTTCCATGTTATGTTAGTAATGCATGACACCGATCTTGTTTCAGCGTTCTTGATTACCCTTGGTCTCTTAGTATTGTTGTACATATGGGAACCAAACCCTGATAACCTCTTCAAGATCCTTGGATATGTGGCAGTCTGGGGAGCCGTTGATGGTCTCTGGCAGTCCCAGATCCAGAGTAAGTATAATATATGTATGTGAAGGTGCACCGTCGAGAGTAGTCTACCTTGCAATACGTTATATATGTAGTACTATGGTGCCGGGGATGGTACCAGGCAATAAGATATATGGGTATGTAGTACTACGGTGTCGGGGATGGTACTTGGCAATAAGATATATGGGTATGCAGTACTACGGTGCCGGGGATGGTACTTGGCAATAAGATATATGGGTATGTAGTACTACGGTGTCGGGGATGGTACCTGGCAATAAGATATATGGGTATGCAGTACTACGGTGCCGGGGATGGTACTTGGCAATAAGATATATGGGTATGTAGTACTACGGTGTCGGGGATGGTACCTGGCAATACGTTATATGGGTATGTAGTACTACGGTGTCGGGGATGGTACCTGGCAATAAGATATATGGGTATGTAGTACTACGGTGTCGGGGGTGGTACCTGGCAATAAGATATATGGGTATGTAGTACTACGGTGTCAGGGATGGTACCTGGCAATACGTTATATGGGTATGTAGTACTACGGTGCCGGGGATGGTACCTGGCAATACGTTATATGGGTATGTAGTACTACGGTGCCGGGGATGGTACCTGGCAATACGTTATATGGGTATGTAGTACTATGGTGTCGGGGATGGTACCTGGTAATACGTTATATGGGTATGTAGTACTACGGTGTCAGGGATGGTACCTGGCAATAAGATATATGGGTATGTAGTACTACGGTGTCGGGGGTGGTACCTGGCAATAAGATATATGGGTATGTAGTACTACGGTGTCGGGGATGGTACCTGGCAATAAGATATATGGGTATGTAGTACTACGGTGTCGGGGATGGTACCTGGCAATACGTTATATGGGTATGTAATACCACTGTGTCGGGGGTGGTACCTGGCAATAAGATATATGGGTATGTAGTACTACGGTGTCAGGGATGGTACCTGGCAATACGATATATGGGTATGTAGTACTACGATGTCGGGGATGGTACCTGGCAATACGATATATGGGTATGTAGTACTACGGTGTCGGGGATGGTACCTGGCAATACGTTATATGGGTATGTAGTACTACGGTGTCGGGGATGATACCTGGCAATACGATATATGGGTATGTAGTACTACGGTGTCGGGAATGGTACCTGGTAATAAGATATATGGGTATGTAGTACTATGGTGTCGGGGATGGTACTTGGCAATACGTTATATGGGTATGTAGTACTACGGTGTCGGGGATGGTACCTGGCAATACATACTACGGTGCCGGGGATGGTACCTGGCAATACGTTATATGGGTATGTAGTACTACGGTGTCGGGGATGGTACCTGGCAATACGTTATATGGGTATGTAGTACTACGGTGTCGGGGATGGTACCTGGCAATACGATATATGGGTATGTAGTACTACGGTGTCGGGGATGGTACCTGGCAATACGATATATGGGTATGTAGTACTACGGTGTTGGGGATGGTACCTGGTAATAAGATATATGGGTATGTAGTACTACGGTGTGGGGGATGGTACCTGGTAATAAGATATATGGGTATGTAGTACTACGGTGTCGGGGATGGTACTTGGCAATACGGTATATGGGTATGTAGTACTACGGTGTCGGGGATGGTACCTGGCAATACGTTATATGGGTATGTAGTACTACGGTGTCGGGGATGGTACCTGGCAATACGTTATATGGGTATGTAGTACTACGGTGTTGGGGATGGTACCTGGTAATGAGATATATGGGTATGTAGTACTACGGTGTCGGGGATGGTACCTGGCAATAAGATATATGGGTATGTAGTACTACGGTGCCGGGGGTGGTACCTGGCAATAAGATATATGGGTATGTAGTACTACGGTGTCGGGGATGGTATCTGGCAATAAGATATATGGGTATGTAGTACTACGGTGCCGAGGATGGTACCTGGCAATAAGATATATGGGTATGTAGTACTACGGTGCCGGGGGTGGTACCTGGCAATAAGATATATGGGTATGTAGTACCACGGTGTCGTGGAGGGTACCTGGCAATACGATATATGGGTATGTAGTACTACGGTGTCGGGGAGGGTACCTGGCAATAAGATATATGGCTCTGTAGTTCTACGGTGTCCGGGGTGGTACCTGGCAATAAGATATATGGGTATGTAGTACTACGGTGTCGGGGATGGTACCTGGCAATACGATATATGGGTATGTAGTACTACGGTGTCGGGGATGGTACCTGGCAATACGATATATGGGTATGTAGTACTACGATGTCGGGGATGGTACCTGGCAATAAGATATATGGGTATGTAGTACTACGGTGTCGGGGATGGTACCTGGCAATAAGATATATGGGTATGTAGTACTACGGTGTCGGGGATGGTACCTGACAATAAGATATATGGGTATGTAGTACTACGGTGTCGGGGATGGTACCTGGCAATACGTTATATGGGTATGTAGTACTACGGTGTCGGGGATGGTACCTGGTAATAAGATATATGGGTATGTAGTACTACGGTGTCGGGGATGGTACTTGGCAATACGGTATATGGGTATGTAGTACTACGGTGTCGGGGATGGTACCTGGCAATACGGTATATGGGTATGTAGTACTACGGTGTCGGGGATGGTACCTGGCAATAAGATATATGGGTATGTAGTACTACGGTGTCGGGGATGGTACCTGGCAATACTTTATATGGGTATGTAGTACTACGGTGTCGGGGATGGTACCTGGCAATACGTTATATGGGTATGTAGTACTACGGTGTTGGGGATGGTACCTGGTAATAAGATATATGGGTATGTAGTACTACGGTGTCGGGGATGGTACCTGGTAATAATATTTATGGGTATGTAGTACTACGGTGTCGGGGATGGTACCTGGTAATAAGATATATGGGTATGTAGTACTACGGTGTCGGGGATGCTACCTGGCAATAAGATATATGGGTATGTAGTACTACGGTGCCGGGGGTGGTACCTGGCAATAATATTTATGGGTATGTAGTACTACGGTGTCGGGGATGGTACCTGGTAATAAGATATATGGGTATGTAGTACTATGGTGTCGGGGATGGTACCTGGCAATACGTTATATGGGTATGTAGTACTACGGTGCCGGGGATGGCACCTGGTAATAAGATATATGGGTATGTAGTACTACGGTGCCGGGGATGGTACCTGGTAATAAGATATATGGGTATGTAGTACTACGGTGTCGGGGATGGTACCTGGCAATAAGATATATGGGTATGTAGTACTACGGTGTCAGGGATGGTACCTGGTAATAAGATATATGGGTATGTAGTACTACGGTGTCGGGGATGGTACCTGACAATAAGATATATGGGTATGTAGTACTACGGTGTCGGGGGTGGTACCTGGCCATACGTTATATGGGTATGTAGTACTACGGTGTCGGGGATGTTACCTGGCAATAAGATATATGGGTATGTAGTACTACGGTGTCGGGGATGGTACCTGGCAATACGTTATATGGGTATGTAGTACTACGGTGTCGGGGATGGTACCTGGCAATACGTTATATGGGTATGTAGTACTACGGTGTCGGGGATGATACCTGGCAATACGATATATGGGTATGTAGTACTACGGTGTCGGGAATGGTACCTGGTAATAAGATATATGGGTATGTAGTACTATGGTGTCGGGGATGGTACTTGGCAATACGTTATATGGGTATGTAGTACTACGGTGTCGGGGATGGTACCTGGCAATACATACTACGGTGCCGGGGATGGTACCTGGCAATACGTTATATGGGTATGTAGTACTACGGTGTCGGGGATGGTACCTGGCAATACGTTATATGGGTATGTAGTACTACGGTGTCGGGGATGGTACCTGGCAATACGATATATGGGTATGTAGTACTACGGTGTCGGGGATGGTACCTGGCAATACGATATATGGGTATGTAGTACTACGGTGTTGGGGATGGTACCTGGTAATAAGATATATGGGTATGTAGTACTACGGTGTGGGGGATGGTACCTGGTAATAAGATATATGGGTATGTAGTACTACGGTGTCGGGGATGGTACTTGGCAATACGGTATATGGGTATGTAGTACTACGGTGTCGGGGATGGTACCTGGCAATACGTTATATGGGTATGTAGTACTACGGTGTCGGGGATGGTACCTGGCAATACGTTATATGGGTATGTAGTACTACGGTGTTGGGGATGGTACCTGGTAATGAGATATATGGGTATGTAGTACTACGGTGTCGGGGATGGTACCTGGCAATAAGATATATGGGTATGTAGTACTACGGTGTCGGGGATGCTACCTGGCAATAAGATATATGGGTATGTAGTACTACGGTGCCGGGGGTGGTACCTGGCAATAAGATATATGGGTATGTAGTACTACGGTGTCGGGGATGGTATCTGGCAATAAGATATATGGGTATGTAGTACTACGGTGCCGAGGATGGTACCTGGCAATAAGATATATGGGTATGTAGTACTACGGTGCCGGGGGTGGTACCTGGCAATAAGATATATGGGTATGTAGTACCACGGTGTCGTGGAGGGTACCTGGCAATACGATATATGGGTATGTAGTACTACGGTGTCGGGGAGGGTACCTGGCAATAAGATATATGGCTCTGTAGTTCTACGGTGTCCGGGGTGGTACCTGGCAATAAGATATATGGGTATGTAGTACTACGGTGTCGGGGATGGTACCTGGCAATACGATATATGGGTATGTAGTACTACGGTGTCGGGGATGGTACCTGGCAATACGATATATGGGTATGTAGTACTACGATGTCGGGGATGGTACCTGGCAATAAGATATATGGGTATGTAGTACTACGGTGTCGGGGATGGTACCTGGCAATAAGATATATGGGTATGTAGTACTACGGTGTCGGGGATGGTACCTGACAATAAGATATATGGGTATGTAGTACTACGGTGTCGGGGATGGTACCTGGCAATACGTTATATGGGTATGTAGTACTACGGTGTCGGGGATGGTACCTGGTAATAAGATATATGGGTATGTAGTACTACGGTGTCGGGGATGGTACTTGGCAATACGGTATATGGGTATGTAGTACTACGGTGTCGGGGATGGTACCTGGCAATACGGTATATGGGTATGTAGTACTACGGTGTCGGGGATGGTACCTGGCAATAAGATATATGGGTATGTAGTACTACGGTGTCGGGGATGGTACCTGGCAATACTTTATATGGGTATGTAGTACTACGGTGTCGGGGATGGTACCTGGCAATACGTTATATGGGTATGTAGTACTACGGTGTTGGGGATGGTACCTGGTAATAAGATATATGGGTATGTAGTACTACGGTGTCGGGGATGGTACCTGGTAATAATATTTATGGGTATGTAGTACTACGGTGTCGGGGATGGTACCTGGTAATAAGATATATGGGTATGTAGTACTACGGTGTCGGGGATGCTACCTGGCAATAAGATATATGGGTATGTAGTACTACGGTGCCGGGGGTGGTACCTGGCAATAATATTTATGGGTATGTAGTACTACGGTGTCGGGGATGGTACCTGGTAATAAGATATATGGGTATGTAGTACTATGGTGTCGGGGATGGTACCTGGCAATACGTTATATGGGTATGTAGTACTACGGTGCCGGGGATGGCACCTGGTAATAAGATATATGGGTATGTAGTACTACGGTGCCGGGGATGGTACCTGGTAATAAGATATATGGGTATGTAGTACTACGGTGTCGGGGATGGTACCTGGCAATAAGATATATGGGTATGTAGTACTACGGTGTCAGGGATGGTACCTGGTAATAAGATATATGGGTATGTAGTACTACGGTGTCGGGGATGGTACCTGGTAATAAGATATATGGGTATGTAGTACTACGGTGTCGGGGATGGTACCTGGCAATACGTTATATGGGTATGTAGTACTACGGTGTTGGGGATGGTACCTGGCAATAAGATATATTGGTATGTAGTACTACGGTGCCGGGGATGGTACCTGGCAATACGTTATATGGGTATGTAGTACTACGATGTCGGGGATGGTACCTGGCTATACGTTATATGGGTATGTAGTACTACGGTGTCGGGAATGGTACCTGGTAATAAGATATATGGGTATGTAGTACTACGGTGTCGGGGATGGTACCTGGCAATACGTTATATGGGTATGTAGTACTACGGTGTCGGGGATGGTACCTGGCAATACGTTATATTGGTATGTAGTACTACGGTGTCGGGGATGGTACCTGGCAATACGTTATATGGGTATGTAGTACTACGGTGTCGGGGATGGTACCTGGCAATACGTTATATTGGTATGTGGTACCACGGTGTCGGGGATGGTACCTGGCAATACGTTATATGGGTATGTAGTACTACGGTGCCGGGGATGGTACCTGGCAATAAGATATATGGGTATGTAGTACTACGGTGCCGGGGATGGTACCTGTCAATACGTTATATGGGTATGTAGTACTACGGTGTCGGGGATGGTACCTGTCAATAAGATATATGGGTATGTAGTAGTACGGTGTCGGGGATGGTACCTGGCAATACGTTATATGGGTATGTAGTACTACGGTGTCGGGGATGGTACCTGGCAATACGTTATATGGGTATGTAGTACTACGGTGTCGGGGATGGTACCTGGTAATAAGATATATTGGTATGTAGTACTACGGTATCGGGAATGGTACCTGGTAATAAGATATATGGGTATGTAGTACTACGATGTCGGGGATGGTACCTGGCTATACGTTATATGGGTATGTAGTACTACGGTGTCGGGGATGGTACCTGTCAATAAGATATATGGGTATGTAGTAGTACGGTGTCGGGGATGGTACCTGGCAATACGTTATATGGGTATGTAGTACTACGTTGTCGGGGATGGTACCTGGCAATACGTTATATGGGTATGTAGTACTACGGTGTCGGGGATGGTACCTGGCAATAAGATATATGGGTATGTAGTAGTACGGTGCCGGGGATGGTACCTGGCAATACGATATATGGGTATGTAGTACTACGGTGCCGGGGATGGTACCTGGCAATAAGATATATGGGTATGTAGTACTACGGTGTCGGGGATGATACCTGGCAATACGTTATAGGGTATGTGGTACTACGGTGTCGGGGATGGTACCTGGCAATACGATATATGGGTATGTAGTACTACGGTGCCGGGGATGGTACCTGGCAATAAGATATATGGGTATGTAGTACTACGGTGTCGGGGATGATACCTGGCAATACGTTATGTGGGTATGTGGTACTACGGTGTCGGGGATGGTACCTGGCAATACGTTATATGGGTATGTGGTACTACTGTGTCGGGGATGGTACCTGGCAATACGATATATGGGTATGTAGTACTACGGTGCCGGGGATGGTACCTGGCAATAAGATATATGGGTATGTAGTACTACGGTGTCGGGGATGGTACCTGGCAATAAGATATATGGGTATGTAGTACTACGGTGTCGGGGATGGTACCTGGCAATACGATATATGGGTGTAGTACTACGGTGCCGGGGATGGTACCTGGCAATAAGATATATGGGTATGTGGTACCACGGTGTCGGGGATGGTACCTGGCAATACGATATATGGGTATGTAGTACTACTGTGTCGGGGATGGTACCTGGCAATACGATATATGGGTATGTAGTACTACGGTGCCGGGGATGGTACCTGGCAATACGATATATGGGTATGTGGTACCACGGTGTCGGGGATGGTACCTGGCAATAAGATATATGGGTATGTAGTACTACGGTGTCGTGGAGGGTACCTGGCAATACGATATATGGGTATGTAGTACTGCGGTGTCGGGGAGGGTACTTGTCAATAAGATATATGGGTATGTGGTACCACGGTGTCGGGGATGGTACTTGTCAATAAGATATATGGTATATAATACTATCGTATATGGTACCGGGCAATACGTTATATGGATAAGTCGTACCACGGTATGACGTAGATACAAGACAACGACCGCTTTCGTATATATAGATTTCTTTGGAAAGGAGAAATCAATTAGTACCGCTTGCCACATTAATCAACACTAGCAGAGTTGGTGAAATAAATCGTTATTCCGTGTTCAACAATAAAACCGACAAGTATGGGGCGCCGTTTTGCTATTTATTCAGCAATTATTGATATCCATAATTCGATTTTTGGATATCCATTATTCGATTTTTGGATATCCATAAATGCTGAATAAATAGCAAAACGGCGCGCCTGGAATTATGGATATCCAAAAATCGAATTATGGATATCCATAGATAACGAATAAAACATACAAAAGTGACATTTCTCCGAGAAATCGCCCCGCCTATTTTCTCCAGCTATACTTGTCAATCAACTTAATTATAATTTCGTCAGGATTCTGTCATCTGTAACATGTACCAGCATTAGTGTAAGCTCGTTATAAGACATGGGATTGGAATTTTCAGAATGAAATATCGACTAAACCGGATATCGTTCCCGTGGTAAAATGAATGTACTTTTTATGTCCAGTAAATCCATGAATGTGTGTGTGTGCGTGCGTGCGTGTTTACGTTTATTTATCGTCGCTACCGGTTGCCCATATGAGCGACGCCTCCTCAAGAGGTTAGTCAGTTCAGATTTTTGGAGGATAGTGCAATGATACAGACAGAGACCCATTCCAGAGTCTCCTCTGGTTCTTTTACGTGCACGGTGTAAAGCACCGACACGAGACCTCGGTTTAAAGTCCCATCTGAAAGCATATTAATTGTATTAGGGTCAGGCGGGGGATCGAACCGAAGCACGATTAGGATATGGGGCCCGGGTGTATCCCCCCAGAACATTTTGAAAGTATATATCGCGACAGCTGCATTCGGAGGAATTGTTTAAGACATGTTTTGACATAAGAAATAAGGAATATAGATTTGCAGCTCCGAAAGACTTCTTCTATCCATTAAAATGTAATAAAACACCTACTTATTTTCATATTCGATGGGTTCACTTGCATATCATGCGCATCTACCCCCTTATCCTTCAATTTGTGTTAAGTTATATGTAAAATGTTCATTTCTTGATTACATGTACAAATACTGAAATAAATAATGTTTAAACTAATGTTATTGCATTTTCCCGCATTTTCATATTTTCGAATTTGAAGAAAATGTGTAGGCCATGTACCCACAATGACTATGGGAAGCCACGCCACTTATAAGTGAGGTTATGGTCTGGGCGTTTTTCGATGGTTCGTTTCAGGTCTGTCAAGTTGATTTCTAATATGTTTTAGCAAAGTACAATGGCTGGCGGTATTTATGCACACTTTTCATGGGCTGGGACGATATATAGGAGAGGGCTTGTCGTCAGCTTGAACCCATGTAATGTTGAGTATCAAGTACTGTGTGATATTATAGGGAAACCGTCGTAATGAACTATGGCTAATTTTAATATGGTTCCGACCATACGAATCTGGGTATTAATGTCACAGAACAGGCTTAAACACGCCCACACGTTTCTACCTCAGTTTTGAGCTGCACTCATTGGTTGAATGGGTTCTTACTAGCGACTGGAATCTAGTTTTGTGCGGGAGGTGTGTGTTGCTTAATTTGAACTCGCCAGCATAATAAAATCTGGTATGGACTGGCGCACGTGCATTTCGCAATATGAATCCAATATGTTCAGTTGTTAAATAAGTTATAGTCGTCTGTATACACTTGTTTCTGTGTTTTCATACTCAAACTATGCCATAAACTATTCATTTTCTATTATTGGATTTGGGTATATAATGGGTTGCATGCACAGGGATGACAGTAAAGTAATACGGGTTGTAGCATGTTCTATTTATGTCATATTATTACCATAGAATGTGTGTCTTAATATTTCCCCCCACTATTAATTTGGTATTTATTATTTAATGATATAACTTTATTTATGTACATGTATGAAATCCATGCAGAAAATGCCCCCATTCATACATCTTACATCTCACGTTTACACTTGTTCCGAGATCGCGAAGTCTCATGTTTAACTATTGGTTTTAAATGAATTTACCCGGATTATTATCTATTATCTTGCAGATGTACTGCTTGCTTGGTCTACAGGTAGAAAAGATGCTGCTGTCACAGTGTTCCGAGTTGTACAGAGTCTTGGCCTCGTTTTGGTATTTCTCCTAGACATTTGGATGCCATTGTTGAACCTTGTTTGTGTTTGTGGAGCCATTTTGGTATTTGGTGTTATTTTCTATCTAATTCTGGAAGTCATCCGAACACCACTCACATCAATGGACCCTGCTCCATTTGCACTATAAATATTTAGTGTTGTACGTTTCTCGTTTTCTCATCAAATGTTCTGAAATGTTTATTTTGCTAAACATTTATGCTATATACACTTAGGGCCACGTACGTACGTATATAAGATTATTTATAGTCGCCACCGCATACATGCATTTGGGCGACTGGTTTCTCTAAGAAGTTTATGTAGATATCTCTACGTTGTTTATGTAGACAGCTGGGGAAGGCATCTTCGTCCTTCGCAGGGTGACAAGTCCTGTTTCCTCTTTCGAATGGGTCCTATGTAGGGCCACCCTCCTCACTGTTGGTCACCCCGCAGCAGCATTTATACGGATCTGACAGTTAGACATCTGGTCGTCGATTGTCACTCAAGGGAGCGTGGATGCCACGATCGTTGCCGCTCCCTCAGGTTCGCTGTCTCGTCTATCCGCCGGAGGAGTAGAAGAGAAGTAGAAGAAAGATCGAAAGCTCGAAAACGCCAGCGAAGATATAGTAAGATACCCCAAACACTATCTAGAAGAGGTGGTGGATCTGTCCTGATGTGCCATAGCCGTGGATACACGTTTGGGAGATTTCCCATTCGCAAGATCGACGACCAGAAGATCCCAGAATTCTACGCTGCTGCTGCGGGATGTGCCCCGGTCACGACGTGCACGTCGCGAGATCAACCGAGACTTAGGGCCACTTGTAACACGACACTTATATACTTAGGTATGGTTGGATTATTTGTGAAATAATTTTGTTCACATATGAACCATGAATAACTCAACATATCATACGTACATACATGTACTAGCAATTTCTTTTTAATTCTTGAACAAAAAGGTATTTCATTGCAAAATCAAAATTTACAAAATGACACAACGCCAAACCAAAAGTTCCCCAGAGTTGTGGTACAAATTAAACAGACTATTGTCCGTAAACGGGACGTTTGCACACCCTACCCCGTGTGTTATTTTACAGTGATATTTGTTATTTGTTAAGTTTTACACCTTTTTGTATATTAATTGAAAAGAAATGTCGTGTATGTAAGTATGATGTGTTGGTTTATCCATAGTCCAAATTTGAACGAAATCCTTTCTCCCAAATCATTCAATTATACCGAATTATATAAATGTCGGGGTTACAAGCGGCCCTAAGTGTATATATCATAAGTGATAAATTACACTGAACACCACATGTGCAAGCGCCTCCGTGGCCGAGTAGCTACGGTCGTTGACGTTAAATAGGAAACTATCCAGTTGTCATGAGAGGTCGGTGGTTCTACCCAGTTGCACGTCGGTGTCTGAAATACTACTCAGAGGGGCATCCGTGGTCTTCATCCAACAACAATAGCTTGACAGTATTTTTTATTTAACGTCGCTACCGGTTGCCCATTTGAGCAACTGGCAGTTTACCTAACAACACCTTTCCTGTGCAGGCTCCAACGGTTAACCAGTACTTGGTGCACCAACCTCCGTAAAAAAAACTGCCAACTTGTTCATATAAATGGGACACGGTCTGAGCGGGAGTCGAACTCGTGACCATCAGTGATGGTAGGTTACAGTGGCATACAAGTCAGCGACCGTAACCACTCGACTACGAAGGCGGTTACTGACCTAATATAAGCTGTTGGTGCGACTTTAAACCATTGCAAACAAAGAAACAAACACTAATTGGATTGGATAGAACGACAAAGAGCTTATTTTTAACATTAATGTGTCCTTTCCTGTCTTATATGTTTCATTTATTTATGTGTTAGGAACTAGTTTTTGAGGCGTATTCACTTTTCATGGCATGTTTGTGTATGAATTATTTGCTATGAAATTAAGCACAAAATATATTTGATGACTTCTAATTTTCAAAATATTTTTGCAGCTACTATATAGATAATAAAAAATAAACTTTATTTATGATACAACGATTGCGAAACAACTTATATTAATAACTCTCGTTGACGCGGATGAAAGCGCACAGGTGGACTTTAGTGTTGGGGTAAACCGGAAAAAACACATATGTCCGATTTGGTGACCATTATACCATCTCACATGATACGTCCGGGTCCGAGTATCGAACATGGGTTGCATTGGCGAGTAGCGAGCCTGTTAATCACTGCGCATATCGGATAAAGAGCAGACCACATGCGTGCGTTATACATTTATTTATCGTCGTTACCGGTTGTACATATAGTCATTTTAAATGTAGTGTGCACTGATACAGACAGAGACCCATTCCAGAGTCTCCTCAGTTTGTAGTGTGCAATGATACAGACATACAGCCATTCCAGAGTCTCCTCAGTTTGTAGTGTGCAATGATACAGACATAGACCCATTCCAGAGTCTCCTCAGTTTGTAGTGTGCAATGATACAGACATAGACCCATTTCAGAGTCTCCTCAGTTTGTAGTGTGCAATGATACAGACAGAGACCCATTCCAGAGTCTCCTCAGTTTGTAGTGTGCAATGATACAGACAGAGACCCATTCCAGAGTCTCCTCAGTTTGTAGTGTGCAATGATACAGACATAGACCCATTCTAGAGTCTCCTCAGTTTGTAGTGTGCAATGATACAGACATAGACCCATTCCAGAGTCTCCTCAGTTTGTAGTGTGCAATGATACAGACATAGACCCATTCCAGAGTCTCCTCAGTTTGTAGTGTGCAATGATACAGACATAGACCCATTCCAGAGTCTCCTCAGTTTGTAGTGTGCAATGATACAGACATAGACCTTTTCCAGAGTCTCCTCAGTTTGTAGTGTGCAATGATACAGACAGAGACCCATTCCAGAGTCTCCTCAGTTTGTAGTGTGCAATGATACAGACAGAGACCCATTCCAGAGTCTCCTCAGTTTGTAGTGTGCAATGATACAGACAGAGACCCATTCCAGAGTCTCTTCAGTTTGTAGTGTGCAATGATACAGACAGAGACCCATTCCAGAGTCTCCTCAGTTTGTAGTGTGCAATGATACAGCCAGAGACCCATTCCAGAGTCTCCTCAGTTTGTAGTGTGCAATGATACAGACATAGACCCATTCCAGAGTCTCCTCAGTTTGTTTTACGTGCACAGTGGAAAGCACCGACACGAGACCTCCGTTTAAAGTCTCATCCGAAAGACTATGTGATAGGAGTCATTTTAGTATGGTAAAACGGGGGATCGAACCTGCTGGATTACAAGTCCAGAGTGTTAACCACTGGCCACTGATCCGCTAAAAGATTCACCTGCTTCTGAATTGGGGCAGATACAGAGAACTAACTATATAGAGAGCATGCAGATACGTTATCATTGTCTTAAAGGAGCCTGTTAGGGTCTTGCTAAAAATTGGTTTCAATAACAGTTATGGTTCTCGAAATTAAATAAATGTATATTACTAATATATAACATATAAATATGTGGATGAAGATTAATTAATAATAAATAAATTGTTGTTGTTGTTGTTTTGTTATTTAATCTTAAGCCAAATAAGATCACGACTAAAATATAATATGTAATAATGATACAACGTTATTTGGTACCAAGCTTACTGAACCACGTAACAGAGGACACCTCAGCCAGGCACGATCAGCCAAAGCCCAACGTTCGTACTGGCAAAGAGAGACCAGGACTTCATTTGGCAACCTAATAAACTACGCAACAAATGCCACGTCATCGATCCAGATGAAATTTTATGAAGAAAATTAGAACTGTAGTTTTGCAGAAGACAATAACACCGATTCAAAACAACGCCGATTATTGACATCAGAACTTAGTTTTGAGTAAGATATTAATTTCATAACACATGGTTAGCTACGTGATAGTAGTACAATCAAACATGGTTAGCTACGTGATAGTAGTACAATCAAACACATGGTTAGCTACGTGATAGTAGTACAATCAAACATGGTTAGCTATGTGATAGTAGTACAATCAAACACATGGTTAGCTACGTGATAGTAGTACAATCAAACATGGTTAGCTACGTGATAGTAGTACAATCAAACACATGGTTAGCTACGTGATAGTAGTACAATCAAACATGGTTAGCTACGTGATAGTAGTACAATCAAACATGGTTAGCTACGTGATAGTAGTACAATCAAACATGGCTAGCTACGTGATAGTAGTACAATCAAACACATGGTTAGCTACGTGATAGTAGTACAATCAAACACATGGTTAGCTATGTGATAGTAGTACAATCAAACACCTGGTTAGCTACGTGATAGTAGTACACTCAAACACGTGGTTAGCTACGTGATAGTAGTACAATCAAACACATGGTTAGCTACGTGATAGTAGTACACTCAAATATGGTTAGCTACGTGATAGTAGTACACTCAAACACGTGGTTAGCTACGTGATAGTAGTACAATCAAACACATGGTTAGCTACGTGATAGTAGTACACTCAAACATGGTTAGCTACTTGATAGTAGTACAATCAAACATGGCTAGCTACGTGATAGTAGTACAATCAAACACATGGTTAGCTACGTGATAGTAGTACAATCAAACATGGTTAGCTACGTGATAGTAGTACAATCAAACACATGGTTAGCTACGTGATAGTAGTACAATCAAACACATGGTTAGCTACGTGATAGTAGTACAATCAAACACATGGTTAGCTACGTGATAGTAGTACAATCAAACATGGTTAGCTACGTGATAGTAGTACAATCAAACACATGGTTAGCTACGTGATGGTAGTACAATCAAACACATGGTTAGCTACGTGATAGTAGTACACTCAAACATGGTTAGCTACGTGATAGTAGTACAATCAAACACATGGTTAGCTACGTGATAGTAGTACAATCAAACACATGGTTAGCTACGTGATAGTAGTACAATCAAACACATGGTTAGCTACGTGATAGTAGTACACTCAAACATGGTTAGCTACGTGATAGTAGTACAATCAAACATGGCTAGCTACGTGATAGTAGTACAATCAAACACATGGTTAGCTACGTGATAGTAGTACAATCAAACATGGTTAGCTACGTGATAGTAGTACAATCAAACACATGGTTAGCTACGTGATAGTAGTACAATCAAACACGTGGTTAGCTACGTGATAGTAGTACAATCAAACACGTGGTTAGCTACGTGATAGTAGTACAATCAAACACATGGTTAGCTACGTGATAGTTGTACAATCAAACACGTGGTTAGCTACGTGATAGTAGTACAATCAAACACATGGTTAGCTACGTGATAGTAGTACAATCAAACACGTGGTTAGCTACGTGATAGTAGTACAATCAAACACGTGGTTAGCTACGTGATAGTAGTACACTCAAACACATGGTTAGCTACGTGATAATAGTACAATCAAACACGTGGTTAGCTACGTGATAGTAGTACAATCAAACACATGGTTAGCTACGTGATTGTAGTACACTCAAACACATGGTTAGCTACATGATAGTAGTACAATCAAACACATGGTTAGCTACGTGATAGTAGTACAATCAAACACATGGTTAGCTACGTGATAGTAGTACAATCAAACATGGTTAGCTACGTGATAGTAGTACAATCAAACATGGTTAGCTACGTGATTGTAGTACAATCAACACATGGTTAGCTACGTGATAGTAGTACAATCAAACATGGTTAGCTACGTGATAGTAGTACAATCAAACATGATTAGCTACGTGATAGTAGTACAATCAAACATGGTTAGCTACGTGATAGTAGTACAATCAAACATGGTTAGCTACGTGATAGTAGTACAATCAAACATGGTTAGCTACGTGATAGTAGTACACTCAAAAACATGGTTAGCTATGTGATAGTAGTACAATCACACGCATGGTTAGCTACGTGATAGTAGTACAATCAAACATGTTTAGCTACGTGATAGTAGTACAATCAAACATGGTTAGCTACGCGATAGTAGTACAATCAAACATGGTTAGCTACGTGATTGTAGTACAATCAACACATGGTTAGCTACGTGATAGTAGTACAATCAAACATGGTTAGCTATGTGATAGTAGTTCAATCAAACACATGGTTAGCTACGTGATAGTAGTACAATCAAACACATGGGTAGCTACGTGATAGTAGTACAATCAAACACATGGTTAGCTATGTGATAGTAGTACAATCAAACACATGGTTAGCTACGTGATAGTAGTACAATCAAACGCATGGTTAGCTACGTGATAGTAGTACACTCAACACATGGTTAGCTACGTGATAGTAGTACAATCAAAATGGTTAGCTATGTGATAGTAGTGCAATCAAACACATGGTTAGCTACGTGATAGTAGTACAATCAAACATGGTTAGCTATGTGATAGTAGTACAATCAAACACATAGTTAGCTATGTGATAGTAGTACAATCAAACACATGGTTAGCTACGTGATAGTAGTACAATCAAACGCATGGGTAGCTACGTGATAGTAGTACACTCAAACACATGGTTAGCTACGTGATAGTAGTACAATCAACACATGGTTAGCTACGTGATAGTAGTACAATCAAACATGATTAGCTACGTGATAGTAGTACAATCAAACATGGTTAGCTACGTGATAGTAGTACACTCAATCACATGGTTAGCTACGTGATAGTAGTACAATCAACACATGGTTAGCTACGTGATAGTAGTACAATCAAACATGGTTAGCTACGTGATAGTAGTACAATCAAACATGATTAGCTACGTGATAGTAGTACACTCAAACACATGGTTAGCTACGTGATAGTAGTACAATCAAACATGGTTAGCTACGTGATAGTAGTACAATCAAACATGGTTAGCTACGTGATAGTAGTACACTCAAACACATGGTTAGCTATGTGATAGTAGTACAATCAAACGCATGGTTAGCTACGTGATAGTAGTACAATCAAACATGGTTAGCTACGTGATAGTAGTACAATCAAACATGGTTAGCTACGCGATAGTAGTACAATCAAACATGGTTAGCTACGTGATTGTAGTACAATCAACACATGGTTAGATACGTGATAGTAGTACAATCAAACATGATTAGCTACGTGATAGTAGTACAATCAACACATGGTTAGCTACGTGATAGTAGTACAATCAAACGCATGGTTAGCTACGTGATAGTAGTACACTCAACACATGGTTAGCTACGTGATAGTAGTACAATCAAACATGGTTAGCTATGTGATAGTAGTACAATCAAACACATGGTTAGCTATGTGATAGTAGTACAATCAAACACATGGTTAGCTACGTGATAGTAGTACAATCAAACATGGTTAGCTATGTGATAGTAGTACACTCAAACACATGGTTAGCTACGTGATAGTAGTACAATCAAACATGATTAGCTACGTGATAGTAGTACAATCAAACATGGTTAGCTACGTGATAGTAGTACACTCAAACACATGGTTAGCTACGTGATAGTAGTACAATCAACACATGGTTAGCTACGTGATAGTAGTACAATCAAACATGGTTAGCTACGTGATAGTAGTACAATGAAACATGATTAGCTACGTGATAGTAGTACAATCAAACATGGTTAGCTACGTGATAGTAGTACAATCAACACATGGTTAGCTACGTGATAGTAGTACAATCAAACATGATTAGCTACGTGATAGTAGTACAATCAAACACATGGTTAGCTACGTGATAGTAGTACAATCAAACATGGTTAGTTACGTGATAGTAGTACAATCAAACATGATTAGCTACGTGATAGTAGTACAATCAATGATCATAGATACAATAGGCAAACTAATTTAAGCTGATTTAACGTCGCTACCGGTTGTCCATTTGAGCGACGGACAGTTTTCCTAACAACAACTTTCCTGGACAGGCGCCAGCGGTTAACCAATACATGCTGCACTAACCTCCGTAAGAAACTGTCGCGTCATCAGTGATGAGAGGTCACAGTGGTATACAAGTCAGTGACATTAACCACTCTACTACGGAGTCAAACTAACACCTGGGTCCGTGGTTATATACAATGTGGCCTAAATAGCAACATCTTGCGGATTAGCGTTTAGGTTTACAGACCGACGAAACGTGTTAATACTCACATTGATGGATGAACCACAACACGCTCGTTTTGCATCTGGAACGGAATAGCTATGCATAGAATACTTTTGAGAGGAATATTGTTAATTCTAACACGACCCAGCTAATAACATACATACTTGTAGAGTAAAATCTACCTCGGGTTATTCTGCAATATACCTACCTTGAACTATGGTGCGCGTGCACCGTGTTTTGGCTATTCCATTTATACAATGCGTGTAAAGTTTTATGAATGAAAGTCACGTGATGTTTGTAAAAAATACCGTGGGAATTCACGGAAGTGAGCTATTTTTAGAATCAGATAATCTCTTGTCTGTCTTGTTTTTCTGTTAAGTAACGTTTCAGTTACTATTCTGTACAGTTTTATTTGACAAAATAAATAAAATTATTGATCAGTTACAACTTTTGTTCATTTATGCACTAGATTGATATTTTCCATAAAAAAATAACGTCATCACCCCTTACGCGGGAGGAAATTTCGAAAGCCAAATGCAGCGGCGTTTGAAGTAAATACTCCTTTAAAATTATTAGAAGTAAGTCGTGTTAGAATCGAAATAATAAGTATCAACCGTGGTATATCGCAGAATAACCCTCGTGATATATTTCTACGCATAAGAACTTCAAACTCGGGTTATTCTGCGATATACCACGGTTGATACTTATTATTTCTTAATTGGTGTCTAAATAGTATTTTGCAAGTACAGACATTCATTGATTCAATAAGAGAATAATTCCATTATAGATTCGTCTTAAAGCACGTCAATTCCACCAAATAATATCTGGTATTTTTAATATTCATACGATTTATTTAATAATAAGGAGCGAGGTACATGGTTAGTAATGTTGCATGATATCGTGATGGCCCAACCTAGTGATCTTGTTATCTTTCTGGAGCGAGGGTGATGGTGTATCATCATCCATATCAATCAGAGCTTTATACCGTTTATCGGTCATCCATATCAATCAGAGCTTTATACTGTCTATCGTTCATCCATATCAATCAGAGCTTTATACCGTCTATCGGTCGTCCATATCAATCAGAGCTTTATACCATATATCAGTCATCCATATCAATCAGAGCTTTATACCGTCTATCGGTCGTCCATATCAATCAGAGCTTTATACCGTCTATCGTTCATCCATATCAATCAGAGCTTTATACCGTCTATCGGTCGTCCATATCAATCAGAGCTTTATACCATCTATCAGTCATCCATATCAATCAGAGCTTTATACCGTCTATCGGTCGTCCATATCAATCAGAGCTTTATACCGTCTATCAGTCATCCATATCAATCAGAGCTATATACCGTCAATCGGTCGTCCATATCAATCAGAGCTTTATACCGTCTATCGGTCGTCCATATCAATCAGAGCGTTATACCGTCTATCGGTCGTCCATATCAATCAGAGTTTTATACCGTCTATCGGTCGTCCATATCAATCAGAGCTTTATACCGTCTATCGGTCGTCCATATCAATTAGAGCTTTATACCGTCAATCGGTCGTCCCTATCAATCAGAGCTTTATACCGTCTATCGGTCGTCCATATCAATTAGAGCTTTATACCGTCTATCGGTCGTCCATATCAATCAGAGCTTTATACCGTATATCGGTCGTCCATATCAATCAGAGCTTTATACCGTCTATCGGTCATCCATATCAATCAGAGCTTTATACCGTCTATCAGTCATCCATATCAATCAGAGCTTTATACCGTCTATCGGTCGTCCATATCAATCAGAGCGTTATACCGTCTATCGGTCGTCCATATCAATCAGAGCTTTATACCGTCTATGGGTCGTCCATATCAATCAGAGCTTTATACCGTCTATCGGTCGTCCATATCAATCAGAGCTTTATACCGTCTATCGGTCGTCCATATCAATCAGAGCTTTATACCGTCTATCGGTCGTCCATATCAATCAGAGCTTTATACCGTCTATGGGTCGTCCATATCAATCAGAGCTTTATACCGTCTATGGGTCGTCCATATCAATCAGAGCTTTATACCGTCTATCGGTCGTCCATATCAATCAGAGCTTTATACCGTCTATCGGTCGTCCATATCAATCAGAGCTTTATACCGTCTATCGGTCATCCATATCAATCAGAGCTTTATACCGTCTATCGGTCGTCCATATCAATCAGAGCTTTATACCGTCTATCGGTCATCCATATCAATCAGAGCTTTATACCGTCTATCGGTCGTCCATATCAATCAGAGCTTTATACCGTCTATCGGTCGTCCATATCAATTAGAGCTTTATACCGTCTATCGGTCGTCCATATCAATCAGAGCTTTATACCGTATATCGGTCGTCCATATCAATCAGAGCTTTATACCGTCTATCGGTCATCCATATCAATCAGAGCTTTATACCGTCTATCGGTCGTCCATATCAATCAGAGCTTTATACCGTCTATCGGTCGTTTGATTTAATGTTATTTTATTTCTTTATGTTTGGTTCACTAGAGTTGTTGAAGCAGAATTAGAATTACCCAACGTTGTTGAAGCGGTTTAGAATTACCCAACGTTGTTGAAGCGGTTTAGAATTACCCAACGTTGTTGAAGCGGTTTAGAATTACCAGTACTCTGTATGGACTTGACCTGGAGAACTTCACGCTCTATTTTTCAGGTCTTGCAGTTGCGAGACTTGGCTGAATGTGGCTCACTGCAATTCACACAGGAGATTGAATATCGGCACATGCCTTCGTTGTTAGAGCGAGTGACCATTGCCAGCACACATGTGACGATCTTTGTCAATTTTACAATTAGTTTCGTGGTGTCTAAATTCAAAACAGTTGTAGCAGTTTCAAGTTGGTGAGCTCAGAGACTGGTTTGGATAACACTTATAGAAAATATTGAAGAATTGTCGAGAGTTGCGTGGATTCGCTACTTCAACGAGTTAGTTACCAGTCAGTAGCTTCTTCGCTAATTTGGGTATGTCTGCAATACTGTCGATCTGTTTTTTACAACATCAAAAAAAGAGAGGGTTGATCAAATTAAACATCTAGTATATGGTGCAGTTGATGGTGGGTAGTTCTCATCTCCTTTGTGTGCCATCATAGTCCAGTTCGTTACGATTCGTTCGAGTATCCATATTAATTTGGGTTCATCACATGTAGACCCAATCTTCAATGGAGTCCATAAACGTAGCGGAATGACCGGCTCACACGTGCCATGAATACGCAAGTAATATACTCAGACGAGTAGTTCACAATATAAACATACACGGATCAGCCATGCGAGCCGACACGGATCAGAATATATCGATAATATACCCAGCCGATAAACTCCAACATCCGCTTTCTTGGACAGAACATGAGAGACATCGGTCAGTTACTTCCCCTGAATACTCCATAAAAGTAGATAGGTCCTATTAAGTGTTTTCCTCTGTTTTTAACGTTGTTTCCTTTGCACAACATGCTAGCAATTTTATTCCACTATCACTTCTTATGATTATTAAATTACTAGATCTCGATATATCTACTATATTATTATCAATTCGTTAGCCCAATTGGCCATCAAATTCACCACTGTGTGAAAGCAAGAATATAAATGTGCTTGTTTGTTCGGGTTTTACGCCTTCAGTTTATAAAAGTTTATATAACGCCATTACTCATTTGAGCGACCGGCAGTTTACCTAACAATACCTTTCCTGGACAGGCCAAACTGCCAACTGCTTCATATAAAACGACACGGGAGGTGCTAAAACCACATGGTTCGCCGGAGTCAAGGGTAAATAAGCTCAATCATCGCGGGTCCCACCCGTTACCATCAGTGATAATAGGTTAGTGGTATACAAGTCAGCGACCTTAACCACTCGATAATGGAGGAGGACAAACAATGTAAAACGACGTCACTCGAACTATTGTAATGACGTCAAATCATTCATATCAATCTGTGAATTATAAGGAAACATAATATTATTATATACATTAACAAATAGTTGTGAATTAAAGGCTGTCCGATTAGCGCAGTGGTTAGCACGCTCGCTTCTCACATATGCAACCCGTGTTCGATCCTCGGACCGGGAAGTATGTGAGATGGTACAGTGGTCACCAGATCGGACAGGTGTGTTTCCTCCGGGTAGTCTGGTTTCCTCCCACACGAATGACCACATTTACGCATTCATCCGCGTCAACGAGAGTGATTAATATAATGTGTTAAGACTTGTTTCACAATCGTTGTAAAATAAATAACGTTTATATTAATTAAAGGCTAACTCGATAACACATACTTTAACCCTTTCCCGCATAGAAGCACCTCTTGCCGCCATTACCGATACCACATACTTTAACCTTTTCCCTCATATAAGCACCTCTTGCCGCCATTACCGATACCACATACTTTAACCCTTTCCCTCATATAAGCACCTATTGAGGCCATTACCGATACCACATACTTTAACCCTTTCCCTCATATAAGCACCTATTGAGGCCATTACCGATACCACATACTTTAACCCTTTCCCTCATATAAGCACCTATTGAGGCCATTACCGATACCACATACTTTAACCCTTTCCCTCATATAAGCACCTATTGAGGCCATTACCGATACCACATACTTTAACCCTTTCCCTCATATAAGCACCTATTGAGGCCATTACCGATACCACATACTTTAACCCTTTCCCTCATATAAGCACCTATTGAGGCCATTACCGATACCACATACTTTAACCCTTTCCCTCATATAAGCACCTATTGAGGCCATTACCGATACCACATACTTTAACCCTTTCCCTCATATAAGCACCTATTGAGGCCATTACCGATACCACATACTTTAACCCTTTCCCTCATATAAGCACCTATTGAGGCCATTACCGATACCACATACTTTAACCCTTTCCCTCATATAAGCACCTATTGAGGCCATTACCGATACCACATACTTTAACCCTTTCCCGCATAGAAGCACCTATTGAGGCCATTACCGATACCACATACTTTAACCCTTTCCCTCATATAAGCACCTATTGAGGCCATTACCGATACCACATACTTTAACCCTTTCCCTCATATAAGCACCTATTGACGCCATTACCGATACCACATACATTAACCCTTTCCCTCATATAAGCACCTATTGAGGCCATTACCGATACCACATACATTAACCCTTTCCCTCATAGAAGCACCTATTGAGGCCATTACCGATACCACATACTTTAACCCTTTCCCTCATAGAAGCACCTATTGAGGCCATTACCGATACCACATACATTAACCCTTTCCCTCATATAAGCACATATTGAGGTCATTACCGATACCACATACATTAACCCTTTCCCTCATATAAGCACCTATTGAGGCCATTACCGATACCACATACATTAACCCTTTCCCTCATATAAGCACCTATTGAGGCCATTACCGATACCACATACATTAACCCTTTCCCTCATATAAGCACCTATTGAGGTCATTACCAATACCACATACTTTAACCCTTTCCCTCATATAAGCACCTATTGAGGCCATTACCGATACCACATACTTTAACCCTTTCCCTCATATAAGCACCTATTGAGGCCATTACCGATACCACATACTTTAACCCTTTCCCTCATATAAGCACCTATTGACGCCATTACCGATACCACATACATTAACCCTTTCCCTCATATAAGCACCTATTGAGGCCATTACCGATACCACATACATTAACCCTTTCCCTCATAGAAGCACCTATTGAGGCCATTACCGATACCACATACTTTAACCCTTTCCCTCATAGAAGCACCTATTGAGGCCATTACCGATACCACATACATTAACCCTTTCCCTCATATAAGCACATATTGAGGTCATTACCGATACCACATACATTAACCCTTTCCCTCATATAAGCACCTATTGAGGCCATTACCGATACCACATACATTAACCCTTTCCCTCATATAAGCACCTATTGAGGCCATTACCGATACCACATACATTAACCCTTTCCCTCATATAAGCACCTATTGAGGTCATTACCAATACCACATACTTTAACCCTTTCCCTCATATAAGCACCTATTGAGGCCATTACCGATACCACATACTTTAACCCGTTCCCTCATATAAGCACCTATTGAGGCCATTACCAATACCACATACTTTAACCCTTTCCCTCATATAAGCACCTATTGAGGCCATTACCGATACCACATACATTAACCCTTTCCCTCATATAAGCACCTATTGAGGGCATTACCGATACCACATATATTAACCGTTTCCCTCATAGAAGCACCTCTTGACGCCATTACCAATACGACATACATTGACAATGTAGTAGCCAAGCCAATGTTCATAATAAAGGCCAGAATCTCATGTAGTCCTAACTATGGAGGTGGGATAGATATGGCGATTACTTATCCACTGCATGCTAGCTAAATGGTTGACGTTTGTATGGAAATATAATGGTATTTTATTGACCTAAATCTGTGGCATCCGTGGTCCAGTGGCAAGAGCGTCGGATTTGGAATCGATCGGTCCCGGGTTCGATACTCGGTCAGGCCACGTATGTAGTGTATTTGAGTAAGGCACCTCACACACATCGCTTAGTACTGGTTAACCATTTAGGTCGGATAAGCTTGCCCAGGAAAACATGTCTACGTCTCCTCAAGGGGTTTGACATTAATGGAACATACATACATACATCTCTATGAAGGAAAGGGTTAAAGACATAGGAAACCAGCACAATGCCATGTATCGTATATCACACAGATTTCAGAATTCTTTATTCCCACTCCATGCATATATAGTATACCAACAAGAAGAATAAAACATGTATACTATATACAATGAGGCACACACTCATAGTGATATGTGATATTTAACTCTTTCAGTGCCGAATAAATTCAGAGCATGTGCAAACAAAATAGATCCAGATCAGACGCGGCATAATGCCGCGGCTGATCAGGATCTATGTTGTTTGCTATTCGGACAGGTGCTTCAACTCCACCGTCTGAAGAGCAATCAGCATATAGCCTGATCAGACGGCATACGGTCTGTTCTGACTGATCGGGTTATTTGCTTTTTTTCAAAGTCGCTTTTATCCGACATTGGCAGTGAAAGAATTAAGGAAGCAATCGCGAGGTTACGAGTCTACATCGTGGTATGATAAACATTAGGCGCGCTTAAAGTGTGTGCAGACTGAAGGCACGAGCCGGCTTGTCTGGATCTACACTTATTGTAAGCCTATTTAGAGGCATGTGGTGTTGAAAGGGTTAAGCACAGACGGATATGTAGTCCAGTGGTAACACGCTGGACTGGTAATCCAGGGATCGCAGGTTCGATCCCCCGTCTGACCCTAATAAAATTAACAGTCTTTCAGATGGGACGTTAAACCGAGGTCTCGTGTCGGTGCTTTACACCGTGCATGTAAAAGAACCAGAGGAGATTCTGGAATGGGTCTCTGTCTGTATCATGCACTATCCTCCAAAATCTAAAATAACTAATCTCTTCAGGAGGCGTCGCTCATATGGGCAACCGGTAGCGACGATAAATAAACGTAAACTAAAAAAAAAAGAAGGGTTAAGCTAAATACAAACCCATCCAATACTAAGAGGCTACTTGTTTGTTTAGATGAATGACCAAATTATTGTTCACCGATGAACATGGACAGAATAATAGTGAATATAATAGCTGTCTACATTGTATGTTCAGAAGTGAAATATTATTCAATCTTAAACAAACAAATTATCTTTTTATTTTATGCTGAAACGTATTTTTATGATAGAAATCGACGCAACTGTACGCTAAAGTGAGCTAAAACGTCGCGCTTAGACGACAATAAATGTTTTCATATAGATTTAGCTAAAGTGAGCTAAAACGTCGCGCTTAGACGACAATAAATGTTTTCATATAGAATTAGCTAAAGTGAGCTAAAACGTCGCGCTTAGACGACAATAAATGTTTTCATATAGATTTAGCTAAAGTGAGCTAAAACGTCGCGCTTAGACGACAATAAATGTTTTCATATAGATTTAGCTAAAGTGAGCTAAAACGTCGCGCTTAGACGACAATAAATGTTTTCATATAGAATTAGCTAAAGTGAGCTAAAACGTCGCGCTTAGACGACAATAAATGTTTTCATATAGATTTAGCTAAAGTGAGCTAAAACGTCGCGCTTAGACGACAATAAATGTTTTCATATAGATTTAGCTAAAGTGAGCTAAAACGTCGCGCTTAGACGACAATAAATGTTTTCATATAGATTTAGCTAAAATGAGCTAAAACGTCGCGCTTAGACGACAATAAATGTTTTCATATAGATTTAGCTAAAATGAGCTAAAACGTCGCACTTAGACGACAATAAATGTTTTCATATAGATTTAGCTAAAATGAGCTAAAACGTCGCGCTTAGACGACAATAAATGTTTTCATATAGATTTAGCTAAAGTGAGCTAAAACGTCGTGCTTAGACGACAATACAATTTTTAATGTTTTCATATAGATTTACGTTTTTGGTGGTTCTACCTGAGTATACTAGCCTGGGTTCCAGGCACTCACACCCGTTCTGGTCCACAATTCATCCAGGTTTAGTTTGAGAGCTTATTCTTTATTTCAGTCTCATCAATGTATACCAAAATATAGTTTGCATATTAAAAAGTACATTGCCGCTCAATTCAGAGTTACAAGATATTATGTATTTATAGTAGCCTGGGTTTCAGTCTGTCGATTTTTCACTAATTTACTTCTGGCAAAATGATATGATCAGAAACTCAATACGGCTTAAATAATAGTCTCGGTGTTAAAATATATTTATATGACTGACCAGGCAAAATATATCAACGCCTGTTGCCAGGCTACGGGTATACGTTCGTACCTGAACTACTGCTCGGAGTGGGCACCTGGGTCTGCCTCTACTAATAATAGATGGGGAATCATCACATGACATGAGCCGTTGGTGCGACCTTAACAACCCACAAACAGAACAAAATCCTTTCCTAGCCTGAGCTAATGCCTATTTCTCTTTGAGGGAAAGTTATGTTATATGTTATATTTCGGGTTTTACGCCTGCATCAGCACCATTTTGGGCTATATCGCCGGCGGGCAGTTTACCTAACAACACCTTTCCTGGGCAGGCTCCAGCGGTTAACCAGTACTTGGGTGCACCAACCTCCGTAATTCCTTATTTCAATTGTTGTAAATAACCATGTACATGATAGAAAATAAATATGTTTAAAACCAAGTATTACTGGCCTGGTTCCATCTGTTATAGTCTTTTTTATACAAATTTATTTTAGCTCGATTGCGAAACAAGTTATTTCAACTTATATAAATCACTCTCGAAACCTCATTCCTGATGGAATCCATCGCCACGGGGGAGAGAGAAGAGGCAATGTGGAATTTAAATGCCTTGCCTAAGGGCACAATCGTAACGGCTTCAGTGGGGCTCGAACTCCGGACCTTTCGCACCTGAAGCGAACGCGCATCCACTGCGCTATCACGACTTCCACAACTCAGGTCTATGTCATAGTCGATTTTAGGTCTAAAAGTTAAAGGCATAGACAACAAGCTTGCGATGTTGTCCAACACTACATGTTTGCTTGATTATAAAAGCATGCGTGTTGTTTTGAAATCAATCGAAAATGTTAAACATTTCACAATTACTACTGATTTTGCAGCTTTACTTTGGCCTGACGTTTATTTTGTTTACAAGGAGTCGGTAAATACGGTCATTATGTGCCATATTATTTAAGAAAGAGTTGATTGATGTGAGATAACTTCACATGGTATGTGTTCTGAATTGGTTTGAAACTGAAGTTTGCATTCAAGGTGATGTCAAAACAGATTTAATTTTGTTTTAAATGGTGTTATTTAATGGCCTCTGTACGAACACTTCAGCCTGGCAAAAAACATATGGAATTCGCTTATCAATTAAATCATTTGTGCAAAATAACGATACTTAACATTGTCTTTTCTATGCGATTCACATTGTACAGAACTGCATCACACAAATACTACGTTGTCGAATTTTAGACAAATATCACACTATTTTTTTTATTGTAGAATTCACATGAACATTCTATCATAAGTGTTCGTCCACAGATAGCATACCCCACTTGTCTGCAGCAGATTTGATTTCAACCTCCACATTTATGTCTCTTTCCCTTATCACTTCTTCTGTTTGCGAAGCATTCGTATTAGATAGTGCATGTTCTTCCGACGCATGCGTTACAGAACTATCACCTCTGTCACCAGAATTCAGCAGAACATTTTCAAAACTAAATAAACTGTCCTGTCGAGATACATGTATATCCGACTTGTTGGATTTCGGTTTGTCACTGCCTTCAAAAGAAGCCGAGTCCATTTTATCTTCCTCCGGTATGTCGTGGAGACTTGGTGTTGGTGAACGCTTTCGGAGCTTACAAGCATCATCTTCATCATGTGCTATGCCTATTGACGCTGATTGACAACTCTCAAAACCTGACATGAATTACATCTAAAGGTTACATCTATTCACACCTTTTATTCTTAACTTGTGCTAAGTTGGTAAAATGGATCATGGTAGAGTCGGGTCAGTAGTCCAGTGGTTAACACATTGGACTGCGAATCCAGGGATTACAGGTTCGATACCCCGTCTGGTCCTAATAATATAACAGTCTTTCAGATGGGACTTTAAGCCGAGTTCTCGTGTCGGTGCTTTACACCGTGCACATAAAGGAACCAGAGGAGACTCTGGAATGAGTCTCTCTGTGTGTATAATTGGCCTTTAAAAACTAAAATATCTAATCTCTTCAGGAGGCGTCGCTCATATGGGCACGTAAATAAATAAACAAACAAACGCAAAATAAAACCCAACGCAGTATGCTACAATCGATGTTTGTGTTTCACTTTATCAAAGTTTTACAGTAAAGACGAATTGTTGTATCGTGTTGCATAATGGTCATAGACTTCAACTCTCAATGTTATACATGTATTGCCGGATATTATTATCAGTTTCCAAAATTAACACCCATTCATGCTTTACCTCAACTATATATGAAGACAAAAAAATCAAATACATTCTAGCGGCCTTCGTGGCCGGATGGTTAATGTCATAGACTTCACATCACTTGCCCCTCACCACTGTAGGTTGGAATCCCGCTGTGGGCGTGGAATTCTTTCAAGTGAGGAAGCTAGCGGAATGTCGGCGATTCTACCCCGAGTGTCCGTCCGTGTATTAAACAGTACTTGGAGGTGCATAGCTGGAGAGTCGCCATATGAACTAAGCTGTTGGTGCAACCAAATTGAAACACAAACAAACAAAACCATTCTTAGTTTAAACATATACTCTATGTGAATGGTGGATTTAGCACTCATAATTAAAAATAATAAAACATCTCAATTACCGGATTCTTGCTCTAACGTGCTATCAGTTGTCATGTGATTGATCCCAATCATTTTTAAAATTACTCTTTGTTGTGTTGCCATGACATCCATCTTGGCAAACATTCGCTCCAGACGCTCTTTGTTGTCGGCCGTCTCTAACTGACGGACAGATATATGGTTAAGCATTTCGTATCTAAAACTGCTTATATCTTGCTTGATTTCGTCAAAATCTGAAATGAATCATTGTAAGTACTGATTTAGTAATGTTATATATGGTTTTATTTTACATTAACAGGGGCAATCATTGTAAGTACTGATTTAGTAATGTTATATATGGTTTTATTGTACATTAACAGGGGCAATCATTGTAAGTACTGATTTAGTAATGTTATATATGGTTTTATTGTACATTAACAGGGGCAATCATTGTAAGTACTGATTTAGTAATGTTATATATGGTTTTATTTTACACATTAACAGGGGCAATCATTGTAAGTACTGATTTAGTAATGTTATATATGGTTTTATTGTACATTAACAGGGGCAATCATTGTAAGTACTGATTTAGTAATGTTATATATGGTTTTATTGTACATTAACAGGGGCAATCATTGTAAGTACTGATTTAGTAATGTTATATATGGTTTTATTGTACACATTAACAGGGGCAATCATTGTAAGTACTGATTTAGTAATGTTATATATGGTTTTATTGTACACATTAACAGGGGCAATCATTGTAAGTACTGATTTAGTAATGTTATATATGGTTTTATTTTACACATTAACAGGGGCAATCATTGTAAGTACTGATTTAGTAATGTTATAAATGGTTTTATTGTACATTAACAGGGGCAATCATTGTAAGTACTGATTTAGTAATGTTATATATGGTTTTATTGTACATTAACAGGGGCAATCATTGTAAGTACTGATTTAGTAATGTTATATATGGTTTTATTGTACATTAACAGGGGCAATCATTGTAAGTACTGATTTAGTAATGTTATATATGGTTTTATTGTACATTAACAGGGGCAATCATTGTAAGTACTGATTTAGTAATGTTATATATGGTTTTATTTTACATTAACAGGGGCAATCATTGTAAGTACTGATTTAGTAATGTTATATATGGTTTTATTGTACACATTAACAGGGGCAATCATTGTAAGTACTGATTTAGTAATGTTATATATGGTTTTATTGTACATTAACAGGGGCAATCATTGTAAGTACTGATTTAGTAATGTTATATATGGTTTTATTGTACACATTAACAGGGGCAATCATTGTAAGTACTGATTTAGTAATGTTATATATGGTTTTATTTTACACTAACAGGGGCAATCATTGTAAGTACTGATTTAGTAATGTTATATATGGTTTTATTGTACATTAACAGGAGCAAGGCATATCTATAAATAGACTGTAGATAGAATATAGATAGAATATAGATAGAACACAAATAGAATATAGATAGAATATAGATAAAACATAGATAGGCTATTGATAGACTATGGATAGACTGTAGATAATATATAGATATACTATAGACTACGGATAAACTATATATAGACTATAGATAGACTATCGATAAACTATAGATAAACTATAGATATACTATAGATACACTATAGATAGACTATAGATACACTATAGATATACTATAGATATACTATAGATAGACTATAGATACACTATAGATATACTATAGATATACTATAGATAGACTATAGATACACTATAGATATACTATAGATATACTATAGATATACTATAGATATACTATGGATATACTATAGATAGACTATTGATATACTATAGATATACTATGGATACACTATAGATATACTATAGATATACTATAGATATACTATGGATATACTATAGATAGACTATAGATAAACTATAGATATACTAATCTATAGATAGTATATACATAGACTATATAATATATACCATACATATGCCATAAATAGACTATAGAAATACTATAAATAGACTATATAGAGACTATGCATAACCAATAGATAGACTATACATATACTATAAATAGACAATAGACCGACTATGCATCTGTCAAATGCTCAAACTGTGGTTGATTGGTTGAGTGTGAGGTTTGTACTTTGCTCAACCAATTGGAAAGCTTGAGACGTTGTATGACCCCAGTACGTCACTACACAACCAAGCGCGACTATGCAACACTGTAACAGACGGATCTGTAGCCCAGTGGTAACACGCTGGACTTGTAATCCAGGGATCGCAGGTTCAATCCCCCGTCTGACCCTAATAAAATTAACACATTGGACTGCGAATCCAGTGATTACAGGTTCGATACCCCGTCTGGTCCTAATAAAATTAACAGTCTTTCAGATGGGACGTTAAACCGAGGTCTCGTGTCGGTGCTGTACACCGTGCACGTAAAAGAACCAGAGGAGACTCTGGAATGGGTCTCTGTCTGTATCATGCACTATCCTCCAAAATCTAAAATGACTAATATCTTCAGGAGGCGTCGCTCATATGGGCATCTAGTAGCGACGATAAATAAACGTAAAACAAACATGCAACACTGTAATCCTAATAATCCTGTGATATTGCCTACTCCAATAATCCTGTGATATTGCCTACTCCAATAATCCTGTGATATTGCCTACTCCAATAATCCTGTGATATTGCCTACTCCAATAATCCTGTGATATTGCCTACTCCAATAATCCTGTGATATTGCCTACTCCAATAATCCTGTGATATTGCCTACTCCAATAATCCTGTGATATTGCCTACTCCAATAATCCTGTGATATTGCCTACTCCAATGTCAAACGGTTACATCTGACCAATAATTAGATTGTGGGTGATACATACGAGCATAATTATACATATGAATATGATAGACGGGTATACAGACACGACACAAGCATGTCTCCGACAAAGGGGGGGGGGGGCGTAACAATAACTTGACTCTATAATTTATTATTATTCACTTCTGGTATCAGAAAAAACTCAAAACAAAATATAGAAACTTCCAACATAATAATACAATGATATACCGTCATTGGCATCATTTTCTCTCTGGACGTCAAATATGTAGCGCTTCACAATCCTCTTCATCACTCTCTGTGGAACAATATGAAAATAATATGTGAATATGTGACTAATGAATCTGTTATCAATACTGACCACGAACCATGGTATGGTACCAGTCAATCTGCGCATGTGCAACCGGAAATAAAAACTGACTACGATCACGAACCATAGTGTCGTGGTATGGTACCAGTCAATCTGCCCATGTGCAACTGGAAATAAAAACTGACTACGATCACGAACCATAGTGTCGTGGTATGGTAACAGTCAATCTGCGCATGTCCAACCGGAAATAAAAACTGATTACGATCACGAACCATAGTGTCGTGGTATGGTACCAGTCAATCTGCACGTGTGCAACCGCAAATAAAAACTGACTACGATCACGAACCATAGTGTCGTGGTATGGTACCAGTCAATCTGCGTGTGTGCAACCGGAAATAAAAACTGACTACGATCACGAACCATAGTGTCGTGGTATGGTACCAGTCAATCTGTGCATGTGCAACCGGAAATAAAAACTGATTACGATCACGAACCATAGTGTCGTGGTATGGTACCAGTCAATCTGCACGTTAGCAACCGCAAATAAAAACTGACTACGATCACGAACCATAGTGTCGTGGTATGGTACCAGTCAATCTGCGCGTGTGCAACCGGAAATAAAAACTGACTACGATCACGAACCATAGTGTCGTGGTATGGTACCAGTCAATCTGCGCGTGTGCAACCGGAAATAAAAACTGATTACGATCACGAACCATAGTGTCGTGGTATGGTACCAGTCAATCTGCACGTGTGCAACCGCAAATAAAACTGACTACGATCACGAACCATAGTGTCGTGGTATGATACCAGTCAATCTGCGCGTGTGCAACCGGAAATAAAAACTGATTACGATCACGAACCATAGTGTCGTGGTATGGTACCAATCAATCTGCGCGTGTGCAACCGGAAATAAAAACTGATTACGATCACGAACCATAGTGTCGTGGTATGGTACCAGTCAATCTGCACGAGTGCAACCGCAAATAAAAACTGACTACGATCACGAACCATAGTATCATGGTATGGTACCAGTCAATCTGCGCGTGTGCAACCGGAAATAAAAACTGATTACGATCACGAACCATAGTGTCTTGGTATGGTACCAGTCAATCTGCGAATGTACAACCGGAAATAAAAACTGATTACGATCATGAACCATAGTGTCGTGGTATGGTACCAGTCAATCTGCGCATGGGCAACCGGAAATAAAAACTGACTACGATCACGAACCATAGTGTCGTGGTATGGTACCAGTCAATCTGCGCATGTGCAACCGGAAATAAAAACTGACGACGATCACGAACCATAGTGTCATGGTATGGTACCAGTCAATCTGCCCATGTGCAACCGGAAATAAAAACTGACTGAGGTCACGAACCATAGTGTCGTGGTATGGTACCAGTCAATATGCGCATGTGCAACCGGAAATAAAAACTGACGACGATCACGAACCATAATGTCATGGTATGGTACCAGTCAATCTGCCTATGTGCAACCGGAAATAAAAACTGACTACGATCACGAACGATAGTGTCGTGGTATGATACCAGTCAATCTGCACATGTGCAACCGGAAATAAAAACTGACGACGATCACGAACCATAGTGTCGTGGTATGGTACCAGTCAATCTTCCCATGTGCAACCGGAAATAAAAACTGACTACGATCACGAACCATAGTGTCGTGGTATGGTACTAGTCAATCTGCGCATGGGCAACCGGAAATAAAAAACTGACTACGATCACGAACCATAGTGTCATGGTATGGTACCAGTCAATCTGCGCATGTCCAACCGGAAATAAAAACTGATTACGATCACGAACCATAGTGTCGTGGTATGGTACCAGTCAATCTGCACGTGTGCAACCGCAAATAAAAACTGACTATGATCACGAACCATAGTGTCGTGGTATGGTACCAGTCAATCTGCGCGTGTGCAACCGGAAATAAAAACTGACTATGATCACGAACCATAGTGTCGTGGTATGGTACCAGTCAATCTGCGCGTGTGCAACCGGAAATAAAAACTGATTACGATCACGAACCATAGTGTCGTGGTATGGTACCAGTCAATCTGCACGTGTGCAACCGCAAATAAAAACTGACTACGATCACGAACCATAGTATCATGGTATGGTACCAGTCAATCTGCGCGTGTGCAACCGGAAATAAAAACTGATTACGATCACGAACCATAGTGTCGTGGTATGGTACCAGTCAATCTGCGAATGTACAACCGGAAATAAAAACTGATTACGATCACGAACCATAGTGTCGTGGTATGGTACCAGTCAATCTGCGTATGTGCAACCGGAAATAAAAACTGACGACGATCACGAACCATAGTGTCGTGGTATGGTACCAATCAATCTTCCCATGTGCAACCGGAAATAAAAACTGACTACGATCACGAACCATAGTGTCGTGGTATGGTACCAGTCAATCTGCCCATGTGCAACCGGAAATAAAAACTGATTACGATCACGAACCATAGTGTCGTGGTATGGTACCAGTCAATCTGCGCATGGGCAACCGGAAATAAAAACTGACTACGATCACGAACCATAGTGTCGTGGTATGGTACCAGTCAATCTGTGCATGTGCAACCGGAAATAAAAACTGATTACGATCACGAACCATAGTGTCGTGGTATGGTACCAGTCAATCTGCACGTGTGCAACCGCAAATAAAAACTGACTACGCTCACGAACCATAGTGTCGTAGTATGGTACCAGTCAATCTGCGCGTGTGCAACCGGAAATAAAAACTGACTATGATCACGAACCATAGTGTCGTGGTATGGTACCAGTCAATCTGCGCGTGTGCAACCGGAAATAAAAACTGATTACGATCACGAACCATAGTGTCGTGGTATGGTACCAGTCAATCTGCACGTGTGCAACCGCAAATAAAAACTGACTACGAGCACGAACCATAGTGTCGTGGTATGGTACCAGTCAATCTGCGCGTGTGCAACTGGAAATAAAAACTCATTACGATCACGAACCATAGTGTCGTGGTATGGTACCAGTCAATCTGCGAATGTACAACCGGAAATAAAAACTGATTACGATCACGAACCATAGTGTCGTGGTATTGTACTAGTCAATCTGCGCATGGGCAACCGGAAATAAAAACTGACTACGATCACGAATCATAGTGTCGTGGTATGGTAGTAATCAATCTGCGCATGTGCAACCGGAAATAAAAACTGACGACGATCACGAACCATAGTGTCATGGTATGGTACCAGTCAATCTGCCCATGTGCAACCGGAAATAAAAACTGACTACGATCACGAACCATAGTGTCGTGGTATGATACCAGTCAATCTGCGCATGTGCAACCGGAAATAAAAACTGACGACGATCACGAACCATAGTGTCGTGGTATGGTACCCGTCAATCTTCCCATGTGCAACCGGAAATAAAAACTGACTACGATCACGAACCATAGTGTCGTGGTATGGTACCAGTCAATCTGCCCATGTGCAACCGGAAATAAAAACTGATTACGATCACGAACCATAGTGTCGTGGTATGGTACCAGTCAATCTGCGCATGTGCAACCGGAAATAAAAACTGACGACGATCACGAACCATAGTGTCATGGTATGGTACCAGTCAATCTGCCCATGTGCAACCGGAAATGAAAACTGACTACGATCACGAACAATAGTGTCGTGGTATGATACCAGTCAATCTGCGCATGTGCAACCGGAAATAAAAACTGACGACTATCACGAACCATAGTGTCGTGGTATGGTACCAGTCAATCTTCCCATGTGCAACCGGAAATAAAAACTGACTACGATCACGAACCATAGTGTCGTGGTATGGTACCAGTCAATCTGCCCATGTGCAACCGGAAATAAAAACTGATTACGATCACGAACCATAGTGTCGTGGTATGGTACCAGTCAATCTGCGCATGGGAAACCGGAAATAAAAACTGATTACGATCACGAACAATAGTGTCGTGGTATGGTACCAGTCAATCTGCACGTGTGCAACCGCAAATAAAAACTGACTACGATCACGAACCATAGTGTCGTGGTATGGTACCAGTCAATCTGCGCGTATGCAACCGGAAGTGCAACTCGTGTTATCGTCTGCTATTCATTTATCATTCATCATCACTGTAATATTTCTCACAGTGCAAGTAAGCTAGTAATCAGACAAAATTGCGTGATTTCCGGACTGTGTTTGAATGCTAGAATACTGAATACTAAAATTGATATTATACGCGTTTACAGAACACATATACAAAACACCTACTGAAAATATTTAAAGACCTCCACGCTCTGATTTCAAATTGTAGACTATTTCACATGCATGCTCAATCTCAAAGAACTGTGTAGGTCTCCATACCTTGTAAGTGAGCTTATCGTCTGTCACGTCAAAAGTAAACATACCTTGTACGTGAGCTTATCGCCTGTCACATCAAAAGTAAACATACCTTGTACGTGAGCTTATCGTCTGTCACGTCAAAAGTAAACATACCTTGTACGTGAGCTTATCGTCTGTCACATCAAAAGTAAACATACCTTGTAAGTGAGCTTATCATCTGTCACGTCAAAAGTAAACATACCTTGTACGTGAGCTTATCGTCTGTCAGGTCAAAAGTAAACATACCTTGTAAGTGAGTTTATCGTCTGTCAGGTCAAAAGTAAACATACCTTGTAAGTGAGCTTATCATCTGTCACGTCAAAAGTAAACATACCTTGTACGTGAGCTTATCGTCTTTCACATCAGGTCAAAAGTAGACATACCTTGTAACTTTGTAAGTGAGCTTATCGTCTGTCAGTTCAAAAGTAGACATGCCTTGTACGTGAGTTTATCGTCTGTCACGTCAAAAGTAAACATACCTTGTAAGTGAGTTTATCGTCTGTCAGGTCAAAAGTAAACATACCTTGTACGTGAGTTTATCGTCTGTCAGGTCAAAAGTAAACATACCTTGTAAGTGAGCTTATCATCTGTCAGGTCAAAAGTAGACATACCTTGTAACTTTGTAAGTGAGCTTATCGTCTGTCAGGTCAAAAGTAAACATACCTTGTACGTGAGCTTATCGTCTGTCAGGTCAAAAGTAAACATACCTTGTACGTGAGTTTATCGTCTGTCAGGTCAAAAGTAAACATACCTTGTACGTGAGTTTATCGTCTGTCAGGTCAAAAGTAAACATACCTTGTACGTGAGCTTATCATCTGTCACGTCAAAAGTAAACATACCTTGTACGTGAGCTTATCATCTGTCACGTCAAAAGTAAACATACCTTGTACGTGAGCTTATCATCTGTCACGTCAAAAGTAAACATACCTTGTACGTGAGCTTATCATCTGTCACGTCAAAAGTAAACATACCTTGTACGTGAGCTTATCATATGTCACGTCAAAAGTAAACATATCGTGTACGTGAGCTTATCATCTGTCACATCAAAACATAATCATACCTTGTACGTGAGTTTATCAGAAAACAAATTGGTGTCCGAGTCACTTCTAACGAAACCGTTTGATGTTTGCATCTTCTCCTGAAAATGTTTGATTCCCGGGCCTCCATGGTTCTCCCGCTCGTCCCACGATATGTGGACGTTGTGACGGCTTGCCGGAGATACCTAATAGGTGTAATTATACAATAAAATAGGCGGAACTTAGGTTTTGATCACATCTTGGGGTGGGGGAGGGAGGAGATAACGACAAAACAAACATATTGCAAATTTGTAATATTTATATTTGTTTTATCATTTGGAAAATCTCTGAGATCTAGAAGAACTTTGAAACCGATGGAAGTTGTTCTAATGAGTATTTGAACTCTTACAGCGCCGAATAAATTCAAAGCAATGTGCAAACAACATAGACCGTGGCTGATCTGGATCTATGTTGTTTGCTATTTGGTCAGGTGCTTCAGCTCCACTATCCAAATAACAAACAGCATAGAGCCCGATCAGACGGCACACTTTGTTCTGTCTGATCGGCTTCTATACTTTTTGCAAAGGTGCTTCTATGCGACATTGGTGTTGAAAAGAGTAAAATGCACATGCAGTTTTTCTCAATATGACGTCACGGACGTCAGCAACAAACATCAACATAACCGTCGTTAAAACATTTCTTCTCAGACCAATTAAATTGTCATGCTTATAGTAATTAGTAATGATGTATATGTATATATCACATACCTGTTTTGCAATGACATTTCATACCCGGATGAAACGCATACAAAGAATCATTTATTTATTAACCCATTTGATTCTGGATACCGTTCAAACAGTATTTGCAAAGAACATAGAGCCATATCAGCTGCCACGGAACATGCCGTCTGATCTGGTTCTGTGCTGTTTGCTATTCAGATGATCTTGCTAAGACACTTGGCTATGTAGCAAACAACATAGATCCTGATCAGCACGCAGCGTCACGCTGCGGCTGATCTGGATCTATGTTGTTTGCAAAAGCCTTTAACTGTATCCAGAATGAAATGGGTTAAGAATGAAGACATTCCAAAACATAGTAAGAGTATTGATGCTGACATGTATCATATATTTGATAATACAGTCAAACCTGTGTTAGTGGTAACCTCTATTAAGCAGGTCACCTCTATTAAGCAGGTCACCTCTATTTAACAGGTCACCTCTATTAAGCAGGTCACCTCTATTAAGCAGGTCACATCTATTTAGCAAGTCACCTCTATTAAGCAGGTCACATCTATTTAGCAGGTCACCTCTATTAAACAGGTCACCTCTATTTAGCAGGTCACCTCTATTAAGCAGGTCACCTCTATTTAGCAGGTCACCTTTATTAAGCAGGTCACCTCTATTTAGCAGGTCACCTCTATTAAGCAGGTCATCTCTATTAAACAGGTCACCTCTATTTAGCAGGTCACCTCTATTTAGCAGGTCACCTCTATTAAGCAGGTCACCTCTATTAAGCAGGTCATCTCTATTAAGCAGGTCACCTCTATTAAGCAGGTCACCTCTATTTAGCAGGTTACCTCTATTAAACAGGTCACATCTATTAAGCAGGTCACCTCTATTAAATAGGTCACATCTATTTAGTAGGTCACCTCTATTAAGCAGGTCACCTCTATTAAACAGGTGACCTCTATATAGCAGGTCATCTCTATTAAACAGGTCACCTCTATTAAGCAGGTCACCTCTATTAAACAGCCAACCTGCAGTAAGCAGTCAGTTTTCAGATTCTCAATATGTTGTTTATTACATATTATACCTCTATTAAGCAGCCACCTGTGCTTAGCAACCAATCTCTGTGATTCCCTTGGCTGGCTGCTTAAAACAGGTTTACTGTATTATTTGCACCTTTAGCATAGCTATGTAAAATATATCCAGCAGTATTTATGTAACATTCTTGGCCGAGTGGCCATGGTCATTGACTTTCCCTTCACATCTGTAAGTTCGATTCCCACTTGGTGCGTTGGGGTTAATTTCATGTGAGGAAGTAGGCATGCAGAAGGTCGGTGGTTCTACCATGGTGTACGCTCGTGTCTGCAGTGTCTGCAAAACACCCCGTATGTCCACCCGAGTTGTTCCTCCATCAATAACATCTGAGGCTCTCCGATTAGCACAGTGGTTAGCGCGCTCACTTCTCACAAATGAAAACTCTGGTTCGATCCTCGAACTGGGAAATATGCGAGATGGTAAGATGGTCGCCAGATCGGACAGGTGGGTTTTCTCCGGGTACTCCGGTTTCCTCCTACACGAATGACCACATTTACGCTTTCATCCGCGCCAACGAGAGTGATTAATATAAGTTGTTAAAACTTGCTTTGCAATCATTGTAAAATAAATAAAGTTTAAAAAGAAATAACATCTGAATAGTCACCATGTGATTTGAGCTGTTGGTAAGACTTTAAACCACCAAACAACAAACATACAAATGGATTAGATCATATGGTGACATTCCAGCTATATTGTTGGCTGGGGACGACCAAGGGTGCCTCTCCGAGAATTATATCAGGCACGGACGGATACCCGGGTAGAATCGACATTCCACAAGCCAGCTGGACAGCTTCATCACATGAAATAATTCGCCACCCCCAGTGGGATTCGAACCAGCAGCGGTGAGGGGCAAGTGATTTGAAGTCATCGACCGTAACCACTCGGTCACGGAAGCCCAAACACGAGTATTACATTTATGATATCAAGACTGCTATAAATGAAAAACCGTAATTAAGGTTCAATACATTTACCTGCCCGCCAATGGTGGACGGCGGAAACATTTCAAGGTCGACAACTCTTCCAGGGTGCGGAATAGTGTGTTCTTCCTCATCGCCCGCACGACAACGACAACAACTAAACACAGTCTTAAATATGTAGAAGATGGTTTTAGGCGAAGGGATGATGTTAAATGGAATGGGCAGGGTGGAATCATCTTGGATGTATTCCATGTACAGCTTACTCCTCGCAAACTTCCACTCCGTGTCCGCTTGTCCCTGTAATATATACATCGCCATTTGCATTTCCCCTCATTATTCCTCACACATGATATAAACGATACGCGCTCGAAGTTACTGGCAAGCACAACGATACGCGTTCGAAGTTACAGGCAAGCAGAACGATACGCACTCGAAGTTACGAGCATGCGCAACAAAACGCGCTCGAAGTTACGGGCATGCACAATGATACGCGCTCGAATTTATAAGCATGCACAACAAAACGCACTTGAAGTTACGGGCATGCACAATGATACGCGCTCAAAGTTACGGGTATGCGCAACTTTACGCGCTCGAAGTTACTGGCATGCACAACGATACGCGCTCAAAGTTACGGGCATGCACAACGATACGCGCTCGAAGTTACGGGCATGTACAACGATACGCGCTCGAAGTTACGGGCATGCGCAATGATATGCACTCGAAGTTACTGACATGGCCAACGATACGCGCTCGAAGTTATGGGCATGTGCAATGATACGCGCGTAGTTACGGCCATGCACAACGATACGCGCACGAAGTTATGGGCATGCGCAACGATACTTGATCGAAGTTACTGGCATGGGCTACGATACGTGCTCGAAGTTACGGGCATGCATAACGAAACGCGCTCGAAGTTACGGATATCCGCAATGATATACGCTCGAAATTACGGGCATGCACAACGATGCCGGCTAGAAATTACGGGCATGCACAACGATGCCGGCTAGAAGTTACGGGCATGCACAACGATGCCGGCTAGAAGTTACGGGCATGCGCAACGATACACCCTCGAAATTACGGGCATGCACAACGATGCCGGCTAGAAATTACGGGCCACTAGAAGTTACGGGCATGCACAACGATACACCCTCGAAATTACGGGCATGCACAACGATACACTCTCGAAATTACGGGCATGCACAACGATGCCGGCTAGAAGTTACGGGCATGCACAACGATGCCGGCTAGAAATTACGGGCATGCACAACGATGCCGGCTAGAAGTTACGGGCATGCGCAACGATGCCGGCTAGAAGTTACGGGCATGCGCAACGATGCCGGCTAGAAGTTACGGGCATGCGCAACGATGCCGGCTAGAAGTTACGGGCATGCACAACGATGCCGGCTAGAAGTTACGGGCATGAACAACGATACACCCTCGAAGTTACGGGCATGCGCAACGATGCCGGCTAGAAGTTACGTGGCATGCCCAACGATACCGGCTAGAAGTTACGGGCATGTGCAACGATACACCCTCGAAATTACGGGCATGACCAACGATGCCGGCTATAAGTTACGGGCATGCACAACGATACACCCTCGAAATTAAGGGCATGCACAACGATGCCGGCTAGAAGTTACGGGCATGCACAACGATGCCGGCTAGAAATTACGGGCATGCACAACGATGCCGGCTAAAAGTTACGGGCATGCACAACGATGCCGGCTAGAAGATACGGGCATGTGCAACGATACACCCTCGAAGTTACGTGGCATGCCCAACGATACACCCTCGAAGTTACGTGGCATGCCCAACGATACACCCTCGAAGTTACGTGGCATGCCCAACGATACACCCTCGAAGTTACGGGCATGTGCAACGATACACCCTCGAAGTTACGTGGCATGCCCAACGATACACCCTCGAAGTTACGTGGCATGCCCAACGATACACCCTCGAAGTTACGGACATGAGCTTTCGTAGTGTTGGGGTAGTGTTTCTTACAAATTAGTCTTTAATTTCAATTACATAATCAATTTTTGTTCGTTATATGAAATTTGATATAATTTTAAAGTTATTGAAATACATATTTTTAGACAATAGTGTATGTCTTTACAATTTACCTTGCACCTATTCTTAAAATTCTATTTTCACAGTCAAAATAATAGATACTAATGTAAAGGCTAATTATATTTTACTCGCTAGTGAAAACGATACGAAAACTATGTCCATTTAGAGCTTTCCAACATGGTTTGATGGGATGGAAAATAAATATTTGATAAGAAAAGCATAAATTACGCCACTGTACAATTGATATAATATCAGGTAAACTTCTCCACAGTAGGAATGCTGTTGTATCTGTTTGATAAGCGTGCTGTCGAATAACAAAAGATCGGTGGTCTGAATGATTGGGGCAATGTTTCCAGGCTAGTAGGAAGGGTACTTTGAAAGTAATAACAACACAATGGGATGATGGAGTACCCTAGAACAATATTTCAAGATCGGGTCGCGTGGCGATAGGACAGAGATTACTATAGTTTATACAAATTTAGTTCAGCTCGATTGTGAAACAATTTATTACAACTTATATTAATCACTCTCGAGACCTCATTCCTGATGGAATCGTAACGAGGGATAGAGAAGAGGCAACGTGTAATTTAAATGCATTGCCTAAGTGCACAATTGTAACATCACCAGCGGGATAGAGATTACTCATAGCATATGTGTGTTGTATTAAGTCGACCGGCAGCTTGGTTATATGGCGACTTTCCATCTATTATTTAGTGTGGTGGAGGAAGACCTCTGGTGCCATTCTGAGTAGTATTTCAGGCATTGACGGACAACCGAGTAGAACCACCAACCTTACGCAAGTCAGCTGGATAGCTTTCTCAATTGAAATACTAATAATTAGACATCACCAGTTGGAGGGTAAAGTTATTTGAAGTCAACGATCTCAACCACTCGACCACAGGTGTTTTGCAAAGTCTCTTAGTAACGTCTTCGGTAAAAGGGTTTTGAGATATAGTCATGTCTGGCATTTTATGACTATGAAAAGCAAACATTTCAATGGGCACTTTACACATGTAATATACGTCTAATTGAGAAACAAACATAATTATGAAAACATGAACATCTCACTCAAACAAAGAAGCAATGCGAATTTGAAACTTGAATGAATGATAAGTGACCAGTTTATTCAGGAATGGAGATAATCCATAAGCACAATGACAAAATTAAAAGTATTTTAAATTTAAAAATGAATTTATATTTGAAGAATATATTGCTAATATTGTTGATGATGATATACGAAAATGATTCACATGCTTAAGATTATGTTCACACAACCTAGAAATTGAATTTGGTAGATATAATGATATAGTAATAGAAAATCGATTATGTAAGCTATGTAACCAAAAGTCGACTGAATCGGAGTATCACTTTTTGCTATGTTGTACTAGATGCAGACATTTAAGAACTAAGTGTGGTGTCCGTGGTCCAGTGGTAGAGGGTCGGATTTAGAATCGAACAGTCTAGGTCCCCATAAGGGGTTTGACATAATTGGAGCATACATACATAAATACCTTGGTAATATATATTGGCCGTGTGTACAGAAATTCAATACTATCATGTCATCTAAGAATAAAATGGATTTGCTAAGGATATTGAAGAATATAAAGGAATCTAGATTGCTAAGAAAATAGTACCCTAGATAATATAACTGTTTCTTAAAATGTGTTTGTATGTATCTATGTATTTGTGTATGTCTTTGTCAAAGATTAGTATGTATATTCCATTAATGTCAAACCCCTTGCGGGGACCTAGACATGTTTTTCTGGGCATGCTTAGCTGACCATAGCGGTTAATCAGTACTAAGCAATGTGTGTGAGGTGCCTTTCTCAATGACACTACATACGTGGCTTGACTGAGTATCGAACCCAGACCATTCGATTCCAAATCCGACGCTCTATCAGTGGGCCACGGACGCCACACTGCTTAGGCTTGTGTAAATGGCTATACGGAATATATATATATATCGTCGGTGGGGATAATTCCAATAACTTTAAACGTTGAAACTCATATTGACGTCATAACTATACATACCTGAATCAGTTCAAAGGACCTAGACATCATGGCAATGAGCATGTTGAGCAATACAATCACTGTGCAGAAATTATAGGCACCAAATATCCAGTAGCCTACAGTCTCCGTAGTCTTGTGACCAAATGGTCCGACTTCTACTGCCGTAGGCTCTCCACGACCAAACAACGACCAGAATACTGTCCGAAACGTTATATGTGGTCTACAATCGTAAAACAAAAACACTAAATTTTGAAACGTATCGAGATCTAGTGCTATGTTGTATTGGATCTTTATGAACAACGTATAAAGATATAGTGCTATATTGTATTGAATCTTTATGAACAACGTATAGAGATCTAGTGCTATCTTGTATTGAATCTTTATGAACAACGTATAAAGATATAGTGCTATGTAGTATTGGATCTTTATGAAAAACGTACAAGATCTAGTGCTATGTAGTATTGGATCTTTATGAAAAACGTATAGAGATCTAGTGCTATATAGTATTGGATATTTATGAACAACGAATAGAGATCTAGTGCTATATTGTATTGGATCTTTATGAACAACGTATAGAGATCTAGTGCTATATTGTATTGGATCTTTATGAACAACGAATAGAGATCTAGTGCTATATTATATTGGATATTTATGAACAACGTATAGAGATCTAGTGCTATATTATATTGGATATTTATGAACAACGTATAGAGATCTAGTGCTATATTATATTGGATATTTATGAACAACGAATAGAGATCTAGTGCTATATTGTATTGGATATTTATGAACAACGTATAGAGATCTAGTGCTATATAATATTGGATCTTTATGAACAACGAATAGAGATCTAGTGCTATATTGTATTGGATATTTATGAACAACGTACAAGATCTAGTGCTATATGGTGTTGGATATTTACAGCTGGGCTCAAACTCCAGGCCTTTCACACCTGAAGCAAACGACCAACCACTGTGCTATCACTGTACTACCACTGCGATATCACTGTACTACCACTGCGCTATCACTGTACTACGACTGCGCTATCACTGTACTACCACTGCGATATCACTGTACTACCACTGCGCTATCACTGTACTACTACTGCGCTATCACTGTACTACCACTGCGCTATCACTGCACTACCACTGCGCTATCACTGTACTACCATTGCGCTATCACTGTACTACCACTGTGCTATCACTGTACTACCACTGCACTACCACTGCGCTATCACTGTACTACCACTGCGCTATCACTGCGCTATCACTGTACTACCACTGCGCTATCACTGTACTACCGCTGCGCTATTACTGCGCTACCACTGCGCTATCACTGTACTACCACTGCGCTACCACTGTACTATCACTGTACTACCACTGCGCTATCACTGTACTACCACTGCACTACCACTGCGCTATCACTGTACTACCACTGCTCTATCACTGCGCTATCACTGTACTACCACTGCGCTATCACTGTACTACCACAGCGCTATTACTGCGCTACCACTGCGCTATCACTGTACTACCACTGCGCTACCACTGTACTATCACTGTACTATCACTGCACTACCACTGTACTACCGCTGCGCTATTACTGCGCTACCACTGCGCTATCACTGCGCTATCACTGTACTACCACTGCGCTACCACTGTACTATCACTGTACTACCACTGCGCTATCACTGTACTACCACTGCACTACCACTGCGCTATCACTGTACTACCACTGCTCTATCACTGCGCTATCACTGTACTAGCACTGCGCTATCACTGTACTACCACTGCGCTATTACTGCGCTACCACTGCGCTATCACTGTACTACTACTGCGCTATCACTGTACTACCACTGCGCTATTACTGCGCTACCACTGCGCTATCACTGTACTACCACTGCGCTACCACTGTACTATCACTGTACTATCACTGCACTACCACTGTACTATCACTGTACTATCACTGCACTATCACTGTACTACCACTGCACTATCACTGTACTATCACTGCACTATCACTGCACTATCACTGTACTACCATTGCACTACCACTGTACTATCACTGCACTATCACTGCACTATCACTGTACTACCACTGCGCTACCACGTCTTCCACTTTTAAGTTATTCATTTCACTTACATTCCAAAATGTTTTTCTGCCGTTGTTACTATATCGTTTTCCACAAGTTCAACTTGACTTCTCACTTCCTTTGGATAATACCAGTATAGATTGTGTAAACCAACCATGAATGCAACAAAAAACACACCAAACACAGCCAGAAACTTGAGGAAATCCTGCAATAAAACAATGAACAATATGAACCAGTTCATACTGCATTTCAACAGATGGATCAGTAGTCCAGTGGTTAACACGTTGGACTGGTACTCCAGGGATCGCAGGTTCGATCCACCGTCTGACCCTAATAAAATTAACAGTCTTTCAGATGGGACTTTAAACCGAGGTCTTGTGTCGCTGCTTTACACTGTGCACGTAAATGAACCAGAGGAGACTCTGGAATGGGCCTCTGTCTGTATCATTGATATATATATATTTATATGTTATATTTCGGCTTTACGCCTGCATCAGCACCATTTTGGGCTATATTGCCGGCGGGCAGTTTACCTAACAACAGCTTTCCTGGGCAGGATCCAGCGGTTAACCAGTACTTGGGTGCACCAACCTCCGTAAGAAACTGCCAACTTTTTCATATAAATGAGACACGGCCTGAGCGGGGCTCGAACCCGTGACTATCAGTGGTGATTGATTACAGTGGTATATAAGTCAGCGACCGTAACCACTCAACCACGGAGGCAGACAAAAACAGAGGAGACTCTGTAATGGGTCTCTGTCTGTATCATTGAACTATCCTCCACACCCACACATCTAAAATGACTTTTCTCTTCAGGAGGCGTCGCTCATATGGGCAAATGGTAGCGATGATAAATAAACATAAAATACCACACACCATTTCAACAATGCATCTCTGGTTCGATCCTCAACTCGGGAAGTAAGATAGGACAGGTGCGTTTTCTCTGGGTACTCCGATTTCCCCCCACACGAATTACCGCATATATATGATTTCAATCTTGTTTCGCAATCGTTGTAAATCAAATAAAGATTATACCATTTTTGTAGTTAATACTCCGAACTATATTTGAAAGCTGCATGCTTTGCCATAGTAGACAACATTCCGATTTTCTTTAGAAAGTATTTCAACGAATGTCTTTTTGTGAATGTTTATACGTGTATATCGTCGTTCCCATAATTCGGGCGACACATCCAGATGTGTATTGGTAATTTTATTATTTGGTTGACAGTTGATAGGATATATTTAAGATGCCAGATTTCAGATACATGCCAATCATGGGCTTACACTTGTCATTGCCTAATGGTATGCTAACCTAGTCTTGTCAAGAATTACATACATGTATTAAGGTCATTAACTGATTGATTAGGCTGTTTGAATAGCGCAGTGGTTAGCGCACTCACTTCTCACCTTTGCAACCCGAGTTCGGTCCTCGGACAGGGAAGCATGTGAGATGGTACTGTGGTCACAATGTCGGACAGGTGCCTGTCCCCCAGCCTCCCTCCCCTCAAACACATGAATGACTACATACGCGTTCATCCACGCCAAAGAGAGTGATTAATATAAGTTGTTAAAACTTGTTTCGAATATCATTGTAAAATAAATCAAGTTTATACTTTACATAAATGTAAGTTAACCATATTTTTACAATGACCGAGTGGTTAAGGCCGTTGACTTCCAGTCACGTGCCCGTCATTGCTGTGGGATAATTTTCATTGACTTCCAGTAACGTGCCCGTCTTTGCTGTGGGATAATTTTCACTGACTTCCAGTCACGTGCCCATCTTTGCATTGGGATAATTTTCACTGACTTCCAGTCACGTGCCCATCATTGCTGTGGGATAATTTTCACTGACTTCCAGTCACGTGCCCATCATTGCTGTGGGATAATTTTCATTGACTTCCAGTCACGTGCCAGTCATTGCTGTGGGATAATTTTCATTGACTTCCAGTCACGTGCCCGTCATTGCTGTGGGATAATTTTCAGATTCTGTGCTGTGAACATGAAAGTATCAATCACTATTGTTTACCGTGATCATCTGTGCCACCGATATTTGCATGGGACCAAAATGCTCGTGTGCTGGAAGTATGGACGAGAGTCGGCTGAAGCTGATCACATTTGCAACCGCAAATATCCCCTCTGCCAAGTTGTGGGGGTCCCAGGAATCCCAGTAGAGACGATCTGCAGAAATATAGATAGGTAAACTTGCAAGATATAATCTGCTTATATACATGTGCATATTGGTGGTACTCTGGTGGTTGGGGGTGAAGGTGGGGGTAGCTGATAGTGGTATTGCATGGCCACCATTCTGTCATGGAGGTTATAAAAGGTTTCACCAATAAACACTCAGTCTCAATGTTTCTGATTGGTTGAGACAGGAGCAAATCTCAGACATGACCAATGGCATCACGTTAGTTCGGATTGAGGCTTCAGAAAAGGTTAATAACCTCTGACACTGGTATTATAAGCTTATACATCATGTACTAGATTACAATGTACATTTTTAAGTTATGGTTATTAATATACGTGTATTGTTACAGGCACTGACTGGCACCCGGGTAGAACCACCGATCTTCCGCAAGTCAGCTAGGTAGCTTCCTCACATGAAGTAATTCGACACCCCAAGTGGGATTCGAACATACAGCGGTCAGGGCCAAGTGATTTGAAGTCAACGACCATAACCACTCGGCCACGGAGGCCCCTAGGCTACAATGTACATGCAGCATTAGTCAAGCAGTCCTGGGTGTTATTGGTTTCACATACTACATACCATGATTACAAGTATCGGTGAAAGTTAGAGATGACAACGATATATGTGGTACTGATCCTGGACAAGTTCACCATTACCTGCAATCAACCAATAGAACTCTTCCTCAGCTTGTTGTACTTGATCTTCCAGCTTGTCCCAGCTACTTTTATCTTTGAAATACTCCAATGCTTGGCTAACCTGAGTACAGTATTTCATTTTAATAGCAAATATGGCAGTCAAAACATGAAAACGTCATTCCGAAGCCGGAGAGCGTGACACAAACTATGATTACAAACGTAATTGATGAATACATAGTTCGCGGCATCCAAAACCATGCGTCGATCCCAGGTTTGACCTTTAATAATATTAACAGTCTTTCAGATGGGACGTGTTAACTGGACTACAGTTCTGTCTGTAAGTACTAACTGGTTATTGAGATACCACTATACGAATTACGAGCCCCGTGTAATGTCCCTATGTGACAAACAATTCACATATTTTTTAATAATCCCTAGTATATATGTATTTATCATATAACTTTGGTTGTATTCAGTGTAATACAGTCATCTCATAATTTATTATATGTACACACGTGTAATAAAAAAAACACCTGTACGGATTCTGATTGGCCAGGTGATATACTGCATGGATATATAGCTTGATTATATGTACTATGTCAGCATGGCCAGGTGATATACTGCATAGATATATAGCTTGTGTATATGTACTATGTCAGCATGGCCAGGTGATATACTGCATAGATATATAGCTTGTGTATATGTACTATGTCAGCATGGCCAGGTGATATACTGCATGCATATATAGCTGGATTATATGTACTATGTCAGCATGGTCAGGTGATATACTGCATGCATATATAGTTGTGTATATGTACTATGTCAGCATGGCCAGGTGATATACTGCATGCATATATAGCTGGATTATATGTACTATGTCAGCATGGCCAGGTGACGTCTGTCTCTTATTGTCATAGCAGATGGCAGCCAGTACTACTACATGTACCTTAATTAGAGTGAGAAACCGGAGTGTGAACGATGTAATATATAAGGTGAGGACGGCAAAGTCTAGGTAATTATATAGAGCCTCGAAGTAGTTGTAAATGCCCTCTGAGTACACTTGCTTCAGCTCCTGCCACAGCATACCTGCAATACAAAATAAGACAAGCTTTGGCTTGCTTTGTTTTGCGTGTTTAAATTAAACTTTATTTATTTTACAACGATTGTGAAGCAAGTTTTAACAACTTATATTAATCACTCTCGTTGGTGCGGATGAAAGCGTATATGTTGTCATTCGTGTGGGAGGAAACCTGAGTACCCGGAGAAAACCCACCTATCCGATCTGGCAACAACCGTACCATCTCACATACTTCCCGGTCCGACCTACAGCTTAGTTCATATGGTGACCCTCCAGCTATTATTGGTGGAGGAATTCCCCAGGAGCCACTCTGAGTGTGTCAGGCTCAGACGGGCACCCGGGTAGAACCACAGATCTTCCGTAAGTCAGCTTAACCGATCGGCAATGGAGAACGTTGTATATGTTATCTAGGTGAGTTTTTGATGTAACAGAGCTGCAAATAAGTCAAAGCGAGTCCATGTCTACACTAACTCATTTGCTTTTTACTAATAACTTGCTTTGAACTTCGTGTACCCCTTTTAGGTCTAAAATAAGGTTTCGCTAAATATTTATGGCTATGCAAATGTGTTTCATGAATGAATTAGTTTTACATTGACCTATATTAACGAACCCACGTAGCATACAGTTAGTTGTTTATTCGGAGAGTTTGACCTATATTAACGAACCCACGTAGCATACAGTTAGTTGTTTATTCGGAGAGTTTGACCTATATTAACGAACCCACGTAGCATAGAGTTAGTTGTTTAATCGGAGGGTTTGACCTATATTAACGACCCCACGTAGCATAGAGTTAGTTGTTTAATCGGAGGGTTTGACCTATATTAACGACCCCACGTAGCATAGAGTTAGTTGTTTAATCGGAGGGTTTGACCTATATTAACGACCCCACGTAGCATACAGTTAGTTGTTTAATCGGAGGGTTTGACCTATATTAACGGCCCCACGTAGCATAGAGTTAGTTGTTTAATCGGAGGGTTTGACCTATATTAACGGCCCCACGTAGCATAGAGTTAGTTGTTTAATCGGAGGGTTTGACCTATATTAACGGCCCCAAGTAGCATAGAGTTAGTTGTTTAATCGGAGGGTTTGACCTATATTAACGGCCCCACGTAGCATAGAGTTAGTTGTTTAATCGGAGGGTTTGACCTATATTAACGGCCCCACGTAGCATAGAGTTAGTTGTTTAATCGGAGGGTTTGACCTATATTAACGGCCCCACGTAGCATAGAGTTAGTTGTTTAATCGGAGGGTTTGACCTATATTAACGGCCCCACGTAGCATAGAGTTAGTTGTTTAATCGGAGGGTTTGACCTATATTAACGGCCCCACGTAGCATAGAGTTAGTTGTTTAATCGGAGGGTTTGACCTATATTAACGGCCCCACGTAGCATAGAGTTAGTTGTTTAATCGGAGGGTTTGACCTATATTAACGGCCCCACGTAGCATAGAGTTAGTTGTTTAATCGGAGGGTTTGACCTATATTAACGGCCCCACGTAGCATAGAGTTAGTTGTTTAATCGGAGGGTTTGACCTATATTAACGGCCCCACGTAGCATAGAGTTAGTTGTTTAATCGGAGGGTTTGACCTATATTAACGGCCCCACGTAGCATAGAGTTAGTTGTTTAATCGGAGGGTTTGACCTATATTAACGGCCCCACGTAGCATACAGTTAGTTGTTTAATCGGAGGGTTTGACCTATATTAACGGCCCCACGTAGCATACAGTTAGTTGTTTAATCGAAGGGTTTGACCTATATTAACGGCCCCACGTAGCATACAGTTAGTTGTTTAATCGAAGGGTTTGACCTATATTAACGGCCCCACGTAGCATACAGTTAGTTGTTTAATCGAAGGGTTTGACCTATATTAACGGCCCCACGTAGCAT
>CM026395.1:57936344-57946830 GCA_014843695.1 Archivesica marissinica
AGTATGACAGTATGTGTAGTATGGTGGATGCCTGATAGTATGACAGTATGTGTAGTATGGTGGATGCCTGATAGTATGACAGTATGTGTAGTATGGTGTATGCCTGATAATATGACAGTATGTGTAGTATGGTGGAGGTCTGATAGTATGACAGTATGTGTAGTATGATGGATGCTAATAGTATGACAGTATGTGTAGTATGGTGGATGCCTGATAGTATGACAGTATGTGTAGTATGGTGGAGCCTGATAGTATGACAGTATGTGTAGTATGGTTGATGCCTGATAGTATGACAGTATGTGTAGTATGGTGGATGCCTGATAGTATGACAGTATGTGTAGTATGGTGGAGGTCTGATAGTATGACAGTATGTGTAGTATGGTGGATGCCTGATAGTATGACAGTATGTGTAGTATGGTGGAGGTCTGATAGTATGACAGTATGTGTAGTATGGTGGATGCCTGATAGTATGACAGTATGTGTAGTATGGTGGATGCCTGATAGTATGACAGTATGTGTAGTATGGTGGAGGCTGATAGTATGACAGTATGTGTAGTATGATGGGGCCTAATAGTATGACAGTATGTGTAGTATGGTGGAGGCCTGATAGTATGACAGTATGTGTAGTATGGTGGAGGTCAAAACAATGTAGTATGGTGGATGCCTGATAGTATGACAGTATGTGTAGTATGGTGGAGGTCTGATAGTATGGCAGTATGTGTAGTATGGTGGATGTCTGATAGTATGGCAGTATGTGTAGTATGGTGGATGCCTGATAGTATGACAGTATGTGTAGTATGGTGGAGGCCTGATAGTATGACAGTATGTGTAGTATGGTGGAGGTCTGATAGTATGACAGTATGTGTAGTATGGTGGAGGCCTGATAGTATGACAGTATGTGTAGTATGGTGGATGCCTGATAGTATGACAGTATGTGTAGTATGGTGGATGCCTGATAGTATGACAGTATGTGTAGTATGGTGGAGGTCTGATAGTATGACAGTATGTGTAGTATGGTGGATGCCTGATAGTATGACAGTATGTGTAGTATGGTGGAGGTCTGATAGTATGCAGTATGTGTAGTATGGTGGATGCCTGATAGTATGACAGTATGTGTAGTATGGTGGAGGCCTGATAGTATGACAGTATGTGTAGTATGGTGGATGCCTGATAGTATGACAGTATGTGTAGTATGGTGGAGGCCTGATAGTATGACAGTATGTGTAGTATGATGGGGGCATAATAGTATGACAGTATGTGTAGTATGGTGGAGGCATACTAGTATGACAGTATGTGTAGTCTGGTGGGGGCATACTAGTATGACAGTATGTGTAGTCTGGTGGGGGCATACTAGTATGACAGTATGTGTAGTATGATGGGGGCATAATAGTATGACAGTATGTGTAGTCTTGTGGATGCCTGATAGTATGACAGTATGTGTAGTCTGGTGGGGACTTAATAGTATGACAGTGTGTGTAGTCTGGTGGGGGTCTAGTGATATGACAGTATATGTAGTATGGTGGAGGCCTAGTGATATGACAGTATGTGTAGTATGGTGGGGGCCTAGTGATATGACAGTATGTGTAGTATGGTGGAGGCCTAGTGATATGACAGTATGTGTAGTATGGATGTGTAGTATGGTGGAGGCCTAATAATATGACAGTATGTGTAGTATGGTGGAGGTCTGATAGTATGACAGTATGTGTAGTATGGTGGATGCCTGATAGTATGACAGTATGTGTAGTATGGTGGAGGTCTGATAGTATGACAGTATGTGTAGTATGGTGGATGTCTGATAGTATGACAGTATGTGTAGTATGGTGGAGGCCTGATAGTATGACAGTATGTGTAGTATGGTGGAGGTCTGATAGTATGACAGTATGTGTAGTATGGTGGAGGCCTGATAGTATGACAGTATGTGTAGTATGGTGGAGGTCTGATAGTATGACAGTATGTGTAGTATGGTGGAGGTCTGATAGTATGACAGTATGTGTAGTATGGTGGATGCCTGATAGTATGACAGTATGTGTAGTATGGTGGAGGTCTGATAGTATGACAGTATGTGTAGTATGGTGGATGTCTGATAGTATGACAGTATGTGTAGTATGGTGGAGGCCTGATAGTATGACAGTATGTGTAGTATGGTGGATGCCTGATAGTATGACAGTATGTGTAGTATGGTGGAGGCCTGATAGTATGACAGTATGTGTAGTATGGTGGATGCCTGATAGTATGACAGTATGTGTAGTATGGTGGATGCCTGATAGTATGACAGTATGTGTAGTATGGTGGATGCCTGATAGTATGACAGTATGTGTAGTATGGTGGAGGTCTGATAGTATGACAGTATGTGTAGTATGGTGGATGCCTGATAGTATGACAGTATGTGTAGTATGGTGGAGGTCTGATAGTATGCAGTATGTGTAGTATGGTGGATGCCTGATAGTATGGCAGTATGTGTAGTATGGTGGATGCCTGATAGTATGGCAGTATGTGTAGTATGGTGGATGCCTGATAGTATGACAGTATGTGTAGTATGGTGGAGGCCTGATAGTATGACAGTATGTGTAGTATGATGGGGGCATACTAGTATGACAGTATGTGTAGTATGGTGGAGGCATACTAGTATGACAGTATGTGTAGTCTGGTGGGGGCATACTAGTATGACAGTATGTGTAGTCTGGTGGGGGCATACTAGTATGACAGTATGTGTAGTATGATGGGGGCATAATAGTATGACAGTATGTGTAGTCTTGTGGATGCCTGATAGTATGACGGTATGTGTAGTCTGGTGGGGACTTAATAGTATGACAGTGTGTGTAGTCTGGTGGGGGTCTAGTGATATGACAGTATATGTAGTATGGTGGAGGCCTAGTGATATGACAGTATGTGTAGTATGGTGGGGGCCTAGTGATATGACAGTATGTGTAGTATGGCGGAGGCCTAGTGATATGACAGTATGTGTAGTATGGTGGGGGCCTAGTGATATGACAGTATGTGTAGTATGGTGTGGGTCTAGTGATATGACAGTATGTGTAGTCTGGTGGGGGTCTAGTGATATGACAGTATGTGTAGTCTGGTGGGTGTCTAGTGATATGACAGTATGTGTAGCCTGGTGGAGGCCTAGTGATATGACAGTATGTGTAGCCTGGTGGGGGTCTAGTGATATGACAGTATGTGTAGTATGGTGGATGCCTGATAGTATGACAGTATGTGTAGTATGGTGGAGGTCTGATAGTATGACAGTATGTGTAGTATGGTGGATGCCTGATAGTATGACAGTATGTGTAGTATGGTGGAGGTCTGATAGTATGGCAGTATGTGTAGTATGGTGGATGTCTGATAGTATGGCAGTATGTGTAGTATGGTGGAGGCCTGATAGTATGACAGTATGTGTAGTATGGTGGAGGTCTGATAGTATGACAGTATGTGTAGTATGGTGGAGGTCTGATAGTATGACAGTATGTGTAGTATGGTGGAGGTCTGATAGTATGACAGTATGTGTAGTATGATGGGGGCATACTAGTATGACAGTATGTGTAGTATGGTGGAGGTCTGATAGTATGACAGTATGTGTAGTATGGTGGAGGTCTGATAGTATGACAGTATGTGTAGTATGGTGGAGGTCTGATAGTATGACAGTATGTGTAGTATGGTGGATGCCTGATAGTATGACAGTATGTGTAGTATGGTGGAGGTCTGATAGTATGACAGTATGTGTAGTATGGTGGATGTCTGATAGTATGACAGTATGTGTAGTATGGTGGAGGCCTGATAGTATGACAGTATGTGTAGTATGGTGGAGGCCTGATAGTATGACAGTATGTGTAGTATGGTGGATGCCTGATAGTATGACAGTATGTGTAGTATGGTGGAGGTCTGATAGTATGACAGTATGTGTAGTATGGTGGATGCCTGATAGTATGGCAGTATGTGTAGTATGGTGGATGCCTGATAGTATGGCAGTATGTGTAGTATGGTGGATGCCTGATAGTATGACAGTATGTGTAGTATGGTGGAGGCCTGATAGTATGACAGTATGTGTAGTATGATGGGGGCATACTAGTATGACAGTATGTGTAGTATGGTGGGGGCATACTAGTATGACAGTATGTGTAGTCTGGTGGGGGCATACTAGTATGACAGTATGTGTAGTCTGGTGGGGGCATACTAGTATGACAGTATGTGTAGTATGATGGGGGCATAATAGTATGACAGTATGTGTAGTCTTGTGGATGCCTGATAGTATGACGGTATGTGTAGTCTGGTGGGGACTTAATAGTATGACAGTGTGTGTAGTCTGGTGGGGGTCTAGTGATATGACTGTATATGTAGTATGGTGGAGGCCTAGTGATATGACAGTATGTGTAGTATGGTGGGGGCCTAGTGATATGACAGTATGTGTAGTATGGTGGAGGCCTAGTGATATGACAGTATTTGTAGTATGGTGGGGGCCTAGTGATATGACAGTATGTGTAGTATGGTGTGGGTCTAGTGATATGACAGTATGTGTAGTCTGGTGGGGGTCTAGTGATATGACATTATGTGTAGTCTGGTGGGTGTCTAGTGATATGACAGTATGTGTAGCCTGGTGGAGGCCTAGTGATATGACAGTATGTGTAGCCTGGTGGGGGTCTAGTGATATGACAGTATGTGTAGTATGGTGGAGGCCTAGTGATATGACAGTATGTGTAGTCTGGTGGAGGCCTAGTGATATGACAGTATACGTGTAGTATGGTGGGGGGCCTACTTGAATAACCGTTACTTGATATTAAATAAAACAATATGATACTAAACAGCTATACAACTGTAGCTGCGACCTCTTATAAAGCCTGCAGGCTTATCATAGTGTACTGTATTGCGGTATGTTGAATAGGCCAAGTACACCGTATACAACATTGCACATATTTGCGTTTTTTAGCTGTGATAAATATTCACGACTATTGTAGGGTCTACCAGTTTCAAATATATATGTAGGTCTGCTCATGTGGTATAATATGTTGTAAAATGTCGTAACAGTCTCACAAAATAGTTGCATTGTTTTTATCTCTCAATTGATAAAGTCTTGACTAAACGGGATGCTCACTATACATGTACATTGTATGTATGTTCCATTTATGTCAAACCCCTTGCGGAGATGTAGCCGTATTTTCCTGGGCTGGATTAGCCAACATAAATGGTTGTCCAGTACTAAACAACGTGTGTGGATTGCATTCCTCAAGAACACTACACACGTGACCTGAGTAATGCGTGACCTACTAAGATCGGCCTTCCGCTGCTTAGTGATGCAACTCTCCACCTGGAATATGTTATACATAAGGCACCAAACATCATGTATAGTGCACCAATAACCATGCACCTTCATCCTAGGACACCACATATATTATTATGATAGAGAGGTTCTATGGTAGAGGTACATGGTTATTAGTGCCAGTGAGTGGTGACGGGTGCGGTTGGCTGAGGAACATTTACGGTGGGACACTTGGTTGGAATGGCTACTACCGATTGCATTTCCTAATCATTTTTGTTTCTAATTTATTGTTATATATATATATTGCTGAATCCTTCCTTCATTATCCCATTTTTTAAGCCATTTTGTTAATTACAATCTATAGTATATTGGGGAGGGCCGTAACTAATGTTGTTAAAACTTGTGGCCCAACCCAGTTGCTTCAACATATATTGACAATCCTTGTACAAACACTGTCACGAATCGTATAGTATGCTTACTTATATCATTTGTTCATTTGTCTTGTATTGTACTTTGTATATATAGAATGAATGCAATAAAATATGATTCAACTAACGTGCCATATACGAGACTTGTGGTGGCTGATAGATAACAGTTCAAGTTCCTGTGCACTGATTGACCATGATAGTCAGTAGTCCAGTGGTTAACACGTTGAACTGCGATCCAGGTGTTTTACGCCGTGTACGTAAACGAACCAGATGAAACTCTGCAAAGGGTCTCTGTCTACAACATGTATCATTGCACTATCCTTAGCCTGGGTTCCAGTCTGTCGATTGTTCACTAATTAACTTCTGGCAAAATGATTATTATCAGACACTGAATAGGGCCCTATTAATGATCTCGGTATTAAAATATATTTATATGACTGACCACAGGGATTCGGCACGTTTGGGGGTACTAGTATATATATATTTAGGTATAATAAGCGTTGAAATAAGCGTTGAAACGAGCGTTCTGATTGGATTATGATTATTCTTTATATATAAAAAAACATCTTGTTACATTCTAATAATCCAATCAGAACGCTCGTTTCAACGCTTATTTCAACGCGAATTGCGCCGCTTTAGAATTTTTCAAAACAAATTGAAAATGCTACGAAATCTCCTTTTGACGTACATTTTTGCCGAATAAACCTACACGTTAGTGGAAACACATTTTATTGATAATGTTATGCACAGTTAAAACTCTCCCGTCGAAGATTTTTTGTTGTTGCTGACAGAACCCGTGTCCTAGTACGGAAATGTGACTTGCTATGGCCAATGTTTGTGGCAATTGTTTGCAAAGTATACATGCATGCAGCTTAAAGTTGTGTTTTATTTGAAGAACAATATAAAGACTCGGGATAGGCGTTATATTTGGACAGCTTTGTACACAATTGTCTCAGATAGGGCCATTTTACTGATCGATGCGAAATCTGACATCCCACAGAGTAGAATCCCTGTACTTAAATATATATACTAGTACCCCCAAACGTGCCGAATCCTTAAATATATATACTAGTACCCCCAAACGTGCCGAATCCCTGTGGTAGTGATGATAAATAAAAACTAATAACTTTTATGTACAGTACAGGTTTTAGCTAATCCAAGATGGCGTCGGAAGAGCAGAAATCTTTTAAGCATGATGTTTTTAGCGATATTGTATCAACACTAATGGCAAATAAGTACTACACACAAATCAAACTACATCTAGACAACATTTCTAGGAAGACAGGGGACGTTCATGATACAGATATGTCAGACAGGTGGTGTTATTGATGTTTGTAATGAGTTTTCGTGATGTACACAAACATCGCAATTTAGTATAATTGTTGTGCAATAATTTAATTGCGTAACGTTCATAGATGTGTAGTGTATTTTAGCTTGAGAATAGAATCTCAGTTCAGTTGTTAAAGATGTCGGGATATCGTTACGTTCGAGTCTCATGACTACTTACTAACATTTCCTCTCTTTCCACTGTTTGGTGAAGTTGATCACTTTAGTCTTTAACTGTTTAATGGCAACGAGGATATCTGATTGGTTTCAGGTATAAATGCGTTGCTACAACAAATTCTTCTGAACACATTTGAACAGTAACATTGAATCATTAAACAGTGTTTTTGTGGTATACAAACTTTCAAAAGTGAAAGTAGGATTTCATATATGGTCATCCGCGCTCCTGAATTGACGTTTGCTTGTCATTGGAGTCAATACTAAACATGTGATACTTTCGCTTAGAGATAATATAACTAAGATTAGGCACACATGTGAGATATCACGGTAAATATGTACCATATCTCGTGTTATTCAGGATAAACGCGTTGTATTACGCATGAATGTCGACCCTATTTACATTATTTTATTATGTCAACAAACCACGTATACGACGTTTTTTTATTTGTTAAAATACTCAGTTTTTGAGGCAAACATTTGGGGGGGGGGGAAATTACCGTATAATAGCAAATTACATTCTGCAGACATTTGCGTTTTCACCGATGTGTCGCTTTAAGTCGAGGATGCAAATTTGTTAATTTATATTGTGATGTGTGAAAAGTCAGATTCAGAGAGGGTGTCATTTTGAACTACAACATACATGTACATAACTCACCACTCAAAACAATAAAATAAGCTACAGTTTGGTAAATTATCTGTCTATCATAAGTAGATGAGGCGTTACATGTGTTTCATCAGCACAGTGTTGGTTTTCTCACAGAGTGGCTCATTGTAGAACTAGAATCTTCAGACAAGATGCGGGAGTTCAGGGTTCATTCTAGGTCAGAATGTTTGGGAGAAGTGAGAAAGTGCGTGATCGCTTCCTTAAATGGTGTTCTTTAATATACTTCTGCAAAATAAGGTTAAAATGCACAGTACAACCATTAAATACAACATTTGAATAGAAGGAGTGCATTATAATGGGCCAGTGTATCTTACTAGACAAAATTTTGTTTGAAAATCGTAAAAATCAAAAAATATATTTAAAAAAAAAATGTTTTTTAGGGAGAAGTGGTGCCCCCAGAGGCGAAGTCAGGGTTCCTAGGGCGACAATTTCGCCCACATCGCCCTCTAAACTGATCCCTGGTACATAACTCACCACTCAAAACAACATTATGGGAAGGGCTGTAAATAATGTTGTCATAACTTGTAGCCCAACCCATTTGCTTTTTCCCCCAGATTAAATAGTATACAGCAATAATAATAAATCCTAATATATTTCATATTGTTTTCTACGTGTTTCATTGTGTGTATAATTGTAATGTAATGTATGAAAAAAATGCAATAAAATATTATTAAATTTAAAACAACATAATGGTGCAAACTAGAATGTTGCACAAATCAAATATCCCCGCACCCAGGACAAGTGAAAAAGAGCTGTCCGACAAGTCATCATATGGACAACTACGTTATTTATGTTTTAGGGGATTTTCTTTCTTAAATAAACAAAGTTTGTCTTTGGGTGAGTCTATATCTTTGGCCGAGTCTTATATCTTTGGGTGAGTCTATATCTTTGGCCGAGTCTTATATCTTTGGGTGAGTCTATATCTTTGGGTGAGTCTATATCTTTGGGCGAGTCTATATCTAATAACCATTATTTAACTAGCTAGCAGCTCATCAGCCGGTCTTATCAGAATAATAACACCTTAACCACTGAGACGGTTGTTTCTTCGACATTGAGCTAAGCATGGCTATATTTCAGATTTTTGTCCTGGGCCAGACAGGATAGTAGCCTGAAGGTTGTGTCTGTTGATGTTCCGGCAAGAATTCTGCCCAGTGATTATGAGGGCAAGTTGCATGATGTGAAGGTTTTTGTGAGATATGGACCAGACGATGCGGTATATGATAACAACAAGGCAATACGAGAACGGGTTTGTTGATTGCAATTTCTCATTAAAAGATATTTTTTTTACAGATTTTCTGAATATCATATGACTAATTTAGTTGGACTGGTAATCCAGGGATCGCAGGTTCAATCCCCCCGTCTGACCCTAATAAAATTAACAGTCTTTCAGATGGGACTTTAAACCAAGGTCTCATGTTGGTGCTTTACACCATGCACGTAAAAGAACCGGAGGAGACTCTGGAATGGGTCTCTGTCTGTATCATTGCACTATCCTCCAAAAATCTAAAATGACTAATCTCTTCAGGAGGCGTCGTTTATATGGGCAACCAGTAGCGACGATAGATAAACGTAAATCACACACAAATTTAAATTGCTGTACAAGATTCATTTTTTGGTTTAAAAGTATAATGAAAACATTTCTGAAATGGTATAAACTTGTTTAATTAATTGGTGGTCATGAGAACGCTGTTGACCCTTTTCCGTTATTCATTCAGACAAATATACAATATGCCTAGGTCTATTGACTGGGAATATCAATTCATCAAATTTGTGGAAGTCTTGGTAGCAGGTGTTAGAAGCCTGGAGTTTGCGCCCGGCTGTAGCTGTTACGATTGTGCACTTAGGCAAGCAAGGCATTTAAATTCCACATTGCCTCTTCTTTCTCCCCCATGGCGATGGATTCCATGAGGAATGAGGTCTCGAGAACGTTTTAACTAATGTTGTAAGAACTTGTATTTGGTTTAAACATATTTATTTTCTATCATGTACATGTATATGATTATTTACAACAATTGAAATATAAGGAATTGGACAGAAAGCTAAACAGCTTATGGTTGACCTCTCTTTAAATGCTTAACTTGTATTTAAACTACATATATATAAACTATCAAAGTTTCTTGATCTCCGCACATCCACCAAATAGCGCGCTCGTTTCTCACCAATGCAACCCGTGTTCGATCCTCGGAACGGGAAGTATGTGAGATGGTACGTGGATCGCCAGATCGGACAGGTGTGTTTTCTCCAGGTACTCCGGTTTCCTCCCACATGAATGACCACATTTATACTTTCATCCTCGCCAACGAGAGTGATTAATATAAGTTGTTAGAACTTGCTTCGCAATCGTTGTAAAATAAATTAAGTTTAACCCTTACCCTCATAGAAGCACCGTGACGCCATTACCAATACGATATACATTAACAATGTAGTGGCCAAACCAATGTTCATAATAAAGGCCAGAATCTCATGTAGTCCCAGTAATATCTATGGAGGTGGAATAGATATGGCGACTACTTATCCACTGCATGATAGCTAAATGGCTGTCGTTTGTATGGAGATATAATAGTATATTAACCTAAATCTCTATGAAGTCCCAGTAATAATTATGGAGGTGGGATAGATATGGCGACTACTTATCCACTG
>CM026395.1:57947830-57973184 GCA_014843695.1 Archivesica marissinica
CCTGGTAGAGTAGTGGTAGTCAAGTGGAAGTCCTGGTAGAGTAGTGGTAGTCAAGTGGAAGTCCTGGTAGAGTAGTTGTAGTCAAGGAGAAGTCCTGGTAGAGTAGTGGTAGTCAAGTGGAAGTCCTGGTAGAGTAGTGGTAGTCAAGGAGAAGTCCTGGTAGAGTAGTGGTAGTCAAGGAGAAGTCCTGGTAGAGTAGTGGTAGTCAAGGAGAAGTCCTGGTAGAGTAGTGGTAGTCAAGGGGAAGTCCTGGTAGAGTAGTGGTAGTCAAGGAGAAGTCCTGGTAGAGTAGTGGTAGTCAAGGAGAAGTCCTGGTAGAGTAGTGGTAGTCAAGGAGAAGTCCTGGTAGAGTAGTGGTAGTCAAGGGGAGGTCCTGGTAGAGTAGTGGTAGTCAAGGGGAAGTCCTGGTAGAGTAGTGGTAGTCAAGGGGAGGTCCTGGTAGAGTAGTGGTGTCAAGGGGAAGTCCTGGTAGAGTAGTGGTAGTCAAGGGGAAGTCCTGGTAGAGTAGTGGTAGTCAAGGAGAAGTCCTGGTAGAGTAGTGGTAGTCAAGGAGAAGTCCTGGTAGAGTAGTGGTAGTCAAGTGGAAGTCCTGGTAGAGTAGTGGTAGTCAAGGGGAAGTCCTGGTAGAGTAGTGGTAGTCAAGGGGAAGTCCTGGTAGAGTAGTGGTAGTCAAGGAGAAGTCCTGGTAGAGTAGTGGTAGTCAAGGGGAAGTCCTGGTAGAGTAGTGGTAGTCCTAGTAGAGTAGTGGTAGTCAAGTGGAAGTCCTGGTAGAGTAGTGGTAGTCAAGGAGAAGTCCTGGTAGAGTAGTGGTAGTCAAGGAGAAGTCCTAGTAGAGTAGTTGTAGTCAAGTGGAAGTCCTGGTAGAGTAGTGGTAGTCAAGGAGAAGTCCTGGTAGAGTAGTGGTAGTCAAGGAGAAGTCCTGGTAGAGTAGTTGTAGTCAAGGAGAAGTCCTGGTAGAGTAGTGGTAGTCAAGGAGAAGTCCTGGTAGAGTAGTGGTAGTCAAGGAGAAGTCCTGGTAGAGTAGTGGTAGTCAGTGGAAGTCCTGGTAGAGTAGTGGTAGTCAAGGGGAAGTCCTGGTAGAGTAGTGGTAGTCAAGTGGAAATCCTGGTAGAGTAGTTGTAGTCAAGGGGAAGTCCTGGTAGAGTAGTGGTAGTCAAGTGGAAGTCCTGGTAGAGTAGTGGTAGTCAAGTGGAAGTCCTGGTAGAGTAGTGGTAGTCAAGGAGAAGTCCTGGTAGAGTAGTGGTAGTCAAGGAGAAGTCCTGGTAGAGTAGTGGTAGTCAAGGGGAAGTCCTGGTAGAGTAGTGGTAGTCAAGGAGAAGTCCTGGTAGAGTAGTGGTAGTCAAGGAGAAGTCCTGGTAGAGTAGTGGTAGTCAAGTGGAAGTCCTGGTAGAGTAGTGGTAGTCAAGGAGAAGTCCTGGTAGAGTAGTGGTAGTCAAGGAGAGGTCCTGGTAGAGTAGTGGTAGTCAAGGAGAAGTCCTGGTAGAGTAGTGGTAGTCAAGGAGAAGTCCTGGTAGAGTAGTGGTAGTCAAGGGGAAGTCCTGGTAGAGTAGTTGTAGTCAAGGAGAAGTCCTGGTAGAGTAGTGGTAGTCAAGGAGAAGTCCTGGTAGAGTAGTGGTAGTCAAGGGGAAGTCCTGGTAGAGTAGTGGTAGTCAAGGAGAAGTCCTGGTAGAGTAGTGGTAGTCAAGGAGAAGTCCTCGTAGAGTAGTGGTAGTCAAGTGGAAGTCCTGGTAGAGTAGTGGTAGTCAAGGGGAGGTCCTAGTAGAGTAGTTGTAGTCAAGGGGAGGTCCTGGTAGAGTAGTGGTAGTCAAGGGGAGGTCCTGGTAGAGTAGTGGTAGTCAAGGGGAGGTCCTGGTAGAGTAGTGGTAGTCAAGGGGAGGTCCTAGTAGAGTAGTTTTGTCAAGGGGAGGTCCTGGTAGAGTAGTGGTAGTCAAGTGGTAGTCCTGGTAGAGTAGTGGTAGTCAAGGAGAAGTCCTGGTAGAGTAGTGGTAGTCAAGGAGAAGTCCTGGTAGAGTAGTGGTAGTCAAGGGGAAGTCCTGGTAGAGTAGTGGTAGTCAAGGAGAAGTCCTGGTAGAGTAGTGGTAGTCAAGGAGAAGTCCTGGTAGAGTAGTGGTAGTCAAGGAGAAGTCCTGGTAGAGTAGTGGTAGTCAAGGGGAGGTCCTGGTAGAGTAGTGGTAGTCCAGTAGAGTAGTGGTAGTCAAGTGGAAGTCCTGGTAGAGTAGTGGTAGTCAAGGAGAAGTCCTGGTAGAGTAGTGGTAGTCAAGTAGAAGTCCTAGTAGAGTAGTTGTAGTCAAGTGGAAGTCCTGGTAGAGTAGTGGTAGTCAAGGAGAAGTCCTGGTAGAGTAGTGGTAGTCAAGGAGAAGTCCTAGTAGAGTAGTTGTAGTCATGGAGAAGTCCTGGTAGAGTAGTGGTAGTCAAGGAGAAGTCCTGGTAGAGTAGTGGTAGTCAAGGAGAAGTCCTGGTAGAGTAGTGGTAGTCAGTGGAAGTCCTGGTAGAGTAGTGGTAGTCAAAGGGAAATACTGGTAGAGTAGTGGTAGTCAAGTGGAAATCCTGGTAGAGTAGTTGTAGTCAAGGGGAAGTCCTGGTAGAGTAGTGGTAGTCAAGTGGAAATCCTAGTAGAGTAGTGGTAGTCAAGTGGAAGTCCTGGTAGAGTAGCTGTAGTCAAGGAGAAGTCCTGGTAGAGTAGTGGTAGTCAAGTGGAAGTCCTAGTAGAGTAGTGGTAGTCAAGGAGAAGTCCTGGTAGAGTAGTGGTAGTCAAGGAGAAGTCCTGGTAGAGTAGTGGTAGTCAAGGAGAAGTCCTGGTAGAGTAGCGGTAGTCAAGTGGAAGTCCTGGTAGAGTAGTGGTAGTCAAGGATAAGTCCTGGTAGAGTAGTGGTAGTCAAGGAGAAGTCCTGGTAGAGTAGTGGTAGTCAAGGGGAGGTCCTAGTAGAGTAGTTGTAGTCAAGGGGAGGTCCTGGTAGAGTAGTGGTAGTCAAGGAGAAGTCCTGGTAGAGTAGTGGTAGTCAAGGAGACATCCTGGTAGAGTAGTGGTAGTCAAGGGGAAGTCCTGGTAGAGTAGTGGTAGTCAAGTGGAAGTCCTGGTAGAGTAGTGGTAGTCAAGGGGAAGTCCTGGTAGAGTAGTGGTAGTCAAGGGAAGTCCTGGTAGAGTAGTGGTAGTCAAGGGAAGTCCTGGTAGAGTAGTGGTAGTCAAGGGGAAGTCCTGGTAGAGTAGTGGTAGTCAAGGGAAGTCCTGGTAGAGTAGTGGTAGTCAAGGGAGTCCTGGTAGAGTAGTGGTAGTCAAGGGAAGTCCTGGTAGAGTAGTGGTAGTCAAGGGGAAGTCCTGGTAGAGTAGTGGTAGTCAAGGGGAAGTCCTGGTAGAGTAGTGGTAGTCAAGGAGAAGTCCTGGTAGAGTAGTGGTAGTCAAGGGGAAGTCCTGGTAGAGTAGTGGTAGTCAATGAGAAGTCCTGGTAGAGTAGTGGTAGTCAAGGAGAAGTCCTGGTAGAGTAGTGGTAGTCAAGGAGAAGTCCTGGTAGAGTAGTGGTAGTCAAGGGGAAGTCCTGGTAGAGTAGTGGTAGTCAAGGAGAAGTCCTGGTAGAGTAGTGGTAGTCAAGGGGAAGTCCTGGTAGAGTAGTGGTAGTCAAGGAAGTCCTGGTAGAGTAGTGGTAGTCAAGGGAAGTCTGTAAGTAGTGGTAGTCAAGGGGAGTCCTGTAGAGTAGTGTGTCAAGGAGAAGTCCTGGTAGAGTAGTGGTAGTCAAGGAGAAGTCCTGGTAGAGTAGTGGTAGTCAAGGAGAAGTCCTGGTAGAGTAGTGGTAGTCAAGTGGAAGTCCTGGTAGAGTAGTGGTAGTCAAGGGGAGGTCCTAGTAGAGTAGTTGTAGTCAAGGGGAGGTCCTGGTAGAGTAGTGGTAGTCAAGGAGAAGTCCTGGTAGAGTAGTGGTAGTCAAGGGGAAGTCCTGGTAGAGTAGTGGTAGTCAAGGGGAAGTCCTAGTAGAGTAGTGGTAGTCAGTGGAAGTCCTGGTAGAGTAGTGGTAGTCAAGGGGAAGTCCTGGTAGAGTAGTGGTAGTCAAGGGGAAGTCCTGGTAGAGTAGTGGTAGTCAAGGGGAAGTCCTGGTAGAGTAGTGGTAGTCAAGGGGAAGTCCTGGTAGAGTAGTGGTAGTCAAGGGGAAGTCCTGGTAGAGTAGTGGTAGTCAAGGGGAAGTCCTGGTAGAGTAGTGGTAGTCAAGGGGAAGTCCTGGTAGAGTAGTGGTAGTCAAGGGGAGGTCCTGGTAGAGTAGTGGTAGTCAAGGGGAAGTCCTGGTAGAGTAGTGGTAGTCAAGGGGAAGTCCTGGTGAGTAGTGGTAGTCCTAGTAGAGTAGTGGTAGTCAAGTGGAAGTCCTGGTAGAGTAGTGGTAGTCAAGGAGAAGTCCTGGTAGAGTAGTGGTAGTCAAGGAGGAGTCCTAGTAGAGTAGTTGTAGTCAAGGAGAAGTCCTGGTAGAGTAGTGGTAGTCAAGGAGAAGTCCTGGTAGAGTAGTGGTAGTCAAGGAGAAGTCCTGGTAGAGTAGTGGTAGTCAGTGGAAGTCCTGGTAGAGTAGTGGTAGTCAAGGGGAAATCCTGGTAGAGTAGTGGTAGTCAAGTGGAAATCCTGGTAGAGTAGTTGTAGTCAAGGGGAAGTCCTGGTAGAGTAGTGGTAGTCAAGTGGAAATCCTAGTAGAGTAGTGGTAGTCAAGTGGAAGTCCTGGTAGAGTAGCTGTAGTCAAGGAGAAGTCCTGGTAGAGTAGTGGTAGTCAAGTGGAAGTCCTAGTAGAGTAGTGGTAGTCAAGGAGAAGTCCTGGTAGAGTAGTGGTAGTCAAGGAGAAGTCCTGGTAGAGTAGTGGTAGTCAAGGAGAAGTCCTGGTAGAGTAGCGGTAGTCAAGTGGATGTCCTGGTAGAGTAGTGGTAGTCAATGAGAAGTCCTGGTAGAGTAGTGGTAGTCAAGGAGAAGTCCTGGTAGAGTAGTGGTAGTCAAGGAGAAGTCCTGGTAGAGTAGTGGTAGTCAAGGGGAAGTCCTGGTAGAGTAGTGGTAGTCAAGGAGAAGTCCTGGTAGAGTAGTGGTAGTCAAGGGGAAGTCCTAGTAGAGTAGTGGTAGTCAATGAGAAGTCCTGGTAGATTAGTGGTAGTCAAAGAGAAATCCTGGTAGAGTATTGGTAGTCAAGGAGAAGTCCTGGTAGAGTAGTGGTAGTCAAGGGGAGGTCCTAGTAGAGTAGTTGTAGTCAAGGGGAGGTCCTGGTAGAGTAGTGGTAGTCATAGGGAGGTCCTGGTTGAGTAGTGGTAGTCAAGGGGAAGTGCTGGTAGAGTAGTGATAGTCAAGGGGAAGTCCTGGTAGATGTAGTCAAGGGGAAGTCCTGGTAGAGTAGTGGTAATCAAGGAGAAGTCCTGGTAGAGTAGTGGTAGTCAAGGAGAAGTCCTGGTAGAGTAGTGGTAGTCAAGGGGAGGTCCTGGTAGAGTAGTGGTAGTCAAGGGGAAGTCCTGGTAGAGTAGTGGTAGTCAAGGGGAAGTCCTGGTAGAGTAGTGGTAGTCAAGGGGAAGTCCTGGTAGAGTAGTGGTAGTCAAGGGGAGGTCCTGGTAGAGTAGTGGTAGTCAAGGGGAAGTCCTGGTAGAGTAGTGGTAGTCAAGGGGAAGTCCTGGTAGAGTAGTTGTAGTCAAGGGGAAGTCCTGGTAGAGTAGTGGTAGTCAAGTGGAAGTCATGGTAGAGTAGTTGTAGTCAAGGAGAAGTCCTGGTAGAGTAGTGGTAGTCCTAGTAGAGTAGTGGTAGTCAAGTGGAAGTCCTGGTAGAGTAGTGGTAGTCAAGGAGAAGTCCTAGTAGAGTAGTTGTAGTCAAGTGGAAGTCCTGGTAGAGTAGTGGTAGTCAAGGAGAAGTCCTGGTAGAGTAGTGGTAGTCAAGGAGAAGTCCTAGTAGAGTAGTTGTAGTCATGGAGAAGTCCTGGTAGAGTAGTGGTAGTCAAGGAGAAGTCCTGGTAGAGTAGTGGTAGTCAAGGAGAAGTCCTGGTAGAGTAGTGGTAGTCAGTTGAAGTCCTGGTAGAGTAGTGGTAGTCAAGGGGAAATCCTGGTAGAGTAGTGGTAGTCAAGTGGAAATCCTGGTAGAGTAGTTGTAGTCAAGGGGAAGTCCTGGTAGAGTAGTGGTAGTCAAGTGGAAATCCTAGTAGAGTAGTGGTAGTCAAGTGGAAGTCCTGGTAGAGTAGCTGTAGTCAAGGAGAAGTCCTAGTAGAGTAGTGGTAGTCAAGTGGAAGTCCTAGTAGAGTAGTGGTAGTCAAGGAGAAGTCCTGGTAGAGTAGTGGTAGTCAAGGGGAAGTCCTGGTAGAGTAGTGGTAGTCAATGAGAAGTCCTGGTAGAGTAGTGGTAGTCAAGGAGAAATCCTGGTAGAGTAGTGGTAGTCAAGGAGAAGTCCTGGTAGAGTAGTGGTAGTCAAGTGGAAGTCCTGGTAGAGTAGTGGTAGTCAAGGGGAGGTCCTAGTAGAGTAGTTGTAGTCAGGGGAGCCTGGTGAGTAGTGGTAGTCAGTCCTGTAGAGTAGTGGTAGTCAAGGGGAAGTCTGGTAGAGTAGTGTAGTCAAGGGGAAGTCCTGGTAGATGTAGTCAAGGGGAAGTCCTGGTAGAGTAGTGGTAGTCAAGGAGAAGTCCTGGTAGAGTAGTGGTAGTCAAGGAGAAGTCCTGGTAGAGTAGTGGTAGTCAAGGGGAGGTCCTGGTAGAGTAGTGGTAGTCAAGGGGAAGTCCTGGTAGAGTAGTGGTAGTCAAGGGGAAGTCCTGGTAGAGTAGTTGTAGTCAAGGGGAAGTCCTGGTAGAGTAGTGGTAGTCAAGGGGAGGTCCTGGTAGAGTAGTGGTAGTCAAGGGGAAGTCCTGGTAGAGTAGTGGTAGTCAAGGGGAAGTCCTGGTAGAGTAGTTGTAGTCAAGGGGAAGTCCTGGTAGAGTAGTGGTAGTCAAGTGGAAGTCCTGGTAGAGTAGTGGTAGTCAAGGAGAAGTCCTGGTAGAGTAGTGGTAGTCAAGGAGAAGTCCTAGTAGAGTAGTGGTAGTCAAGTGGAAGTCCTGGTAGAGTAGTGGTAGTCAAGGAGAAGTCCTGGTAGAGTAGTGGTAGTCAAGGGGAGGTCCTAGTAGAGTAGTTGTAGTCAAGGGGAGGTCCTGGTAGAGTAGTGGTAGTCAAGGAGAAGTCCTGGTAGAGTAGTGGTAGTCAAGGAGAAGTCCTGGTAGAGTAGTGGTAGTCAAGGGGAAGTCCTGGTAGAGTAGTGGTAGTCAAGTGGAAGTCCTGGTAGAGTAGTGGTAGTCAAGGGGAAATCCTGGTAGAGTAGTGGTAGCAAGTGGAAATCCTGGTAGAGTAGTTGTAGTCAAGGGGAAGTCCTGGTAGAGTAGTGGTAGTCAAGTGGAAATCCTAGTAGAGTAGTGGTAGTCAAGTGGAAGTCCTGGTAGAGTAGCTGTAGTCAAGGAGAAGTCCTGGTAGAGTAGTGGTAGTCAAGTGGAAGTCCTGGTAGAGTAGTGGTAGTCAAGGAGAGGTCCTGGTAGAGTAGTGGTAGTCAAGGAGAAGTCCTGGTAGAGTAGTGGTAGTCAAGGAGAAGTCCTGGTAGAGTAGTGTAGTCAGGAGAAGTCCTGGTAGAGTAGTTGTAGTCAAGGAGAAGTCCTGGTAGAGTAGCGGTAGTCAAGGGGAAGTCCTGGTAGAGTAGTGGTAGTCAAGGGGAAGTCCTGGTAGAGTAGTGGTAGTCAAGGATAAGTCCTGGTAGAGTAGTGGTAGTCAAGGAGAAGTCCTCGTATAGTAGTGGTAGTCAAGTGGAAGTCCTGGTAGAGTAGTGGTAGTCAAGGGGAGGTCCTAGTAGAGTAGTTGTTGTCAAGGCGAGGTTCTGGTAGAGTAGTGGTAGTCAAGGGGAGGTCCTGGTAGAGTAGTGGTAGTCAAGGGGAGTCCTTGTAGAGTAGTGGTAGTCAAGGGGAAGTCCTAGTAGAGTAGTTTTTGTCAAGGGGAGGTCCTCGTAGAGTAGTGGTAGTCAAGGGAAGTCCTGGTAGAGTAGTGGTAGTCAAGGAGAAGTCCTGGTAGAGTAGTGGTAGTCAAGGAGAAGTCCTGGTAGAGTAGTGGTAGTCAAGTGGAAGTCCTGGTAGAGTAGTTGTAGTCAAGGAGAAGTCCTGGTAGAGTAGTGGTAGTCAAGGAGAAGTCCTAGTAGAGTAGTTGTAGTCAAGTGGAAGTCCTGGTAGAGTAGTGGTAGTCAAGGAGAAGTCCTGGTAGAGTAGTGGTAGTCAAGGGGAGGTCCTAGTAGAGTAGTTGTAGTCAAGGGGAGGTCCTGGTAGAGTAGTGGTAGTCAAGGAAAAGTCCTGGTAGAGTAGTGGTAGTCAAGGAGACATCCTGGTAGAGTAGTGGTAGTCAAGGGGAAGTCCTGGTAGAGTAGTGGTAGTCAAGTGGAAGTCCTGGTAGAGTAGTGGTAGTCAAGGGGAAATCCTGGTAGAGTAGTGGTAGCCAAGTGGAAATCCTGGTAGAGTAGTTGTAGTCAAGGGGAAGTCCTGGTAGATTAGTGGTAGTCAAGTGTAAATCCTAGTAGAGTAGTGGTAGTCAAGTGGAAGTCCTGGTAGAGTAGCTGTAGTCAAGGAGAAGTCCTGGTAGAGTAGTGGTAGTCAAGTGGAAGTCCTGGTAGAGTAGTGGTAGTCAAGGAGAGGTCCTGGTAGAGTAGTGGTAGTCAAGGAGAAGTCCTGGTAGAGTAGTGATAGTCAAGGAGAAGTCCTGGTAGAGTAGTGCTAGTCGAGGAGAAGTCATGGTAGAGTAGTTGTAGTCAAGGAGAAGTCCTGGTAGAGTAGCGGTAGTCAAGGGGAAGTCCTGGTAGAGTAGTGGTAGTCAAGGGGAAGTCCTGGTAGAGTAGTGGTAGTCAAGGATAAGTCCTGGAAGAGTAGTGGTAGTCAAGGAGAAGTCCTCGTATAGTAGTGGTAGTCAAGTGGAAGTCCTGGTAGAGTAGTGGTAGTCAAGGGAGGTCCTAGTAGAGTAGTTGTTGTCAAGGCGAGGTTCTGGTAGAGTAGTGGTAGTCAAGGGGAGGTCCTGGTAGAGTAGTGGTAGTCAAGGGGAGGTCCTTGTAGAGTAGTGGTAGTCAAGGGGAGGTCCTAGTAGAGTAGTTGTTGTCAAGGGGAGGTCCTCGTAGAGTAGTGGTAGTCAAGTGGTAGTCCTGGTAGAGTAGTGGTAGTCAAGGAGAAGTCCTGGAAGAGTAGTCAAGGAGAAGTCCTGGTAGAGTAGTGGTAGTCAAGGAGAAATCCTGGTAGAGTAGTGGTAGTCAAGGAGACGTCCTGGTAGAGTAGTGGTAGTCAAGTGGAAGTCCTGGTAGAGTAGTGGTAGTCAAGGAGAAGTCCTGGTAGAGTAGTGGTAGTCAAGAGGAGGTCCTGGTAGAGTAGTGGTAGTCAAGGGGAAGTCCTGGTAGAGTAGTGGTAGTCAAGGGGAAGTTCTGGTAGAGTAGTGGTAGTCAAGGGGAAGTCCTGGTAGAGTAGTGGTAGTCAAGGGGAAGTCCTGGTAGAGTAGTTGTAGTCAAGGGGAAGTCCTGATAGAGTAGTGGTAGTCAAGTGGATGTCCTGGTAGAGTAGTTGTAGTCAAGGAGAAGTCCTGGTAGAGTAGTGGTAGTCCTAGTAAAGTAGTGGTAGTCAAGTGGAAGTCCTGGTAGATTAGTGGTTGTCAAGTGGAAATCCTAGTAGAGTAGTGGTAGTCAAGTGGAAGTCCTGGTAGAGTAGCTGTAGTCAAGGAGAAGTCCTGGTAGAGTAGTGGTAGTCAAGTGGAAGTCCTAGTAGAGTAGTGGTAGTCAAGGAGAAGTCCTGGTATAGAAGTGGTAGTCAAGGAGAGGTCCTGGTAGAGTAGTGGTAGTCAAGGAGAAGTCCTGGTAGAGTAGTGATAGTCAAGGAGAAGTCCTGGTAGAGTAGTGCTAGTCGAGAAGTCATGGTAGAGTAGTTGTAGTCAAGGAGAAGTCCTGGTAGAGTAGCGGTAGTCAAGGAGAAGTCCTGGTAGAGTAGTGGTAGTCAAGGGGAAGTCCTGGTAGAGTAGTGGTAGTCAAGGATAAGTCCTGGAAGGGAAGTGGTAGTCAAGGAGAAGTCCTCGTATAGTAGTGGTAGTCAAGTGGAAGTCCTGGTAGAGTAGTGGTAGTCAAGGGGAGGTCCTAGTAGAGTAGTTGTTGTCAAGGCGAGGTTCTGGTAGAGTAGTGGTAGTCAAGGGGAGGTCCTGGTAGAGTAGTGGTAGTCAAGGGGAGGTCCTTGTAGAGTAGTGGTAGTCAAGGGGAGGTCCTAGTAGAGTAGTTTTTGTCAAGGGGAGGTCCTGGTAGAGTAGTGGTAGTCAAGTGGTAGTCCTGGTAGAGTAGTGGTAGTCAAGGAGAAGTCCTAGTAGAGTAGTGGTAGTCAAGGAGAAGTCCTGGTAGAGAAGTGGTAGTCAAGGAGAAATCCTGGTAGAGTAGTGGTAGTCAAGGAGACGTCCTGGTAGAGTAGTGGTAGTCAAGTGGAAGTCCTGGTAGAGTAGTGGTAGTCAAGGGGAAGTCCTGGTAGAGTAGTGGTAGTCAAGGGGAAGTCCTGGTAGAGTAGTGGTAGTCAAAGGGAAGTCCTGGTAGAGTAGTTGTAGTCAAGGGGAAGTCCTGGTAGAGTAGTGGTAGTCAAGTGGAAGTCCTGGTAGAGTAGTGGTAGTCAAGGAGAAGTCCTGGTAGAGTATGGTAGTCAAGTAGAAGTCCTAGTAGAGTAGTGGTAGTCAAGTGGAAGTCCTGGTAGAGTAGTGGTAGTCAAGGAGAAGTCCTGGTAGAGTAGTGGTAGTCAAGGAGAAGTCCTAGTAGAGTAGTTGTAGTCAAGGAGAAGTCCTGGTAGAGTAGTGGTAGTCAAGGAGAAGTCCTGGTAGAGTAGTGGTAGTCAAGGAGAAGTCCTGGTAGAGTAGTGGTAGTCAGTGGAAGTCCTGGTAGAGTAGTGGTAGTCAAGGGAAATCTGGTAGAGTAGTGGTAGTCAAGTGAAGTCCTGGTAGAGTAGTTGTAGTCAAGGGAAGTCCTGGTAGAGTAGTGGTAGTCAAGTGGAAATCCTGGTAGAGTAGTGGTAGTCAAGGGGAAGTCCTGGTAGAGTAGTGGTAGTCAAGGAGAAGTCCTGGTAGAGTAGTGGTAGTCAAGTGGAAGTCCTAGTAGAGTAGTAGTAGTCAAGGAGAAGTCCTGGTAGAGTAGTGGTAGTCAAGGAGAAGTCCTGGTAGAGTAGTGGTAGTCAAGTGGAAGTCCTGGTAGAGTAGTGGTAGTCAAGGAGAAGTCCTGGTAGAGTAGTGGTAGTCAAGGAGAAGTCCTGGTAGAGTAGCGGTAGTCAAGTGGAAGTCCTGGTAGAGTAGTGGTAGTCAAGGATAAGTCCTGGTAGAGTAGTGGTAGTCAAGGAGAAGTCCTGGTAGAGTAGTGGTAGTCAAGGGGAGTCCTAGTAGAGTAGTTGTAGTCAAGGGGAGGTCCTGGTAGAGTAGTGGTAGTCAAGGAAAAGTCCTGGTAGAGTAGTGGTAGTCAAGGAGACATCCTGGTAGAGTAGTGGTAGTCAAGGGGAAGTCCTGGTAGAGTAGTGGTAGTCAAGTGGAAGTCCTGGTAGAGTAGTGGTAGTCAAGGGGAAATCCTGGTAGAGTAGTGGTAGCCAAGTGGAAATCCTGGTAGAGTAGTTGTAGTCAAGGGGAAGTCCTGGTAGATTAGTGGTAGTCAAGTGGAAATCCTAGTAGAGTAGTGGTAGTCAAGTGGAAGTCCTGGTAGAGTAGCTGTAGTCAAGGAGAAGTCCTGGTAGAGTAGTGGTAGTCAAGTGGAAGTCCTAGTAGAGTAGTGGTAGTCAAGGAGAAGTCCTGGTAGAGTAGTGGTAGTCAAGGAGAGGTCCTGGTAGAGTAGTGGTAGTCAAGGAGAAGTCCTGGTAGAGTAGTGATAGTCAAGGAGAAGTCCTGGTAGAGTAGTGCTAGTCGAGGAGAAGTCATGGTAGAGTAGTTGTAGTCAAGGAGAAGTCCTGGTAGAGTAGCGGTAGTCAAGGAGAAGTCCTGGTAGAGTAGTGGTAGTCAAGGGGAAGTCCTGGTAGAGTAGTGGTAGTCAAGGATAAGTCCTGGTAGAGTAGTGGTAGTCAAGGAGAAGTCCTCGTATAGTAGTGGTAGTCAAGTGGAAGTCCTGGTAGAGTAGTGGTAGTCAAGGGGAGGTCCTAGTAGAGTAGTTGTTGTCAAGGCGAGGTTCTGGTAGAGTAGTGGTAGTCAAGGGGAGGTCCTGGTAGAGTAGTGGTAGTCAAGGGGAGGTCCTTGTAGAGTAGTGGTAGTCAAGGGGAGGTCCTAGTAGAGTAGTTTTTGTCAAGGGGAGGTCCTTGTAGAGTAGTGGTAGTCAAGTGGTAGTCCTGGTAGAGTAGTGGTAGTCAAGGAGAAGTCCTGGTAGAGTAGTGGTAGTCAAGGAGAAGTCCTGGTAGAGTAGCGGTAGTCAAGTGGAAGTCCTGGTAGAGTAGTGGTAGTCAAGGATAAGTCCTGGTAGAGTAGTGGTAGTCAAGGAGAAGTCCTGGTAGAGTAGTGGTAGTCAAGGAGAAGTCCTGGTAGAGTAGTGGTAGTCAATGGGAGGTCCTGGTAGAGTAGTGGTAGTCATAGTAGAGTAGTGGTAGTCAAGTGGAAGTCCTGGTAGAGTAGTGGTAGTCAAGGAGAAGTCCTGGTAGAGTAGTGGTAGTCAAGTGGAAGTCCTGGTAGAGTAGTGGTAGTCAAGGAGAAGTCCTGGTAGAGTAGTGGTAGTCAAGGAGAAGTCCTGGTAGAGTAGTGGTAGTCAAGGAGAAGTCCTGGTAGAGTAGTGGTAGTCAAGGAGAAGTCCTGGTAGAGTAGTGGTAGTCAGTGGAAGTCCTGGTAGAGTAGTGGTAGTCAAGGGGAAATCCTGGTAGAGTAGTGGTAGTCAAGTGGAAGTCCTGGTAGAGTAGTTGTAGTCAAGGGGAAGTCCTGGTAGAGTAGTGGTAGTCAAGTGGAAATCCTAGTAGAGTAGTGGTAGTCAAGTGGAAGTCCTGGTAGAGTAGCTGTAGTCAAGGAGAAGTCCTGGTAGAGTAGTGGTAGTCAAGTGGAAGTCCTAGTAGAGTAGTGGTAGTCAAGGAGAAGTCCTGGTAGAGTAGTGGTAGTCAAGGAGAAGTCCTGGTAGAGTAGTGGTAGTCAAGGAGAAGTCCTGGTAGAGTAGTGGTAGTCAAGGGAAGTCCTGGTAGAGTAGTGGTAGTCAAGGGGAAGTCCTGGTAGAGTAGTGGTAGTCAAGGAGAAGTCCTGGTAGAGTAGTGGTAGTCAAGGGAAGTCGGAGTAGTGGTGTCAAGGAGTCCTGTAGAGTAGTGGTAGTCAAGGGAGTCTGGTAGAGTAGTGGTAGTCAAGGAGAAGTCCTGGTAGAGTAGTGGTAGTCAAGGAGAAGTCCTGGTAGAGTAGTGGTAGTCAAGGGGAAGTCCTGGTAGAGTAGTGGTAGTCAAGGGGAAGTCCTGGTAGAGTAGTGGTAGTCAAGGGGAAGTCCTGGTAGAGTAGTGGTAGTCAAGGAGAAGTCCTGGTAGAGTAGTGGTAGTCAAGGAGAAGTCCTGGTAGAGTAGTGGTAGTCAAGTGGAAGTCCTGGTAGAGTAGTGGTAGTCAAGGGGAAGTCCTGGTAGAGTAGTTGTTGTCAAGGCGAGGTTCTGGTAGAGTAGTGGTAGTCAAGGGGAGGTCCTGGTAGAGTAGTGGTAGTCAAGGGGAGGTCCTGGTAGAGTAGTGGTAGTCAAGGGGAGGTCCTAGTAGAGTAGTTTTTGTCAAGGGGAGGTCCTGGTAGAGTAGTGGTAGTCAAGTGGTAGTCCTGGTAGAGTAGTGGTAGTCAAGGAGAAGTCCTGGTAGAGTAGTGGTAGTCAAGGAGAAGTCCTGGTAGAGTAGTGGTAGTCAAGTGGAAGTCCTGGTAGAGTAGTGGTAGTCAAGTGGAAGTCCTAGTAGAGTAGTTGTTGTCAAGGCGAGGATCTGGTAGAGTAGTGGTAGTCAAGGGGAGGTCCTCGTAGAGTAGTGGTAGTCAAGGGGAGGTCCTTGTAGAGTAGTGGTAGTCAAGGGGAGGTCCTAGTAGAGTAGTTTTTGTCAAGGGGAGGTCCTTGTAGAGTAGTGGTAGTCAAGTGGTAGTCCTGGTAGAGTAGTGGTAGTCAAGGAGAAGTCCTGGTAGAGTAGTGGTAGTCAAGGAGAAGTCCTGGTAGAGTAGCGGTAGTCAAGTGGAAGTCCTGGTAGAGTAGTGGTAGTCAAGGATAAGTCCTGGTAGAGTAGTGGTAGTCAAGGAGAAGTCCTGGTAGAGTAGTGGTAGTCAAGGAGAAGTCCTGGTAGAGTAGTGGTAGTCAATGGGAGGTCCTGGTAGAGTAGTGGTAGTCCTAGTAGAGTAGTGGTAGTCAAGTGGAAGTCCTGGTAGAGTAGTGGTAGTCAAGGAGAAGTCCTGGTAGAGTAGTGGTTGTCAAGTAGAAGTCCTAGTAGAGTAGTTGTAGTCAAGTGGAAGTCCTGGTAGAGTAGTGGTAGTCAAGGAGAAGTCCTGGTAGAGTAGTGGTAGTCAAGGAGAAGTCCTAGTAGAGTAGTTGTAGTCATGGAGAAGTCCTGGTAGAGTAGTGGTAGTCAAGGAGAAGTCCTGGTAGAGTAGTGGTAGTCAAGGAGAAGTCCTGGTAGAGTAGTGGTAGTCAGTGGAAGTCCTGGTAGAGTAGTGGTAGTCAAAGGGAAATACTGGTAGAGTAGTGGTAGTCAAGTGGAAATCCTGGTAGAGTAGTTGTAGTCAAGGGGAAGTCCTGGTAGAGTAGTGGTAGTCAAGTGGAACTCCTAGTAGAGTAGTGGTAGTCAAGTGGAAGTCCTGGTAGAGTAGCTGTAGTCAAGGAGAAGTCCTGGTAGAGTAGTGGTAGTCAAGTGGAAGTCCTAGTAGAGTAGTAGTAGTCAAGGAGAAGTCCTGGTAGAGTAGTGGTAGTCAAGGAGAAGTCCAGGTAGAGTAGCGGTAGTCAAGTGGAAGTCCTGGTAGAGTAGTGGTAGTCAAGGAGAAGTCCTGGTAGAGTAGTGGTAGTCAAGGAGAAGTCCAGGTAGAGTAGCGGTAGTCAAGTGGAAGTCCTGGTAGAGTAGTGGTAGTCAAGGATAAGTCCTGGTAGAGTAGTGGTAGTCAAGGAGAAGTCCTGGTAGAGTAGTGGTAGTCAAGGGGTAGTCCTAGTAGAGTAGTTGTAGTCAAGGGGAGGTCCTGGTAGAGTAGTGGTAGTCAAGGAAAAGTCCTGGTTAAGTAGTGGTAGTCAAGGAGACATCCTGGTAGAGTAGTGGTAGTCAAGGGGAAGTCCTGGTAGAGTAGTGGTAGTCAAGTGGAAGTCCTGGTAGAGTAGTGGTAGTCAAGGGGAAATCCTGGTAGAGTAGTGGTAGCCAAGTGGAAATCCTGGTAGAGTAGTTGTAGTCAAGGGGAAGTCCTGGTAGAGTAGTGGTAGTCAAGTGGAAATCCTAGTAGAGTAGTGGTAGTCAAGTGGAAGTCCTGGTAGAGTAGCTGTAGTCAAGGAGAAGTCTGGTAGAGTAGTGGTAGTCAAGGGAAGTCCTGGTAGAGTAGTGGTAGTCAAGGAGAAGTCCTGGTAGAGTAGTGGTAGTCAAGGAGAAGTCCTGGTAGAGTAGTGGTAGTCAAGGGTAGGTCCTGGTAGAGTAGAGGTAGTCAAGGGGAAGTCCTGGTAGAGTAGTGGTAGTCAAGGGGAAGTCCTGGTAGAGTAGTTGTAGTCAAGGGGAAGTCCTGGTAGAGTAGTGGTAGTCAAGGGGAGGTCCTGGTAGAGTAGTGGTAGTCAAGGGGAAGTCCTGGTAGAGTAGTGGTAGTCAAGGGGAAGTCCTGGTAGAGTAGTGGTAGTCAAGGGGAAGTCCTGGTAGAGTAGTGGTAGTCAAGTGGAAGTCATGGTAGAGTAGTTGTAGTCAAGGAGAAGTCCTGGTAGAGTAGTGGTAGTCCTGGTAGAGTAGTGGTAGTCAAGGAGAAGTCCTGGTAGAGTAGTGGTAGTCAAGGGGAGGTCCTGGTAGAGTAGTGGTAGTCAAGGGGAGGTCCTAGTAGAGTATTTTGTCAAGGGGAGTCCTGGTAGAGTAGTGGTAGTCAAGTGGTAGTCCTGGTAGAGTAGTGGTAGTCAAGGAGAAGTCCTGGTAGAGTAGTGGTAGTCAAGGAGAAATCCTGGTAGAGTAGTGGTAGTCAAGGAGAAGTCCTGGTAGAGTAGTGGTAGTCAAGTGGAAGTCCTGGTAGAGTAGTGGTAGTCAAGGGGAGGTCCTGTAGAGTAGTGGTAGTCAAGGGGAAGTGCTGGTAAAGTAGTGATAGTCAAGGGGGGTCCTGGTAGAGTATGGTCGTCAAGGGGAAGTCCTGGTAGAGTAGTGGTAGTCAAGGGAAAGTCCTGGTAGAGTAGTTGTAGTCAAGGGGAAGTTCTGGTAGAGTAGTGGTAGTCAAGGGGAGGTCCTGGTAGAGTAGTGGTAGTCAAGGGGAAGTCCTGGTAGAGTAGTGGTAGTCAAGGGGAAGTCCTGGTAGAGTAGTTGTAGTCAAGGAGAAGTCCTGGTAGAGTAGTGGTAGTCAAGTGGAAGTCCTGGTAGAGTAGTGGTAGTCAAGGAGAAGTCCTGGTAGAGTAGTGGTAGTCAGTGGAAGTCCTGGTAGAGTAGTGGTAGTCATGGGGAAATCCTGGTAGAATTGTGGTAGTCAAGTGGAAATCCTGGTAGAGTAGTTGTAGTCAAGGGGAAGTCCTGGTAGAGTAGTGGTAGTCAAGTGGAAATCCTAGTAGAGTAATGGTAGTCAAGTGGAAGTCCTGGTAGAGTAGTTGTAGTCAAGGAGAAGTCCTGGTAGAGTAATGGAAGTCCTGGTAGAGTAGTGGTAGTTAAGGAGAAGTCCTGGTAGAGTAGTGGTAGTCAAGGAGAAGTCCTACTAGAGTATTGGTAGTCAAGGAGAAGTCCTGGTAGAGTAGCGGTAGTCAAGTGGAAGTCCTGGTAGAGTAGTTGTAGTCAAAGACATTAAGTAAAGCAAAGGAACATTTCCAAGACATTAAGTAAAACAAAAGAACATTTCCAAGACATTAAGTAAAGCAAAGGAACATTTCCCAGACATTAAGTAAAGCAAAGGAACATTTCCAAGACATTAAGTAAAGCAAAGGAACATTTCCAAGACATTAAGTAAAGCAAAGGAACATTTCCAAGACATTAAGTAAAGCAAAGGAACATTTCCAAGACATTAAGTAAAGCAAAGGAACATTTCCCAGACATTAAGTAAAGCAAAGGAACATTTCCAAGACATTAAGTAAAGCAAAGGAACATTTCCAAGACATTAAGTAAAACAAAAGAACATTTCCAAGACATTAAGTAAAGCAAAGGAACATTTCCAAGACATTAAGTAAAACAAAGGAACATTTCCAAGACATTAAGTAAAGCAAAGGAACATTTCCAAGACATTAAGTAAAACAAAAGAACATTTCCAAGACATTAAGTAAAACAAAAGAACATTTCCAAGACATTAAGTAAAACAAAAGAACATTTCCAAGACATTAAGTAAAACAAAGGAACATTTCCAAGACATTAAGTAAAACAAAGGAACATTTCCAAGACATTAAGTAAAGCAAAGGAACATTTCCAAGACATTAAGTAAAGAAAAGAACATTTCCAAGACATTAAGTAAAACAAAGGAACATTTCCAAGACATTAAGTAAAACAAAGGAACATTTCCAAGACATTAAGTAAAGCAAAGGAACATTTCCAAGACATTAAGTAAACAAAAGAACATTTCCAAGACATTAAGTAAAACAAAAGAACATTTCCAAGACATTAAGTAAAACAAAAGAACATTTCCAAGACATTAAGTAAAACAAAGGAACATTTCCAAGACATTAAGTAAAGCAAAGGAACATTTCCAAGACATTAAGTAAAGCAACGGAACATTTCCAAGACATTAAGTAAAGCAAAGGAACATTTCCAAGACATTAAGTAAAGCAAAGGAACATTTCCAAGACATTAAGTAAAGCAAAGGAACATTTCCAAGACATTAAGTAAAGCAAAGGAACATTTCCCAGACATTAAGTAAAGCAACGGAACATTTCCAAGACATTAAGTAAAGCAAAGGAACATTTCCAAGACATTAAGTAAAACAAAAGAACATTTCCAAGACATTAAGTAAAGCAAAGGAACATTTCCAAGACATTAAGTAAAGCAAAGGAACATTTCCAAGACATTAAGTAAAACAAAGGAACATTTCCAAGACATTAAGTAAAGCAAAAGAACATTTCCAAGACATTAAGTAAAACAAAAGAACATTTCCAAGACATTAAGTAAAACAAAAGAACATTTCCAAGACATTAAGTAAAACAAAGGAACATTTCCAAGACATTAAGTAAAACAAAAGAACATTTCCAAGACATTAAGTAAAGCAAAGGAACATTTCCAAGACATTAAGTAAAACAAAAGAACATTTCCAAGACATTAAGTAAAACAAAGGAACATTTCCAAGACATTAAGTAAAGCAAAAGAACATTTCCAAGACATTAAGTAAAGCAAAAGAACATTTCCAAGACATTAAGTAAAACAAAAGAACATTTCCAAGACATTAAGTAAAACAAAAGAACATTTCCAAGACATTAAGTAAAACAAAAGAACATTTCCAAGACATTAAGTAAAACAAAAGAACATTTCCAAGACATTAAGTAAAACAAAAGAACATTTCCAAGACATTAAGTAAAACAAAGGAACATTTCCAAGACATTAAGTAAAGCAAAGGAACATTTCCAAGACATTAAGTAAAGAAAAACATTTCCAATACATTAAGTAAAGCAAAGGAACATTTCCAAGACATTAAGTAAAGCAAAGGAACATTTCCAAGACATTAAGTAAAACAAAGGAACATTTCCAAGACATTAAGTAAAACAAAAGAACATTTCCAAGACATTAAGTAAAACAAAAGAACATTTCCAAGACATTAAGTAAAACAAAGGAACATTTCCAAGACATTAAGTAAAACAAAAGAACATTTCCAAGACATTAAGTAAAACAAAAGAACATTTCCAAGACATTAAGTAAAGCAAAGGAACATTTCCAAGACATTAAGTAAAGCAACGGAACATTTCCAAGACATTAAGTAAAGCAAAGGAACATTTCCAAGACATTAAGTAAAGCAAAGGAACATTTCCAAGACATTAAGTAAAGCAAAGGAACATTTCCAAGACATTAAGTAAAGCAAAGGAACATTTCCCAGACATTAAGTAAAGCAAAGGAACATTTCCAAGACATTAAGTAAAGCAAAGGAACATTTCCAAGACATTAAGTAAAACAAAAGAACATTTCCAAGACATTAAGTAAAACAAAGGAACATTTCCAAGACATTAAGTAAAGCAAAAGAACATTTCCAAGACATTAAGTAAAACAAAAGAACATTTCCAAGACATTAAGTAAAACAAAAGAACATTTCCAAGACATTAAGTAAAACAAAAGAACATTTCCAAGACATTAAGTAAAACAAAAGAACATTTCCAAGACATTAAGTAAAGCAAAGGAACATTTCCAAGACATTAAGTAAAGCAAAAGAACATTTCCAAGACATTAAGTAAAACAAAGGAACATTTCCAAGACATTAAGTAAAACAAAAGAACATTTCCAAGACATTAAGTAAAACAAAAGAACATTTCCAAGACATTAAGTAAAACAAAAGAACATTTCCAAGACATTAAGTAAAACAAAAGAACATTTCCAAGACATTAAGTAAAACAAAGGAACATTTCCAAGACATTAAGTAAAGCAAAGGAACATTTCCAAGACATTAAGTAAAGCAAAGGAACATTTCCAAGACATTAAGTAAAGCAAAGGAACATTTCCAAGACATTAAGTAAAACAAAGGAACATTTCCAAGACATTAAGTAAAGCAAAGGAACATTTCCAAGACATTAAGTAAAGCAAAGGAACATTTCCAAGACATTAAGTAAAACAAAAGAACATTTCCAAGACATTAAGTAAAGCAAAGGAACATTTCCCAGACATTAAGTAAAACAAAAGAACATTTCCAAGACATTAAGTAAAGCAAAGGAACATTTCCAAGACATTAAGTAAAACAAAAGAACATTTCCAAGACATTAAGTAAAACAAAAGAACATTTCCAAGACATTAAGTAAAACAAAAGAACATTTCCAAGACATTAAGTAAAACAAAAGAACATTTCCAAGACATTAAGTAAAACAAAAGAACATTTCCAAGACATTAAGTAAAACAAAGGAACATTTCCAAGACATTAAGTAAAACAAAAGAACATTTCCAAGACATTAAGTAAAGCAAAGGAACATATCCAATACATATGTAAAGAAAAGAACATTTCCAAGACATTAAGTAAAACAAAAGAACATTTCCAAGACATTAAGTAAAGACAAAGGAACATTTCCAAGACATTAAGTAAAACAAAAGAACATTTCCAAGACATTAAGTAAAGCAAAGGAACATGTTCAATACATTATGTAAACAAAAGAACATTTCCAAGACATTAAGTAAAACAAAAGAACATTTCCAAGACATTAAGTAAAGCAAAGGAACATTTCCAAGACATTAAGTAAAACAAGGAACATTTCCCAGACATTAAGTAAAGCAAAAGAACATTTCCAAGACATTAAGTAAAACAAAAGAACATTTCCAAGACATTAAGTAAAACAAAAGAACATTTCCAAGACATTAAGTAAAACAAAAGAACATTTCCAAGACATTAAGTAAAGCAAAAGAACATTTCCAAGACATTAAGTAAAACAAAAGAACATTTCCAAGACATTAAGTAAAACAAAGGAACATTTCCAAGACATTAAGTAAAACAAAAGAACATTTCCAAGACATTAAGTAAAACAAAAGAACATTTCCAAGACATTAAGTAAAACAAAAGAACATTTCCAAGACATTAAGTAAAACAAAAGAACATTTCCAAGACATTAAGTAAAACAAAGGAACATTTCCAAGACATTAAGTAAAGCAAAGGAACATTTCCAAGACATTAAGTAAAGTAACAGAACATTTCCAATACATTAAGTAAAGCAAAGGAACATATCCAAGACATTAAGTAAAGCAAAGGAACATTTCCAAGACATTAAGTAAAGCAAAGGAACATTTCCAAGACATTAAGTAAAGCAAAGGAACATTTCCCAGACATTAAGTAAAGCAACGGAACATTTCCAAGACATTAAGTAAAGCAAAGGAACATTTCCAGACATTAAGTAAACAAAGAACATTTCCAAGACATTAAGTAAAGCAAAGGAACATTTCCAAGACATTAAGTAAAGCAAAGGAACATTTCCAAGACATTAAGTAAAGCAAAGGAACATTTCCAAGACATTAAGTAAAGCAAAGGAACATGCCCAAGACATTAAGTAAAGCAACGGAACATTTCCAAGACATTAAGTAAAGCAACGGAACATTTCCAAGACATTAAGTAAAGCAAAGGAACATTTCCAAGACATTAAGTAAAGCAAAGAAACATGTGCAAGACATTAAGTAAAGCAAAGGAACATGTCCAAGACAATAAGTAAAGCAAAGGAACATGTCCAAGACATTAAGTAAAACAAAGGAACATGTCCAATACATTAAGTAAAGCAACGGAACATTTCCAAGACATTAAGTAAAGCAACGGAACATTTCCAAGACATTAATTAAAACAAAGGAACATTTCCAAGACATTAAGTAAAACAAAGGAACATTTCCAAGAAATTAATTAAAACAAAGGAACATGTCCAATACATTAAGCAAAGAACATTTCCAAGACATTAAGTAAAGCAAACGAACATTTCCAAGACATTAATTAAAACAAAGGAACATTTCCAAGACATTAATTAAAACAAAGGAACATTTCCAAGACATTAAGTAAAGCAAAGGAACATTTCCAAGACATTAATTAAAACAAAGGAACATATCCAATACATTAAGTAAAGCAAAGGAACATTTCCAAGACATTAAGTAAAGCAAAAGAACATTTCCAAGACATTAAGTAAAGCAAAGGAACATTTCCCAGACATTAAGTAAAGCAACGGAACATTTCCAAGACATTAAGTAAGGCAAAGGATCATTTCCCAGACATTAAGTAAAGCAAAGGAACATGTCCAAGACATTAAGTAAAGCAAAGGAACATTTCCAAGACATTAAGTAAAGCAAAGGAACATTTCCCATACATTAAGTAAAGCAAAGGAACATTTCCCATACATTAAGTAAAGCAAAGGAACATTTCCCAGACATTAAGTAAAGCAAAGGAACATTTCCCAGACATAAAGTAAAGCAATGGAATATGCCCAAGATATTAAGTAAAGCAAAGGAAATTCCAACTTAAGTAAAGCAAAGGAACATTTCCAAGACATTAAGTAAAACAAAAGAACATTTCCAAGACATTAAGTAAAGCAAAGGAACATTTCCCAGACATTAAGTAAAGCAAAGGAACATTTCCAAGACATTAAGTAAAGCAAAGGAACATTTCCAAGACATTAAGTAAAGCAAAGGAACATTTCCAAGACATTAAGTAAAGCAAAGGAACATTTCCAAGACATTAAGTAAAGCAAAGGAACATTTCCAAGACATTAAGTAAAGCAAAGGAACATTTCCAAGACATTAAGTAAAGCAAAGGAACATTTCCAAGACATTAAGTAAAGCAAAGGAACATTTCCAAGACATTAAGTAAAACAAAGGAACATTTCCAAGACATTAAGTAAAGCAAAGGAACATTTCCAAGACATTAAGTAAAGCAAAGGAACATTTCCAAGACATTAAGTAAAACAAAAGAACATTTCCAAGACATTAAGTAAAACAAAAGAACATTTCCAAGACATTAAGTAAAGCAAAGGAACATTTCCAAGACATTAAGTAAAACAAAAGAACATTTCCAAGACATTAAGTAAAACAAAAGAACATTTCCAAGACATTAAGTAAAACAAAAGAACATTTCCAAGACATTAAGTAAAACAAAAGAACATTTCCAAGACATTAAGTAAAACAAAAGAACATTTCCAAGACATTAAGTAAAACAAAGGAACATTTCCAAGACATTAAGTAAAGCAAAAGAACATTTCCAAGACATTAAGTAAAACAAAAGAACATTTCCAAGACATTAAGTAAAACAAAAGAACATTTCCAAGACATTAAGTAAAACAAAAGAACATTTCCAAGACATTAAGTAAAACAAAAGAACATTTCCAAGACATTAAGTAAAACAAAAGAACATTTCCAAGACATTAAGTAAAACAAAGGAACATTTCCAAGACATTAAGTAAAGCAAAGGAACATTTCCAAGACATTAAGTAAAGCAAAAGAACATTTCCAAGACATTAAGTAAAGCAAAGGAACATTTCCAAGACATTAAGTAAAGCAAAGGAACATTTCCAAGACATTAAGTAAAGCAAAGGAACATTTCCAAGACATTAAGTAAAGCAAAGGAACATTTCCAAGACATTAAGTAAAACAAAGGAACATTTCCAAGACATTAAGTAAAGCAAAGGAACATTTCCAAGACATTAAGTAAAGCAAAGGAACATTTCCAAGACATTAAGTAAAGCAAAGGAACATTTCCAAGACATTAAGTAAAGCAAAGGAACATTTCCAAGACATTAAGTAAAGCAAAGGAACATTTCCAAGACATTAAGTAAACAAAGGAACATTTCCAAGACATTAAGTAAAGCAAAGAACATTTCCAAGACATTAAGTAACAAGGAACATTCCAAGACATTAAGTAAAGCAAAGGAACATTTCCAAGACATTAAGTAAAGCAAAGGAACATTTCCAAGACATTAAGTAAAGCAAAGGAACATTCCAAGACATTAAGTAAAACAAGGAACATTCCAAGACATTAAGTAAAGCAAAGAACATTCCAAGACATTAAGTAAAGCAAAGAACATTTCCAAGACATTAAGTAAAGCAAAGGAACATTTCCAAGACATTAAGTAAAACAAAGGAACATTTCCAAGACATTAAGTAAAACAAAGGAACATTTCCAAGACATTAAGTAAAGCAAAAGAACATTTCCAAGACATTAAGTAAAACAAAAGAACATTTCCAAGACATTAAGTAAAACAAAAGAACATTTCCAAGACATTAAGTAAAACAAAAGAACATTTCCAAGACATTAAGTAAAACAAAGGAACATTTCCAAGACATTAAGTAAAACAAAGGAACATTTCCAAGACATTAAGTAAAGCAAAGGAACATTTCCAAGACATTAAGTAAAGCAAAGGAACATTTCCAAGACATTAAGTAAAGCAAAGGAACATTTCCAAGACATTAAGTAAAGCAAAGGAACATTTCCAAGACATTAAGTAAAGCAAAGGACATTTCCAGACATTAAGTAAAGCAAAGAACATTTCCAAGATAATAAAGCAAAGGAACATTTCCAAGACATTAAGTAAAGCAAAGGAACATTTCCAAGACATTAAGTAAAGCAAAGGAACATTTCAAGACATTAAGTAAAGCAAAGGAACATTTCCAAGACATTAAGTAAAACAAAGGAACATTTCCAAGACATTAAGTAAAGCAAAGGAACATTTCCAAGACATTAAGTAAAACAAAAGAACATTTCCAAGACATTAAGTAAAACAAAAGAACATTTCCAAGACATTAAGTAAAGCAAAGGAACATTTCCAAGACATTAAGTAAAGCAAAGGAACATTTCCAAGACATTAAGTAAAGCAAAGGAACATTTCCAAGACATTAAGTAAAACAAAGGAACATTTCCAAGACATTAAGTAAAGCAAAGGAACATTTCCAAGACATTAAGTAAAACAAAAGAACATTTCCAAGACATTAAGTAAAACAAAAGAACATTTCCAAGACATTAAGTAAAGACAAAGGAACATTTCCAAGACATTAAGTAAAGCAAAGGAACATTTCCAAGACATTAAGTAAAACAAAGGAACATTTCCAAGACATTAAGTAAAGCAAAGGAACATTTCCAAGACATTAAGTAAAGCAAGGAACATTTCCAAGACATTAAGTAAAGCAAAGGAACATTTCCAAGACATTAAGTAAAGCAAAGGAACATTTCCAAGACATTAAGTAAAGCAAAGGAACATTTCCAAGACATTAAGTAAAGCAAAGGAACATTTCCAAGACATTAAGTAAAGCAAAGGAACATTTCCAAGACATTAAGTAAAGCAAAGGAACATTTCCAAGACATTAAGTAAAGCAAAGGAACATTTCCAAGACATTAAGTAAAGCAAAGGAACATTTCCAAGACATTAAGTAAAGCAAAGGAACATTTCCAAGACATTAAGTAAAGCAAAGGAACATTTCCAAGACATTAAGTAAAGCAAAGGAACATTTCCAAGACATTAAGTAAAGCAAAGGAACATTTCCAAGACATTAAGTAAAACAAAGGAACATTTCCAAGACATTAAGTAAAGCAAAGGAACATTTCCAAGACATTAAGTAAAGCAAAGGAACATTTCCAAGACATTAAGTAAAACAAAGGAACATTTCCAAGACATTAAGTAAAACAAAGGAACATTTCCAAGACATTAAGTAAAACAAAGGAACA
>CM026395.1:57974184-57996692 GCA_014843695.1 Archivesica marissinica
TCTATAAATAGAAATGTATTAGTTTCTCTATAAATAGAAATGTATTAGTTTCTCTATAAATGGAAATGTATTAGTTTCTCTATAAATAGAAATGTATTAGTTTCTCTATGAATAGAAATGTATTAGTTTCTCTATAAATAGAAATGTATTAGTTTCTTTATAAATGGAAATGTATTAGTGTCTCTATAAATGGAAATGTATTAGTTTCTCTATAAATAGAAATGTAGTAGTTTCTCTATAAATAGAAATGTATTAGTTTCTCTATAAATAGAAATGTGGTAGTTTCTCTATAAATGGAAATGTAGTAGTTTCTCTATAAATGGAAATGTATTAGTTTCTCTATAAATAGAAATGTATTAGTTTCTCTATTAATGGAAATGTATTAGTTTCTTAGTTGCAAAGTGACAAACATGGATAATTTAACAAAATCATGAAAATAAATGTTTGTGTTTTATAACCATTTCATTTGAAATTTAATTGTAATAGTTCAATGTTTAATTGTAATAGTTCAATGTTTAATTGTAATAGTTCAATGTTTTCCCCAGGATTTGTTGGACATCAAGGCTCAGGTGTACGCTGAAGCTCCGCAGAAAGACATCCATAGTTTTGTTGGCACATACAAAAGGGTAACAGAATTTTGTACTAAAAATAGTAGTTTGTGCTATGAATAGAATATATATCACAGACGGATCTGTAGTCTAGTGGTAACACGCTGGACTGGTAATCCAGGGAGCGCAGATTCGATCCCCCGTCTGACCCTATTAGAGTTAACAGTCTTTCAGATGGGACTTTAACCGATGTCTCGTGTCGGTGCTGTACACCGTACACATAAAAGACACAGAGGAGACTATGGAATGGGTCTCTCTCTGTCATTGCACTATCCTCCAAAAATCTAAAATGACTAATCTCTTCAGGAGGCGTCGCTCATATGGGCAACCAGTAGCGACGATAAATAAACGTAAAACACACACAAATAGGATATAAATATGACATGTCAGTGGGACACTTAGACTGCAATTCCAGGGATCGCACGTTCAATCCCCCGTCTGACAAACCAAGGACTTGTATATCGGTGTTAAGCCGATGTTAACTAGAAAACATAAGTATGTACGTAGAAATGTGATCGTTCCATAATTTGATTACTTATTTACATTGTAATTAATGTATTAGTAATTGTTGTTTGTACAATATTCGTTTAATTAATATTTTGAAAATTGACATTATATTTTAGGTATTGGTAAAGCGAAATTACATCGCGAAAAGCAAAAAAAAATGCATTGTTCACGTATATATGCATTGCTACTACAAATTCTTCCGAATACATTCGAACACAAATATTGAATAAATAAACAGTGCGTTTGTGGTCTACATCCTTTCAAAAGTGAATGTAGGATTTCATATACCGGTCATCCACGCTCCTGAATTGACATTTCTTTGTCATTGTAGTCAATACTAAACGCTTGATACTGTCACTTAGAGATAATAAATTTAACTAAGATTAGTCTACAAATAAATATGCATAGGCACAAATGTGAGATATAACGGTAAATCTGTACCATAAATCTCGTTATTCAGGATACACAGGTTGTATTACGCATGTATGTCGACCCTGTTTACATTATTTTGTTAAACTCTTGTTTATTAGTTGAAATACTCAGTTTTTGAGGCAAATATTTGCGGGGGGGGGGTATAAATTAACGTTTTCACTGATGTAGTGTCGCTTTAAGCACAAACAAATATTGTACTACTATATATGCATTTGCAATTGTATGTTCTATCTAGTTAGATTAATCAGATGCCATTTAAAATAAAATATATATATATATATATATATATACTTGTTTCTCCAATTTCTCTACGCATTTGTGTATAACAGACAGATGCTAATGGTGGTGATGAGCCTCTGGGTATAGAGAATACACTGTGGGCTAACACCGTGGTAGCATCAGGAACCGCCCTAGGGGTGGTCATATACACCGGCTGTGAGAGTAGGAGTGTCATGAATACTTCACAACCAAAAAGTAAGGTAAGTAATTGAAAGTGCGGTTATTGTACATACATAGAGAGTTGTAGATGTATGTCACTGGAAAGGAAAGTGGCTCAGGTGCGTGAGTGATTTAGGGACATAAATGGAAAGGTGAGTATTATTACACTGTGATGTCATGTTATTGCTATGTGATGTCATGTTGTAGCACTGTGATGTCATGTTGTAACACTGTGATGTCATGTTGTAGCACTGTGATGTCATGTTGTAACACTGTGATGTCATGTTGTAACACTGTGATGTCATGTTGTAGCACTGTGATGTCATGTTGTAACACTGTGATGTCATGTTGTAGCACTGTGATGTCATGTTGTAACACTGTGATGTCATGTTGTAACACTGTGATGTCATGTTGTAGCACTGTGATGTCATGTTGTAACACTGTGATGTCATGTTGTAGCACTGTGATGTCATGTTGTAACACTGTGATGTCATGTTGTAACACTGTGATGTCATGTTGTAGCACTGTGATGTCATGTTGTAACACTGTGATGTCATGTTGTAGCACTGTGATGTCATGTTGTAACACTGTGATGTCATGTTGTAACACTGTGATGTCATGTTGTAGCACTGTGATGTCATGTTGTAGGGCTCATAACAAAGTTTGTCCCCCAGAGGGCGAAGTCAGGATCCCTATGGCGACTGTTTCGCCCACATCGCCCTCTAGAATGAGCCCTGTACTGTAGGCAGCATCTATCATAGGCAGCATCTATCATAGTAGCATCTATCATAGGTAGCATCTATCATAGGTAGCATCTATCATAGGTAGCATCTATCATAGGTAGCATCTATCATAGGTAGCATCTATCATAGGCAGCATCTATCATAGGTAGCATCTATCATAGGTAGCATCTATCATAGTGGGTTTCAGCATCTATCATAGGTAGCATCTATCATAGGTAGCATCTATCATAGGCAGCATCTATCATAGGTAGCATCTATCATAGGCAGCATCTATCATAGGTAGCATCTATCATAGCATCTATCATAGGCAGCATCTATCAGCATCTATCATAGGTAGCATCTATCATAGGTAGCATCTATCATAAGTAGCATCTATCATAGGTAGCATCTATCATAGGTAGCATCTATCATAGGCAGCATCTATCATAGGCAGCATCTATCATAGGTAGCATCTATCATAGGTAGCATCTATCATAGGCAGCATCTATCATAGGTAGCATCTATCATAGGTCATCTATCATAGGCAGCATCTATCAGCATCTATCATAGGTAGCATCTATCATAGGTAGCATCTTCAGCATCTATCATAGGTAGCATCTATCAGCATCTATCATAGGCAGCATCTATCATAGGCAGCATCTATCATAGGTAGCATCTATCATAGGCAGCATCTATCATAGGCAGCATCTATCAGCATCTATCATAGGCAGCATCTATCAGCATCTATCATAGGTAGCATCTATCATAGGTAGCATCTATCATAGGTAGCATCTATCATAGGCAGCATCTATCATAGGTAGCATCTATCATAGGTAGCATCTATCATAGGCAGCATCTATCATAGGTAGCATCTATCATAGGTAGCATCTATCATAGGTAGCATCTATCATAGGCAGCATCTATCATAGGTAGCATCTATCATAGGTAGCATCTATCATAGGTAGCATCTATCATAGGCAGCATCTATCATAGGTAGCATCTATCATAGGCAGCATCTATCATAGGTAGCATCTATCATAGGTAGCATCTATCATATCATAGGTAGCATCTATCATAGGTAGCATCTATCATAGGCAGCATCTAGGCATCTATCATAGGCAGAAGATATGTTTTTTTATTGAAGTTATATGTTTTTCTCTACAGGTTGGACTGTTAGATCTGGAAGTGAACACGCTCACAAAGGTGCTATTTACTGCTGTAGTCGTACTGTCTATCGTTATGATGATTCTCAAAGGTTGGGGTGGACCGTGGTACAGATACCTGTTCCGGTTTATCCTACTGTTGTCCTACATTATACCTATTAGGTAATATACGTTGTATAATTATAACGGTTGGGTGGACCGTGGTACAGATACCTGTTCGGGTTTATCCTACTGTTGTCCTACATTATACCTATTAGGTAATATACGTTGTATAATTATAACGGTTGGTGTGGACCGTGGTACAGATACCTATTCCGGTTTATCCTACTGTTGTCCTACATTATACCTATTAGGTAATATACGTTTTTATAATTTAATTATAACGGTTGGGGTGAACCATAATACAGGTACCTGTTTATTTTATACAAATTTATTTTGGCTCGATTGCGAAACAAGTTCCTACAACTTTTATCACTTAGCAATATTAATCACTCTCGAGACCTTATTCCTGATGGAATCCATCGCCACGAGGGAGAGAGAAGAGACAATGTGGAATTTAGATGCCTTGCCTAAGGGCACAACAGTCACGGCTACATATGGTCCCTGTTTAGAGTTTGCATAGCATCCCTGTAAATGGAAGAATAACTCCTCTACCATGCAGGGATCATTCTAGAGGGTGATGTGGGCGAAATTGTCGCCCTAGAGACCCTCCTGGCTTCTCCCTAAAAAAAAAAAAAAATCTTTTTTGATTTTTACGATTTTCAAACAAAATTTTGTCTAGTAAGATACACTGGACCCATTATAAAGCACTCCTTCTATTCAAATGTTGTATTTAATGGTTGTACTGTGCATTTTAACCCTATTTTGCAGAAGTATATTAAAGAACACCATTTAAGGACGCGCTCACTTCTCCCAAAAATTCTGACCTAAAATGAACCCTGCCATGTAGGCTGCTGGATCCTCTGTCCCAGAGAACAAGTATGAGACTTTATGCATTTGTGCTATTTCTTGCTTCCAGTTTACGTGTGAATCTTGACATGGGGAAGGTGTGGTATTCGTACATGATTACGAGGGACAAGCACATCAAGGGGACTGTTGTAAGGAGCACCACGATACCGGAAGAGCTCGGCAGGATCAGCTACCTACTCAGTGACAAAACCGGCACTCTAACACAGAATGATATGGTATGGTATAGATTGTATGATATGGTATGGTATAGATTGTCTGGTACGGTATGGTATAGATTGTCTGGTACGGTATAGTATAGATTGTCTAGTACGGTATGGTATAGATTGTCTGGTACGGTATGGATTGTCTGATATGGTATGGTATAGATTGTCTGGTATGGTATGGTATAGATTGTCTGGTATTGTATGGTATAGATTGTCTGATATGGTATGGTATAGATTGTCTGGTATAGTATGGTATGGTATAGATTGTCTGGTATGGTATGGTATAGATTGTCTGATATGGTATAGATTGTCTGGTATGGTATGGTATAGATTGTCTGGTATTGTATAGTATAGATTGTCTGATATAGTATGGTATGGTATAGATTGTCTGGTATGGTATGGTATAGATTGTCTGGTATGGTATGGTATAGATTGTCTGGTATGGTATGGTATAGATTGTCTGGTATGGTATGGTATGGTATAGATTGTCTGGTATGGTATGGTATAGATTGTCTGGTATGGTATGGTATAGATTGTCTGGTATGGTATGGTATAGATTGTCTGATATGGTATAGATTGTCTAGTATGGTATAGTATAGATTGTCTGGTATGGTATAGTATAGATTGTCTGGTATGGTATGGTATAGATTGTCTTGTATGGTATGGTATAGATTGTCTGGTACGGTATGGATTGTCTGGTTTGGTATGGTATAGATTGTCTGGTATGGTATGGTATAGATTGTCTGATATGGTATGGTATAGATTGTCTGGTATAGTATAGATTGTCTGATATGGTATAGATTGTCTGATATGGTATGGTATAGATTGTCTGATATGGTATGGTATAGATTGTCTGGTATGGTATGGTATGGATTGTCTGGTATGGTACGGTATAGATTGTCTGGTATGGTATGGTATAGATTGTCTGGTATGGTATGGTATAGATTGTCTAGTATGGTATGGTATAGATTGTCTGGTATGGTACGGTATAGATTGTCTAGTATGGTACGGTATAGATTGTCTGGTATGGTATAGTATAGATTGTCTGGTATGGTATGGTATAGATTGTCTGGTATGGTATGGTATAGATTGTCTGGTATGGTATCGTATAGATTGTCTGGTATGGTATGGTATAGATTGTCTGATATGGTATGGATTGTCTGGTACGGTATGGATTGTCTTGTATGGTATGGTATAGATTGTCTTGTATGGTATGGTATAGATTGTCTGGTATGGTATAGATTGTCTTGTATGGTATGGTATAGATTGTCTTGTATGGTATGGTATACATTGTCTGATATGGTATGGTATAGATTGTCTGGTATGGTATGGTATAGATTGTCTGGTATGGTATGGTATACATTGTCTGATATGGTATGGTATACATTGTCTGATATGGTATGGTATAGTATAGATTGTCTTGTATGGTATGGTATACATTGTCTGATATGGTATAGTATAGATTGTCTTGTATGGTATGGTATACATTGTCTGATATGGTATGGTATACATTGTCTGATATGGTATGGTATAGATTGTCTGGTATGGTATAGATTGTCTTGTATGGTATGGTATGGTATACATTGTCTGGTATGGTACGGTATACATTGTCTGATATGGTATGGTATAGATTGTCTGGTATGGTATGGTATACATTGTCTGATATGGTATGGTATACATTGTCTGATATGGTATGGTATACATTGTCTGATATGGTATGGTATAGATTGTCTGGTATGGTATGGTATAGATTGTCTGATATGGTATGGTATAGATTGTCTGGTATGGTATACATTGTCTGATATGGTATGGTATACATTGTCTGATATGGTATGGATTGTCTGGTATGGTATGGTATAGATTGTTTGGTACAGTATGGTATAGATTGTATGATATGGTATGGTATAGATTGTCTGGTATGGTATGGTATAGATTGTCTGGTATGGTATGGTATAGATTGTCTGGTATGGTATAGTATAGATTGTCTGATATGGTATGGTATAGATTGTCTGGTACGGTATGGATTGTCTTGTATGGTATGGTATAGATTGTCTGATATGTATGGATTGTCTGGTATGGTATGGATTGTCTGGTATGGTATGGATTGTATGATATGGTATGGTATAGATTGTCTTGTACAGTATGGTATAGATTGTCTGGTATGGTATGGTATATATTGTCTGGTACGGTATGGTATAGATTGTCTGGTACGGTATGGTATAGATTGTCTGGTACGGTATGGATTGTCTGATATGGTATGGTATAGATTGTCTGGTACGGTATGGTATAGATTGTCTGGTATTGTATGGTATAGATTGTCTGATATGGTATGGTATGGTATAGATTGTCTGGTATGGTATGGTATAGATTGTCCTGTATGGTATAGTATAGATTGTCTAGTATGGTATAGTATAGATTGTCTGGTATGGTATAGTATAGATTGTCTGGTATGGTATGGTATAGATTGTCTTGTATGGTATGGTATAGATTGTCTGGTACGGTATGGATTGTCTGGTTTGGTATGGTATAGATTGTCTGGTATGGTATGGTATAGATTGTCTGATATGGTATGGTATAGATTGTCTGGTATAGTATAGATTGTCTGATATGGTATAGATTGTCTGATATGGTATGGTATAGATTGTCTGATATGGTATGGTATAGATTGTCTGGTATGGTATGGTATGGATTGTCTGGTATGGTACGGTATAGATTGTCTGGTATGGTATGGTATAGATTGTCTGGTATGGTATGGTATAGATTGTCTAGTATGGTATGGTATAGATTGTCTGGTATGGTATGGTATAGATTGTCTAGTATGGTACGGTATAGATTGTCTGGTATGGTATAGTATAGATTGTCTGGTATGGTATGGTATAGATTGTCTGGTATGGTATGGTATAGATTGTCTGGTATGGTATGGTATAGATTGTCTGGTATGGTATGGTATAGATTGTCTGATATGGTATGGATTGTCTGGTACGGTATGGATTGTCTTGTATGGTATGGTATAGATTGTCTTGTATGGTATGGTATAGATTGTCTGGTATGGTATAGATTGTCTTGTATGGTATGGTATAGATTGTCTTGTATGGTATGGTATAGATTGTCTGATATGGTATGGTATAGATTGTCTGGTATGGTATGGTATAGATTGTCTGGTATGGTATGGTATACATTGTCTGATATGGTATGGTATACATTGTCTGATATGGTATGGTATAGTATAGATTGTCTTGTATGGTATGGTATATTGTCTGATATGGTATGGTATAGATTGTCTTGTATGGTATGGTATAGATTGTCTGATATGGTATGGTATACATTGTCTGATATGGTATGGTATAGATTGTCTGGTATGGTATAGATTGTCTTGTATGGTATGGTATGGTATACATTGTCTGGTATGGTATGGTATAGATTGTCTGGTATGGTATGGTATAGATTGTCTGGTATGGTATGGTATATATTGTCTGGTATGGTATGGTATAGATTGTCTGGTATGGTATGGTATAGATTGTCTGATATGGTATGGTATAGATTGTCTGGTATGGTATGGTATAGATTGTCTGATATGGTATGGTATACATTGTCTGGTATGGTATAGATTGTCTGATATGGTATGGTATAGATTGTCTGATATGGTATGGATTGTCTGGTATGGTATGGTATAGATTGTTTGGTACGGTATGGTATAGATTGTATGATATGGTATGGTATAGATTGTCTGGTATGGTATAGATTGTCTGGTATGGTATGGTATAGATTGTCTGATATGGTATAGATTGTTCGGTATTGTATGGTATAGATTGTCTGATATGGTATAGTATAGATTGTCTGGTATGGTATGGTATAGATTGTCTTGTATGGTATGGTATATATTGTCTTGTATGGTATGGTATAGATTGTCTTGTATGGTATGGTATAGATTGTCTGATATGGTATGGTATAGATTGTCTGATATTGTATGGTATAGATTGTCTGGTATGGTATGGTATGGTATAGATTGTCTTGTATGGTATGGTATATATTGTCTTGTATGGTATGGTATAGATTGTCTTGTATGGTATGGTATAGATTGTATGATATGGTATGGTATAGATTGTCTGATATGGTATGGTATAGATTGTATGATATGGTATGGTATAGATTGTATGATATGGTATGGTATAGATTGTCTGGTATGGTATGGTATAGATTGTCTTGTATGGTATGGTATAGATTGTCTGGTATGGTATAGATTGTCTGGTATGGTATGGTATACATTGTCTGATATGGTATGGTATAGATTGTCTGGTATGGTATAGATTGTCTGGTATGGTATGGTATACATTGTCTGATATGGTATGGTATACATTGTCTGATATGGTATGGTATAGATTGTCTGATATGGTATGGTATAGATTGTCTGATATGGTATGGTATAGATTGTCTGGTATGGTATAGATTGTCTGGTATGGTATGGTATACATTGTCTGATATGGTATGGTATAGATTGTCTGGTAGTATAGATTGTCTGTATGGTATGGTATACATTGTCTGATATGGTATGGTATACATTGTCTGATATGGTATGGTATAGATTGTCTGATATGGTATGGTATACATTGTCTGATATGGTATGGTATAGATTGTCTGATATGGTATGGTATAGATTGTCTGGTATGGTATGGTATGATTGTCTGATATGGTATGGTATGGATTGTCTGATATGGTATGGTATACATTGTCTGATATGGTATGGTATAGATTGTCTGATATGGTATGGTATACATTGTCTGATATGGTATGGTATAGATTGTCTGATATGGTATGGTATAGATTGTCTGGTATGGTATGGTATTGATTGTCTGATATGGTATGGTGTAGATTGTATGGTATGATATGGTATACATTGTCTGATATGGTATGGTATACATTGTCTGATATGGTATGGTATTGATTGTCTGACACAAAATTTAGATACATGAATGAAAAAGTATTAGAACCGAAAGTTATAGCTTATAGAGGTCTTCTCCTATAGCAAGGTACTTAATGCAGTTACGATATGACAGTTACGAGTTGACATTGGAAATATTTGACATCTTAGTAATGCATTTCCACGTAGTCCAATTGGCATTTCATTTACCTTGTTGGGAAAACATGTCTTCTGTCATTGGGAATTGGACCAAATTTCATATTCTCATAATTGAGGAAGAAGACTGCCATGGATATAAAACTCATTTGTTTTCAGTACAATGTATAATATATTCTCTATGTTATAGGTGTTCAAAAAGTTGCATCTTGGAACCGTGGCCTTTACACCGGACACAGTAGACGAGGTACCGTATACAAACTAATGAGAGACATCGGTCAGTTACTGCCCCTGATTCAGTTATTGCCCCTGATTACTCCCTAGCAGTAGATAGATGTTATCACACAATCGCTTCTTATGAGTATTAAATTACTATATTTCACTATATAACAGATCTCCCACGGTATATGCAATGGGTACTTATTTGTAAAATAATGTTATCAAGTTTTTGATAAAATGATAGTTATCATACCGCAACATCTGGTTAGGGCACAACAGTAAACACAAAGGGTTCTAACTAAAAGGACCTATTCACATATTGGAATAAATCAGATTTTATCTGCCAAGGGAGGTAATAGAAAATTAGAGATGTCTCTCATTCTATATAACTTGTATGTCATTGCCACTGCAGAAATTACAGACGGATCTGTAGTCCAGTGGTAACACGCTGGACTGGTAATCCAGGGATTGCAGGTTCGATCGCCCATCTGACCCTAATAAAATTAACAGTCTTTCAGATGGGACCTTAAACCGAGGTCTCGTGTTGGTGCTTTACACTGTGCACGTAAAAGAACCAGAGGAGACTCTGGAATTGGTCTCTGTCTGTATCATGCACTATCCTCCAAAATCTAAAATGACTAATCTCTTCAGGAGGCGTCGCTCATATGGGCAACCGGTAGCGACGATAAATAAACGTTAAAAAAACACTGCAGAAATCAGACAAATATATATTAAATATGAAAAGTAAAGTGTTTGTTTATTGATGTGTATTACTACTATTGAATGGACTAGCCATTTCTGACTTAGGAGACACCTTTTTATGAGCAGTAGTACTTCCCGAATCATCCTTGCAGGCCAGGCTGATAGGAAATCAGAAACCATTGTGTAACTAACTGGCAGCTCACCAACTGGACATATCATAATAAACCCCTGATGAGGTTCGAACCTTCAACTACCAGCTCCGTAGACAGACTCCTTAACCACTAGGCCACGAAACAACAAATAGCATTATAAATAACCAGACATATCATAATGAACCCCTGATGAGGTTCGAACCTTCAACTACCTGCTCTGTAGGCAGACCCCTTAACCACTAGGCCACGAAACAACAAACAGCATTATAAATAATAAACCTCAGACCACATTTCACCGGTTGCTTTTTTTTCTCGAGGACAAAGCCCCTTTTATTCACATACAAGTACATAATTATACATAAATACATGTGATCATTAACATAAACCATATGGCAATTATATGAGATGCAATAAACTGTAATCAATATTAGACTCTTATATATATATATATTGTTGTTTCTTTGTTGTTGTTGTTCCCCCAACCTCCACACGTAAATACTGTTGCATTACGTCGAAATCGAAATGTAATACGATGTATTGTGCAGGATGAATATTCTTAGTATCTCATACCACTGCCTACCTTTTACCACTAAAATGCCAAAAGAAAGGTACCTTTATATGGATATATTTTTGTTATAGTACGAGCTGTTTGAAACATATCAATAATTTGATCATCACATTGCCATTTTATTTGATTATAAACGTTGGTTTTAATAGATTGGATGACATACTTTTTTACTATGAAAGGTACAGAACATTAATATACCGTAATTGTCTTCCAGGTGACCGCTCATTTAAAGACAGCATTTACTCAAACTCCGACAAGCGTCTCCAGATTTGGTACTCCTGTCAGACGTACAGTGGTGACGCGCATCCTGGAGGCTGTACAGGCCCTGGCCCTGTGCCACAATGTCACCCCAGTTTACGAGGAGGACAAGGCAGAGGCGGACCACCAGAGCCAGCAGACTGTGGTATACCAGGCCTCGAGCCCAGATGAGGTACAGTATAGATATTTCTGTGATATACCGGGCCTCGAGCCCAGACGAGGTACAGTATAGATATTTCTGTGATATACCGGGCCTCGAGCCTAGACGAGGAACAGTATAGATATTTCTGTGGTATACCGGGCCTCGAGCCCAGACGAGGAACAGTATAGATATTTCTGTGGTATACCGGGCCTCGAGCCCAGACGAGGTACAGTATAGATATTTCTGTGCTATACATTTATGCCTTCATCTGTATCAGTAAATTTAATTAATATCAATTAATAAATATTGTTACATTTTCTGTACAATTATAGGTTGCCTTGGTAACATGGACTGAGAGTGTGGGACTGACTCTGGTGAAGCGGGACTTGAACACGATGCAGCTGCGTGCTCCCAATGGCTCTACGTTGACGTACATAATCCTGCATATATTCCCATTTACATCAGAATCCAAACGGATGGGCATTATTCTCAAGGTTTATTTACATTTACATTCGTTTAGCTGTGGATCGGTGAGGATCATTGAATGTTGCTCTCCATACCTCTCTACTGTTTCTGATTAAAGATTCCTCAAGATAATATTATGTGTGTTTTACGTTTATTTATCATCGCTACCGGTTGCCCATATGAGCGACGCGATGCCTCTTGAAGAGATTAGTCAATTTATATTTTTGGAGGATAGTGCAATGATACAGACAGAGACCCATTCCTGAGTCTCCTCTGGTTCTTTTACGTGCACGGTGTACAGCACCGACACAAGACCTCGGGTTTAAAGTCCCATCTGAAAGACTGTTAATTTTATTAGGGTCAGACTGCGATCACTGGATTACCAGTCCAGCGTGTTACCACTGGACTACAGATAAATATTAGATCTTGCTACAAATAGAAATATCTCTACAAATAGATATATCTCTACAAATAGATATATCACAACAAATAGATATATAACTACAAATAGATATATCTCTACAAATAGATATATCTCTACAAATAGAAATATTTATACAAATAGATATATCTCTACAAGTAGAAATATGTATACACATAGATATATCTCTACAAATAGATATGTCACTGCAAATAGATATATCTCTACAAATAGATATATCACTGCAAATAGATATATCTCTACAAATATATATATCTACAAATAGAAATATTTATACACATAGATATACCTCTACAAATCGAAATATCTCTACAAATAGATATATCACTATAAATAGATATATCACTACACATATATCACTACAAATAGATGTATCACTATAAATAGATATATCACTACAAATAGATATATCACTGAAAATAGATATATCACTATAAATAGATATATCACTATAAAATAGATATATCACTATAAATAGATATATCATTACGAATAGATATATCAATATAAATAGATATATCACTATAAATAGATATATCACTACAAATAGATATATTATATCACAATAGGAATATCAATACAAATGCATTCCTCTGTTAGTGGTCACCTCCATTAAGCAGCCAATCTGTATTAAGCAGCCAGATTCTCAATATGTTGTTTTATTATACATTTGACCTCTATTAAGCAACCACCTATGCTAAGCAGCCTCTTTCTGTGATTCCCTTGGCTGGCCGTTTAAGACAGGGTTGACTGTAGCTTGTAATCTGTTTTTGGCAGGATAACCAGACTGGTGAGGTAATATTCTATCTGAAGGGAGCAGACATTGTCATGCAGTCTATTGTACAGTACAATGATTGGCTAGAGGAAGAAGTGAGTATTTAGAGAGAGTATTCTATCTGAGCCCCAGACATTGTCATTCAGTCTGTTGTACAATACAATGATTGGCTAGAGGAAGAAGTGAGTATTTAGAGAGAGTATTCTATCTGAAGGGGGGCAAACGTTGTCATGCAGTCTATTGTACAGTACAATGATTGGCTAGAGGAAGAAGTGAGTATTTAGAGAGAGTATTCTATCTGAAGGGGAGCAGACGTTGCCATGCAGTCTATTGTACAGTACAATGATTGGCTAGAGGAAGAAGTGAGTATTTAGAGAGAGTACTCTATCTGAGCCCCAGACATTGTCATTCAGTCTGTTGTACAATACAATGATTGGCTAGAGGAAGAAGTGAGTATTTAGAGAGAGTATTCTATCTGAAGGGGGCAGACGTTGTCATGCAGTCTATTGTACAGTACAATGATTGGCTAGAGGAAGAAGTGAGTATTTAGAGAGTATTCTATCTGAAGGGCAGACGTTGTCATGCAGTCTATTGTACAGTACAATGATTGGCTAGAGGAAGAAGTGAGTATTTAGAGAGAGTATTCTATCTGAAGGGGGCAGATGTTGTCATGCAGTCTATTGTACAGTACAATGATTGGCTAGAGGAAGAAGTGGGTGTTTAGAGAGAGTATTCTATCTGAAGGAAGCAGACAGTTTACTATCCAGTAGGGAAATATGATTTCTTTGCAATGGCTAGGGCAATGATTAGAAACTGTTGAACTCAAGGGAGAGAGAAGAGGCAATGTGGAATTTAAATGCCTTAAGGGCACAAGCGTAACAACTACAACTGGGCTCGAACTCCGGGCCTTTGCGCACATGAAGCTAGAGCACTACCACGGCGCTATCATGACTTCCAAGTGTTTGAGATTGTCATGTTATTGGAGATATTTCTGTGTTACAGTGTGGTAATGTAGCTAGATGTTATTGGAGATATTTCTGTGTTACAGTGTGGTAATGTAGCTAGATGTTATTGGAGATATTTCTGTGTTACAGTGTGGTAATGTAGCTAGATGTTATTGGAGATATTTCTGTGTTACAGTGTGGTAATGTAGCTAGATGTTATTGGAGATATTTCTGTGTTACAGTGTGGTAATGTAGCTAGATGTTATTGGAGATATTTCTGTGTTACAGTGTGGTAATGTAGCTAGATGTTATTGGAGATATTTCTGTGTTACAGTGTGGTAATGTAGCTAGATGTTATTGGAGATATTTCTGTGTTACAGTGTGGTAATGTAGCTAGATGTTATTGGAGATATTTCTGTGTTACAGTGTGGTAATGTAGCTAGATGTTATTGGAGATATTTCTGTGTTACAGTGTGGTAATGTAGCTAGATGTTATTGGAGATATTTCTGTGTTACAGTGTGGTAATGTAGCTAGATGTTATTGGAGATATTTCTGTGTTACAGTGTGTAATTAGCTAGATGTTTTGGGTTTTCTGTGTTACAGTGTGGTAATCTAGCTAGAGAGGGGCTGAGGACTCTTGTTGTTGCCAAGAAAGTTCTCACAGAAGAACAGTACCAAGAATTTCAGGTAATTTTATCCCAGTTATCCTCAGTTCCTTATCCTCAGTTCCTTATCCCAGTTATCCTCAGTTCCTTATCCCAGTTATCCTCAGTTCCTTATCCCAGTTATCCTCAGTTCCTTATCCTCAGTTCCTTAACCCAGTTATCCTCAGTTCCTTATCCCAGTTATCCTCAGTTCCTTATCCTCAGTTCCTTAACCCAGTTATCCTCAGTTCCTTAACCCAGTTATCCTCAGTTCCTTATCCCAGTTATCCTCAGTTCCTAACCCAGTTATCCTCAGTTCCTTATCCCATTTATCCTCAGTTCCTTATCCCAGTTATCCTCAGTTCCTTATCCCAGTTATCCTCAGTTCCTTATCCCAGTTATCCTCAGTTCCTTATCCCAGTTATCCTCAGTTCCTTATCCCAGTTATCCTCAGTTCCTTATCCCAGTTATCCTCAGTTCCTTTATCCTCAGTTCCTTACCCCAGTTATCCTCAGTTCCTTATCCCAGTTATCCTCAGTTCCTTATCCCAGTTATCCTCAGTTCCTTATCCTCAGTTCCTTATCCCAGTTATCCTCAGTTCCGTATCCCAGTTATCCTCAGTTCCTTATCCCAGTTAACCTCAGTTCATTATCCCAGTTATCCTCAGTCCGTATCCCAGTTATCCTCAGTTCATTTAACCTCAGTTCCTTATCCCAGTTATCCTCAGTTCATTTAACCTCAGTTCCTTATCCCAGTTATCCTCAGTTCCTTAACCTCAGTTCCTTATCACAGTTATCCTCAGTTCCTTATCCCAGTTATCCTCAGTTCCTTATCACAGTTATCCTCAGTTCATTTAACCTCAGTTCATTATCCCAGTTAACCTCAGTTCATTATCCCAGTTATCCTCAGTTCATTTAACCTCAGTTCAATATCCCAGATATCCTCAGTTCATTTAACCTCAGTTCCTTATCCCAGTTATCCTCAGTTCATTTAACCTCAGTTCCTTATCCCAGTTATCCTCAGTTCATTTAACCTCAGTTCCTTATCCAAGTTATCCTCAGTTCATTTAACCTCAGTTCCTTATCCCAGTTATCCTCAGTTCATTTAACCTCAGTTCCTTATCCCAGTTATCCTCAGTTCATTTAACCTCAGTTCCTTATCACAGTTATCCTCAGTTCATTTAACCTCAGTTCCTTATCCCAGTTATCCTCAGTTCCTTATCCTCAGTTCCTTATCCCAGTTATCCTCAGTTCCTTATCCCAGTTATCCTCAGTTCATTTAACCTCAGTTCATTATCCCAGTTAACCTCAGTTCATTATCCCAGTTATCCTCAGTTCATTTAACCTCAGTTCAATATCCCAGATATCCTCATTTCATAACCCAGTTATCCTCAGTTCCTTATCACAGTTATCCTCAGTTTCTTATCACAGTTATCCTCAGTTCCTTAACCCAGTTATCCTCAGTTCCTTATCACAGTTATCCTCAGTTCCTTATCACAGTTATCCTCAGTTCCTTATCACAGTTATCCTCAGTTCATTACCCCAGTTATCCTCAGTTCCTTATCACAGTTATCCTCAGTTCCTTAACCCAATTATCTTCAGTTGGTTTAAACATATTTTATTTATCAAGATTAACATGACATATAACATCTGTACATATAACATCCATACAATACAACTATCAAGACAAGTGGATTGAATTGAAAGCTACAGGAGCTTATGGTAATTCTCTTATATCCTTCATTCCTTTGTCGCCGACACTTCCTCACATGTTTGTTCCGTGCAGAGAAACTTGATATTATTGCGTACGATCCATTTATCGGAACATCAGGTTTATTTTGAATGAACATGGATAATCATTAATATCTATTAAACGCATAGAACATTCTCTTACGTTGTTTATGTCATACACTGCGGAGTCATTCTTCATCAGCAATCAGTTACCTGCGCCTGGCGGTTGCTCATCTTACTTACCTGTCGTAGAAGCTGTACAAACAACTGTCTAGAATATTGTCCGTTCTAGTGGGTCGTGCGGGCCAAGGGGACGCTACCAAATTTTAACCCTACTGGCACGTAGCAATACTATTATATCTCCATACAAACGACAGCCATTTAGCTATCATGCAGTGGATAAGTAGTCGCCATATCTATCCCACCTCCATAGATATTACTGGGACTACATGAGATTCTGGCCTTTATTATGAATATTTGTTTGGCTACTATATTGTGAATGTAAGGGTTAAGGAAGAAATTGCTTGCTTTCTCAGAAACCTCGTTCACAATCTAAAATACATTCAAAGTGCATGTGTGTGTGTTTTACGTTTATTTATCGTCGCTACCGGTTGCCCATATGAGCGACGCCTCCGCAAGAGATTAGTTATTTTAGAGTTTTGGAGGATAGTGCAATGATACAGAGACCCATTCCTCTGGTTCTTTTACGTGCACAGTGTAAAACACCGACGCGAGACTTTAAAGTCCAATCTGTAATATTATTACGGTTAGATCCCTGGATTTGCAGTCCGTGTTCACTACTGGACTACTGACCTGTCTGATATTGACAACCCTGTCCATTTAAATCAGATTTGATAATGCTAAGTCACAGTTATGAATGCGAGATACTTGCAGTCAAGACTTGTGAATTTAATTCAGTCTGTTGTGTTAACCCATTTCATTCTGGATACATTTAATGGCTTTTGCAAACAACATAGATCCAGATCAGCTGCAGCGTGACGCTGTGTGCTGAACAGGATCTTTGTTGTTTGCTACATAGCCAAGTGTCTTAGCAAGATAATCTGAATAGCAAGCAGCATAGAGCCTGATCAGACGGTACGTTCCATGGCGGCTGATCTGGCTCTATGATCTTTGCAAATACTGTTTGAACGGTATCCAGAATCAAATGTGTTAAAAAGGAGCCTCAGGTGTCAAGTGGCAAAGTTCTTTGATCTCAAATCCCTTGCCCCTAGATGCTGTAGATTCAAATCTCGCAAAAAATATTTGTAACTGTCAGCACAAAGTCATATTAAATAGATAAGAATTATAATTATATGTTCATTAAGTACTATGTATAGTGTTAACATGTGACAATTATGTTGTGTATGCTATAAAAGAAAAAAGATTCAAATCTCGCCATATTTTTTATTATTTTGTCAGGCGTCTTACAGACGGATCTGTAGTCCAGTGGTAAAACGCTGGACTGGTAATCCAGGGATCGCAGGTTCGATCCCCCCGTCTGACGGATCTGTAGCCCAGTGGTAAAACGCTGGACTGGTAATCCAGGGATCGCAGGTTCGATCCCCCCGTCTGACGGATCTGTAGTCCAGTGGTAAAACGCTGGACTGGTAATCCAGGGATCGCAGGTTCGATCCCCCGTCTGACGGATCTGTAGCCCAGTGGTAAAACGCTGGACTGGTAATCCAGGGATCGCAGGTTCGATCCCCCCGTCTGACGGATCTGTAGCCCAGTGGTAAAACGCTGGACTGGTAATCCAGGGATCGCAGGTTCGATCCCCCCGTCTGACGGATCTGTAGTCCAGTGGTAAAACGCTGGACTGGTAATCCAGGGATCGCAGGTTCGATCCCCCGTCTGACCCTAATAAAATTAACAGTCTTTCAGATGGGACGTTAAACCGAGGTCTCGTGTCGGTGCTTTACACCGTGCACGTGAAAGAACCAGAGGAGACTCTGGAATGGGTCTCTGTCTGCATCATGCACTATCCTCCAAAATCTAAAATAACTAATCTCTTCAGGAGGCGTCGCTCATATAGGCAACCGGTAGCGACTATAAATAAACGTAAAACACACATACTATTATCTCACACTCTCGCCAGTGTTGATTGTTGTATATTCTCTGCTTTGTAGAGTCGTCATCACCAAGCCAAAATGAGTGTTCAGGACCGCAATATAAAGGTTCAAGCTGTTGTTGAAAGTCTGGAGAGAGATATGGAGTTGTTGTGTATGACGGGAGTAGAAGATCAACTACAGGAGGGTGTCAGACCAACCCTCGAGATGTTACGTAATGCTGGAATTAAGGTGAGTTATGTTTTCGAAGGTCTGTGGTTAGTTTATACAAATTTATTTTAGCTCGATTGCGAAACAAGTTTTTTCAACTTATATTAATCACTCTCGAGACCTCATTCTTGATGGAATCCATCGCCACAAGGGAGAGAGAAGAGGCAACGTGGAATTTAAATGCCTTGCCTAAGGGCACAATCGTAACAGCTCCAGCGGGGCTCGAACTCCGAACCTTTCGCACCTGAAGCGACCGCGCATCCACTGCGCTATCACGACTTCCACTTCTGTGGTTCTAGCTGGATGCCCATGCCTGAAATATTGCATAAATGCAACAAATGCTGGAATATCTTCATAAGAACTGCAACATGAAACCCCAAAAGGTGAAACTGTGTGCAAATGTGCTGCCATCCCGACTATATCAGCGTTTCCTCTGTCTGAATTTTTGTCTGCGCCACTTCTGTCGGCAATTGATAAAATCTGTAGTCACTTATAAACACTTGGAGGAAGTTGTGATAGCGCAGTGGATGCGCGTTCGCTTCAGGTGCAAAGGGTCCGGAGTTCGAGCCCCGCTGGAGCCGCTACGATTGTGCCCTTAGGCAAGGCATTTAAATTCCACATGCCTCTTCTCTCTCCTTTATCGCGATGGATTCCATCAGGAGATCTCGAGTGTGATTAATATACGGTAAGTTGAAAGAACTTGTTTCGCAATCGTGCTATATATAAACTCTAAACACTTGGAGCCAACTAAGAGCCATATAGTTGAAGCCATGTATTTGACAAAACATGGTGTGCCCAAAAAGAAAGTTGTGCCAAATCTTTTTTGCGCCAATTCACAAAATTGGCGACTGACAGTGAGAATCCTGCTACTAACATTGCACAGAGTTACAGTACTACAGAACCCGTGCGTAATCTCAACTTATACGGTAAACTGTTGGTGCGACTTTAAACCCCAAAAATAAACAAACATGATGAATGGTGAATATAGAAAGTGTGCACATTTGAGATAAAACACTGGTTGTTAAGTTGAGTTGGGCGATATATTTGATGAGTAAAATGCACATTTGAGATAAAAATTGAGAGTGGGTTTGGTGAAAGGTAGCCAGTTAATAGGAGAGGGGGTTTGGTGAAAGGTAGCCGGTTAATAGGAGAGGGGGTTTGGTGAAAGGTAGCCAGTTAATAGGAGAGGGGTTAGGTGAACGGTAGCCGGTTAATAGGAGAGGGGGTTTGGTGAAAGGTAGCCAGTTAATAGGAGATGGGGTTTGGTGAAAGGTAGCCAGTTAATAGGAGAGGGGGTTTGGTGAAAGGTAGCCGTTAATAGGAGAGGGGGTTGGTGAAAGGTAGCCGTTAATAGGAGAGGGGGTTTGGTGAAAGGTAGCCAGTTAATAGGAGAGGGGGTTTGGTGAAAGGTAGCCAGTTAATAGGAGAGGGGGTTTGGTGAAAGGTAGCCAGTTAATAGGAGAGGGGGTTTGGTGAAAGGTAGCCGTTCAATAGGAGAGGGGGTTTGGTGAAAGGTAGCCGTTCAATAGGAGAGGGGGTTAGGTGAAGGTAGCCGTTCAATAGGAAGGGGTTAGGTGAAAGGTAGCCAGTTAATAGGGGAGGGGGTTTTGTAAAAGGTAGCCGTTCAATAGGAGAGGGGGTTAGGTGAAAGGTAGCTGTTCAATAGGAAAGGGGGTTAGGTGAAAGGTAGCCGTTCAATAGGAAAGGTGGTTAGGTGAAAGGTAGCCATTCAATAGGAGAGGGGGTTAGGTGAAAGGTAGCCATTCAATAGGAGAGGGGGTTAGGTGAAAGGTAGCCGTTCAATAGGAGAGGGGGTTTAGGTGAAAGGTAGCTTGTTAATAGGAGAGGGGGTTTAGGTGAAAGGTAGCCGGTTAATAGGAGAGGGTTTTTTGTGAAAGGTAGCCAGTTAATAGGAGAGGGGGTTTGGTGAAAGGTAGCCAGTTAATAGGAGAGAGGGTTAGGTGAAAGGTAGCCGGTTAATAGGAGAGGGTTTTTTGTGACAGGTAGCCAGTTAATAGGAGAGGGGGTTTGGTGAAAGGTAGCCAGTTAATAGGAGAGGGGGTTTGGTGAAAGGTAGCCAGTTAATAGGAGAGGGGGTTTGGTGAAAGGTAGCCGTTCAAAAGAAGAGGGGGTTAGGTGAAAGGTAGCTGTTCAATAGGAGAGGGGGTTTAGGTGAAATGTAGCCGTTCAATAGGAGAGGGGTTAGGTGAAAGGTAGCCAGTTAATAGGAGAGGGGGTTTTGTGAAAGGTAGCCGTTTAATAGGAGAGGGGGTTAGGTGAAAGGTAGCCGTTCAATAGGAGAGGGGTTAGGTGAAAGGTAGCCAGTTAATAGGAGAGGGGTTAGGTGAAAGGTAGCCAGTTAATAGGAGAGGGGGTTTTGTGAAAGGTAGCCGTTCAATAGGAGAGGGGTTAGGTGAAAGGTAGCTGTTCAATAGGAAAGGGGGTTAGGTGAAAGGTAGCCGTTCAATAGGAAAGGTGGTTAGGTGAAAGGTAGCCGTTCAATAGGAGAGGGGGTTAGGTGAAAGGTAGCCATTCAATAGGAGAGGGGGTTAGGTGAAAGGTAGCCGTTAATAGGAGAGGGGGTTTAGGTGAAAGGTAGCTTGTTAATAGGAGAGGGGGTTTAGGTGAAAGGTAGCCGGTTAATAGGAGAGGGTTTTTTGTGAAAGGTAGCCAGTTAATGGGAGAGGGGGTTTGGTGAAAGGTAGCCAGTTAATAGGAGAGGGGGTTAGGTGAAAGGTAGCTGGTTAATAGGAGAGGGTTTTTTGTGAAAGGTAGCCAGTTAATAGGAGAGGGGGTTTAGGTGAAAGGTAGCCGGTTAATAGGAGAGGGTTTTTTGTGAAAGGTAGCCAGTTAATAGGCGAGGGGGTTTGGTGAAAGGTAGCCAGTTAATAGGAGAGGGGGTTAGGTGAAAGGTAGCCGGTTAATAGGAGAGGGTTTTTTGTGACAGGTAGCCAGTTAATAGGAGAGGGGGTTTGGTGAAAGGTAGCCAGTTAATAGGAGAGGGCGTTTGGTGAAAGGTAGCCAGTTAATAGGAGAGGGGGTTTGGTGAAAGGTAGCCAGTTAATAGGAGAGGG
>CM026395.1:57997692-58121055 GCA_014843695.1 Archivesica marissinica
GTGAAAGGTAGCCAGTTAATAGGAGAGGGGGTTTGGTGAAAGGTAGCCGTTCAAAAGAAGAGGGGGTTAGGTGAAAGGTAGCTGTTCAATAGGAGAGGGGGTTTAGGTGAAATGTAGCCGTTCAATAGGAGAGGGGTTAGGTGAAAGGTAGCCAGTTAATAGGAGAGGGGGTTTTGTGAAAGGTAGCCGTTCAATAGGAGAGGGGGTTAGGTGAAAGGTAGCAGTTAATAGGAGAGGGGGTTTTGTGAAAGGTAGCCGTTCAATAGGAGAGGGGTTTGGTGAAAGGTAGCCGGTTAATAGGAGAGTGGGTTTGGTGAAAGGTAGCCAGTTAATAGGAGAGGGGGTTTGGTGAAATGTAGCCGGTTAATAGGAGAGGGGTTTGGTGAAAGGTAGCCAGTTAATAGGAGAGGGGGTTTGGTGAAAGGTAGCTGGTTAATAGGAGAGGGGTTTGGTGAAAGGTAGCCAGTTAATAGGAGAGGGGGTTTGGTGGAAGGTAACCTTTCAAAACGATAGTGTTTGTTTAAATATTTAAAATGAATCTGTTTCTTTAAGATCTGGATGTTAACTGGAGACAAACTTGAGACAGCTACGTGTATAGCCAAGAGTTCTAAGCTGGTGTCGAGGAATCAAGACATCTACACATTCAGGAACGTAACTGGACGGACGGAAGCTCATCTAGAACTGAACAACCTTCGGCGGAAACAAGATAATGCTTTAGTTATCTCCGGGGATAGCTTACAGGTATCAGAGAGTTTGTTACATCTATACATCTGATAGGCTATATGTACCGGAGACGTTGTCAACCTGTACAGGGGATGGCTTACAGGTCTCATGGACGTTGTCGACCTGTACAGGGGATGGCTTACAGGTATCAGAGAATTTGTTACATCTATACATCTGATAGGCTATATGTACCGGAGACGTTGTCAACCTGTACAGGGGATAGCTTACAGGTCTCATGGACGTTGTCGACCTGTACAGGGGATGGCTTACAGGTATCAGAGAATTTGTTACATCTATACATCTGATAGGCTATATGTACCGGAGACGTTGTCAACCTGTACAGGGGATGGCTTACAGGTATCAGAGAATTTGTTACATCTGATAGGCTATATGTACCGGAGATGTTGTCAACCTGTACAGGGGATGGCTTACAGGTATCAGAGAATTTGTTACATCTGATAGGCTATATGTACCGGAGACGTTGTCAACCTGTACAGGGGATGGCTTACAGGTATCAGAGAATTTGTTAATCTATATATCTGATAGGCTATATGTACCGGAGACGTTGTCAACCTGTCAGGGGATGGCTTACAGGTATCAGAGAATTTGTTACATCTATACATCTGATAGGCTATATGTACCGGAGACGTTGTCAACCTGTACAGGGGATGGCTTACAGGTATCAGAGAATTTGTTACATCTATACATCTGATAGGCTATATGTACCGGAAACGTTGTCAACCTGTACAGGGGATAGCTTACAGGTATCAGAGAATTTGTTACATATACATCTGATAGGCTATATGTACCGGAAACGTTGTCAACCTGTACAGGGGATAGCTTACAGGTATCAGAGAATTTGTTACATCTATACATCTGATAGGCTATATGTACCGGAAACGTTGTCAACCTGTACAGGGGATAGCTTACAGGTATCAGAGAATTTGTTACATCTATACATCTGATAGGCTATATGTACCGGAGACGTTGTCAACCTGTACAGGGGATGGCTTACAGGTATCAGGGACGTTGTCAACCTGTACAGGGGATGGCTTACAGGTATCAGGGACGTTGTCAACCTGTACAGGGGATGGCTTACAGGTCTCATGGACATTGTCGACCTGTACAGGGGATGGCTTACAGGTATCAGAGAATTTGGTAATCTATATATCTGATAGGCTATATGTACCAGAGACGTTGTCAACCTGTACAGGGGATGGCTTACAGGTATCAGAGAATTTGTTACATCTATACATCTGATAGGCTATATGTACCGAAGATGTTGTCAACCTGTACAGGGGATGGCTTACAGGTATCAGAGAATTTGTTACATCTGATAGGCTATATGTACCGGAAACGTTGTCAACCTGTACAGGGGATATCTTACAGGTATCAGAGAATTTGTTACATCTATACATCTGATAGGCTATATGTACCGGAAACGTTGTCAACCTGTACAGGGGATAGCTTACAGGTATCAGAGAATTTGTTACATCTATACATCTGATAGGCTATATGTACCGGAGACGTTGTCAACCTGTACAGGGGATGGCTTACAGGTATCAGGGACGTTGTCAACCTGTACAGGGGATGGCTTACAGGTATCAGGGACGTTGTCAACCTGTACAGGGGATGGCTTACAGGTCTCATGGACGTTGTCGACCTGTACAGGGGATGGCTTACAGGTATCAGGGACGTTATCGACCTGTACAGGGGATGGCTTACAGGTATCATGGACGTTATCGACCTGTACAGGGGATGGCTTACAGGTATCATGGACATTGTCAATCTGTACAGGGGATGGCTTACAGGTATCAGGGACGTTGTCGACCTGTACAGGGGATGGCTTACAGGTATCATGGACGTTGTCGACCTGTACAGGGGATGGCTTACAGGTATCAGGGACGTTGTCGACCTGTACAGGGGATGGCTTACAGGTATCATGGACGTTGTCGACCTGTACAGGGGATGGCTTACAGGTATCATGGACGTTGTCGACCTGTACAGGGATGGCTTACAGGTATCAGGGACGTTGTCGACCTGTACAGGGGATGGCTTACAGGTATCAGGGACGTTGTCGACCTGTACAGGGGATGGCTTACAGGTATCATGGACGTTGTCAAGCTGTACAGGGGATGGCTTACAGGTATCAGGGACATTGTCGACCTGTACAGGGGATGGCTTACAGGTATCATGGACGTTGTCAAGCTGTACAGGGGATGGCTTACAGGTATCAGGGACATTGTCGACCTGTACAGGGGATGGCTTACAGGTATCAGGGACGTTGTCGACCTGTACAGGGGATGGCTTACAGGTATCATGGACGTTGTCAAGCTGTACAGGGGATGGCTTACAGGTATCAGGGACATTGTCGACCTGTACAGGGGATGGCTTACAGGTATCATGGACGTTGTCAAGCTGTACAGGGGATGGCTTACAGGTATCAGGGACATTGTCGACCTGTACAGGGGATGGCTTACAGGTATCAGGGACATTGTCGACCTGTACAGGGGATGGCTTACAGGTATCAGGGACATTGTCGACCTGTACAGGGGATGGCTTACAGGTATCAGGGACGTTGTCGACCTGTACAGGGGATGGCTTACAGGTATCAGGGACGTTGTCGACCTGTACAGGGGATGGCTTACAGGTATCATGGATGTTGTCAAGCTGTACAGGGGATGGCTTACAGGTATCAGGGACATTGTCGACCTGTACAGGGGATGGCTTACAGGTCTCATGGACATTGTCGACCTGTACAGGGGATGGCTTACAGGTATCATGGACGTTGTCGACCTGTACAGGGGATGGCTTACAGGTATCATGGACGTTGTCAAGCTGTACAGGGGATGGCTTACAGGTATCAGGGACATTGTCGACCTGTACAGGGGATGGCTTACAGGTCTCAGGGACGTTGTCGACCTGTACAGGGGATGGCTTACAGGTATCATGGACGTTGTCAAGCTGTACAGGGGATGGCTTACAGGTCTCATGGACGTTGTCGACCTGTACAGGGGATGGCTTACAGGTATCAGCGAATTTGTTAATCTATACATCTGATAGGCTATATGTACCGGAGACGTTGTCGACCTGTACAGGGGATAGCTTACAGGTCTCATGGACGTTGTCGACCTGTACAGGGGATGGCTTACAGGTATCAGGGACATTGTCAACCTGTACAGGGGATGGCTTACAGGTATCAGAAATGTTATCAACCTGTACAGGGGATAACTTTTCCAATATCAGAAATTTGGCAACCGGTATACTATGTGGTGTTTGTTTGTAATGGCTGATGTCACAGACTTACCTGTATTAATAGTATGATGTATATTTCTAGGTGTGTCTGGATTATTACGAGCATGAATTTGTCGAGCTGGCATGTCAGTGTCCGTGTGTTGTTGTCTGTCGGTGTTCGCCGACTCAGAAAGCCGATATAGTCAATCTTCTAAAAGTCCACTCAGGAAAGCGTATATGTGCAATAGGTAAGCTGTCTCCATGCATAGGTTATATACCTTTTTCTCTGATCTCAATTTATTTAACCATATTTTATTGCAAATCAATAGTACATATGTCATACATGTAAAGATACAATATATAGCATGAAAATACAAATGGTTTGGGCCACAAGTTTAAACAACATTAGACCATTAGACAACGGCCCACACCAGTTTCTCAATTAAATCTATGTCACAGTGACACCAGTCCGCCTCCGTGGTCGAGTGGTTAAGGTCGCTGACTTTTATATCACTGTAACCTATCATCACTGATGGTCACGGGTTCGAGCCCCGCTCAGGCCGTGTCTCATATATATGAAAAAGTTGGCAGTTTCTTACGGAGGTTGGTGCACCCAAGTACTGGTTAACCGCTGGAGCCTGCCCAGGAAAGGTGTTGTTAGGTAAACTGCCTGCCGGCGATATAGCCCAAAATGATGCTGATGCAGGCGTAAAACCCGAAATATAACAATAACACAGTGACGCCTACATGATATATGTAACTGTTGCCATTTCATACGTGGTATTTTCATGCTTATATACAGTTTTGCAGATATATAGATGTTATACTTGGGTACACATTGTGTATATATAGATGTTATACTTGCGTACACATTGTGTATATATAGATGGTATACTTGGGTACACATTGTGTATATATAGATGTTATACTTGGGTACACATTGTGTATATATAGATGGTATACTTGGGTACACATTGTGTATATATAGATGTTATACTTGGGTACACATTGTGTATATATAGATGTTATACTTGGGTACACATTGTGTATATATAGATGTTATACTTGGGTACACATTGTGTATATATAGATGTTATACTTGGGTACACATTGTGTATATATAGATGGTATACTTGCGTACACATGTGTATATATAGATGGTATACTTGCGTACACATTGTGTATATATAGATGTTATACTTGTGTATAATAGTATACTTGTGTATATATAGATGTTATACTTGTGTATATAATTGTGTATATATAGATGTATACTTGTGTATATATAGATGTTATACTTGTGTATATATAGATGTATACTTGTGTATATATAGATGGTATACTTGCGTACACATTGTGTATATATAGATGTTATACTTGGTATATATAATGTGTATATATAGATGGTATACTTGCGTACACATTGTGTATATATAGATGTTATACTTGGGTACACATTGTGTATATATAGATGTTATACTTGGGTACACATTGTGTATATATAGATGTTATACTTGGGTACACATTGTGTATATATAGATGTTATACTTGCATACACATTGTGTATATATAGATGTTATACTTGGGTACACATTGTGTATATATAGATGGTATACTTGGGTACACATTGTGTATATATAGATGTTATACTTGGGTACACATTGTGTATATATAGATGTTATACTTGGGTACACATTGTGTATATATAGATGGTATACTTGGGTACACATTGTGTATATATAGATGGTATACTTGCGTACACATTGTGTATATATAGATGGTATACTTGGGTATATATAGATGGTATACTTGCGTACACATTGTGTATATATAGATGTTATACTTGGGTACACATTGTGTATATATAGATGTTATACTTGGGTACACATTGTGTATATATAGATGTTATACTTGCATACACATTGTGTATATATAGATGTTATACTTGGGTACACATTGTGTATATATAGATGGTATACTTGGGTACACATTGTGTATATATAGATGTTATACTTGGGTACACATTGTGTATATATAGATGTTATACTTGGGTACACATTGTGTATATATAGATGGTATACTTGGGTACACATTGTGTATATATAGATGGTATACTTGGGTACACATTGTGTATATATAGATGTTATACTTGCGTACACATTGTGTATATATAGATGTTATACTTGGGTACACATTGTGTATATATAGATGTTATACTTGGGTACACATTGTGTATATATAGATGTACACATTGTGTATATATAGATGTTATACTTGCGTACACATTGTGTATATATAGATGTACACATTGTGTATATATAGATGTTATACTTGGGTACACATTGTGTATATATAGATGTTATACTTGCGTACACATTGTGTATATATAGATGTTATACTTGGGTACACATTGTGTATATATAGATGGTATACTTGCGTACACATTGTGTATATATAGATGGTATACTTGGGTACACATTGTGTATATATAGATGTTATACTTGCATACACATTGTGTATATATAGATGGTATACTTGCGTACACATTGTGTATATATAGATGTTATACTTGGGTACACATTGTGTATATATAGATGTTATACTTGGGTACACATTGTGTATATATAGATGTTATACTTGGGTACACATTGTGTATATATAGATGTTATACTTGGGTACACATTGTGTATATATAGATGTTATACTTGGGTACACATTGTGTATATATAGATGTTATACTTGGGTACACATTGTGTATATATAGATGTTATACTTGCGTACACATTGTGTATATATAGATGTTATACTTGGGTACACATTGTGTATATATAGATGTTATACTTGCGTACACATTGTGTATATATAGATGTTATACTTGGGTACACATTGTGTATATATAGATGTTATACTTGGGTACACATTGTGTATATATAGATGTTATACTTGGGTACACATTGTGTATATATAGATGTTATACTTGGGTACACATTGTGTATATATAGATGTTATACTTGGGTACACATTGTGTATATATAGATGTTATACTTGGGTACACATTGTGTATATATAGATGGTATACTTGCATACACATTGTGTATATATAGATGTTATACTTGCGTACACATTGTGTATATATAGATGGTATACTTGCATACACATTGTGTATATATAGATGTTATACTTGTGTATATATAGATGTTATACTTGTGTATATATAGATGTTATACTTGTGTATATATAGATGGTATACTTGCGTACACATTGTGTATATATAGATGTTATACTTGGGTATATATAGATGTTATACTTGTGTATATATAGATGTTATACTTGGGTACACATTGTGTATATATAGATGGTATACTTGGGTACACATTGTGTATATATAGATGTTATACTTGGGTACACATTGTGTATATATAGATGTTATACTTGGGTACACATTGTGTATATATAGATGGTATACTTGCATACACATTGTGTATATATAGATGGTATACTTGCGTACACATTGTGTATATATAGATGGTATACTTGCGTACACATTGTGTATATATAGATGGTATACTTGGGTATATATAGATGGTATACTTGCGTACACATTGTGTATATATAGATGTTATACTTGCATACACATTGTGTATATATAGATGGTATACTTGCATACACATTGTGTATATATAGATGGTATACTTGCGTACACATTGTGTATATATAGATGGTATACTTGCGTACACATTGTGTATATATAGATGGTATACTTGCGTATATTGCAGGTGATGGTGGGAATGACGTCAGTATGATACAAGCTGCTGATGCAGGCATTGGGATCGTCGGAAAGGTGACTTCTTATTTACAGTACAGTAAAAATGTTATAATACCATTGTAGTTACTGTATCGTATATGTATAAAATGCCCTCGTCATCATCACCATCATCACAACCATGACCACCATCATGGTTGTCACTACCATCATCATTAATTACTATTGCAAGTACCGACGATCGGGATGAATTTTCAAAGAAATATATTTTGCAAATTGCGCTCTGATCTCCATTCTGTTCTGTTCTAACGGAAAAGAAAAATGATTATAAAAAAGCATGGGGTATCAGAGTTGTGTTATGTGAGGAAGCTCTCCGGCTTATATACGAACGGATGCAAATACGGTTATATCCACGTGACTGAATACACGTATCTGAATCCACGTGTCTGAATCCACGTGTCTGAATCCATGTGTCTGAAATACTACTGGGGGAGGGCACACATCCTCCACCCTATCACATCTCGAAAGTCGCCATTTCACCTAAGCTGTAAATCCGGGTTCATTCTAGGTCAGAATTGTGGGGAGAAGTGAGAAATGATGTTCTTTAATATAATTCTGGTGAGGCACCCTTAGGGTGGTGGCCTTGTGTTAATTATAATAAGTTTAATTTGACTCATTTTATGATTTAATTCAAGGTTCATTCTAGGTCAGAATTTTTGGGAGAAGTGAGAAAGCGTGTGAACGCTTCCTTAAATGGTGTTCTTTAATAATATCTTCTGCAAAATAGGGTTAAAATGCACAGTACAACCATTAAATACAACATTTGAATAGAAGGAGTGCTTTATAATGGGCCAGTGTATCTTACTAGACACAATTTTGTTTGAAAATCGTAAAACCAAAAAATATTTTATTTTTTTAGTGAGAAGTGGAGCCCCCAGAGGGCGAAGTCAGGGTCCCTAGGGCAACAATTTTCGCCCACATCGCCCTCTAGAATGATCCCTGCTGTAAATGCAACTTTGCACCTTAAAACAAGCAGACGTTTTTGTTTTACCTGATGCTATTTAGAGATTTAAGAACACATACATTAACGTCCAATTCGTCTGTGTGCCCACTTTTATACAAAATCAGATATAGCGGTCACTTTTCTGATGATTGCGGTGACAATTACGTAGAATAAATATATGATACAACTATGTTGAATACAATATACAGACCGGGCCAACTTGCACAATGTTTTTGTGTTCTTGTAGGAGGGCAAACAAGCTTCCATGGCAGCAGATTTTTCTATCAACCAGTTCAGTTATATTGGACGACTTCTCATGGTGCATGGCAGAGATAGGTCAGTATATGTTCTCATGGTGCATGGCACAGATAGGTCAGTATATGTTCTCATGGTGCATGGCACAGATAGGTCGGTATATGTTCTCATGGTGCATGGCACAGATAGGTCGGTATATGTTCTCATGGTGCATGGCACAGATAGGTCGTATATGTTCTCATGGTGCATGGCAGAGATAGGTCGGTATATGTTCTCATGGTGCATGGCAGAGATAGGTCAGTATATGTTCTCATGGTGCATGGCAGAGATAGGTCGGTATATGTTCTCATTGTGCATGGCAGAGATAGGTCAGTATATGTTCTCATGGTGCATGGCAGAGATAGGTCAGTATATGTTCTCATGGTGCATGGCAGAGATAGGTCAGTATATGTTCTCATGGTGCATGGCAGAGATAGGTCAGTATATGTTCTCATGGTGCATAGCAGAGATAGGTCAGTATATGTTCTCATGGTGCATGGCAGAGATAGGTCGGTATATGTTCTCATGGTGCATGGCAGAGATAGGTCGGTATATGTTCTCATTGTGCATGGCAGAGATAGGTCAGTATATGTTCTCATTGTGCATGGCAGAGATAGGTCAGTATATGTTCTCATGGTGCATGGCAGAGATAGGTCAGTATATGTTCTCATGGTGCATGGCAGAGATAGGTCGGTATATGTTCTCATGGTGCATGGCAGAGATAGGTCGGTATATGTTCTCATTGTGCATGGCAGAGATAGGTCAGTATATGTTCTCATTGTGCATGGCAGAGATAGGTCAGTATATGTTCTCATGGTGCATGGCAGAGATAGGTCAGTATATGTTCTCATGGTGCATGGCAGAGATAGGTCGGTATATGTTCTCATGGTGCATGGCAGAGATAGGTCGGTACATGTTCCATGGCAGAGATAGGTCGGTATATGTTCCATGGTGCATGGCAGAGATAGGTCAGTATATGTTCTCATGGTGTGTGGCAGAGATAGGTCGGTATATGTTCTCATGGTGCATGGCAGAGATAGGTCAGTATATGTTCTCATGGTGCATGGCAGAGATAGGTCAGTATATGTTCTCATTGTGCATGGCAGAGATAGGTCAGTATATGTTCTCATGGTGCATGGCAGAGATAGGTCAGTATATGTTCTCATGGTGCATGGCAGAGATAGGTCAGTATATGTTCTCATGGTGCATAGCAGAGATAGGTCAGTATATGTTCTCATGGTGCATGGCAGAGATAGGTCGGTATATGTTCCATGGTGCATGGCAGAGATAGGTCAGTATATGTTCTCATGGTGCATGGCAGAGATAGGTCGGTATATGTTCTCATGGTGCATGGCAGAGATAGGTCGGTATATGTTCCATGGTGCATGGCAGAGATAGGTCAGTATATGTTCTCATTGTGCATGGCAGAGATAGGTCGGTATATGTTCCATTGTGCATGGCAGAGATAGGTCGGTATATGTTCTCATGGTGCATGGCAGAGATAGGTCGGTACATGTTCCATGGCAGAGATAGGTCGGTATATGTTCCATGGTGCATGGCAGAGATAGGTCAGTATATGTTCTCATGGTGTGTGGCAGAGATAGGTCGGTATATGTTCTCATGGTGCATGGCAGAGATAGGTCAGTATATGTTCTCATGGTGCATGGCAGAGATAGGTCAGTATATGTTCTCATTGTGCATGGCAGAGATAGGTCAGTATATGTTCTCATGGTGCATGGCAGAGATAGGTCAGTATATGTTCTCATGGTGCATAGCAGAGATAGGTCAGTATATTTTCTCATGGTGCATGGCAGAGATAGGTCAGTATATGTTCTCATGGTGCATGGCAGAGATAGGTCAGTATATGTTCTCATGGTGCATGGCAGAGATAGGTCAGTATATGTTCTCATTGTGCATGGCAGAGATAGGTCAGTATATGTTCTCATGGTGCATGGCAGAGATAGGTCGGTATATGTTCCCATGATGCATGGCAGAGATAGGTCAGTATATGTTCTCATGGTGCATGGCAGAGATAGGTCAGTATATGTTCTCATGGTGCATGGCAGAGATAGGTCAGTATATGTTCTCATGGTGCATGGCAGAGATAGGTCAGTATATGTTCTCATGGTGCATGGCAGAGATAGGTCAGTATATGTTCTCATGGTGCATGGCAGAGATAGGTCAGTATATGTTCTCATGGTGCGTGGCAGAGATAGGTCAGTATATGTTCTCATGGTGTGTGGCAGAGATAGGTCGGTATATGTTCTCATGGTGCATGGCAGAGATAGGTCGGTATACGTTCTCATTGTGCATGGCAGAGATAGGTCGGTATACGTTCTCATGGTGCATGGCAGAGATAGGTCGGGTTAGAACTGTTCATATACCTGTCCTTAGGAACCAGCTTAGTACCGATACTGAAACTGAGGTTTGAAAAAGTAGACTGGCCTAAACATGGCAGTCACATTTTGAAACATAAACCCATTTACAAACTGACATGCTGAACTCGTACAGTGCAATTACCTGCAGAATGCAATGTCCTTGAAACGGGCAATTAATTGCGCACAATTTAAGAAATATGCATATCTGCACGATGTGGATGAATCTGAGAATATGTTTTCCAATATTCACATGTTTTTGTTGATGTTAGCGCTTATCATGCTTATTATATGCGTAACCATGGTGAGTGCACAACATGGATTTCGTGTGTTTATTTACTGGCATGTAAAATCATGGAACCAGATTTGGAGCAATATTTGATTTGGGGAATTTTTATTTGCATGTGCACATTATGCATTAAGACTTCTCTAGCTCATGTTCCCATACAATACTCTCTCCTAGTCACTAGCACATCACATATAAATGTGTACCTTCACCTTTATGTAGGTCACACACATCAGCCAAGCATTGTCACTCATTGAAGGTCTGACTGACTGGTTGAATTTATTTAAAGTCGCCACCTCATAAATGCATTTGGGCGACTGAGTTTTCTAAGAAGATTAAGATACACATCATCTAAAAGTGATGGTTTTGCCTATTGTAATTATTATAACTAGATGTTTAGAGGGCTATGAGGGCTGCTGTTATCTCAGTGTGTGTGTTCGGTTTTCATATCTCCGTCTGTCGCTCACACAAGAATTTGTGCCAGCGACAGTCGGGGGTAGACCGGGTGAATACAATACCCGGTGCATGTATACTTCTAAGATGTCTGAGACTGCATATATATAAATATATGTTTACCATTTCTACTACGGTTATGTGACGAGAATACCTACATGTGCAATGTCGCGTTATATTATAATACTGTGATCGACATGCCACATGACAATAAAGTCTTGCACCCATATCCATCCAGCATCCGACATTTTACATTGTCACTCATTGAAGGTGCTCTGACCTTCATCTTTATGTAGGTCACACACATCAGCCAAGCATTGTCACTCATTGAATGTGCTCTGACCTTCACCTTGATGTAGGTCACACACATCAGCCAAGCATTGTCACTCATTGAATGTGCTCTTACCTTCACCTTGATGTAGGTCACACACATCAGCCAAGCATTGTTACTCATTGAAGGTGCTCTGACCTTCACCTTTATGTAGGTCACACACATCAGCCAAGCATTGTTACTCATTGAATGTGCTCTGACCTTCACCTTTATGTAGGTCACACACATCAGCCAAGCATTGTTACTCATTGAATGTGCTCTGACCTTCACCTTTATGTAGGTCACACACATCAGCCAAGCATTGTTACTCATTGAATGTGCTCTGACCTTCACCTTGATGTAGGTCACACACATCAGCCAAGCATTGTTACTCATTGAATGTGCTCTGACCTTCACCTTGATGTAGGTCACACACATCAGCTAAGCATTGTTACTCATTGAAGGTGCTCTTACCTTCACCTTTATGTAGGTCACACACATCAGCCAAGCATTGTTACTCATTGAATGTGCTCTGACCTTCACCTTTATGTAGGTCGCACACATCAGCCAAGCATTGTTACTCATTGAATGTGCTCTGACCTTCACCTTTATGTAGGTCACACACATCAGCCAAGCATTGTTACTCATTGAATGTGCTCTGACCTTCACCTTTATGTAGGTCACACACATCAGACAAGCATTGTTACTCATTGAATGTGTTCTGACCTTCACCTTTATGTAGGTCACACACATCAACCAAGCATTGTCACTCATTGAAGGTGCTCCTATCTCTATAACACTCACAACAAGATGCCGGCATCACTGGGACTAGTGCTATACACCGTGGACTCTACAATGCAGGCATTGATTCCATTGTATTTTATCTCTATATTAGATTGACACAAGATATGCATCATTTGGACAGTTTGTCATACATCGTAGATTCATCACCTCTACAATGCAGGCGTTGTCTCGCGTTGTATTTTATCTCTATGTTACAAGAGATCTGCATCACTTGGACAGTTTGTCATACATCGTGGGTTCATCACCTCTACAATGCAGGCGTTGTCTCACGGTGTATTTTATCTCTATGTTGCAGTTACAAGAGGTCTGCATCACTTGGACAGTTTGTGATACATCGTGGGTTCATCATCTCTACAATGCAGGCGTTGTATCACATTGTATTTTATCTCTATTAGATTGACATTAGGTCTGCATCACTTGGACAGTTTGTCATACATCGTGGGTTCATCATCTCTACAATACAGGCGTTGTCTCACATTGTATTTTATTTCTATGTTACAGTTACAAGAGGTCTGCATCACTTGGACAGTTTGTCATACATCGTGGGCTCATCATCTCTACAATGCAGGCTGTGTTCTGTTCTGTCTTCTACTTTGCATCAATAGCACTGTTTCCGGGCTTCCTAATGGTTGGGTATGTATTCTAAACATCTTGTTTTCTTATCTCATCAATTGTAACTTTGTTAGAGATGTAATGGAACAACAAGAATAAGTCAGACACTTATTATGGCAGGATCCATTTCTGGGAAATCCAACCATCATGCAAGCCCAAACACATGTATATGTTTACATTACAAACACATGTATATGTTTACATTACAAACACATGTATACGTTTACATTACAAACACATGTATACGTTTACATTACAAACACATGTATATGTTTACATTACAAACACATGTATATGTTTACATTACAAACACATGTATACATTTACATTACAAACACATGTATATGTTTACATTACAACACATGTATACATTTACATTACAAACACATGTGTACATTTACATTACAAACACATGTATACGTTTACATTACAACACATGTATACGTTTACATCTTGCGTTAAATACAAAATACAGAAAAAGTGGTGCACCAATACCTTAGCTTCATACAATGTGGTGTACCTATACTGTAGCTTCATACAATGTGGTGTACCTATACTGTAGCTTCATACAATGTGGTGTACCTATACTGTAGCTTCATACAATGTGGTGTACCTATACCATAGCTTCATACAATGTGGTGTACCTATACTGTAGCTTCATACAATGTGGTGTACCTATACCGTAGCTTCATACAATGTGGTGTACCTATACCGTAGCTTCATACAATGTGGTGTACCTATACTGTAGCTTCATACAATGTAGTGTACCTATACCGTAGCTTCATACAATGTGGTGTACCTATACTGTAGCTTCATACAATGTGGTGTACCTATACCGTAGCTTCATACAATGTGGTGTACCTATACTGTAGCTTCATACAATGTGGTGTACCTATACCGTAGCTTCATACAATGTGGTGTACCTATACCGTAGCTTCATACAATGTGGTGTACCTATACTGTAGCTTCATACAATGTGGTGTACCTATACCGTAGCTTCATACAATGTGGTGTACCTATACTGTAGCTTCATGCAATGTGGTGTACCTTACCGTAGCTTCATACAATGTAGTGTACCTATACCGTAGCTTCATACAATGTGGTGTACCTATACTGTAGCTTCATACAATGTGGTGTACCTATACCGTAGCTTCATACAATGTGGTGTACCTATACTGTAGCTTCATACAATGTGGTGTACCTATACCGTAGCTTCATACAATGTGGTGTACCTATACTGTAGCTTCATGCAATGTGGTGTACCTTACCGTAGCTTCATGCAATGTGGTGTACCTTACCGTAGCTTCATACAATGTTGTGTACCTATACCGTAGCTTCAGAAACTTCCTGATTATAGAGTGTTGTTATTTCAGGTATTCCACGCTATATACGATGTACCCTGTGTTCTCACTAGTTCTGGATAAAGATGTTACCCCGGAGACTGCTCTTATGTATCCAGAACTTTATAAAGAGCTTACTAAGGTAATAGGTTATATATAATTATTTGGACACCTTCCAATAGTAACCATTAAACATTCTGATAGTTTATACAAATTTAGTTTAGCTCAATTGCGAAACAAGTTCTTACAACTTATATTAAACACTCTCGAGACCTCATTCCTGATGGAATCCATCGCCACAAGGGAGAGAGAAGAGACAACGTGGAATTTAAATGCCTTGCCTAACGACTCCAGCGGGGCTCGAACTCCGAATTGTTTGCCTTTCTTTAGATTGTCTTTTCATGTTTTGTATTCACATGTATCTGTAAAATGAATCAAGTAATAAAATATGATTAAACTAAATTTTCAGACGATCACTTTCATTCAACCTTATTGAGGATTGTTTCTGATCAGAACAGTTGTGGGATTTCAACTCAGTTTCTCGACATTTGTTTGTTGAGCATTTTGGGATAATATTCTAGAATGAGCTTTCATTTGTCGTGGAATGTTTCAGGACAATGTCAATGAAGAATGTTCCATTTGTCTGTGGAATGTTTCAGGACAGTGTTCATGAAGAATGTTCCATTTGTCGGTGGAATGTTTCAGGACAATGTTCATGAAGAATGTTCCATTTGTCGGAGGAATGTTTTAGGACTAAGAATGTTCCATTTGTCAGTGGAATGTTTGAGGACAATGTTTGTGAAGAATGTTCCATTTGTCGGTGGAATGTTTGAGGACAATGTTCGTGAAGAATGTTCCATTTGTCGGTGGAATGTTTGAGGACAATGTTCATGAAGAATGATCCATTTGTCGGTGGAATGTTTCAGGACAATGTTCATGAAGAATGTTCCATTTGTCGGTGGAATGTTTCAGGACAATGTTCGTGAAGAATGTTCCATTTGTCGGTGGAATGTTTCAGGACAATGTTCATGAAGAATGTTCCATTTGTCTGTGGAATGTTTCAGGACAGTGTTCATGAAGAATGTTCCATTTGTCGGTGGAATGTTTCAGGACAATGTTCATGAAGAATGTTCCATTTGTCAGTGGAATGTTTTAGGACTAAGAATGTTCCATTTGTCAGTGGAATGTTTGAGGACAATGTTTGTGAAGAATGTTCCATTTGTCGGTGGAATGTTTGAGGACAATGTTCGTGAAGAATGTTCCATTTGTCGGTGGAATGTTTGAGGACAATGTTCATGAAGAATGATCCATTTGTCGGTGGAATGTTTCAGGACAATGTTCATGAAGAATGTTCCATTTGTCGGTGGAATGTTTCAGGACAATGTTCGTGAAGAATGTTCCATTTGTCGGTGGAATGTTTCAGGACAATGTTCATGAAGAATGTTCCATTTGTCGGTGGAATGTTTCAGGACAGTGTTCATGAAGAATGTTCCATTGTCGGTGGAATGTTTCAGGACAATGTTCATGAAGAATGTTCCATTTGTCAGTGGAATTTTTAGGACTAAGAATGTTCCATTTGTCAGTGGAATGTTTGAGGACAATGTTTGTGAAGAATGTTCCATTTGTCGGTGAATGTTTGAGGACAATGTTCGTGAAGAATGTTCCATTTGTCGGTGGAATGTTTGAGGACAATGTTCATGAAGAATGATCCATTTGTCGGTGGAATGTTTCAGGACAATGTTCATGAAGAATGTTCCATTTGTCGGTGGAATGTTTCAGGACAATGTTCGTGAAGAATGTTCCATTTGTCGGTGGAATGTTTCAGGACAATGTTCATGAAGAATGTTCCATTTGTCGGTGGAATGTTTCAGGACAATGTTCATGAAGAATGTTCCAGTTGTCTGTTCAGTGTTTCAGATAGCAGAAGAAACAGCATCAAAAACAAACCAGTCACTATTATGTAACAATCTAATTGATCAGGGGAGATTACTGTATTTGACATATATCATATCTAATTATCTTTCAGGGGAGATCACTGTTTTTTACCGATATATCCCCATTTTCAAAAGACAGATATATGTTATTTTTCAGGGGAGATCACTGTCATTCAAGTCTTTCTTCATGTGGGTGCTCATCAGTATATACCAGGGTAAGCGTGTTATATCCTGCAATACACATTGTTATATCCTACAATACTCAATGTGTACAATCTTTCAGTATCACCCTTCTTGAGCTGTGATTTATCCTTCATTATTCCCTGTTTGAGTTGTGATAATAGGGTTACATGTATGAATATTTCTGTTTCTATGTGATGTTTCCTGCCACCTCCCCTAACAAGCTCATCATCAACTTGATATTGTGGTACCGCCACATTCACCACCATACCACCACATTCATCACCATACCACCACATTCACCACCATACCACCACACCGCCACATTCACCACCATACCACCACATTCGCTGCCACATCCACCACCATACCACCACATTCGCCACCATACCACCACATCCACCACCACACTGCCACATTCACCACCATATCACCACATTCACCACCATACCACCACATTCACCACCATACCACCACATTCACCGCCATACTACCACATTCACCACCATACTACCACATTCACCACCATACCACCACATTCACCACCACACCCACTACATTCACCACGTTCACCACCATACCACCACATTCACTACCATACCACCACATTCACTACCATACCACCACATTCACCACCATACCACCACATTCACCACCACACCACCACATTCACCACATTCACCGCCATACCACCACCATACCACCACCACCATACTACCACATTCACCACCATACCACCACATCACCACCATACCACCACATTCACCACCATACCACCACATTCACCACCATACCGGCACATTCACCACCATACCACCACCATACTACCACATTCACCACCATACCACCCACATTCACCACCATACCACCACACCACTACACACCACCATACCACCACATTCACCACCATACCACCACACTCACTACCATACCACCGCATTCACTACCATACCACCACATTCACCACCACATTCACCACCACATTCACCACCACATTCACCACCACATTCACCACCACATTCACCACCATATTCACCACCATACCACCACATTCACCACCATACCACCACATTCACCACCATACCACCACCATACCACCACATTCACCACCATACCACCACATTCACCACCACACTACCACATTCACCACCATACCGGCACATTCACCACCACATTCACCACCACATTCACCACCACATTCACCACCATACCACCACATTCACCACCATACCGCCACATTCACCACCATACCAGTGACCTTAATTCTAAAAAATGGCCAAAAATAGTACAATTTCAGAAAGTATTTATGAGTCAAATATAAATTCCTAATTGATTCGCTGAGAAAGAAACTCAAATCATTCGTGAGAAATCATAAAATAATTCGGTGAACCATCATTTATACAGTCAATTACCTCTGGTGAGGCACCCTTAGGGTGGTGGCCTTGTGTTAATTATAATAAGTTTAATTTGACTCATTTTATGAATTAATGCAGGGTTCATTCTAGGTCAGAATTTTTGGAGAAGTGAGAAAGCGCGTGATCGCTTCCTTAAATGGTGTTCTTTAATATACTTCTGCAAATTAGGGTTAAAATGCACAGTACAACCATTAAATACAACATTTGAATAGAAGGAGTGCTTTATAATGGGCCAGTGTATCTTACTAGACACAATTTTGTTTGAAAATCGTAAAAACCAAAATTTTTTTTTTTTTAGGGAGAAGTCAGGGTCCCTTCGCCCATATCGCCCTCTAGAATGATCCCTGATTAATGTTATATTTTACAGGTGGAATAATTATGTACGGGGGATTTCTGTTGTTTGAGGATGAGTTTATTCACGTTGTTGCCATCACGTTCACGGCTCTCGTCCTCACGGAGCTACTCATGGTAGCTCTCACCATACGCACGTGGCACTGGGCCATGATACTTGCAGAGGTGGGAAGTCTCGCTATATATATTGCATCGTTAGTCGTGCTGAGGAACTATTTTGGTGAGTATTAGATGATGTTTGTACACGCAGTAAAGTGAGCATGATTATGGTGTAATGTCTTCGAAATATCACAGCTTAACCATCGTCATTGTTAGCTCTCCAGGGTCGGAGGTTATAAACATCATCATTGTTAGCTCACCGAGGTCGGAGGTTATAAACATCATCATTGTAAGCTCTCCAGGGTCGGAGGTTATAAACATCGTCATTGTAAGCTCTCCAGGGTCGGAGGTTATAAACATCATCATTGTTAGCTCACCAGGGTCAGAGGTTGTAAACATCGTCATTACAAGCTCTCCAGGGTCGGAGGTTATAAGCATCGTCATTGTTAGCTCACCAGGGTCAGAGGTTATAAACATCATCATTGTTAGCTCAGCAGGGTCGGAGGTTATAATATTGTCGTTGTAAGCTCTCCAGAGTCGGAGGTTATAAACATCATCATTGTAAGCTCTCCAGGGTCGGAGGTTATAAACATCATCATTGTAAGCTCTCCAGGGTCGGAGGTTGTAAACATCGTCATTGTTAGCTCACCGGGGTCGGAGGTTATAATATTGTCATTGTAAACTCTCCAGGGTCGGAGGTTATAAACATCATCATTGTTAGCTCACCAGGGTCAGAGGTTGTAAACATCGTCATTACAAGCTCTCCAGGGTCGGAGGTTATGAGCATCGTCATTGTTAGCTCACCAGGGTCAGAAGTTATAAACATCATCATTGTTAGCTCAGCAGGGTCGGAGGTTATAATATTGTCGTTGTAAGCTCTCCAGAGTCGGAGGTTATAAACATCATCATTGTAAGCTCTCCAGGGTCGGAGGTTATAAACATCATCATTGTAAGCTCTCCAGGGTCGGAGGTTATAAACATCGTCATTGTTAGCTCAGCAGGGTCGGAGGTTATAAACATCATCATTGTAAGCTCTCCAGGGTCGGAGGTTATAAACATCATCATTGTTAGCTCAGCAGTGTCGGAGGTTATAAACATCATCATTGTAAGCTCTCCAGGGTCAGAGGTTATAAACATCATCATTGTTAGCTCACCAGGGTCGGAGGTTATAAACATTGTCATTGTAAGCTCTCCAGGGTCGGAGGTTATAAACATCGTCATTGTAAGCTCTCCAGGGTCGGAGGTTATAAACATCGTCATTGTAAGCTCTCCAGGGTCGGAGGTTATAAGCATCATCATTGTAAGCTCTCCAGGGTCAGAGGTTATAAACATCGTCATTGTTAGCTCACCAGGGTCAGAGGTTATAAACATCGTCATTGTTAGCTCACCGGGGTCGGAGGTTATAATATTGTCGTTGTAAGCTCTCCAGGGTCGGAGGTTATAAACATCATCATTGTAAGCTCTCCAGTGTCGGAGGTTATAATGTTGTCATTGTAAGCTCTCCAAGGTCGGAGGTTATAAACATCATCATTGTTAGCTCACCAGGGTCAGAAGTTATAAACATTGTCATTGTAAGCTCTCCAGGGTCGGAGGTTATAAACATTGTCATTGTAAGCTCTCCAGGGTCGGAGGTTATAAACATCGTCATTGTAAGCTCTCCAGGGTCGGAGGTTATAAACATCGTCATTGTAAGCTCTCCAGGGTCGGAGGTTATAAACATCATCATTGTTAGCTCAGCAGTGTCGGAGGTTATAAACATCATCATTGTAAGCTCTCCAGGGTCAGAGGTTATAAACATCATCATTGTTAGCTCACCAGGGTCGGAGGTTATAAACATTGTCATTGTAAGCTCTCCAGGGTCGGAGGTTATAAACATCGTCATTGTAAGCTCTCCAGGGTCGGAGGTTATAAACATCGTCATTGTAAGCTCTCCAGGGTCGGAGGTTATAAGCATCATCATTGTAAGCTCTCCAGGGTCAGAGGTTATAAACATCGTCATTGTTAGCTCACCAGGGTCAGAGGTTATAAACATCGTCATTGTTAGCTCACCGGGGTCGGAGGTTATAATATTGTCGTTGTAAGCTCTCCAGTGTCGGAGGTTATAAACATCATCATTGTAAGCTCTCCAGTGTCGGAGGTTATAATGTTGTCATTGTAAGCTCTCCAGGGTCGGAGGTTATAAACATCATCATTGTTAGCTCACCAGGGTCAGAAGTTATAAACATTGTCATTGTAAGCTCTCCAGGGTCGGAGGTTATAAACATTGTCATTGTAAGCTCTCCAGGGTCGGAGGTTATAAACATCGTCATTGTAAGCTCTCCAGGGTCGGAGGTTATAAACATCGTCATTGTAAGCTCTCCAGGGTCGGAGGTTATAAACATCGTCATTGTAAGCTAGACAGTGTCGGAGATTAGCGCAGTGGTTAGAGCGCTCGCTTCTCACCAATGCAACCCGGGTTCGATCCTCGGACCGGGAAGTATGTGAGATGGTATGGTGGTCACCAGATCGGACAGGTGGGTTTTCTCCGGGTACTCCGGTTTCCTCCCACACGAATGACCAAATATACGCTTTCATCCGCGCCAACGCGAGTAATTAATATAAGTTGTTAGAACTTGCTTTGCAATCGTTGTAAAATTAATAAAGTTTAAACTTTAAACAATAATCAATATGTACTGCAGTCATCAGTGAAACTTGCGGCAAGACACTTATATCCACGTTGCATCTTCTTTCTCCCCAATGGCGATGGATTCCATCAGGAATGAGTTCTCGAGAGCAATTATACTAATCTTGTAAATGCTAGTTTCGCAATCGTGCTAAAAGAAAGTTAAATAAAATGTATGTTTTTGCATTATTGATATATTTATATATATCTGGTTGTTTCAGATCCGGTTTTCCTCTGGTCTCTGGATTTTGTCTGGAAGGTGGTTGTTATAACATCGGTCAGCTGTATTCCTCTGTACATCGTCAAATTCCTACGCAAGCGATTCAATCCTCCAGTTTACTCAAAATTGACGTGATCAATGATCAAATTTTGTTCTTTACATTTATCTATTGTTTATGTGACATTCTATCACTCTCCTAACATATGTTATTGTTTCGGGTGACATTCTGTCACTCTCCTAACATATGCTATTATTTTAGGTGACATTCCATCATTCTCCTAACATATGCTATTGTTTCGGGTGACATTCTGTCACTCTCCTAACATATGCTATTGTTTTAGGTGACATTCTATCACTCTACTAACATATGCTATTGTTTTAGGTGACATTCCATCATTCTCCTAAAATATGCTATTTTTTTGGGTGACATTTTATCACTCTACTAACATATGCTATTGTTTTAAGTGACATTCCATCACTCTCCTAACATATGCTATTGTTTTAGGTGACATTCCATCAGTCTCCTAACATATGCTATTGTTTTAGGTGACATTCCATCAGTCTCCTAACATATGCTAGTTTTGTGGATGTTAAAATATGATTTTCCTTCCTGAAATGTTTAATGCATATATAAACATAATGAAGCATTACTCGGCGAGGACAATATCTTTGTACATAGAATAATATGTAACATCCTTCAAATGTGCCAAATATGTAACATCCTTCAAATGTGACAAATATGTAACGTCCTTCAAACGTGACAAATATGTAACATCCTTCAAACGTGACAAATATGTAACACCGTGAAATGTGACAAATATTTAGCATCAGTCAAGCATGAAAAACATGTAGCATCAGTTAAACATGTCTGTAGAAGCGAATCGGAGGAGATGAAACAGTTGACTGCTTAGCAAATGTTTAGTTACATGTATCGGGGTATATATCGCTTAATGGTGACAGAGTGTAGATGTACTACAAAAAACTGTCGTGACTTACGCTGAATTACATTTTGTACAATCTCGGATGACATGTTTCTGTTGTGAATGATATGTTAAACAACATAAGTCTGTCCGTGGACTGTGTTCCACGACTCAACAATGACATTTACACGAGTTCATGTTCACGATAATAGGAACCAATCAGTGCATTCAAAATTTAACATCCACAAAACTAGTGTTTTACAGTAACTACGGTACTCGTGTCATATTTATTATACAATATTTTATTACTACACTGCTTTCCTATACATGTACTCATAATCTCCACTCATGAACAACAATAATTAACATGACGCCGATGAGACTATAGCTCCTCCCACTAGTCATTGATCAAAATTTTCTAGACACCGATAATCGCGACAAGTCGTCGGGGAAAATGGCAGCTGTTTGATAACGCTTACGGTGTGTCGTTTTATTGATCGCTGATTGGCTTATCGCTGACTGGGTTAATTGACAGCTTGTGTCATGTTAATTGTTTCACTCGGCTGGATTATCGCTGGCTGGGTTAATTGACAGCTCGCATTCTGTTAATTGTTTCACTCGGCTGGATTATCGCTGGCTGGGTTAATTGACAGCTTGTGTCATGTTAATTGTTTCACTCGGCTGGATTATCGCTGGCTGGGTTAATTGATAGCTCGCATTCTGTTAATTGTTTCACTCGGCTGGATTATCGCTGGCTGGGTTGATTGACAGCTCGCGTTGTGTTAATTGTTTCACTCAGCTAGATTATCGCTGACTGAGTTGATTGACAGCTCGCGTTTTGTTAATTGTTTCACTCAGCTGGATTATCGCTGGCTGGGTTAATTGACAGCTTGCATCATGTTAATTGTTTCACTCGGCTGGATTATCGCTGGCTGGGTTAATTGACAGCTCGCGTTCTGTTAATTGTTTCACTCGGCTGGATTATCGCTGGCTGGGTTAGTTGACAGCTTGCGTCATGTTAATTGTTTCACTCGGCTGGATTATCGCTGGCTGGGTTAATTGACAGCTTGCATCATGTTAATTGTTTCACTCGGCTGGATTATCGCTGGCTGGGTTAATTGACAGCTTGCATCATGTTAATTGTTTCACTCGGCTGGATTATCGCTGGCTGGGTTAATTGACAGCTTGTGTCATGTTAATTGTTTCACTCGGCTGGATTATCGCTGGCTGGGTTAATTGACAGCTTGCATCATGTTAATTGTTTCACTCGGCTGGATTATCGCTGGCTGGGTTAATTGACAGCTCGCATTCTGTTAATTGTTTCACTCGGCTGGATTATCGCTGGCTGGGTTAATTGACAGCTCACGTCATGTTAATTGTTTCACTCGGCTGGATAATAGCTGGATTGACATCTCGCGTTCTGTTAATTGTTTCACTCGGCTGGATAATAGCTGACTGGGTTGATTGACAGCTCGCGTTCTGTTAATTGTTTCACTTTACTTATACTATATGGATAAAATGAAGAAACAAAATATTTGGCAGCACACAGGGTTAACGTAACAATTTTCTTTCGGTAAAAACATTACCTCTAATAGACGCCCACCCCCAACATCGAAAGATGTGATGAATTTAATAAGCGACCATGCATTTATTAGAATAACTACAGTATAATTGTTGCTGTGATCACTTGCAAGGTATCGGTGTTAACCTCAACCTCATATTTCTATGCCCCCGATTGAAGGACCCCCTTTTACTATCACCAGGTCCCAGTGAGGTTCTGTGCTCCATTTTGTCATCACCTGGGCCCATTTTGCCATCACTTGGGCCCATTTTGCCATCACCTGGGTCCATTTTGCCATCACCTGGGCCCATTTTGCCATCACCTGGGTCCATTTTGCCATCACTTGGGCCCATTTTGCCATCACCTGGGCCCATTTCGCCATCACCAGATTAGAGTGTGGTTCTGTGCTATATTTTGTCATCACAGCGCGCCAGTGTGGTTCTAAGCCCCGTATTATTTTCACCGAGACACTGTGTGGCTCTGAACACTTCCACCTTCATTTGGATGCAAGTGTAGTTCTCCGTCCCAGTGTGGTTTTAGGAAAAGAATCAGAAAGACAGATGATGCTTCTGTAAGATCGTGATTCCAGCGTCTGTAAGATCGTGATTCCAGCTTCTGTAAGATCGTGATTCCAGCTTCTGTAAGATTGTGATTCCAGCTTCTGTAAGATCGTGAATCCAGCTTCTGTAAGATCGTGATTCCAGCTTCTGTAAGATCGTGAATCCAGCTTAAGATTACATACGGGGACCTCCGTTGCCCAGTGGTTATGGCGTTCACTTCAAATCACACTGGGGTATCTAATTATTTTGTGTGGAAGGTCAGTGGTTCTACCCAGGTGCCTGTCCGTGCATGAAATACTGCTTGGAGAGGCACCCCTTAAACTTTTAGTTAGCCTTTAACCCCCAAAAGCAAACAAAATAAGATTGCATACCTCATATAATTTGCTTTGATGTAAATGAATTGTTAAACCTAACTGTTTAATGTTGCATGACACCCTGTACTGTGTTACAGAGACAGACACCACTAGCTGCAGCTACAGGGTGTCTGTATAATTGTTGACCGTTGTTATTAACCGTTTTTGTTCTTATATTTTAGCACGTTGTTCGCGAAATGAGCTGATAACAAATGTGTAATATTTTTTCTTATTTTTCCTAGAAAGTAGGGCTTGTGACATTTCATTCGAATCGTCCGAAGTTATCTGCTCATTTCGCCTACAGCGTGCTAACGGTTAATATATAAAACATGAATCCATCCTCTCTACGAAACATGGTTGTTGTGATTAGTTCAGTTAGATGTGTAGTTGTGTATATGATATCATACAGGTGCTGTAGGTTTGGATGATAATGTATGATTTATATTTTCATGAGAAAATTGTGTTTGTTTGTTTGTTTGTTTGTTTGTTTGTTTGTTTGTTTGTTTGTTTGTTTGTTTGTTTGTTTGTTTGTTTGTTTGTTTGTTTGTTCACAAAGTCATATGAGACACGGCAATCGTGTTGTGTTCTTCCGTATATCTTCATTGTTGATGATTGTTTTTGCAAAGTAATCGTGATGTAGCACGAAAATTTCACTGTCTCTTATTCCTGGGTGTACAGAATTGAAATTGTAAATATACTCTAGTTTTTATCGTAGATTATTAAATGGCCATTTAGAAGTACGGTATAAGTTTATTGCTAGATTTTCATTCAATGTATTGATAGACTGTAATTTACCAAAAATCATAGAGTATGATTATATTTCAGAACCATGCACTTCTGCACGTCTGCCCCCACGATTTCTTCTTATTTTATCGAGATATATAAACCATAGAGCGCGATTATATCGTATCTTGAGAAATTTTGGCTTGTGAAAATGATATTTTACTGTGCGTGGTATACACCAGAACTACTTTTTTCACTGATTTTTGTGCCAAAAAGTGTATGCGCGTTATACATGATAGCGCGGTATACGTAGCAAATTACAGTAGGAAGTCGTGATAGTGCAGTGGATGCGCGTTCGCTTCAGGTGCGAAAGGTCCGGAGTTCGAGCCCCGCTGTAGCCGTTACGATTGTGCCCTTAGGCAAGGCATTTAAATTCCACATTGCCTCTTCTCTCTCCCTCGTGGCGATGGATTCCATCAGGAATAAGGTCTCGAGAGTGATTAATATAAGTTGAAAGAACTTGTTTCGCAATCGAGCTAAAATAAATTTGTATAAACTAAATTACAGTAGTTCATACTACATTTAACTTGATAGTTTCAGCTTGAAAAGTTTTGTTCGACTTCAAATCACTTACTCCACTCCAGTACAGTTTCTATTCTTGTCAGAAGGTATCCAATTGTTTTATGTGAGGCAGATTTGTGATTCTATCCAGGTCTATTCCCTAACTTTTAGCATGCTGTAGCCGAAACGAAAGTAATATGTTTCTTATTTTTCCTAGAGAGTAAGGCTCGACATTTCAGGGTAAAAAAAGGTTTAAAAAATTAACAAAAATATTTGTAGAAAACACAAAGCATGCTATCATAAAAACACTTCAGCATAAAATAAAAAGAAAATTTGTTTGTTGAAGTGAATGATCGAATTATATTTCTGTTTAAGAGAATGATCGAATTATATTTCTGTTTAAGAGAATGATCGAATTATATTTCTGTTTAAGAGAATGATTGAATTATATTTCTGTTTAAGAGAATGATCGAATTATATTTCTGTTTAAGAGAATGATCGAATTATATTTCTGTTTAAGAGAATGATTGAATTATATTTCTGTTTAAGAGAATGATTGAATTATATTTCTGTTTAAGAGAATGATCGAATTATATTTCTGTTTAAGAGAATGATTGAATTATATTTCACTCGTGAACGTAGAAAGCTAATATTATCACTCATAGCTATCATCACTCATGCTTTCAATAGTCATTCGATCATACACTGAAACAACACAAATATCTTCTATTTATTCCTTAAAGTTTAAGCTTTATTTATTTTACAACGATTGCGAAGCAAATTTTAACAACTTACATTAACCACTCTCATTGTTACGGATGAAAACGTATATGTGGTCATTCGTGTGGGAGTAAACCGGAATACCTGGAGAAAACACACCTGTCTGATCTGGCGATCACCTCACATTCTTCCCGATCCGAGGATCGAACCCGGGTGGCATTGGTGAGAAGTGAGCACGCTAACCACTGTGCTAATCGAACAGCCTTATTTATTCCTTATATCCGCCTCCGTGGTCGAGTGGTTACGGTCGTTGACTTGTATACCACTGTAACCTATCATCACTAATGGTCACGGGTTCGAGCCCCGCTCAGACCGTGTCTCATTTATATGAAAAAGTTGGCAGTTTCTTACGGAGGTTGGTGCACCCAAGTACTGGTTAACCGCTGGAGCCTGCCCAGGAAAGATGTTGTTAGGTAAACTGCCCGCCGGCGATATAGCCCGAAATGGTGCTGATGCAGGAATAAAACCCGAAATATAAATAAATAAATATATTAGGGTGGTACATTTCCATGTTGTTTGATCTTAGTTTCAACAATTCCAAATAGTTTATTTGCTGACTGATATGGTTATTTGTGGATTTGTTTTGTACCACTTCAAATCTTGTTTTGGGTGTGGGTTGTTAGAAGAATTGTAATGTTACATTGCCACCATCGACACAATTACTCTGTACACAGTGTATTAACTTACACAATAATATGTCTTTACCGGTACTATTTGGTTGTGAAATATAAATCCCACTGGGATAAGCTAACTATATATTAATATAACAATTTTACATTCTCCCGCTTAAATAGTCGGTGAATGAACAATGTCAGCTTGTTTATACTCACCACCACAGAAGCTTTGATTTGTACTCTCCTCAGCAAATCAGAAAGCTTGACTTAAGCTTGGTTGATATGATTTGTTGAAACAGATATTAATACTCTCCTCAGCCAATCAGAAAGCTTGACTTAAGCTTGGTTGGTATGATTTGTTGAAACAGATATTAATACCCTCCTCAGCCAATCAGAACGCTTCACTTAAGCTTGGTTGATATGATTTGTTGAAACAGATATTCATACTCGCCTCAACCAATCAGAAAGCTTGACTTAAGCTTGGTTGATATGATTTGTTGAAACAAATATTTATTCTCACCGCAGTTAGTAACCTTGACTTAAGTTCTTGTGATATATGAATCAGTGCTTTGCACTTGCCTCAACCAATCAGAAAGGTTCACTAAAGCTATAATTAAGCAGAAGTAATGTTTGATTTATTGGATTTTTAACAGCAATAATATACATTGAAGATGGTTGATCTTATATTAGGCAGACAACATTATATCAACTCTAGTTTCATTTGATTTTTAAATATATGTATCTTGTTTGTTAATCATTTTATTTATTATTTATATATTGAAACCTAGTGTTTAATTTATGCTGTAAGTAAATTAGTGTTTGTTATAGTGTATTGTATAACCCTTTTGAAAGGGCCAGCCATTACCGACTTATGAGACACCGTTTGTTTATGGACATCAGTACCTCCCGAATCCTATCCTTGTAGGTGAGGCGCCAGGCTGGTAGACAAATCGGTAACCATTATTTAACTAGCTGGCGGCTCACCAACCGGCCACTAGGTCACAGAGACGGTATGCTATGCTGTATGTTGTTCACCTTACCCAGACATATTATCATAACAGAGATGCAACAGGTATTTGACACTTGAACGCTTTAAATAGTTGCACAAATATCACACAGTTTGTTTTGATGATATTTCAAAATGATACAAAATATTCATAACAAAGCTTGTTTATAAAAAAAACATTTTGAAAGTTTTTAGCAAACATGTGGAATACCTTCATCAATGACTTACACAATGCAAGTTGTAAGTAGTTCAAGTATGTGTCCTTGTTTAGAAAATCTATGGTACAATTAATATACTATTATTACTATGTTATATACGAAACAACGTATTTGAAAACAAACTTTTGCATTACTTGTCAAACAGCCAGAAAATTTGGTGATGTTTTACTTTTACTGGTATATGTTTCTGTCCGATCAAACAGGCATTTCAAGTGATGAAGTTATTCACAGAAGATTGGTGGTTCTACCTTGTGTGCCCGTCCGTGCTTGAAACTCTGCTCGGAGGGCACTCAGGACTTCCTCTGCCATATCTAAGCTGTTGCTAATTATGCCCACATGAATTCATTTCTCTGATTTTGTGTATTTTGTGTGTATTTATTGTCATTGCCCACATGAGCTGTGCCTCGCGAAGAGTTTACTCGTGTCAGGTTTTAGAGGATAGTGCAGTGATAGAGAGATCCCACATTCCAGTTTTGGAGGATAGTGCAATGATAGAGAGATTCTGGTTTTGGAGGATAGTGCAATGATAGAGAGATCCCATATTCATGTTTTGGCGGATAGAGAGATCCCACATTCAGGGTTTGGAGGATAGTGCAATGATAGAGAGATCCCACATTCAGGTGTTGGAGGATAGTGCAATGATATTTTGTACAGTATCATTTTGGACAGATGTTGATTACCATAACCCGGGATCCCTAATAGACAACCCTAATCTATTATAGATCCCTGGCCTCACAAGTTTCCTAAATCACTATATTATGTTTGATTTTTGATACAATATTTAAGAACCCGGTGTCGGGTGAAATTAGAAATTAAGATTTTATATACGGGTAAATAATTTTAAAACTTTCATCACAGAGAAAAAGTCCCATGCATTTTCCATTGAAAAATGTATCTTGAAGTCACAAGTGTTAGATATAATCCCCCTCCCCCACCGGACATAATTTCTCCCCCCAGGACACAATCCCCCCAGGACACAATCCCCTCCGGACACAATCCCCTCCGGACACAATTCCCCCCAGGACACAATCCCCTCCGGACACAATCCCCTCCAGACACAATCCCCTCTGGACATAATCCCCTCCAGACACAATCCCCCCAGGACACAATCCCCTCCGGACACAATCCCCTCCGGACACAATCCCCTCCAGACACAATCCCCTCCGGACATAATCCCCCCAGGACACAATCCCCTCCGGACACAATCCCCCCAGGACACAATCCCCTCCAGACACAATCCCCCCAGGACACAATCCCCTCTGGACACAATCCCCTCCAGACACAATCCCCTCCGGACACAATCCCCCCAGAACACAATCCCCCCAGGACACAATCCCCTCTGGACACAATCCCCTCCAGACACAATCCCCCCAGGACACAATCCCCTCCGGACACAATCCCCTCTGGACACAATCCCCTCCGGACATAATCCCCTCCAGACACAATCCCCTCCGGACATAATCCCCTCCAGACACAATCCCCTCCGGACACAATCCCCCCAGGACACAATCCCCTCCGGACACAATCCCCCCAGGACACAATCCCCTCCGGACACAATCCCCTCCGGACACAATCCCCTCCGGACACAATCCCCTCCGGACACAATCCCCCCAGGACACAATCCCCTCCGGACACAATCCCCTCCAGACACAATCCCCTTCGGACATAATCCCCTCCAGACACAATCCCCTCCGGACATAATCCCCTCCAGACACAATCCCCTCTGGACACAATCCCCCCAGGACACAATCCCCTCCGGACACAATCCCCCCAGGACACAATCCCCTCCAGACACAATCCCCTCCGGACACAATCCCCTCCGGACATAATCCCCTCCAGACACAATCCCCTCCGGACATAATCCCCTCCGGACACAATCCCCTCCGGACATAATCCCCTCCGGACACAATCCCCTCCGGACACAATCCCCTCCGGACACAATCCCCTCCGGACATAATCCCCTCCGGACACAATCCCCTCCGGACACAATCCCCTCCGGACACAATCCCCTCCGGACATAATCCCCTCCGGACACAATCCCCTCCGGACACAATCCCCTCCGGACACAATCCCCTCCGGACACAATCCCCTCCGGACATAATCCCCTCCGGACACAATCCCCTCCGGACATAATCCCCTCCGGACACAATCCCCTCCGGACATAATCCCCTCCGGACACAATCCCCTCCGGACACAATCCCCTCCGGACACACAATCCCCTCCGGACACAATCCCCTCCAGACACAATCCCCTCCGGACATAATCCCCTCCAGACACAATCCCCTCTGGACATAATCCCCTCCAGACACAATCCCCTCCGGACACAATCCCCTCCGGACACAATCCCCTCCGGACACAATCCCCTCCAGACACAATCCCCTCCTGACACAATCCCCTCCGGACATAATCCCCTCCAGACACAATCCCCTCTGGACATAATCCCCTCCAGACACAATCCCCTCCGGACACAATCCCCTCCGGACACAATCCCCTCCGGACATAATCCCCTCCGGACACACAATCCCCTCCGGACATAATCCCCTCCGGACATAATCCCCTCCGGACACACAATCCCCTCCGGACATAATCCCCTCCGGACATAATCCCCCATGTTTTTTGACACATGCTGACACATAATCCCCACCATATAAAGCCTAAGGTATCACGTTATCCCCATTCTTATCTCTGATGGTCACGGGTTCGAGCCCCGCTCAGACCATGTCTCATTTATATGAAACAGTTGGCAGTTTCTTACGGAGGTTGGTGCACCAAGTACTGGTTAACCGCTGGAGCCTACCCAGGAAAGGTGTTGTTAGGTAAACTGCCCGTCGCTCAAATGGGAAACCGGTAGCGACGTTAAATAATAAAAAAAATATATCCCCATTCAGAATCAAGGTACGTCCCTAACCATAAGCTAACCGTAGATGGTGGGAATATGTCATGTGTTAAGCGGATTATATCTGTGAATGCTGTGACGTCGTGTATTCTTTGTATGCCACGAGAAACATTGCTCCCCTGAATATTCCTGAAGGAGGATAGGTCCTATTTAATTGGATTTTTTCATCATCGTTTATTTTCCACCATATGCTATTAATTTTTCCAATTTTTCTCACCTTATAAAATTCTTAAATTCGCTACATAATTCAATTAATCTACCTTACATTGATAGAACCACATTAATTATAAGTACAACCCAAAGAAATGGATCAAAATACACTTTGTGACGTAGCCTTCCTTACATGAGTGGTTACGGTCGTTGACGTCCAGTCACTTGCCCCTCACCGATGCAGATTGATGGCAGTGTCGAATTCTTCCATGTGAGGAAGCTATTCAGCTGACTTGCGAATGGTAAATGGTTCTACACGGTTGTCCGTCGGTGCCTGAAATACTGCTCGACGGGGTAGATGACAGATGGAGTCGCCATGTGACTTTGTGAGGAAACTATTCAGCTGACTTGCAAATGGTCATTGGTTCTACCCGGATAACAGACGTAGAGTCGCCGTATGACCCAAGCACTTTGTGATAATTTAGACTTGATTTATTATTCGTGGTAACAGAAGCATCAGCCATGTCCCTCATTGACATCATAGTTAGCAAAGAAAAACAACACATGGCCATTATTTCTTTGATTGTAAATAAGATAGATAATCAATTGATAAATTCAGAATAGTATCTCGGTGCCCCAAATTGAGTGTTTCATAGTGCTCTAACATCCAGTATGGTACTGGCAATTCTCCTTCCTGGCAATTCTCCTTCCTGGCAATTCTCCTTCCTGGCAGTTCTCCTTCCTGGCAATTCTCCTTCCTGGCAATTCTCCTTCCTGGCAATTCTCCTTCCTGGCAATTCTCCTTCCTGTTGTTTTGTTTATGGAATTTGTTTTGCCAATAAGTTGCAAGGCGAGTACAATATATTGCCAAACTACTGTTAAATATATATTTATTAATGTACATAGCCTTTGTCTTTTATCAAAGCCCTGTTATAGGATTCCCGTCACAATGGAGACAGAGAGTTCACGGATATCATGGAGATAGAGAGAGATCATGGAGATAGAGAGAGATCATGGAGATAGAGAGAGATCATGGAGATAGAGAGAGATCATGGAGATAGAGAGAGATCATGGAGATAGAGAGAGAGAGATCATGGAGATAGAGAGATATCATGGAGATAGAGAGAGATCATGGAGATAGAGAGATATCATGGAGATAGAGAGAGAGATCATTGAGATAGAGAGAGATCATGTATATCATTGAGATAGAGAGAGATCATGTATATCATTGAGATTGAGAGAGATCATGGAGATAGAGATAGATCATGGCGATAGAGATAGATCATGGAGATAGAGATAGATCATGGAGATAGAGAGAGATCATGGAGATAGAGAGAGATCATGGAGATATAGAGAGATCATGGAGATAGAGAGAGATCATGGAGATAGAGAGATATCATGGAGAGAGAGTTCACAGATATCATGGAGATAGAGAGATATCATGGATATCATGGAGATAGAGAGAGATCATGGAGATAGAGAGAGATCATGGAGATAGAGAGAGATCATAGAGATAGATCATGGAGATAGAGAGAGATCATTGAGATAGAGAGAGATCATGGAGATAGAGAGAGATCATGGAGATAGAGAGAGAGATCATTGAGATAGAGAGAGAGAGATCATTGAGATAGAGAGAGATCATGGAGATAGAGAGAGATCATGGAGATAGAGAGAGAGATCATGGAGATAGAGAGAGATCATGGAGATATAGAGAGATCATGGAGATAGAGAGAGATCATGGATATAGAGATATCATGGAGATAGAGAGATATCATGGAGAGAGAGTTCACAGATATCATGGAGATAGAGAGAGATCATGGAGATAGAGAGAGATCATTGAGATAGAGATAGAGATAGATCATGGAGATAGAGAGAGATCATGGAGATATAGAGAGATCATGGAGATAGAGAGAGATCATGGAGATAGAGATATCATGGAGATAGAGAGATATCATGGAGAGAGAGTTCACAGATATCATGGAGATAGAGAGATATCATGGATATCATGGAGATAGAGAGAGATCATTGAGATAGAGATAGAGAGAGATCATTGAGATAGAGAGAGATCATTGAGATAGAGAGAGATCATGGAGATAGAGAGAGATCATGGAGATAGAGAGAGAGATCATTGAGATAGAGAGAGATCATTGAGTTAGAGAGAGATCATGGAGATAGAGAGAGAGATCATTGAGATAGAGAGAGATCATTGAGATAGAGAGAGATCATGGAGATAGAGAGAGATCATTGAGATAGAGAGAGATCATGGAGATAGAGAGAGATCATTGAGATAGATCATAGAGATAGATCATGGAGATAGAGAGAGATCATGGAGATAGAGAGAGAGAGAGAGATCATGGATATCATTGAGATAGAGAGAGATCATGGAGATAGAGAGAGATCATGGAGATAGAGAGAGAGATCATTGAGATAGAGAGAGAGATCATTGAGATAGAGAGAGAGATCATTGAGATAGAGAGATATCATGGAGATAGAGTGACAGAGATATCACGGCGATAGAGAGTGACAGAGAAATCACGGAGATAGAGCGTGGCAGATAGAGAGTGACAGAGAAATCACGGAGATAGAGCGTGGTAGATAGTGACAGAGAGATCATGGAGATAGAGTGACAGAGATAATGGAGATAGAGAGAGATCACGGCTATCATGGATATAGAGAGAGATCACGGTGACAGAGATCATGGAGATAGAGAGTGACAGAGAGATCACGGCGATAATGACAGAGATACCATGGAGATAGAGTGTGACAGAGAGATCATGGAGATAGAGAGATCACAGAGATAGAGAGTGACAGAGAAATCACTGCGATAGAGAGTGACAGAGATACCATGGAGGTAGAGAGTCACAGAGATATAGTGACAGATAGATCACGGCGATAGAGATTGACAGAGATAGCATGGAGTTAGAGAGTGACAGAGAGATCACGGTGATAGAGTGACACAGAGATCATGGAGATAGAAAATAACAGAGAGATCATGGAGATAGAAAGTGACAGAGATCACGGAGATAGAGAGGTCACGGCGATAGAGAGCGACAGAGAGGTCACGGAGATAGAGAGTGACAGAGAAATCATGGAGATAGTGACAGAGAAATCATGGAGATAGAGAGTGACAGAGAGATCATGGAGATAGTGAGTGACAGAGAGATCACGGAGATAGAGAGTGACAGAGAGATCATGGACATAGTGACAGAGAAATCATGGAGATAAAGAGTGACAAGAGAGATCACGGAGATAGTGACAGAGAGATCATGGAGATAGAGAGTGACAGAGAGATCACGTAGATAGTGACAGAGAGATCATGGACATAGTGACAGAGAAACCATGGAGATAAAGAGTGACAAGAGAGATCACGGAGATAGTGACAGAGAGATCATGGAGATAGAGAGTGACAGATAGATCACGTAGATAGTGACAGAGAGATCATGGACATAGTGACAGAGAAACCATGGAGATAGAGAGTGACAGAGAGATCACGGAGATAGTGACAGAGAGATCATGGACATAGTGACAGAGAAACCATGGAGATAGAGAGTGACAGAGAGATCACGGAGATAGTGACAGAGAGATCATGGACATAGTGACAGAGAAACCATGGAGATAGAGTGACAGAGAGATCATGGAGATAGAAAGTGACAGAGAGATCACGGAGAGAGTGACAGAGAGATCATGGAGATAGAGAGTGACAGAGAGATCACGGAGGTAGAGAGTGACAGAGATCACAGATATCGAGCGTGCCAGAGAGATCACAGAGATCGAGCGTGACAGAGAGCACCAACACAATCAAACAAATAAACCCTCATTTTACGTTAAACCCCAAAAACAATCAAACAACCCAAACCGTCATTTTATGTGTGTTTTACGTTGCTACCGGTTGCCCATATGAGCGACGCCTCCTGAAGAGATTAGTCAGTTTATGTGTGTTTTACGTGTGTTTATCGTCGCTACCGGTTGCCCATATGAGCGACGCCTCCTGAAGAGATTAGTCAGTTTAAATAATTGCCCAGGTAAGCAGTCACACGACAATGACTACAGTAAAGAACGAACACAGACATTTATAATGTAAATGAAACAATTGATGTTAATCAATACAATGTTAGCTAGACAGAGACGATGTGTCTGTGTGGTGATCGTGACCTAGTCGACAGTTTGTTACAGGTGATCATGACTCAGTCGACAGTTTGTCCCAGGTGATCGTGACACAGCTAAAGGTATACAGAATATATCAATTATATGTGTACTAGACTAAATCAACAACAGTGGCAACCAACCTTGAGACAATTTATATATATATATACTTACCTAGTCTGGGTTCCAGTCTGTCGATTTTTCACTTATTAACTTCTGGCAAAATGATCAGAAACTCAATACCGCCCAATTATAGTCTCGGTGTTAAATGTATTTATTTGACTGGCCAGGCAAAATATATCGACGCCTGTTCCCAGGCTAATACTTACCCTACCGTTAGAGAAACCTACTTTGTTACAGACGGATATGTAGTCCAGTGGTAACACGCTGGACTGGTAATTCAGGGAACGCAGGTTCGATCCGCCGTCTTACCCTACTAAAATTAACAGTCTTTCGGATGGGACTTTAAACCGAGATCTCGTGTCGGTGCTGTACACCGTGCACGTAAAAGAACCAGAGAAGACTCTGGAATGGGTCTCTGTCTGTATCATGCACTATCCTCCAAAATCTAAAATAACTAATCTAATAACGCATCAATATACAATAACTTTTCTTTTTTCACATTTTAAGGACAGGACTCCATCACGGTGTAGAGTGTACGTTGTCCGTGAATTCCACGTTGCCTCTTCTCTCTCCCTCGTGGCGATGGATTCCATCAGGAATGAGGTCTAGAGAGTGATTAATATAAGTTGTAAGAACTTGTTTCGCAATCGAGCTAAAATAAATTTGTATAAACTAATACTGGTTTACTGGTATATTTGTGTAATACTGGTTTACTGGTATACTTGTGTAATACTGGTATACTTGCGTAATACTGGTTTACTGGTATACTTGTGTAATACTGGTTTACTGGTATACTTGTGTAATACTGGTATACTTGCGTAATACTGGTTTACTGGTATACTTGTGTAATACTGGTTTACTGGTATACTTGTGTAACACTGGTTTACTGGTATACTTGTGTAATACTGGTTTACTGGTATACTTGTGTAATACTGGTTTACTGATATACTTGTGTAATACTGGTATACTTGTGTAATACTGGTTTACTGGTATAATTGTGTAACACTGGTTTACTGGTATAATTGTGTAATACTGGTTTACTGGTATAATTGTGTAATACTGGTTTACTGGTATACTTGCGTAATACTGGTTTACTGGTATACTTGTGTAATACTGGTATACTTGTGTAATACTGGTATACTTGTGTAATACTGGTATAATTGTGTAACACTGGTTTACTGGTATATTTGTGTAATACTGGTATAATTGTGTAATACTGGTATACTTGTGTAATACTGGTTTACTGGTATAATTGTGCAATACTGGTTTACTGGTATAATTTGTAATACTGGTTTACTGGTATACTTGTGTAATACTGGTTTACTGGTATAATTGTGCAATACTGGTTTACTGGTATAATTTGTAATACTGGTTTACTGATATACTTGTGTAATACTGGTATAATTGTGTAATACTGGTTTACTGGTATAATTGTGCAATACTGGTTTACTGGTATAATTTGTAATACTGGTATACTTGTGTAATACTGGTTTACTGATATACTTGTGTAATACTGGTTTACTGGTATAATTGTGTAACACTGGTTTACTGATATACTTGTGTAACACTGGTTTACTGATATACTTGTGTAACACTGGTTTACTGGCATACTTGTGTAATACTGGTTTACTGGTATACTTGCGTAATACTGGTTTACTTGTGTAACACTGGTTTACTGATATACTTGTGTAATACTGGTTTACTGGCATACTTGTGTAATAATAAAAGTGTGTGTTTTAAGTATGATATAAGCCTCAAACGGATCCAATATGGAAAATAGTGGTACTGTCTTCAGCGATACGCGCCTAATACAGTACCACTATTTTCCATATTGGACCGTTTTCGGCTTATATCCTATACATAAATGTGATAGTTTCTGTAGGCTCTTGGCGTTGAAACGGTTGTAATGTTAAAGCGACATTACATCGCAAAAAGCAATCAAATGCATGTTTTCACATATTGCATTGCTACTATAAATTCTTCCGAATACATTCGAACATTAACATTCAATCAATAAACAGTGTTTTTGTGGTCTACAAACTTTCAAAAGTGAAAGTAGGATTCCTGAAATGATGTTTGTTTGTCATTGGAGTCAATACTAAACGCGCGATACTTTCGTTTAGATATAATTTAACTAAGATTAGTCTACAAATAAATATGCATAGGCACAAATGTGAGATATAACGGTAAATATGTACGATAAATTGTGTTATTCAAGATACACGCATTGTATTACGCATGAATGTCGACCCTATTTACATTATTTTGTTATGTCAACAAACCGCGTATACGACGCTTGTTTATATGTTGAAATACTCAGTTTTTGAGGAATGTTGGAAAAACAATTATACCATATAATAGGAAATTACATTCTGCAGACATTTGCGTTTTTACCGATGTAGTGTCGCTTTAAATGTTGAGAGTTATTTTCCACTGTTTATGGTTATACCTATTTGCACTTTTACCAAAAATATTAAATTTCACGAAATGTCCGTTCTCTTATATAAGAGATGATACAGATAACTATCACAATGATCTCGGATGAGACTGCTGTTTTGTATATCGGTTATTAATAATAGTGTCAGTCATTGGTGTATCATAACACAACCTCTTGAAATCACAAGGATTCGGCACGTTTGGGGGGTACTAGTATATATATTTAAGGATTCGGCACGTTTGGGGGTACTAGTATATATATTTAAGGATTCGGCACGTTTGGGGGTACTAGTATATATATTTAAGGATTCGGCACGTTTGGGGGTACTAGTATATATATTTAAGGATTCGGCACGTTTGGGGGTACTAGTATATATATTTAAGGATTCGGCACGTTTGGGGGTACTAGTATATATATTTAAGGATTCGGCACGTTTGGGGGTACTAGTATATATATTTAAGGATTCGGCACGTTTGGGGGTACTAGTATATATATTTAAGTACAGGGATTCTACTCTGTGGGATGTCAGATTTCGCATCAATCAGTAAAATGGCCCTATCTGAAACAATTTTGTACAAAGCTGTCCAAATATAACGCCTATCCCGAGTCTTTATATTGTTCTTCAAATAAAACACAACTTTAAGCTGCATGCATGTATACTTTGCAAACAATTGCCACAGACATTAGCCATAGCAGGTCACATTTCCATACTAGGACACGGGTTCTGTGCTACGAAATCTCTTTTTGACGTACATTTTTGCCGAATAAACATACACGTTAGTGGAAACACATTTTATTGATAATGTTATTCACAGTTAAAACTCTCCCGTCGAAGATTTTTTTTGTTGCTGACAGAACCCGTGTCCTAGTATGGAAATGTGACCTGCTATGGCCAATGTCTGTGGCAATTGTTTGCAAAGTATACATGCATGCAGCTTAAAGTTGTGTTTTATTTGAAGAACAATATAAAGACTCGGGATAGGCGTTATATTTGGACAGTTTTGTACACAATTGTTTCAGATAGGGCCAGTTTACTGATTGATGCGAAATCTGACATCCCACAGAGTAGAATCCCTGTACTTAAATATATATACTAGTACCCCCAAACGTGCCGAATCCCTGTGCTTGAAATAGAGCGATTGGTTAATATAGTATGTCATTCAGTGTGATTGGTCCGTTCATAACGTGCAACATGTTATATACACTGCAGGAAGGCACTAACGTCAGAGAGTTGTATTTGACTTGGATAACCATAGAGACAACAATTGGAACAGTTAGGTTGGTTTTTCAACTGCCATTTATGTTCGTAGAATAATATTGCAGACATCACGATCTGTATATATTCTCATTAGTTTTGTAAAACAAGTTTAACAAAAATAGAATGTGTTCATACTTTGTACAGTGCATCTCTAAATCAAAATATGAGATGAAATTGATATGCTAATGACTTCGTTATTTTGTTATTAATTAATTTGTAACCTGCCCAGTTTTCCATTTCGACAAATAATTTCTCAATTATTGAGACAACGGTAAAATAATAAATATGTGCAAGTATTATGCGTGTATTAATCAAATTTGCAATAATCCTAAATGATGTTTCATGTTCGAATAAACATGTTGGTAATATGCGTTGCGTTTTTTTTCATGTAATATTTAGCATATATTTTCAAGTAATTGTTTTCTTCACAACAATAGAATTTCTATAAATGCTGTATGCCTAAGTAAATTATTAAATAAATTTGGTATGACTTCCGGTTTTTTATGAATTAATTCGTAACATCTTCGTAAAATTTTCTCACTTTTTTTTTAAAAATTGTGGGAAATCTATGTATCTCGTCTGTAAGCTTACAGCACGCATATTATTATATAAAATAACTGTTACAACCTTCTATACGATCGTATTATGTTCTATGTGTATTCATTAGCATCATTGTTGACACAGTCAACACGTAATGTAAGGGAGGTAATTATTAAAATGCAAATATTTTGATAATATTTAAAACATAGCCCCATATGATATAGTCAAACCTGTCCAACAGACCACCTCTATAAAGAGACCATATCTATAAAGAGACCACCTCTATAATGAAAGATGACAAGTTCGCATACCCCGTCTGACCCTAATAAAATTAACAGTCTTTCAGTTGGGGCTTTAATCCGAGGTCTCGTGTCGATGCTTTACACCGTGCACGTAAAAGAATCAGAGGAGACTCTGGAATGGGTCTCTGTCCTCCACAATCTAAAATGACTAATCTCTTCAGGAGGCGTCGCTCATATGGGCAACCGGTAGCGACGATAAATAAGCGTAAAACACACTCACAAATGAAAACAAACAGCGTGCTACACATTCAACGGCCGTAATCTATCAGCTATAGCTTTCGGTTCTGATCCATGTGTATTCATGTATATAAATTTTGTGTAAAATGCATACATGTATGTGTATATGGTGCATCATTATTTGAAATAAAGTATGTCTAAACAATAAACAGTACTTGTCGCTATGTATCAATGGCATTAGATGTTTTTGTACCGAAAACTATGTTTAATAAACAACCCCGTTAATGCCAAAGATATATCAAAATTGACATTAACTTAAAAATGAATGTACGTTTGTAATTCAACCAGTTTTCTTTGCTGGCGTCATGAAAAGTCAACAGTCCACCAGGTTAGCACAAGTCGTCAAACAGCAAAACCCTTCTATACTAGAGGACATAGAAAACTCATACCTACATTGTATACTAGAGGACATAGAAAACGCACATCGACATTATATACTAGAGGACATAGAAAACGCATACCTACATTATATACTAGAGGACATAGAAAACGCACATCGACATTATATACTAGAGCACATAGAAAACGCACATCGACATTATATACTAGAGCACATAGAAAACGCACATCGACATTATATACTAGAGGACATAGAAAACGCACACCTACATTATATACTAGAGGACATAGAAAACGCACATCGACATTATATACTAGAGGACATAGAAAACGCACATCGACATTATATACTAGAGGACATAGAAAACGCACATCGACATTATATACTAGAGGACATAGAAAACGCACATCGACATTATATACTAGAGGACATAGAAAACGCACACCTACATTATATACTAGAGGACATAGAAAACGCACATCGACATTATATACTAGAGGACATAGAAAACGCACATCGACATTATATGATTATTATTACATGAACACGAAATACGAAGGATTCCATCAAAGATATATCACACCTTTATTACAAAACACAAACTGAACAACTAAAAATATTCCAAAATGTTTAAAACTATGTTATTGTTTTTCATGTAAAAACACACTTATCCGAAGTGTGCGTTTTCTATGTCCTCTAGTATATATTAATAATACTTTCATTGGTGTGAATAGTTTTAACGTATCTAATATCACGTATGTATACATTCTCAACGGGTTATGACTTCTAAGATTCGATCCCCCGTCTGGCCCTAATAAAATTAACAGTCTTTCAGATGGGACGTTAAACCGAGGTCTCGTGTCGGTGCTTTACACCGTACACGTAAAAGAACCAGAGGAGACTCTGGAATGGGTATCTGTCTGTAGCATTGCACTATCCTCCAAAAATCTAAAATGACTAATTTCTTCAGGAGGCGTCGCTCATATGGGCAACCGGTAGCGACGATAAATAAACGTAAAGCCACACTTAAAAGTTTGTTCGCCATTGCTAATCTCTAATTAATGTACACATGGTAAGCTAGTGCAATGTATGTTTACAAATGTATTTTCAAAGGAAAATGAATTTAATTTCTATTTTCTAGTATGACATGTCAACAATACACTAACATATCGACATACATCCTTCCTGTTGGAAGTTAACATACAATATATCACATCGACATACATTCTTCCTGTTGGAAGTTAACATACAATATATCACATCGACATACATTCTTCCTGTTGGAAGTTAACATACAATATATCACATCGACATACATTCTTCATGTTGGAAGTTAACATACAATATATAATATCGACATACATTCTTCATGTTGCAAGTTAACATACAATATATTGTATCGACATACATTCTTCCTGTTGGAAGTTAACATACAATATATCACATCGACATACATTCTTCATGTTGGAAGTTAACATACAATATATAATATCAACATACATTCTTCCTGTTGGAAGCTACCGTACAATATATAATATCGACATACATTCTTCATGTTGCAAGTTAACATACAATATATTATATCGACATACATTCTTCCTGTTGGAAGTTAACATACAACATATAATATCGACATACATTCTTCATGTTGGAAGTTAACATACAATATATCACATCGACATACATTCTTCATGTTGGAAGTTAACATATAATATATAATATCGACATACATTCTTCATGTTGCAAGTTAACATACAATATATAATATCGACATACATTCTTCCTGTTGGAAGCTAACATACAATATATAATATCGACATACATTCTTCATGTTGCAAGTTAACATACAATATATCATATCGACATACATTCTTCCTGGTGGAAGTTAACATACAATATATCATATCGACATACATTCTTCCTGTTGGAAGTTAACATACAATATATCATATCGACATACATTCTTCCTGGTGGAAGTTAACATACAATATATCATATCGACATACATTCTTCCTGTTGGAAGTTAACATACAATATATCATATCGACATACATTCTTCCTGGTGGAAGTTAACATACAATATATCATATCGACATACATTCTTCCTGTTGGAAGTTAACATACAATATATCATATCGACATACATTCTTCCTGGTGGAAGTTAACATACAATATATCATATCGACATACATTCTTCCTGTTGGAAGTTAACATACAATATATCATATCGACATACATTCTTCCTGGTGGAAGTTAACATACAATCTATCATATCGACATACATTCTTCCTGTTGGAAGTTAACATACACTATATTGTATCGACATACATTCTTCATGTTAGAAGTTAACATACAACATATAATATTGACATAGACTCTTCTAAATGATGTAACAATAGATGTTGCATGACATGCATAGATGGACATTCATCAATAGTCTAAGCAATATAATGACTGATATATTTGGTATTAATCTCAGTGTACGTAGTTGGGCATTCTGCTAACATTTGCACACCGTTCAGCTCTCCAGTTCAAGCCACGTACAGGGGCGGTTACAGGATTTGGCGTTAGGGGGCGCAACATATTTGAAGGCTAGCATCTAGGGGGTCCGGGGGTATGCTCTCCCGGAACATTTTGAAAACAATGGATCCACCAGGTGCATTCTGGGCGTTCTGGTGTATTCTATTAATAAGGGGCGGTTTGGAACCCCTGAGAAAAATTCTGGACCCGCGCATGAAATTTCACCAGACCAACAAGACACGTGGTAGAATTAATTTAATAATGGACTTTGTATTAAAAATTTTTTATATCACCGTTACTGCAAAATATGTGTTTATTTTCTGAGCCTTTTTTTCTTACCTTTTCTTTGGTTTCTTTCGGAAAAAGCTACTCATCATCGTTTGAAATATAACGCGTTTCGCACTCGGGGCATCCATTATTGTTTTGATAGACTAGATTGACAACATCGAGTGACGTCATCCTCTACAGAATGTCAAGTGCGGGTAGTTGCGGGACGGATGTGAACATGCGACACAGACTCAAACACATGTAGGTTTGGCATATTTGGCAAATTTTTTTGCATATTACATTTTTAACGCAAAATACGGCACACTAGTTACCTATGCTCCGGCGATTTTAGGGGGGCGCGCGCGCCGGGTGCGCCCCCTCCCTGAACGGGATCTAGTGACGTAGATATTAAGCAAACTACATGCGGGATGTAATTATTTAATTATTTAACAACAAGTAAATCAATCGTTGCGCAAAATTAGCACCATAATTAAACCCAAAGCGAAAAATAACGAGTCTACAGTAAAACTAACATTTTATGTATTAAACCGGCACAGTTTATGTCCATGTATATTTAGGTTATGCCTGGATTAAATCGTTTCTTTTGCTATGTGCTTGCATAATATATTTGCATAAATTAATTATTTTTAGTGATGATAAATGTCACAAACGATCTCATATTTCCCCACGCGATCATATGTTGTTTTGTAGTTCATCAATGTAGCAAAATTACACACACTTTGATATCATTTTGAAATTGAATACTTTTAAAATGCACCAGAGGGCACCATAAACACTCTAGGATTCAAAATGTTCCTGGGGGAGTCGTCGTCTTCAATTGATTAGCCAGGCCTATAAGTTCTAAATTGACCAGCTACGCCCCATGTAAGTAGTATCCCGCTATAGCTAGTGCTCTTAAGGTGAGTCATACCAATATCCATATGGTATGATAGTATTTTGTTGAAATTAACAAAATGTTGGAGCCTCCGTGCTGTAACGGACACTGTGTCCGCCTAGTAACCGAGAGGTGTCTAGCAACCGAGATGTGCCTAGTAACCGAGAGGTGCCTAGTAACCGATATATGCCTAGTAACCGAAAAGTGCCTAGTAACCGAGAGATGCATAGTAACCGAGAGATGCCTAGTAACCGATATATGCCTAGTAACCGAGAGATATCTAGTAACCGATATGTGCCTAGCAACCGAGATGTGCCTAGTAACCGAGAGATGCCTAGTAACCGATATATGCCTAGTAACCGAAAGGTGCATAGTAACCAATATATGCCTAGTAACCGAGAGATGCCTAGTAACCGAGATATGCCTAGTAACCGATATATTCCTAGTAACCGAGATGTGCCTAGTAACCGAGAGATGCCTAGTAACCGAGAGATGCCTATTAACCGATATATGCCTATTAACCTATATATGCCTAGTAACCTATATATGCCTAGTAACTGAGAGGTTGTGAGTTCAGAATCAGAACCACAGTGGTGGTGTCCTTATACAGAACCCGTAAACCCACACTGCCTCTCTGTTCTCTCTCCCTCGTGGCCATGGGTTCCATTAGGAATGGTGTCTCGAGAGCGATTAAACTTCTGTTGTAAGTAGTTGTAGGACACCAGTAAATCCCATCTGGTATGCACGGTACCTAGATATTTAAACAATGACATCGTTCTGAAATGTAGTTTGTCTATGTTGCGAGTGTGTGTGTGTGTTTTACGTTTATTTATCGTCGCTACCGGTTGCCCATATGAGCGACGCCTTCTGAAGAGATTAAGTCATTTTAGATGTTTGGAGGATAGTGCAATGATACAGACAGAGACCCATTTCAGAGTCTCCTCTGGTTCTTTTACGTGCACGATGCACAGCACCGACACGAGACCTCGATTTAAAGTCCCGCCTGAAAGAATGTTAATTTTATTATGGTCAGACGGTGGATCGAAACTGCGATCCCTGGATTACCAGTCCAGCGTGTTACCACTGGACCACAGATCCGTCTGTTTATGTTGTGAAACCATTCAATGGCGTGGTAATCCGACGCTGATTCGACAATCTGATAACCCGGTCCGTGAAGATAAAAGATATAATAATCGCATGTTTAAAGTTCGGAGTGACATTCTATTATGTGCATCAAACTAACCTGAAATACTGGCGTTCTTCCTCGACAAAGCCAGTATTTAAACATAAACAAGCAACTTCAATGAATTCACAGACGGATCTGTAGCCCAGTGGTAAAACGCTGGACTGGTAATCCAGGGATCGCAGGTTCGATCCCCCGTCTGACCCTAATAAAATTAACAGTCTTTCAGATTGGACGTTAAACCGAGGTCTCGTGTCGGTGCTATACACCGTGCACGTAAAAGAACCAGAGGAGACTCTGGAATGGGTCTCTGTCTGTATCATTGCACTATCCTCCAAAATCTAAAATTACTAATCTCTTCAGGAGGCGTCGCTCATATGGGCAACCGGTAGCGACGTTTAATAAACGTAAAAAACAAGAACAACATTCAATGAATTGATCTCCCCCCTCGAATAGCATACGTGTGTAGGCCTATCACCCATTGTGACGAATACATATCGATGGTCTTCATTTATAATGCCCAACCTACATTTTTCAGGAGACAAACCACTGACTATTTTGTAAAAAAAAAATGAATTCAATGGTACTAAAATGTGGCATAGCATTAGATTTTGATCTGCTGTGTGCGTTCGTAGTTCTTGAGTCGTATATTCTCCTGGCAAAAACTCTTATACCATATGTATGAAATTGCAAAGGGCCATAAATTAGCAATTACCCAGCCTTAGGTTATAGATTATGCGCATTGCGCAACTTCTTGTTGCCCTTTATATATATTCCTCCAACAAATGTGTTCAGTATGTTTATGTATTTCCCAGGCTAAAATACTCTTCTAGCATAATATATGTTCTTTTCTTGAGCGCACCGTTAAATGAATGTCAAGTTTGCCAGATAAACGTTTACAAACTGTAGATGTAGATAGATATGCATAACGTTTCAAAAGGCCATAATTCAGTGTGTGTTTTACGCTTTATTTATCGTCGCTACCGGTTGCCCATAGGAGCGACACCTCCTGAAGAGATTAGTCATTTCACATTTTTGGAGGATAGTGCAATGATACAGACAGAGAGTCTCCTCACGTTCTCTTACGTGCACGAGATCTCGGTTTAAAATCCCACATGAAAGACTGTTAATATTACAGATCCCCCATAATTCAGTAATTACTAATAGAAGTTTTATTCTCACGCCCTTCCTCTAGTTTAAACATATTTTATTACTTTCAAATGACATACATATTCACAAACTGCACACTATGTATACACGTCCTCTCAATACTCTTTATTCATAAACCAAGTGAAACAGATATTATTTGAGATTTTAACCGTACAAAAATACTGTGTGAAATATAGTATAGGGGAGATATTATTACTTGAGGTAGGAGTGTGTTTCTCGTGCACACGCGGATGCACGACGCCAAATCAATATTCCTCGCAGTGGGGGAAACAAAATGTATTGCATGGATTCAGTTTAGAACGATGTTTTTATTGTCGCCCTTCAAGTACTACACTAGTGGTAGGGACTACAAGCAGGATCCCAGTATGGGTGTGCATAGAATACATGGAATCACGTTTATAGTTGGGCTATAGAAACAGCATAACACACATATATATATACACGTGCTACACTAGGGTAGTCGTGATAGCGCAGTGGTAGAACGTACGCTTCAAGTGCGAAATGTCCGGAGTTCGAGCCCCACTGTAGGCAAGACATTTAAATTCCACGCTTCATCTTCTCTCTACCTCGTGGCGATGGATTCCATCAGGAATGAGGTCTCGAGAGTGATTAATATAAGTTGTAGGAACTTGTTTCGCAATCGAACTTAAATCTGTATACAATTACATCCGGGTATACGTAATGTATGTTACGCTTCATGGTGTGTGTATCTAATCTGTAATTTCATAACCCACAGCTAATTCATTTTTTTTTTAAACTTTGTAATATATTAAAATATTACTGTATTGGATATAGCTTAATATTATTGTATGTGCTCAATGATCTATGCACTTTAAATATATAATAATAATAATAATATGGCTGTCCGATTAGCGCGACGGATATGTAGTCCAGTGGTAACACGCTAGACTGGTAATCCAGGGATCGCAGGTTCGATCCCCCGTCTGACCCTAATAAAATTAACAGTCTTTCAGATGGGACGTTAAACCGAGGTCTCGTGTCGGTGCTTTACACCGTGCACGTAAAAGAACCAGAGGAGATTCTGGAATGGGTCTCTGTCTGTATCATGCACTATCCTCCAAAATCTAAAATAACTAATCTCTTCAGGAGGCGTCGCTCATATGGGCAACCGGTAGCGGCGATAAATAAACGTAAAACACACACGATTAGCGCGATCGCTTCTCACCAATGCAACCCGGGTTCGATCCTCGGACCGGGAGGTATGTGAGCTGGTACGGTGGTCGCCAGATCGGATAGGTGGGTTTTCTCCGGGTATTCCGGTTTCCTCCCACACGAATGACCACATAATTATAAGCATTTCATCCGCACCAACGAGAGTGATTAATATAAGTTGTTAGAACTTGCTTCGCAATCGTTGTAAAATAAATAAAGTTTAAACGGTTTTTATAACCTTTAAATAGTAGGCCTAATATACATTCAATATACTATGTATTATTATAAATACACATTCATTCATGTATACATGTAACGGAGTAGAGTGAGACATGTATTGCGCCATGCACGTTCTTAGGTAATATTTATTGTTCAAATAGTATCAGTTAAACATTTCCGCGATAACAAATAATAATGAAGATCTGAATAACCACATTAAACCGCACAATGGTGTAACATGCATCGATCACGTGAGCCTAGATTGTAGTGCACGCTTAGTGTGTCAGTCCAGAGCTTGTCTCTGTTCAATCGATTCAAACGGAAGACGCTCAGTCATTTATAAGGTGGTGTCGAATTGTGCCGCATATAATACTTACAGTGTACTTGGTAATTAATTAAGTAGTATTTTAATCCCGCTAATTGGTATAAATGTTTATAGTTAGTACTAAAATTTTCCACTAGTTCTATACATAGTGGCGATGTTTGAAGTTTGTGCTAAAATTTTCCACTGATGTTTTTGTATATATTGTGACGTATACACAAATCAGTATCAGTTTTGCCAGTTTTAATCTAACGCCCGTTTCTTCCGGTTGCAGTTACTATCGTTATCATGGCTGTTCGTGTTGGTGTAATCGGATGTGGGGCGGCCGGACTTGCAGCACTGCGGCATCTTGCAGCTAGGCCAGGGATGTTCGAAGGTGTTGGGTTCGAGACCTCGGCCGGTGTGGGCGGCACATGGAGGTACACGGATAAGATTGGCATAGATACAAACGGTCTGCCAGTCCAGACGAGTATGTACAGAAACCTCAGGTAGGTGTATATCAATTTTTACGATTATATTTTCGATTCCTTCGTACTGGAGAAGGGCATTGCACGAACAATTGTAAATATTGTATTTATGTATTAATATAACTGTATATGTATATGCTTCTTTCTCTTTCGTTGCTATGTGCGAACATTCTGTCCTATTTCCAAAAAGGAATATAAACTGTATTTAAACTGTATTTAAACAATTACTTTCAAGCATCGCGTTTAACTATTATGTTTTGTATTTTCTTATATGAATATAAAGAATATAAAATTATATATTCACTCGAAACAATGGACTCCATGTTGGACTCGAAGGCCGTTTTATCTAGCTATATAGATATCATAACCCGTTAAATAGAGCAGAGGAGAAATATAATATCTGACGTATGTGGGGTTTTTGCAAGTTGATATGATCTGATATGCGCATTGTAGGCCACTGCATAATATTGGGAAATACAATCTGTTTAAGCTAAATAGACTAACTTTGTGAACGTTCATTGTCTGACCGAAATATATGATCGTATGTGGGAAAGTATGTTGCTTGGATACAAGCTTAGTGTGAATCAATACAGACAGACCATCGATTTGTCTTTCACTCACATCTGCTCTTTTATCAGATGTATGCGTAATTTGTCTGTCGGCAGTATCGTGCGTCTTTATCTGTTATTTTTAGATAAACTAGATATGTTGAGTCAGGCGTCGGTTTTTTAGCAGACTTAATAAATGTGTCAGCTCACTGCACTAGATTTAGAGTTACTCCAGTATGCAAAGCATGGTTGTAGCATATTTTACGATCTGAGATATGGGGATACGGAAATTAGACGACTTAATATTAAGTCTAATTTTACGTCGCTATTGGTTGCCCATTTGAGCAGTTTACCTAACAACACCTTTCCTGGGCAGGCGCAAACGGTTACCCAGTTAACTTGGTTCACTAACCTCCGTAAGAATGTGCCAACTGTTTCATATAAAGAGACACGGTCTGAGCGGGGCTCGAACCCGTGACCATCAGTGATGATATGTTACATTGGTATACAAGTCAGCGACCTTAACCACTCGACCACGGAGGTGGACACTTAAGTCTTACGCCGATGTCTCGTACTTTATACCATACACGTAACATAACCAGAGGATCCTCTGTGTTCAATATATTTGTATTATCCTCCGAAATGTAAAATGAGAATATCTTGAGGATGCGTCGCTCATGCGGGAAATCCAGGAAATAAAAGCACTAACATAATTCAATATTAATTCTGCAATGGGAAAATAACTTTATAAATTCAATGGTCGAGTGGAATAAGGTCGTTGACTTCAAATCACTTGCCTCTCGACGCTGTAGGTTCGAATCCCGCTGCGGGTGTCGAATTCTGTCAAATGAGGAAGCTATCAATCTGACTTGCGGAAGCTCGGTGGTTCTAGTCGGGTATGCGTCTGTGCCGGAAGTCCTGCTCGGGGGGGGGCATTCTGGTTCTTCCTCCACGAATAATAGCTCGAGAATGGCGATATGACCTATACGTTGTTGGCGCAACTTTAAACACAACACATTGAAACAATTAAACCTTTGTAAGTTTAGATAAATTAATTTTGATGTTCATGACCACAACAAGCACATTGCAGTCTATTAAATATGTTTATCTGTGTTAAATAATCATCAGTATAGCTTTGTGGATTTGTATATATCAAAACCAAGACGTTGTGCCTCGTTGTTCATATTGTGTTTGCTCTATACACGTACCACCATCTATACTACAGTCAACCCTGTCTTAAGCAGCCAGCCATGGGAATCTCAGAAAGTGGCTGTTTAGCACAGGTAGCTGCTTAATACAGGTCAAATATATAATAAAACAGCATATTGGGAATCTGGAAAGTGGCTGTTTAGCACAGGTGGCTGCTTAATACAGGTCAAATATATAATAAAACAGCATATTGGGAATCTGGAAAGTGGCTGCTTAATACAGCTTGGCTGCTTAATAGAGGTGACCACTAACACAGGTGTTTGACTGTATTTATATTATTGCGTGTAAATAAAAAATCTGTGATAGACGTCGAACAATGCTACACTCACGAAACCGATGCAAATTAGTCCATGTGTGCGTTATGTACCATTGATACATGTAACAACAGTATCCTTTATACTAATAAAGTGTACACTCGTCAGACTTGTGCTAAGGCTGGTTTATCAGCGTATCTCTATGTTTGCGAAACAGACAACTGAATTCATTTGGAAATACATTTGTACCACATTATCGATTTTCGGCTGCGGGCTGTCTGGCGTTATAAAAGAGATGTGTTTTTTTAAACTTATTTATCGTATCGCGTTACCGCGGAATCAAATTACGCGTGAATACAGCAAGTCATTCATTATTGCTAGCCTTGGCAGCCTGACCTACGTAATAAGGTTGTTCTGCATACATATGGAAGGTGTGACACAGCAAACAATCTCCAGTAATGAGTTCAGTGAACAGTGAAGGGGAGCTCTATATCAATACGAAGAAGGCAATAAAATAGCAGCCAATCATTCTCCTTTTACAAGTCTAACAACCTTCAAAATAAAATATTTATTATATTATCCAGTGTTTTCTTAAATGTTTGCTATACAGTTAAACCTGTCTTAAGCAGCCAGCCAAGGGAATGACAGAAAGTGGCTGCTTAGCACAGGTGGCTGCTTAATAGAGGTCAAATATATAAGAAAACAACATATTGGGAATCTGGAAACTGGCTGCTTAATACAGGTTGGCTGCTTAATAGAGGTGACCACTAACACAGGTTTGACTAGATCAATATGTATGATTACAATCGGCAATCATTCAGCCATAATCAGTCCACCTTTCTTGTGGATAATTTGGAGGATGAATGCAGACAATCATACGATAATATTTAGTTATTTGCTCAATAAAATAATGTTGGTAACGTAACGAAAGGTAACGTAAATTACTACACATGAAGTATGTTTAAAGCGACATTACATCGGACTAGAAATTATGATTTATGTTTTATAATAAGGTATTTAAATTTCAAAATTTACTTCGAATGAATGAGTTTTGCCTGAAAGTACCTTTCTACCCTTCTTTATGGGTATGCACTATTCGTAAAGTACCTTTCTACCGGGTCAGACTAAAACACAGACGCTTATGCAGACGATATGTAATGTATAGTAAAACGCAGACAACAAAGGTATATAGTGATATTGGAAAACGCAGACGAAAGCAACATATAGGGAAAACGCAGACGAGTTGAACATAGAACAAATATATCTGCTTTAATACAGACACATTGATTATATAGAGAAAACGCAGACGAGTTGAAAATATAGTAAAATTGTATTAATGCAGACACATTGAATATATAGTGAAAATGCAGACACGTTGAACATAATAATAGTAAAATTGTTTTATTTGTTTTATACACGAAGACAAGTTGAAAATAGACTAAAATTATTTTATTTATCTGTGTTAATGCAGACACATTGAATATATAGAGAAACGCAGACACGTTGAACATATAGTAAACTTGTATTAATGCAGACACATTGAATATATAGTGAAAATGCAGACACGTTGAACATAATAATAGTAAAATTGTTTTATTTGTTTTATACACGAAGACAAGTTGAAAATAGACTACAATTGTTTTATTTATCTGTGTTAATGCAGACACATTGAATATATAGAGAAACGCAGACGAGTTGAACATATAGTAAAAGTGTTGTATTGCAGACATAGCGAAAACGCAGACGAGTTGAATATATAGAGAAACGCAGACCAACTGAACATAGGCCTATATAGTTTTAAATTAAATTGTTTTAATAAGCAGACGTAGAATTACAATGTGTCTGCAATAAAACAGATAAATTTACTCTATGTTCAACTCGTCTGCGTTTTCGCTATATATTCAACGTGTCTGCAATAAAACAGATAAATTTACTCTATGTTCAACTCGTCTGCGTTTTCGCTATATATTCAATGTGTCTGCAATAATACAATTTTACTCTATGTTCAACTCGTCTGCGTTTTCGCTATATATTCAACGTGTCTGCAATAAAACAGATAAATTTACTCTATGTTCAACTCGTCTGCGTTTTCGCTATATATTCAATGTGTCTGCAATAATACAATTTTACTCTATGTTCAACTCGTCTGCGTTTTCGCTATATATTCAACGTGTCTGCAATAAAACAGATAAATTTACTCTATGTTCAACTCGTCTGCGTTTTCGCTATATATTCAATGTGTCTGCAATAATACAATTTTACTCTATGTTCAACTCGTCTGCGTTTTCGCTATATATTCAATGTGTCTGCAATAAAACAGATACATTTACTCTATGTTCAACTCGTCTGCGTTTTCGCTATATATTCAATGTGTCTGCAATAAAACAATGTTACTATATGCGCAATTGGTCTGCTTAAAACAAATGAAACAACAAACAATAAAACAATTATAGTATATTTTCAACTTGTCAACGTGTTCTCTATGAAAACAATTTTTATATATTCAACTCGTCTGCGTTTTCTCGATATAATCAATGTGTCTGCATTAATACAAGTTTACTATATGTTCAACTCGTCTGCGTTTTCAGTAAAACAGATAAATTTACTCTATGTTCAACTGGTCTGCGTTTCCCTATATGTTGCTTTCGTCTGCGTTTTCCGATATCACTATATACCTTTGTTGTCTGCGTTTTACTATACATTACATATCGTCTGCATAAGCGTCTGCGTTTTAGCCCGACCCCTTTCTACCCTTCTTTATGGGTATGCTATGCACTCACCCATATATGTGTAAATGGAGGTTTACTAACTACAACACTAGGTTACATTTATATACTTCAATTGTTATTACTGTATCTTCATCATCATATTCCTCAACATCATCTTATCTTCATCTTCTTCTTCATCATCTTTTTCGTCACCTTCTTCTTCATCTTCTTCGTCCTCTTCATCATCTACTTAATCTTTTTTTCCAAATCTTACCAGCTGTATTTGGTTACAATTTAGGTCCTTTGATAGTTGAGAAAAATGTCGGCCATCTTGAATAGCTAAGATACGTTTTTTGGTCACATTCCACTCTCTTACCCACACTCTTCTCTCGTATGTTTTCAGAACGAATATACCGAAGGAGGTGATGGGGTTCCCGGGCTATCCGTTCCCTAGCCACCTGTCGTCATTTCCTAGCCACAAAGATGTACTTAAATACCTGAAGGATTACTCGCAGAACTACGGTCTACACGAGAACATTAAGGTATTAAACTTTAATTACAACAATACGCATTTGTTTTCCTATGTATGCTTTATATGTGCTAGGCTGACATTAGCCCGCTATCTTGGGTCTGGCACTATATGTATATACTCCGATTGTTCGGGGGTCTGGTATTAGTCAGATATATCACGTGCTAGTTCCGTCTCTTGGATACGATTGTTGTATGTGTTAGTCACTGGTAAAAAGTCGATAATAACAACTAGTCATGAGTTTGGAAAACGATCTACAAACAATAACCGTCCGCTTGTCATTGAACGCGTTTATTTAAGTGCCATGGTCGACAATTAGTTTCCTTTTTCTATATATATATATATCATGATTATGTCGGCGGTTGTTGGGTTATATTAGTTGACCGGGGTTTATCTACGTTTATGTATGGGGTTTATCTACGTTTATGTACGGGACGGGGTTTATCTACGTTTATGTACGGGGTTTATCTACAATCTTGTGATATTAGTCTACATATACATATTATATACATTTGTAAATAACGTGTCAGGCTGAAAAATCGACAGCTGCTATTGAGTTATATATTCTTTGACCTGGGTCATGGTGATATTAATGACTTATTCGGACTGCTAATAAGGTCATTACATAGGATCATGGCGCCCTGTGTTGCAATAGTTATTCTAACAAGGTCATGAACTGTTATTAGGGCTATACCAATCCCATTTTAATTCATTTCTGTGATGAATGATCCGATTACATGTAGACAAACCAATTATAGGGTAAATGGGTGGGATTCAATTGATCACACAATGCATTCATGTAGAGTTAAGGTTAAATTAGTAGTTAGCCCTAACGCACTCGGTTGCGTTCATATTGATGTTTTGTAATGCATGTGCATTTTCACACTAAGTGTCACATGGGGGGGGGGCACCCCATAAGAATGTCCGATCAGACAGTATTACTTTAATATTCAATCATCAACCTGTCGAATTCCAACCATTTACTCTTTGGGGGATTATTTTCTCTCGAATACTAAAACTATAATTGTTTTATTTTAATAGCTAAGCGTTAAATATGTATGAGTCGTGACATAATTTAATAAATGGACCAAACAATCCTGAGCCTGTTGTAGATTTAAATCATTCGTCCTTTCCTTAACATTTTGTTACGTTCTTATCACCCTACATTGTTATCTAAATACCATTACTCGACTAGTCATACAATGACGTGTGTCCATGTTATCACAGTACTCTTCAAATTCCTTCTTAAATATTAACTCAAGCTTTCTTATATGTATATTATATGTATTGTCACAACCACCTCCCATTTATTCTTTACCAGATACCTCCCTATACCCCTCTCTTAGTATCAATTAAGTATTTATCTCATAGCAAAGTTGTTTTTTTTAAAAATAGTTATGACCTAACCGCTCCTGAGACCTGAACATCGTGTCCATCTGCTCCTGAACATTAGCAGACATCCACCGATAGGCCCGAGTGTTCAAGGCATTCGTGCAATCTACTGGGTTGTAATATCTAGGCCAGACGTCCACTGACAGGCCCGAGTGTTCAAGGCATTCGTGCAATCTACTGGGTTGTAATATCTAGGCCAGACGTCCACTGACAGGCCCGAGTGTTCAAGGCATTCATACAATCTATCGGGCTGTAATATCTAGGTCAGACGTCCACTGACAGGCCCGAGTGTTCAATGCATTCATACAATCTATCGGGCTGTAATATCTAGGTCAGACGTCCACTGACAGGCCCGAGTGTTCAATGCATTCATACAATCTATCGGGCTGTAATATCTAGGCCAGACGTCCACTGACAGGCCCGAGTGTTCAATGCATTCATACAATCTATCGGGCTGTAATATCTAGGCCAGACGTCCACTGACAGGCCCGAGTGTTCAATGCATTCATACAATCTATCGGGCTGTAATATCTAGGCCAGACGTCCACTGACAGGCCCGAGTGTTCAATGCATTCATACAATCTATCGGGCTGTAATATCTAGGCCAGACGTCCACTGACAGGCCCGAGTGTTCAATGCATTCATACAATCTATCGGGCTGTAATATCTAGGTCAGACGTCCACTGACAGGCCCGAGTGTTCAATGCATTCATACAATCATTCGGGCTGTAATATCTAGGTCACACGTCCACTGACAGGCCCGAGTGTTCAGGGCATTCATACAATCTATCGGGCTGTAATATCTAGGTCACACGTCCACTGACAGGCCCGAATGTTCAAGGCATTCATACAATCTGTTGGGATGTAAGCCTATTATATCCAGGTCAAGATATTGATTTCAAGAGTAAAACATTAATATAGTTACTGCCTGGTGAAGACATTGGTAGTTACAGGCGAGATTATTACCGGGTCAAATGTAATGTACACGAGATTTAATGGAATGTTTGTTAAATACCCTTAACAGTTACGGTAATACAATTCGAACACATTTTGTAATGTTATTGAAATATGTTGTTTGCATACAGCGTATTGTTCAAGTTATGCAAGGTATGCTATATATTTATATGTTGTCAAATGTTGCAATGTTCTATTTCATATATGTTTATTCAATAAATACATAAATAACTATGGTGTATACACATATGTATATGGTGTAAACATATATATGAGGTATATCTATATAGAGTGGTGGAACCTATGCTCGGCGTATTCCTATGCTCGGCGTATTTTTTCCATTTACATCCGTATTTGAAATATTTAAATAGTTTTAACCTATTTTCGTTGACTAGAGTTGAAGCATGGTTCAATAGCATTCCGTTGTGCGTACCGGTAGCCTAATGCAACTGTCACCTGACTGGTTCAGTAGCCGAATATAAACAGACAACTTGTTGGGAACTTTTTTCCACCGAAATGTGCGGTTTATGAGCATTTCAGGTGGCTATCCGAATTAGAAAAAAATGTACAAATAACCAGAAAAAAGTTTCTTATGAGTTGTAATATTGTTAGTTATTGATGTTACTAAGTCAAAATAATATATTCAACATTTACCCATGCATAAATAAAAAAATTCAAGTACGCCGTGCATATATGCCCTAAAGTATCTAGTTCCCCATGGAAACAGGTGCCGTTGCGAGTATTTAGGCGCATGGTTAATGAAGCTAAAATTTTCAACAACAATTTTATGAAAGTTGTGTTCACGACTTAAGAAAATAATAATATACGGCAAGTGCATTTAACTTTTTTTATAGGCCATGATATGTAGGATTTACGCCGAGCATAGGTTCCACCACTCTACACTTATATTTTAGTACAAACATATTTGTGTATCAAGAGGATATGTAGGGTCGAATTATATGTTACATAATGAACATTGAAAGCATTATTATCACGAGTGGGGCACGCGGTTGCTTCGTTTTCTATCATAAAACTCTGTTCAGCCTAAAATAAAAAGAAAGTATGTTTGTTTATGTGATCGATCGAATAATATGTCACTTTATACAAATATATTTTAGCTCGATTGCGAAACAAGTTCTTTCAACTTATATTAATCACTCTCGAGACCTCATTCCTGATGGAATCCATCGCCATGAAGGAGAGAGAAGAGGCAATGTGGAATTTAAATGCCTTGCCTAAGGGCACAATCGTAACGGCTCCAGCGGGGCTCGAACTCCGGACCGTTCGCACCTGAAGCGAAAGCGCATCCACTGCGCTATCACGACTTCCACAATAATATGTCACTAATGTCGATAGAAAGATATGCTATAGCGCCACTCGTGATAATAATGCTTTCAATGTTCATTCGGTGTCATATATATAATTCGATCGTACACTGAAACAAATAAATATAGCTATGCTCCTATTATAGATCAGGCGCGTAGCTATGCCTAAATGTGGAATACGCACCATCCTAGGGGGGTCCGGGGGCATGCTCCATCCTGAGATTCCCCCCCCCCCCGCTATATAGTCTCAGGTGACTTTTGCCTACTATGAACATCAGCTACATTCCATATCTGTTGGCATTTTGTTCATGTCTGCTTTCTTGTGAATGATCAATGTCAGTGTCCCCCCTTACGATCCAGTTTTTATTGCATTTTTCGCATTTATTTCATTTTCAGGAATTGTCAAAATAAATCTTACGCACGTACGTACATGCGTAAGCCTAGCTACGCGCCTGTAGATGCATGTATATCACATACATATATGTCTTACATCACATAAATATGTCTATATACCATACATATTTATTGAATACACATTGTTGACATAGAATAGTGCAACGTTTGGAATACATGTTGTGATGGAAACACAAGGATATTGCATCGACTGTGTTGTCAATTTTAAGCAGTATGTATTCATGTCGGGAGTCCTTTGTATGTAAATTTTATACAGAATGACGAAGGGAAAAACCAACGTCACTAATACATGTAATAGCTCTTGTTGGTATGGGGATTTCTTGAAATAATCATTCACCTGAATGTAGACCGTTCGGTAGACTCTTATGATAATGATGTTGAGTTTATTTCAGTCGTCTCCGCCGAGGCACGTGGGCGACTGGTTTTTTCTAAGTATATTATTCTTCCTACGTCGGTTGTGGGTCTGGTAGACATCCTGAGGCGGCTTCCTCTTCCTCTAGTCCAGGGTGACAATTCCCGTGCAGTACTTCATTATGTAAACGGTCCCTTTTAGGACCACATCCGCCACCAATTGTCAGCTCACAGCAGCACTAATAGTTCTGGTTTTATCGCTGGGGTCCTCGTCGCTACCGGATCAGGGTAGAAGGGCATCCCGCATCTCGTCGTCTCCATCGAGAATCAGGCTAAACACATACGCCAGCTGTCCACCGTCTACAGCACCGAGCAATGCTGTCTCGCCAAGTTGGGAAGCTACTTTGAGGCTATTCGTGCTGTTTCTTCTGTCCCGTTAGCGTGGCTGGTATCAGCGAAGTCCTTGACCCAGTTTCGTGCTGTGAGCTGTGGCCAGGTATACTCTATTAATTATGCAGATGCATTTGAAGCCATTGCATCTTGACTTGATTGATTCAACTTCTATATTATGCAGACGATTGTTGGGTGTAACTTCATCAAGTAGGAAATTAAAGAACCCAAAGAATTGGTATCTGGAAGGGATCACGGCCAATGCGGATGTCCTAATCAGTTCTAAATGTAGGCTACCTACTGTTCCAAGCATGAAGGTCATATAATCTGCAGAATGGGGGGAGGTAGATCTCGCATTTATCCAAAATGGGCGACATTTCACACACATATATAAGAGTTGTTAATTCGTGTGTACTTCATCACTGTGGGTGATTATTATTTACAGTGTTTGACTCATCTAGGAGGCGAGAAAAACGGCAGTAAATCACACTGAATATAATAAATATTATTTGGGTCTTTTAAAGGTAAAATATGTTACTGAAGCTGTGTTTTGAAGAACCATGCATCAACACATTTGGTGTCCGGTCGTCAGAGATGCTAGCGGACGTAGTAAGTTCGACCACACATGGTCCTACCATGATAGACATTGAATGGGTAACCGGAAGAACTGTGCACTGTGCAGTAACGGCGATTGTTTGGTACACTAACTAAAATCGGACCAGCGCAATGTCTTCCGGTTACGCATGTGTAGACCTACCGTGGCTGAACCATGGTAGGTGATCAAACCACCAAGAAATAAAAGGCAATTAATGGCATATTGGGGGCGGAACTTAGGTTAATTTCCCTTGCGATTTGTAAACAATCGAAAAATCTTCAATATTGATAAATTCGGAGGTCCTGAAATTCTACAAACTCCAGTATTATGGAAAACGAGGCACTCTAGCATCTCTGTATATAAACTGACATGTGACGGCTGATTATTTTCAGGTTTTGACGGAACCCTGTTGGTCCCGTGGCGGCTACGTTTTTAACTAATCTTAAAATAAATCAAGGTATTTCTTTGCAGCCAAGAATCAGTGGTTTAATTGAACTCTTAATTAGCTTTGGGATTTATGCATTGACGCATGACATCATCGCTTGTTTGTGAATAGATGGACAAATAACCCATTACATTGCAGTTTAATACGCAAGTCGACAGTGTGGCACCACTCTCCTCGAGCAATAAAACAGCATGGAAGGTTTCCTACTCTTCCGTCGGCTGTACCACGCAGTCCGAGAGCACCATCTTTGATGCTATTATAGTCTGTACTGGGTAGGTTCAAAAACTCAACCGAGCTCACAAAGCTCAACCGAGTTCAGGGTAACAAAATTACAGCTCATGCTAACACTAGAGCTCAGTGTAACACCACGCCTAGCTCAGTGTAAAAATAGAGCACAGGTAACAATGGAACTAGGGATAGTAACATTGTAAGAATTGAGTTCAGTGTAAATTTTAGCTCTGGTAACAAGACATATAAAACATGTGATGGCAACAGATCATACGGATCTCATTGTGACACTAGGGCCAGGGTAGCATAATTAAACGAGAGGGAACAACGGAGCTTTGGGTGGAAGTAGAACTCAGTGTAGTAGACTAGTTGTGAGTGGCAATATATATATATATATATATATATATAGCCGGGGTCGCATTACAGCCTCGGGTAACAATATATATAGCTGGGGGTCGCATTACAGCCTCGGGTAACAGATAGATAGATAGATAGATAGATAGATAGATAGACTTTCATCAACAATATAGCTCAGGGTAGCATTATAGTTTGGGATAGCAGTATAGCTGGGGTCGCATTACAGCCCTGGGGTAACAATATATATAGCTGGGGGTCGCATTACAGCCCTGGGGTAACAATATAACTATATATATTTATAGCTGTGGGTCTCATAGCCCCAGGGGTCGCATTAAAGCCCCGCATAACAATATAGTTCAGGGTAGCATTGGAGTTCGGGATAGCAGTATAGCTCAGGGTAGTATTAACGCCCCTGATAACAATATAGTTCAGGGTAGCATTGGAGTTCGGGATAGCAGTATAGTTCAAGTAGCAATAGGGCTTTTGAAAACAGTAATGTTCGGGGCAACATTAGAGATTGGAATAACAATATAGCTCGGGATAATACTATAGCCGAAGGAAGCAAGGTAACACAGGGAAGCAGCATAGCTCAAGTGAACATTAGTGCTCGATGTAATAATGCAACTAATTGTAATATAGACTCAAATACCTGCCTAGTCAAGATATTGTATTCATCATTATTGTTCTACTTGAAAGACGACCTTCTTACTTAATGCATTTATACTAACTGCCATTCGCATGTGTAAACTGTATCCCCATGCCCATGTAAATGCGCGAGCGAACGCACACACGCACACGCACACACACACACACACATAGTAGCATTGACTGGCCAGGTATATATTCAGTATGTTCATTATTGTAACTTATAGCCTATTGCACCTAGATCATAAATACACATACGTATGTAGGTCATTCATTCATCACGCCCCGACAGTGCGACTTTGGCGTATTGTTATATTAACATGGTCATTGACCGACACTCGGTGTAAGCATGCATTATATTACAACTTCCACGAGTGTGTTTCAACGAATATACTAGGATGATCTGTGTATGTTTTTACATTTATTTATCGTCGCTACCGGTTGCCCATATGAGCGACGCCTCCTGAAGAGATTAGTTATTTTGGATGATAGTGCACGATACAGACAGAGACCCATTCCAGAATCTCCTCTGGTTCTTTTACGTGCACGGTGTAAAGCACCGACACGAGACCTCGGTTTAACGTCCCATCTGAAAGACAGTTAATTTTATTAGGGTCAGACGGGGGATCGAACCTGCGATCCCTGGCTTACCAGTCCAGCGTGTCACCACTGGACTACATATCCGTCCTAGGATGATCAACTAATGTTTGTGAACTAGTCCGGTTTTTGGCAGGTGTTTCTCAAATATGCTGAATAAAGACGACTCGAGTAATCTGTCAAACTGCATAATGCATGACAGGTATGCACACCTAATGCATATCCGGTGATATATCGACTGACAGGTGTTATTATGAATATATCGTATGATTATGAATATATCGTATGACAGAACGTTTATAATTAATGAAACTGTATAGGGCCTACATGTATGTTTTATAGCTGCAAAACTAGCCTCGTGCTTGCATAATTCATTCGTTCTCTTCAGTCCATATTACTAGCGGATATTACATACAATACATGCGAATTTCAATTGAAATAATGAAGTCAACTGACATTGTGTTCGAGTAGTAGGCCTACTTCAAGTTTTTGTGCGGAACGTCTTTATAATGCAACTCTTTTGAAGTGGCAGTTAGCCATTGGGTTCACCGGAACTGTTTAACGCAATGAATTCTGGGGGGAAAGTTCTCTAAAACCCGTACACTGCGTACCCACCGCCCTCCGTTACAACATGTATTTTATTTTACCCATAAATTGTGAGCATAGTACCAGAAAATCAATATCGCTGTAAACACTGTTCATTGTCGTAATAGTTCAGGAAAGTATTTAGTGCTTTGATATGTATTAGGAATTATGCGAAAATGGGTCCTTTAAACTCACGAAAGACGTCGTAAAAGGCACCCAATAGCATGATTTCATTACGATATCAAGCATTATCTCATTTTGAATGTCGGAATGTATCTAAAAGGAAGAATACACTTTTCAGTTAAGAAACAAATATAGCTCAATACCTCTATTCGCGTTACGCCCAGTGCTTTTCCGATGAGGCTTGCTTACAGCTCCTCGCTAACTTACACTTGTAGCATAGTAAGCTTTATAACATATTGTTCATTTTGTGTGTCGCAGCCTTGTGTATTATATAATATGAGGCCCTGACTATTTTCTCCGGCACATTTTCTGTCCAAATATATTGATGTCCTCACCCGAAAAATTGTTTGTGATATGCATCAAGTCATACTTTAAATATACAACTACATGGATTAGTAACGTATTTTTAATGTACACTATACGTGTATCTTGTGTAGAACCACTGACCTGCCGCAAGTACCTGGCATACTTGCGCGAGTATGGATAGTGTTTGAGTGGGATTCGAACCTGCACCCAGGTAATCACATATTGAACATCTTAGTAATCGAAATATCATCCATGTACCAATTATAAAACATTTAACAACCATTTTTCAGGCATTACTCTGTGCCGCTGCTACCCGAGCTATCAGGAATGGATGAATTTCGCGGCACAATAGTACATAGCCATGATTACCGGATACCAGACCCATTCAAGGACAAAGATGTGGTCTGCCTAGGAGGGGCAGCATCTGGTCAGGATATATGTCTAGATATGGCACAACAGGCAAAGAAGGTAAGTAAAACATTATTTCCGCCGTACGTCTATATCCATATTGTGAGCATATTCTTGACAGAGTGAGGCAATTACTAGAGATGATGACGTGACAGAGTGAGGCAATTAATAGAGATGATGACGTGACAGAGTGAGGCAATTACTAGAAATGATGACGTGACAGAGTGAGGCAATTACTAGAGATGATGACGTGACAGAGTGAGGCAATTACTAGAGATGATGACGTGACAGAGTGAGGCAATTACTAGAGATGATGACGTGACAGAGTGAGTCAATTACTAGAGATGATAGAGTGCGTGTGTGTTTTATGTTTATTTATCATCGCTACCGGTTGCCCATATGAGCGACGCCTCCTGAAGAGATTAGTCAGTTTAGGAGAATAGTGTAATTATACAGACAGAGACCCATTCCAGACTCTCCAGACACGAGACCTCGGTTTAAAGTCTCATCTGAAAGACTGTAATTTTATTATGGTTGGGGGATCGAACATGTGATCCTTGAATTACCAGTCCAGCTTGTTACCACTGGACTACAGATCCATCTGTGTGATAGAGTGAGGCAGAAAAATCGATTCAAAAACTGTAGCAACTCGCTGTAAGCCAATCATGTTCAAACGTGATCACATGGTACATGTTAGTGAGATGTTTCCCTAAGCAACCAATCCAAATGTTTCGGTTTAAACAAATTGTGATGAAATTGGTCTAAAGCTATAATTTAGTTTATACAAATTTATTTTAGCTCGATTGCGAAACAAGTTCTTACAACTTATATTAATCACTCTCGAGACCTCATTCCTGATAAAATCCATCGCCACGAGGGAGATAGAGAAGAGGCAACGTGGAATTTAAATGCCTTGCCTAAGGGCATAATCGTAACGGCTCCAGCGGGGCTCGAGCTCCGGACCTTTCGCACCTGAAGCGAACGCGTATCCACTGCGCTATCACGACTTCCACAAACTATAATTTGCATGAACATTCAGTGTCTGTCAAATTTTCGGCATACTAGATCAAAGAACATGCTTGTAAACATTATATAATATGTACCATAACGAATTGTATGTCATTTATTCCGGTCGTCTTAATTTCTGTCTTAACAGTTTTCATTGGAGGTGGACACTGGCAGAAATGAATCTGCAAAGCTTAGGTGCCCATTTCTAGAGTGTTCCGCTTGGGTGATTTTTGATGATGATATGGTCAATTGTATTTTCATTAAAGCAGCATTACATCGTATGAAATAAAAGATATTTGAAAAATTCAAATTTTACGTATGGGTAGCAATGCTGCTACACATTCTAATATTATACTGTGTATGCTTATGTTCATTTGGTAAACAGTGTTTTTCGCGATAAAACAAACTTGAAACCGAAAGTAGGACTTTCCGAGTCGATCGGTCACACACTTGTTTACAACCGGAACGCATCGTCCGCACTTGTCCCACGTTGTCTTTTAATTAAATTACTTGATATGTTGATTCATACCTCCGTTAGCTTAGTCTTTTAGGGACATTTCTACATCCCCGTGAGGGGTTCGACATTAGAGGAAGATAGATAGATAGTATTTCATGTTCAAAATATATACGTTGTTTTCTACATCCTCTGTTGTTTCACGCATTGCGCGTTGTGCGTGTTTACATTTCGTGTGTTGATAAACAAATTCACGTATACGACGGTTTAAATTTATTGGAATTTTATCGTTTCGGAGCGACTATTTCGATTTTTGTAAACACACACACATTAGTATTTATATTTTACCCAAAACATCGTTTATTGCGATGTAATGCTGCTTTAAACTGGCGAGTGTTCAAACCTGGTAAATATGTTTTTGTTTTGTAGGTTACCATAAGCCATGACAAACCAAAGATTGAATCTGTGTTGCCGAGCAATGTATCACAGCAACCAGGTATCGCAACACTCACGCCCAACTCTGTCATATACAAGAACGGGGTGGAGGAGCGAGCCGACGTGTTGCTACTGTGTACTGGGTATCGATACAGCTTCCCGTTCCTCGATGACGAGTGTAAGGTGAAGATTGTGGGCGAGAGGATCACACCGCTATACAAGCACATCATACATACCAAGTTTCATTCCCTCTCCTTTATTGGCATGTGTAAAATCATCTGTCCATTCCCACAGTTTGACAACCAAGTAAAGTTTGTCTTGTCCTCCTTGGATGGCACACAGAAATTACCCAGTACGGAAGAAATGGGCGCGGACACACATACAGACTTCAAGAAGCGGCTGAGTGAAGGTCTTCCGTACAGGTATGCCCACTTCATGGGACCACGTCAATGGGAGTACAACGATAGTCTAGCCAAGCTTGCAGGATTTGAACCTATTCCGAAAGCGGTACAGTTGCTCTACGACGAAGTTCATAGCAGCAGAGTGAAAGATCTGCAAAATTATAAAAACTGCCAATACCGTATAACTGGAGAAGACTCATTCGAGGCAGTACAAAGCAGTGCATAGAATCCAAAGATAGACACATTGAGATGTTCAGTGTTGTTGAAATTGGACTTACACTGGGTGGGAACCAATCGAAACAAGGTCAATTATTTCCAATGAAACCATTGTTTCATGTCCATCAAATAAAATTGCACCTCTGCCATTGACAAAAACATTGTCATTCGGTATCCTACATAAATAAGTAGACGCGGTTGTCTACCCTTGCGCAAAGTTAATTATGTAACTCGATCAATACGTGTAATTATAATGTTTTATTGGGAATAACGATACCAGTGCACGGGCTTTAGAGAACTTTCAAGAAAGGCTGATAGAAGCTCTGCTTCCACAATTCATTATTGGGTCCATCCTACCCCATCAGCTCCACATAGGGTCCATCCTGCCCCATAAGCTCCACATTGGGTCCATCCTGCCCCATAAGCTCTACTAGGGTCCATCCTACCCCATAAGCTCCACAACCACACAGTTTGGTAAACTACGGCTACCAGTCATTACTTAAGCACCGCTTTCCAAGTGGTGTTGTTATTCTCTTTATCTGCATTCCAGTGATGTTGGTAAACTCCGTCTCCCAGTGCTGTTGCTAAACCCCGCCTCCCAGTGCTGTTGGTAAACTCCGCCTCCCAGTGCTGTTGGTAAACCCCACCTCCCAGTACTGTTGGTAAACCGCCCTCCCAGTACTGTTGGTAAACTCCGCCTCCCAGTACTGTTGGTAAACCCGCCTCCCAGTGCTGTTGGTAAACTGCGCCTCCCAGTACTGTTGGTAAACTCTGCCTCCCAGTACTGTTGGTAAACCCCGCCTCCCAGTGCTGTTGGTAAACTCCACCTCCCAGTACTGTTGGTAAACCGCCCTCCCAGTACTGTTGGTAAACTCTGCCTCCCAGTGCTGTTGGTAAACTCCGCCTCCCAGTACTGTTGGTAAACCTCCCTCACAGTACTGTTGGTAAACTCCGCCTCCCAGTGCTGTTGGTAAACCCCACCTCCCAGTACTGTTGGTAAACCGCCCTCCCAATACTGTTGGTAAACTCGGCCATCCCAGTGATGTTGGTAAACTCCGCCTCCCAGTACTGTTGGTAAACCGCCCTCCCAGTACTGTTGGTAAACTCTGCCTCCCAGTGATGTTGGTAAACCAAACCTCCCAGTGATGTTGGTAAATACCACCTCCCAGTACTGTTGGTAAACCCCACCTCCCAGTGATGTTGGTAAACCCCACCTCCCAGTACTGTTGGTAAACCCCACCTCCCAGTACTGTTGGTAAACCCCACCTCCCAGTACTGTTGGTAAACCACACCTCCCAGTACTGTTGGTAAACCCCACCTCCCAGTACTGTTGGTAAACCACACCTCCCAGTGCTGTTGATAAACTCCCGGTGATATTACAATCTGGAAACAATGAAAATACATGTACATGCAGAGCAGTAATTATGATTAGTAACCCTCCATTCCTCGGAATATCCTCGGAGTGTGCAGCACATTCTATCAAAATGCGGCTTTAAAATTTACAAAGACTTGTTGTACAAGGGATTTGTATTTCTTCATTTAACGTTATGTATATATAATTATACATCACTATCATTAAATTGAATCACATCAAATTTAAAGGCTATGTGTTGCTTTAATTTCGATAAGCTATCTATGTACACGTATTTTTAAATCTTTGTTTTATGCTGTATGTAATGATTGTCAGCAATATATTTATACACTTGTACAAAGCCATGAAATAAATATTGTTGAAACTATTCTGTGTGAATCAACAACTTTGGCCATATGGTGACTTTCCAGCTTCCTGCTGGTGGGGAATACCTCGCATGTCTCTTCGTGAAGCATTGCAGGCGGCACGGACAGGCAACAGTGTAGAACCTTTGATCTTCCACAAGCCAGCTTGTGGCGATACCTCGCGTGTCCCTTCGTGAAGCATTGCAGGCGGCACGGACAGGCAACAGTGTAGAACCTTCCACAAGCCAGCTTGTGGCGATACCTCACGTGTCCCTTCGTGGAGCATTGCAAGCGGCATGGGCGGGCAACAGTGTAGAACCTTCCACAAGCCAGCATGTTGGTGGGGAATACCTCATGTGTCCCTTAGTGGAGCATTGCAGGCGGCACGGACAGGCAACAGTGTAGAACCTCCGACCTTCCACAAGCCAGCATGTTGGTGGGGAATACCTCATGTGTCCCTTAGTGGAGCATTGCAGGCGCTGGTGAACAACCGGGTAGAACCCCCGACCTTCCACAAGTCAGATGTGTATATACATATGGGACAACGAAGAGATATTTTTAAATAACGTGTTTTCATGACATGGTATAATACAATGTACGGTATCGATGACATTTTAAATGAATCCTGATCCACAGCATTGAAAATCACAGTAATGTTGCATACATATGTAAATTAATACAATAAATAAATTCTGTGAAAAAACGATTTGCATTATGCAGGCTCTATATAAAAGCATGTCAATATAAATTACACGTAATACTGCTTAGATGTTTAAATTATACTATTTCTATGTAGATTAACATAATCACCTGGTTATATTGTATATTTATTTCCATGTGCGCGAAATATAATGTCATTCAACTATCAGTTCTATGCATCGTTTTTTATAGTTTTGCGTGCAACATTTCACTAATATACATTAATTTCGTACGCCCCTCAACATGAATGTAAACCAGGTTATCGATAGGGTTTAATGGAAAAACTTGTAAAGTAATCTTATAATGGACGTTAACTTATAATGACATAAAATGTGCAATGTCATAAGGTCAGACGGTGTTATTGAGAGTTATTGGCACATGAACTCATTAGCTGAGTAGGTATTGTCAGCAATAGTGGAAATGACTTCTAAATATTAAAATACAATATATGAGCTGCATATTAGAATATTTGCATACTATTTGGTGACAAATAAACACCATATTATAAATGTAGGTGTCAGTGCAACATTCACCACCAAATTACCTTCAGAGTAGGGGGGGGGGTGCCTTTAGTGGGGGGATATGGATATCATAAAACAAGACCGCCGTTTTACTATTTATGCAGCATTTATGGATATCTAAAAATCTAATTACGGATATCACTAATCCAAAGGTATTATGGATATCCAAAAATCGAATTATGGATATTCAATAATGGATTTATAGATATCCAATAAATCTATTTATGGATATCCAAAAACCGAATTATGGATATCCATAAATGCTGAATAAATAGCAAAACGGCGCGCCTGGAATTATGGATATCCATCAATCGAATTATGGATATCCACAAATAACGAATAAATATATATAGAATAATAAACGACACCTCGGCCCCATATATTTTTGCATAGGGTATTTTTTATAAAAAATATATCTATTTAATGGGCAGAAGGGTATGAAATTGTATTTTTTTATGAATAATTACACCAAATTCGATAAATGTGTGCGATTGAGTCTACCTATGATAACATGTCTATGTGATGGTAACATATATACATTGTTATTATAGATAAGATGTGTTAGACCTTAAACCTCTGCGGAATCTTAAATAAGAAAACAATGTTATAACTAAATGTTTATTCGTGTGACTGAATTAATTTTGGTTCATACGAGTCAAGTACGTATCACTTTCAACATGGGAAGAAACTTCTGTTCTGTTTCATACGCATATATACAAATATACAAATACATCCAAACGCCATATATCACCACTTTTCTTGGCGAGGAAGTAGTCCTTCTGTGTTATCCCGGAAACAAAATAATAATAGTATAATAATTATATTAATAAAGATGATAATTATTAAAGAATTTAACATATATCACATTTACTATATATATGTAGATTCTGGCGTAAAACTACGTGTACTTCTCATCTCAATCATAGTCAATAAGAAGTTTACTAGTAGCGGTGTACACTCATTGGATTAAAACTGTTTATCGGTACAGACGGATCTGTAGTCCAGTGGTAACACGCTAGACTGGTAATCCATGGATCGCAGATTCGATCCCCCGTCTGACCCTAATAAAAATTAACAGTCTTTCAGATGTGACGTTAAACCGATGTCTCGTGTCGGTGCTTTACACTGTGCACGTAAAAGAACCAGAGGAGACTCTGGAATGGGTCTCTCTCTCTCTCTCTCTCTCTCTCTCTCTCTATCTGTGTATCATTGCACTATCCTCCAAAAATCTAAAATGACTAATCTCTTCAGGAGGCGTCGCTCATTTGGGCAACCGGTAGCGACGATAAATAATCGTAAAAAAACAAGTTTATCGCTGTATTACAGACGAGTACCAATGCACAGCGGTCGGTTAGTGGACACTTTATTTCCGGTAGATTTATACTAGTCCCCTATGTTTATCAACGAAACACAGACGCGTGCACAACAATCAATAAGCGAACAATTTATATCAAGTATATTTAAACATATCGGCAAATTACAGCTGCCACCGGTCAAATCGGCCGTATGATATAGCATGCTGCAGAGGACGTACCTCAAGATCACACCTGATACAGAGATCCATAGTGTTGTGAGCATCCTGTGTGTGTTTTACGCTTATTTATCGTCGCTACCGGTTGCCCATATGACGCCTCCTGATGAGATACGTCATTTTAGATTGTTGGAGGATAGTGCAATGATACAGATAGAGACCCATTCCAGGGTCTCCTCTGGTTCTTTTACGTGCACGGTGTAATGCACCGACACGAGACCTCGGTTTAAAGTCCCAATTGAAAGACTGCTAATTTTATTAGGGTCAGACGGGGGATCGAACCTACGATCCCTGGATTACCAGTCCTTCTTTTTCTATTTTCATTTCATTTGGAGGCCGATAGTATCTTCGAGTTGGCACCTGGAATATAGTATTACGTCCTAAATGGTATTTAAATGATCTAAATAAAGTTTTTTAAATAAATAACTATGTTTATAACGAATTTTAAAAATGGGGCCGAGGTGTCCATGTGTTTTGGGGCCAAGGTGTCGTGGGGTCGACGTGTCTAGGGCCGATGTGTCGTGGGGCCGATATGACGCTTTACCGTGCCTAGGTCCCGACTAGCCTGGGTTCCAGTCTGTCGATTTTTCACTTTTTAACTTCTGGCAAAATGATATGATCAGAAGCTCAATACGGCATAATTAATAGTATCGGTGTTAAAATATAATTTATTTGACTGACCAGGCAAAATATATCGACGCCTGTTCCCAGGCTAGTTGTACATTACATCATCTGTTACACAGGGATTCGGCACGTTTGGGGGTACTAGTATATATATTTAAGTACAGGGATTCTACTCAGATTTCGCATCGATCAGTAAAATGGCCCTATCTGAAACAATTTTGTACAAATCTGTCCAAATATAACGCCTATCCCGAGTCTTTATATTGTTCTTCAAATAAAACACAACTTTAAGCTGCGTGCATGTATACTTTGCAAACAATTGCCACAGACATTGGCCTCACATTTTTATTAATATAATTATTATACTATTATTATTTTGTTTCAGGGATAATACAGAAGGACTACTTCCTCGCCAAGAAAAGTGGTGATATATGGCGTTTGGATGTATTTGTATATTTGTATATATGTGTATGAAACAGCATCGTGTTGTCTTATTTCTGTCAAACCTAATCCTACCCAGCCAAGTTGGCCATATGGATGTCGATCACATTCAACTTTACCCGCAATTCATTGCTATGTACCAATATCCTTGACCCCCCCCCCCCACTGGGGTATTATAAATGATAGAGTTACATGATTTGTGGTGGCTTATACTGGATAATGGGGGTCCTATGATAGAGATACAGGGTGTGTGGTGCCATATACTAGATGAGGTTGGGGTTAGGATAGAGATACGGGTGCGTGGTGCCATATACTAGATGAGGTGGGGGCTAGGATAGAGATACAGAGTGTGTGGTGCCATATACTAGATGAGGTGGGGGCTAGGAAGATATACAGGGTGTGTGGTGCCATATACTAGATGAGGTGTGGGCTAGGATAGAGATACAGAGTATGTGGTGCCATATACTAGATGAGGTGGGGGCTAGGATAGATATACAGGGTGTGTGGGCCATATACTAGATGAGGTGGGGGCTAGGATAGATTACAGGGTGTGTGGTGCCAATATACTAGATGAGGTGGGGGCTAGGATAGAGATACAGGGTGTGTGGTGCCATATACTAGATGAGGTGGGGGCTAGGATAGATATACAGGGTATGTGGTGCCATATACTAGATGAGGTTGAAGCTAGGATAGAGATACAGGGTGTGTGGTGCCATATACTAGATGAGGTGGGGGCTAGGATAGAGATACAGAGTGTGTGGTGCCATATACTAGATGAGGTGGGGGCTAGGATAGAGATACAGAGTGTGTGGTGCCATATACTAGATGAGGTGGGGGCTAGGATAGAGATACAGGGTGTGTGGTGCCATATACTAGATGAGGTGGGGGTAGGATAGAGATACAGGGTGTGTGGTGCCATATACTAGATGATGGGGCTAGGATGAGATACAGGGTGTGTGGTGCATATACTAATGAGGGGATGATAGAGATACAGGGTGTGTGGTGCCATATACTAGATGAGGTGGGGGCTAGGATAGAGATACGGGTGTGTGGTGCCATATACTAGATGGAAGTGGGGCTAGGATAGAGACACGGTGTGTGGTGCCATATACTAGATGGGGTGGGGTTAGGATAGAGATACAGGGTGTGTGGTGCCATATACTAGATGAGGTGGGGCTAGGATAGAGACAGGGTGCGTGGTGCCATATACTAGATGGGTGGGTTAGGATAGAGAACAGGGGTGGTGCCATAATAGATGGGTGGGGTTAGGATAGAGACACGGGTGCGTGGTGCCATATACTAGATGGGGTGGGGTTAGGATAGAGATACAGGGTATGTGGTGCCATATACTATTAGTTTATACAAATTTATTTTAGCTCGATTGCGAAACAAGTTCTTATAACTTATATTAATCACTCTCGAGACCTCATTCCTGATGGAATCCATCACCACGAGGGAGAGAGAAGAGGCAACGTGGAATTTAAATTACTTGCCTAAGGGCACAATCGTAACGGCTCCACCGGGGCTCAAACTCCAGACCTTTCGCACCTGAAGCGAACGCGCATCCACTGCGCTATCACGACTTCCATATATTAGATGAGGTGGGAGCTAGGATAGAGATACAGGGTGTGTGAGATACATATTTGTGTGGTGCCACATACTAGAGGGGGGATAGGATGGAGTTACCACATAATAAAACAACACACCGATCATCTGGACACCTGCTGCTTAATACAGGTTGGCTGCGTAATATAGGTGACCACTAACATAGGTGTGACTGTATGTGTAAATGGATGCACACTGCATTGCAATGTATGCCTGTTCAATATTATAATGTGCGTTTATATTTACTGTGATAACATGCAACATTACATATATGCAAAATATATATCACTGTTGTACGGTGACACTGGAATGAAAAATAAAATAATAATAATCACTGGATTAGTGTTAACTATTTGTTGTTTCAAACCGGTAGCGACGATAAATAAATATTAATACTATTCGATGATAATCATTATTAGGCGTTCAAATGAGTCTTTTTGTTCACTGTTGATGTATATTGCATCGCCCTCATTGCAAGCGGTTTGTTTGTTGATGTATGTTGTATCGCCCTCACTGCAAGGGGTTTGTTTGTTGATGTATGTTGTATCGCCCTCACTGCAAGGGGTTTGTTTGTTGATGTATGTTGTATCGCCCTCACTGCAAGGGGTTTGTTTGTTGATGTATGTTGCACCGCCCTCACTGCAAGGGGTTTGTTTGTTGATGTATGTTGCATCGCCCTCACTGCAAGGGGTTTGTTTGTTGGTGTATGTTGCATCGCCCTCACTGCAAGGGGTTTGTTTGTTGATGTATGTTGCATCGCCCTCACTGCAAGGGGTTTGTTTGTTGATGTATATGCATCGCCCTCACTGCAAGGGTTTGTGTGTTGATGTATATTGCATCGCCCTACTGCAAGGGTTTGTTTGTTGATGTATGTTGCATCGCCCTCACTGCAAGGGGTTTGTTTGTTGATGTATGTTGCATCGCCCTCACTGCAAGGGGTTTGTTTGTTGATGTATGTTGCATCGCCCTCACTGCAAGGGGTTTGTTTGTTGATGTATATTGCATCGCCCTCACTGCAAGGGGTTTGTTTGATTTCTTATTGTTATTCCAACTACTGTATTATCCTTAGTAATGAAGTTTGATCGTAGTTCCATGAATATAATGAAGAGAGAAGATGATAATGGATATCCTTGTCGTATACCTCTTTCAATTGGAAAAGCTTCAGACATAAATTATTACCATTGTTACTGATAACACAAGTTGACAGTTTGTAGGACCAGCGAACACAATTAGTCAACGATTCTCCAAATGTTAGATGATATAAACACTTGAATATGAAGTCATGGTCAAGACTGTCAAATGCTTGTTGGTAATCCGAGAAGAGGGGCAGACAAGGGAGATTATTTTCATCAGCATATTTAATACTTTCAAATATCAGTCGAACAGTTTCGCCTATTATATATAGCGACCTTTCATGATACCAGTTTGTTCATGACTTTGAATATTTGAAATAGTTTTAGTTGCTATTTTATAATCTACATCCAATTTCGCATTTCAATTTTCTGCTGATTACCATCATTTTCCTATTGATACTTTTTGATTATCAATTGTACAGTCGTGATTGAATAGTCGTGATAGCGCAGTGGATGCGCGTTCGCTTCAGGTGCGAAAGGTCCGGAGTTCGAGCCCCGCTGGAGCCGTTACGAGTGTGCCCTTAGGCAAGGCATTTAAATTCCACATTGCCTCTTCTCTCCTTCATGGCGATGGATTCCATCAGGAATGAGATCTCTCTCGAGTGATTAATATAAGTTTGAAAGAACATGTTTCGCAATCGAGCTAAAATAAATAAGATGAAGATGAATTGTACAGTAGTAATTGTTGTTGTTGTTGTTGTTGTTGTTTAGTTGCGGTTTATGTTGCACCGGAATTGAACAGGACAGATAATATGATGTTTCTAATTTCATTTAGTTGAACACGAAACTGCGAGTCACGGAATAAATATTTACAATAGCTATAGATGCGGCGATAACTACTTCTCAGACAAATACATAACAAACGAATTATGATGACACTCGGCAAACCTACCCGTAATTAATAATGTTTGTTTCTGAAAGAATGACGAACAATACTACATTTAATGTATTACAATGTCATAGAAAGAACTCATAATATGCTGGTCCAATCAGTGTGAAGCATGTTGTATATTGAGTGCGCATGTGTGATGTTGACGTCGTTACTAAGACGCCACGACGTCAATAATACAACGCTATTAAAACATAAAACACGCTCAACAATCGATTTCAACATTATATATTAAAAATTAAATGGAGAAGGAAGTAAGGAACACCATCTGGCGACAGTTTTCTAAATATGTGAAAGGTAGCAAAATCGGACAGTTTGCACGACGTGTGAATAGATTGATGGACGCGTGTAACGCGTGTAAAGGAAAAACGAAGATGTATACCGACGGTTAGTGCAATTATCCACAGACTAAGTTGCTTATACTTATGTTTGTTCCATTAATGTCAAACCTATTGCAGGGACCCAACCATGATTTCCTGGGCAGGCTTTGACGACCTAAGCGGTTAACAAGTACTAAGCAATGTGTGTGGGTGGGGGGGTGTGCTTTGCTCAGTGGGGGGGGGTGGGGGGGGGGGGGGTGGGGGGGTGCTTTGCTCAATGACACTACATACGTGGCTCAGATAGCATCAACAAAGTGATGTACTATATTAATATATGGTGGCAATGCTAAAGAAACGATCAGTACACTTTTATATATGTTTGTATTTCTAACAATCAGAGATACTTGTCGCAAATAATGTAAATGGTAAGCAAATCAAAAGTGTAAGGACACTATGTGTTCGGTTGATAGACAAAATGCAAACATTCCCAACTATTACTTTGCTTCCCTGGATAAATCCGGACAGATTGTCCACCGATGCATCACATATGGTTCCTTGTAGTATAATTTAACATACATTACACTAATGTGGTACTATAGTTCAATTTATAAATACAGTATTTAGACGTTATTTATTTTACAACGATCGCGAAACAAGCTTTAACAACTCGTCGGCACGGATGAAAGCGTATAAGTATGTTGCACCCGGAGTAAACCCACCTGTCTGATCTGGTTACCACAGTACAATCTCACAGACCGAGAGGTCCGAGGATCAACAGCGAGCGTGCTAACCTCTACGTTAATCGTTCAATGGAACGAATTTTTTATAATAAACATTATTTTTGTAGATGACGCAGTTTCCCTTGCACACTCTGAGGCAAGTGTTGCCCTATCCGAGGAGAGTGTTGCCCTATCCGAGGCGAGTGTTGCCCCATCCGAGGCAAGTGTTGCATCCTCTGAGGCGAGTGTTGCTCCATCCCAGGCAAGTGTTGCATCATCCGAGGCGAGTGTTGCATCATCCGATGTCAGTAGTGTATCGTCGGAGATCAGCCTCACTCCCTCGGAGTGCAGCATGTCACCCTCCGAATACGAACGAGTGGTAAAGGAAATTGAACGGCTGGAGGCTTCCATAGTGAAAGATAAAGAACACTTGATGTATTTGGAAACACTTTGAGGTTAGTTTATTTCTTAAGTATTTGTCTATCATTTAACAACAGTACGCATTCATTAGACAAACGCAATGTCTGTTTCTTATATTGTGGATTTAGGTTAGAAACTGACAAGGGGCTTTTAGAATCAAAACACAGTTTGGAGGTTTAAGTTAGAGACACGTTAATGGGGTATTAGGCTAGAAATGATTCAAATATCCCAACCATAACTGTTTTGTTACAACTGTTTTTGTGTTGTGTGTAATTCTTGAAATAAAATGTTTAAACTAAGTTAGAGACACATTTATGAGGCTTTGTGTAGCATTATGGGACCTTGTGTTAGTAACACATACTGAAACTTTAAGCTTGATGCGCATATGGAGGTTTTAAGTGATGATCGTTGAATGGGGTTTAAGCTAGAAACACATTGTTGGCGATGATAAAGAAATCCCTCTATGGGTTTGAAGTTAGAAAGGCATATTGGGGTCGTTAAGCTAGAAATGCATTATATGCCTTAGCCATTAGACAGATCTATAAGGGCAAATAGTTTGAATCTTTAACTAAGACACGGTATCATTTCTATTTTCAGGTTTGACGAGGTACCTAGAAATGAATTTTAGTATTGTATAAATTGATTACAAAACACGAACTAAATTGTTTCTTCGTTTCTTTGAAGTTATTTAACATTTAGCTGCACCCTAGTAAAAGGTGATGTCATATTATTCTTTTAACACCCTGAGCAACAGATATAACACATCGCATTCACCGTGAATAATCGTTTACCACGAAACTCGATTGAAGCAACTGATGGTGGGTTTTAGTGTATCGACATTCTATATAAACCCGAAGTGGTGTATCACGTTGCATATGGTGTGTAGTAAATATGGCATAGATGTGTATTACGTATACCATTTTCCGAACACGAGCCCTCACTAACAACAAAGTGTCACCATAGTATACAAATTATCACGTGGGACGGTTCAGTAGTCAGTACACATGGTTAACAGTGGTCAGTTGATCGCGAGTTCTATTCCCGACCCATGCATACAGGGTTCGTGAGTTACATTCACAACACATGCATGCAGGGGTCGTGAGTTCCATTCCCAACTCATGCATACAGGGTTCGTGAGTTACATTCCCACATGGTTCATGAGCTTCATTCCCAACCCATGCATACAGGGGTCGTGCGTTCCATTCCCAATACACGCATACAGGGGTCGTGATGTCCATTCCCAACTCATTGGTCGTGAGTTCCATTCTCAAACCATGCATGCAGAGGTCGTGGGTTCCATTCCCAACCCATGTATACAGGGGTCGTGAGTTCCATTCTCAACCAATGCATACAGGGGTCGTGGGTCCCATTCCCAACCCATGCATACAGCGGTCGGGAGTTCCATTCCCAACCCATGCATACAGGGGTCGTGATTTCCATTCCCAACCCATGCATACAGCGATCGTGAGTTCCATTGCCAACACATGCATACAGGGTTCGTGATTTCCATTCCCGACCCATGCATACAGGGTTCGTGAGTTCCATTCCCGACCCATGCATACAGGGTTCGTGAGATCCATTCCCAACCCATGCATACAGGGTTCGTGAGATTCATTCCCAACGCATGCATATATGGTTCGTGAGATCCATTCCCAACCCATGATATAGGGTTCGTGAGTTCCATTCCCAACCCATGCATACATGGTTCGTGAGTTCCATTCCCACATGGTTCATCAGGCCTAGACAATTTTTTAATTTCTTACTCGTCCTACTGGGCGAGTGATGCCACTGTTCCACTCGTCCAGATTGGACTATCACTCGTCCCATGTATTTTAGGAAAATTAAAAATCGTCGGAATTGCACTTTAATTTATTAATAAATGCAATTATGTGGCAGCATAAACACATTAAAATATCCTCGGTGATTTCCCATTATAACGCCTGGTAATCATTCCGAAGAAAGTAAAACGGATATTATTTTATTTTGTTCCTTCGATTTATATTGGATATTTAGCTGACTTGGAATTTCTACTCGTCCAGATCGAAAAGTCACTCGTAAATACGAGCGGACGAGTGGATTTGTCGAGCCCTGTTCATGAGCTTCATTCCCAACCCATGCATACAGGGGTCGTGCGTTCCATTCCCAATACACGCATACAGGGGTCGTGATGTCCATTCCCAACTCATTGGTCGTGAGTCCCATTCCCAACCCATGCATACAGCGGTCGGGAGTTCCATTCCCAACCCATGCATACAGGGGTCGTGATTTCCATTCCCAACCCATGCATACAGCGATTGTGAGTTCCATTGCCAACACATGCATACAGGGTTCGTGATTTCCATTCCCGACCCATGCATACAGGGTTCGTGATTTCCATTCCCGACCCATGCATACAGGGTTCGTGAGTTCCATTCCCAACCCATGCATACAGGGTTCGTGAGTTCCATTGCCAACATGCATACAGGGTTCGTGATTTCCATTCCCGACCCATGCATACAGGGTTCGTGATTTCCATTCCCGACCCATGCATACAGGGTTCGTGAGTTCCATTCCCAACCCATGCATACAGGGTTCGTGAGTTCCATTGCCAACACATGCATACAGGGTTCGTGAGTTCCATTCCCAACCCATGCATATAGGGTTCGTGAGGTCCATTCCCAACCCATGCATACAGGGGTTCGTGAGTTCCTTTCCAAACCATGCATGCAGTGTTCGTGAGTTATATTCCCTACCAATGTATACAGGGTTCGTGAGTTATATTCCCTACAAATGCATACACGGTTCGTGAGTTCCATTCCCAATCCATGTATACATGATTCGTGAGGTCCATTCCAACCCATGCATACAGGGTTCGTGAGTTATATTCCCTACCAATGTATACAGGGTTCGTGAGTTATATTCCCTACAAATGCATACAGGGTTCATGAGTTCCATTCCCAACCCATGCATACAGGGTTCGTGAGGTCCATTCCCAACCCATGCATACATGGGTTCGTGAGTTCCATTCCCAACCCATGCATACAGGGTTCGATCAGAAACTCAATACGGCCCAATTAATAGTCTCGGTGTTAACATATATTTATTTGACTGACCAGGCAAAATATATCGACGCCTGTTCCCAAACTAGGTCCCGACGTGCACGGTGTGGATGTTAGACCAGGGGCGGGTACAGGATTTAGCGTTAGGGGGCGCACACTATTTGAAGGCTAGCATCTAGGGAGTCCGGGGGGCATGGTCCCCCGGAAAATTTTGAAAACAATGGATCCACCAGGTGCATTCTGGGCGTTCTGGTGTATTCTATTAATCAGGGGCGGTTTGGAACCCATGAGAAAAATTCTGGATCCGTTACCGTTACTGAAAAATATGTGTTTATTTTTTGAGCAATTATCTTACCTTTTCTTTGGTTTCTTTCGGAAAAGGCTACTCATCATCATGAAATTTAACGCGTTTCGCACTCGGGGCATCCATTATTGTTTTGATAGACTAGATTGACAGCATCGAGTGACGTCATCCTCTACAGAATGCCAAGTGCGGATAGTTGCCGGGACGGATTTGAACATGCGACAGAGACTCAAACACATGACGGTTTGGCATATTTGTTGGAGACACCGTAATTTTTTTTGCATATTACATTTTTTACGCAAAATACGGCACATTAGTTACCTATGCTCCGGCGATTTTAGGGGGCGGGCGCGCCCTCCCCTCCCTGAAACCGCTAGTGTAGACCTGTCACGATTTGTGAAGTTCTATTGTGTGATTAATGGAGTTATTTGGGATATTTTGGAGAATGCCTACTTTGCCTCCTTGTTCGGGTTCAATAAGCTAGTTCCATTGGAAGCCAGGGTAGAGAGTATTTGCGTAATCCAATCAATTTACATGTACACAATGTGGTTGGTTTCTTTGTGTGCAATTAAGATCTACATTTTCCATACTTCTACAGTACAGTATAAGTTTACATTACAGTATCATTTCAAATATCAGCATTTCATAGCACGTGGCCTGACGTCCCCTGGGTATGTGTGCTATTGTAGTAATGACTGTGCAATAAGGCGTAACATCGTACGCTACATAATTACCCACAATGAATATTTTAAACACGTAAGTCACTAAGCTACCTGTAAATGACGGAAGAGAATAACAATATAGGCCAGTGTTTTTCTAGCACACATAGGTTGGTTATACATAGTGATGATACTATTAGGCAATGAATATGCACAGGAGTGTGGAATCTATGGGGTACCGGTTTGCTATTTATTCAGTATTTATGGATATCCATACTTCTATTTTTGGATATCCTTAATTTGATTTTAGATATCTATAATTAGATTTTTGGATATCCATAATTAGATTTTTGGATATCCATAATTAGATTTTTGGATATCCATTTTTTGGCCAAAATTATGAATCGAATTATGAATATCCAATAATCGAATTATGGATATCTAATAATATATTATGGATATCCATAAATGCTGAATAATTAGCAAAACGCGCACCTGGAATTATGGATATTCATAAATCGAATTATGTATATCCATAAATAACGAATAAACGCTTAGTACAACAAGGCTTTTTGCAGATGACAGTTCCCTTGCAGTTTCTTCTTCCGATACACGCCATATTGAAACAACACTGAATCATGATTTGAAAATAATCTCAGACTGGTCCAAACGCTGGCTAGTAAATTTTAACTCGTCCAAAACCGAAGTCATATTCTTTTCTCTTGGTCATAATAATGATCGACCAAATCTTATTTTTGAAAATACTGAGCTGGGATTTGTTGACAATCACAAACATCTTGGGTTAACTTTAAGTAATGATGGGTCTTGGCACAAACATATAAACAACATAATGAAATCTGCTTCCAAAGTACTCGGATCAATAAGAATGCTAAAATTTAAGCTAAATCGCTCTTCACTAAATCAAATATACATCTCATATTTACGACCTTTATTAGAATAGTCATCGGTGGTTTGGGACAATTGCACACTATACGAAAAGGAAACACTTGAAAAATTGCAGTACGAAGCAGCCAGAAGTGTAACAGGCCTAACGAGATCAGTGTCAATTAACAGGCTACTAACAGCAATAGGGTGGGTGTCTTTAGCGGATAGGCGCAGTATGCAAAAACTAATATTAATATATCGTAATAAACACAGTATACTGCCTTTTTATCTAAACGATATAATCCCGACAACTGTTGATGAAACTAATCCATATCCTTTACGTAATAGAAATAATTATATAACTCTGCCAAGGCGTCTTCAAATATATGCTTATTCAACTATTCCCTCCTCTCTAGACATATGGAATAAGCTAGATAATTCTATCCGTGATACTAACACTCTAAGTGAGTTTAAAAGCAAGCTGAAACAAATCTACAAAGGTGCTATCGTACCCGAATTCTACACCACCGGGGAAAGATCTTCATCTGTCCAACAAGCGCGAATACGTAACGCATGCAGTAACTTGAATGCTCATCTACATGTCAATTTCCTTCGTGATAATCCTAACTGCGAATGTGGCCAGGGTATCGAAGACCCCGAGCACTACTTTTTTAGATGCAACAAATACAGATTAGAGCGTATACATCTTTTCAGAAATACTCGTAGATTTCATCCAATAAGTACAAAAAAGCTTTTAGTTGGAATTGAACAATTGTCTATCTCAGAAAATAATAAATTGTTTATAGAGGTTCAAAGATTTATTAAAGCGACTCGACGATTCGCATAATATCAATTATTTGTCCTTCTTTTTGTCTGGTAAACATGGAGTGGGGAGAGCTAATCTTTGGGGTTGGGGTGGGGTGTATGCACTATCTCTTAGTATTAATTCTTAAGCTCATATTCAAGTCATAAACTAACTGTACGTTTTTCCATTTCTTTGTGTCATTTTTTTCCTTTCGCATATGATATAATAATTAACAAATATTAACCACGAAACTAAATTTTATGTGTTCCTTTTCTGCATCAGATCATACAATACAGAAATTGTTCATCCAACATTGTTTATTTAGTTCGAAGTGACGGGGAGGGCTGTAAATAATGTTGTTATAACTTGTAGCCCAACCCATTTGCTTTTTTTCCCTTGACAAAACAAATGTAACGTATACTGCAATCATATAATTACATATTAATCTCTGATTTGTTCTTAGAATTGTATGTATATATGTAATGTATTGTATGGAAAAAAATGCAATAACATATTATTAACAACGAATAAATAGCAAAACGGCGCCACATAAATGGCATCACCAACATTTGGTAGATCATGCAATAAACATACATTTGTACTATATCACCAATGTTCCAAGCTTCAACAGTAAATATGTTCAGTATCGGATCCTGGGTGGTGCAGTGGATATTTGATTATGTTGAATCTGGGTGTTACACCGGCAGACACTGATGTGTTAGGGTTAGTGGCAGGGAACCAGGCGGTATCATGACAGAATAAGGAATTTATCCATACCTTGTTAACGGCATTCATTTAGTGTACTTAATATATTCAATGGCAGCGTTCGTGACGTATCACATAGAAACCTGCGTGGTATGCGCACAGAAATAATAAATGACGCAAAAGTTCGATGGTGATTATGGTGTGCTTAGGCAATACACGTAAACCCACACTGCCTCTTCTCTCTTCCTTATGGCGATGGGTTCCATCAGGAATGGGGTATCGAGAGCGATTAATTTAATGTGGCAAAACTTGTTTTTGCAAAAACAAGTTTGCAGTGGAGCAAAGATAAATTTATGTAGTAAATAAACACAAACTATATCGTTCCTTTATCCCACCCACGTTTTCACAAGCGATCTAAAATCAGGATCAAACAGTGTTGTATTATTTGTATATGTGGAAGTCGTGATAGCGAACTTATTATTATTAATTCGAACCCCGCTGGAGTGGTTGCGAGTGTGCCCTTAGGCAAGGCATTTAATTCCACACTGAATCTTCTCTCTCCCTCGTGGCGATGGAATCCATCAGGGATAAGGTATCGAGAGTGATTAATATAAGTTGTAAGAACGTGGTTCGCATTCGAGCTCAAATAAATTTAGATAAACTATTTTTATTTTAGAAATTATGAAACTACTGTCCTGTGGTAAAAGCAACGCCCAAGGTCAGTGTGATATTCTTGTTTACTTATGTTTTCGCGGGAGAAACCAATAACATGATAATTATGCACACGTCAAGTCTGCATGCAGAGACCTAGATCTATATCATATAGGTCAACCGTATACTACCCGATACAATCACCTACATGTATGTGCACTGCTACGCCACAATAGTCTAGACGTTATGCTAAAAAGTATTGAACATGTTTCCATGAAATAGAGACAGCATAGTTGGAACAGGAATCATAACAAGCCACATCATGTAAACGCTATACATGTTTTGCATTTTATTAAAAAAAAACCCTCAGTAGTTTAGAGGTTAACAGTATATACTATTCTGTAATACTTATGTTTAGTTTTAGTTTAGTTTAATCATATTTTATTGCAAATCAATAGTTAATGTTATGCACAGAACGATACAATAGATACATAGTATGAAAATGGTTTGGGCCACAAGTTTTGACATTATATAACGGCCCGCAATACTTATGGATGTCTATTTCGGGTATTATTCCCGAGTAGTTACGTATAAAGCCTGTGAACATGTATACAGATCCAGTGAGATGAGCTCCCACATCATAAACTGTTTAGAATATTCTTCCCCATGTATATTATTATTATCAGATATTTGTTAAAATTCAGATGTTTGTTTTCAAAAGTGTGTCTTGAATTTGACTAGTGGCATATTGGAAGTCGTGATAGCGCAGTGGATGCGCGTTCGCTTCAGGTGCAGGTCCGGAGTTCGAGCCCCACTGGAGCCGTTACGATTGTGCCCTTAGGCAAGGCATTTAAATTCCACGTTGCCTCTCTCTCCCTCGTGGCGATGGATTCCATCAGGAATAAGGTCTCGAGAGTGATTTATATAAGTTGAAATAACTTGTTTCGCAATCAGGCTAAAATAAATTTGTATAAGTCGCATATTGTTTTGATTGGTTAATATAATTTGATCACATTAATTTTGGTAGGTAGTTGTCATTTACAGAATATTCTTCTTCAGACCAAATTTAACCAAAACATGACCATTGCATTCTAAAACAGTTTGACGGATATATATATAATTTGACAACATTTAATAGAAAGCGTTGCCATGATGCCTCTGACGAAGATAGGTTCAATTCTGTTTAAATATTAGTAAGATGAGATGCCGTTTGAAGCAACTATTATGGATATGCGACTTAATGCCGATTGACCAACCTATGTTAATAGCTCAGCCGAGCATACAGGGCATGTATGGGCATATTTGTACAGTTATGCAAATTATCAATATATAACCGGCACGTATTACACGTCAATGGCGGGACACGTGAGCAAAATAGTACTTCCCATCACACGTAACTATTAATAACAAACTACAACGATAACTGTGACATCACTACCGTTTCTTTTTTCGAGTTTTGTTTAATATCGTATATAACGTATTGATAATGTTGTTACTGGTGGCTAGCGATATCCATCCCAACAAGTCCGTCCACTTCAGAATCATTCTCTTTAACAGATACGTCATCCTCGTTCACAAGTCTGATTAACCTTCCTGTCTTAGCATAATGCTCCTACATAGCCAAAGCATCCCCCCAAAGCAGAAATATTGACATTCTTCAGAGAGAAACACAACAATGCGAAGTTTGTATCTAGTGAAATTGGCTCATATCACCAACAGTGAAGATATTGCTATTACAACCTTCTGTCCGCTTTTTATGAACCAATGGGGTCACTATCTACGTTTGTTTTAATACTCTAATAACCTACGTTTTGGGTAATACTTTAGTGACATCCGTGGTCCAGTGGTAGAGCGTCGGATTTGGAATCGATCGGTCCCGGGTTCGATACTCGGTTAGGCCACGTATGTAGTGTCATTGAGCAAGACACCTCACACACATTGCTTAGTACTGGTTAAACACTTAGGTCGGCTAAGCTTACCCAGGAAAACATATACATATACGTCCCCACAAGGGATTTGACATTAATGGAACATACATACATACTCGGCTGAGTGAATAGACTTGCATAGTGAACACTGGACACTACTAAGAGAGAGTATTGACAGAGCCCACCAGAGCAGACACTGTCCTAGTCACAACATACGTTTGGAGTTGTAAGATGGCATACATACAGCATCGACACGAGACCTCGGTTTAACGTCCAATCTGAATGTATGATAGTTTTATTAGGGTCAGGCGGGGGATCGAACATGCGAACCCTGGATTACCAGTCCAGCGTGTCACCACTGGACTACATATCCGTCTGCGAAGTTATAATAATAATCTGACTACCAACGATAAATAAAACACACCTTCCGAGTTTTACTTACCGTGTTCACAGACTCTGCGCAATCTGTGTGTTGTACGATGTGGTACGGGGTATTGATTAAAGGAAGTTATTGTCGTAAAACGAAGAGTGAGTCTCATTTACGGTAACATTGAGGGCAATAAATGTCAAATTCACATGCACCATGTCAAAAATATACTGATTTGTCTTCAGCGTACTGGTAAAAGCTTTATTGGTTGGTAATCATTACACATTCCCATGGCATGCTGTCACATCAGATCGCAGATGTTGTCGGTGAAGAGAGTTCTTGGAAATGGATGCATGTTTTGGAGACACATGTCGTATGGTAAGAAAAATACTATCGTAAATGTTCATGAAATTATGTCACGTATTACATCATTTCATCAGTTATGACCCAAAGTTCTAGCTGCCTAGTTCTGAAGTCTGTTCCTATAGTATATACTAAAAATAAACATATGCGGCGAACATACCGCACACTGGACCATAGCTACCAGAATATGTTGTGACTTCGAACACTGTTACAAGTTTCAAAGCCGAACTAGATAAAGTCTGGAATTTGACACTAGTGAAATCTACTAAGTTACTACACCGGAAGACCACGAGAACCTGACTACGAGGGGTACAATAAGCCATTAGGGCTTAATTATTTACCCTAGCACCAAGAGGTAAACATTAGGGCTTAATTATTTACCCTAGCACCAAGAGGTAAATAGTGTGCAACAGTTTTAAAAAACTTATATAGAGTTGTGGAACTTATGCTCGGCGTATTCCTATGCTCATCGTATTTGTCCACTTACATCCGTATTTAAAATATTTATATAGTTCTAGGCTAATTTCGCTGACAGAGCTGAAGCATGGTTCAATAGGATTCCGTTGCGTGTATCGGTAGGCTGATGCAACTGTCACGTGACTCGTCCAGCAGATGAATATAAAAAAACCAATCATTTGGAGAATATTTCCACCGAAACTGATACTATGTATGAGCAAATCAACACCTAATCCGAAAAATATTTTCTATACCATTTATGATTAAGACCATTGATAAGTGTTTTTATTCAATAATGTACTATATCAAAATAAGATATTCAACAAGTTATGGTGGATAAATAACAAATAATAAATATGCCATGCATAGGTGCCCTGAAGTCTTGAGTTCCCCATATAAACGGGTGCCGACTCGACACCGTTGCGATAGCTGTATTGAGCAGAAAGGTCACGTGATTAAGTTAAAACTGTCAACAAGAGTTTTTTGAAAGTTGTTTTCACGACTTAAGAAAATAATAATATACGGCAAGTGCAATTAACATTTTGTACTTGTCATTTTATGTGGGATTTACGCCGAGCATAGGTTCCACCACTCTTAAGTATTGGACTGAATTACTCAAAGCGAGCTCGGAGTCAGGAATAAATGGTCATTTGGAGTATTTACTATTTGCAATTTGAAGTCTATCTAAAATGTGCACTACTTTTAAAGAGTATTTTAAGCATCAATATCATCAATCAACAGTTTACTTGCACTAAAAGTTACTAAAGGTTAAGGCGTGTGTCTGGTGGATGGTCGAGGTTTCGAACCTCGTCGGTGGTGTTCATTCTGATATGGACCTTTGGTGAGTCACCAGCTAGTGAAATAATGGTTATGGAGTGCCTATCAGCCTGACATACAAGGATAGGATTCGGAAAGTATTGATGTCAGTAAGTGGTTGGCCCTTTCAATAGGGGTGACACTATAATAAACAAGCCCTACTTTTTCATACATTAACCCTTTCCCTCATAGAAGCACCTCTTGACGCCATTCCAATACGACACATTGACATTGTAGTAGCCAAACCAATGTTCATAATCTCATGTAGTCCCAGTAATATATCTATGGAGGTAGGATAGATATGGCGACTACTTATCCACTGCATGATAGCTAAATGACTGTTGTTTGTATGGAGATATAATAGTATATTAACCTAAATCTCTATGTAGTCCCAGTAATATATCTATGGAGGTGGGATAGATATGGCGACTACTTATCCACTGCATGATAGCTAAATGGCTGTCGTTTGTATGGAGATATAATAGTATATTAACCTAAATCTCTTATGAAGTCCCAGTCATAACTATGGAGGTGGGATAGATATGGCGACTACTTATCCACTGCATGATAGCTAAATGACTGTTGTTTGTATGGAGATATAATAGTATATTAACCTAAATCTCTATGTAGTCCCAGTAATATATCTATGGAGGTGGGATAGATATGGCGACTACTTATCCACTGCATGATAGCTAAATGACTGTCATTTGTATGAAGATATAATAGTATATTAACCTAAATCTCTATGAAGTCCCAGTAATATATCTATGGAGGTGGGATAGATATGGCGACTACTTATCCACTGCATGATGGCTAAATGGCTGTCGTTTGTATGTAGATATAATAGTATATTAACATAAATCTCTATGTAGTCCCAGTAATAACTATGGAGGTGGGATAGATATGGCGACTACTTATCCAGTGCTTGATAGCTAAATGGTTGTTGTTTGTATGGAGATATAATAGTATATTAACCTAAATCTCTATGTAGTCCCAGTAATAACTATGGTGGTGGGATAGATATGGCGACTACTTATCCACTGCAGGATAGGTAAATGACTGTCGTTTGTATGGAGATATAATAGTATATTAACCTAAATCTCTATGAAGTCCCAGTAATAACTATGGAGGTGGGATAGATATGGCGACTATTTATCCACCTCATGATAGCTAAATGGCTGTTGTTTGTATGGAGATATAATAGTATATTAACCTAAATCTCTATGAAGGAAAGGGTTAAAAGAAGTCATAATTACACATAATTATATAATATTGTTTCCAATTTTGTAATGTAGATCTTTGCAAAGAAATTGTGGTTTAATGATACCGTGTCCGTTTTTTATTTGAGCCGTCACTCGCCATATTAAACCATTGTTGTTGTATTCGTCGGGAAGGGAATTAAATTATAAGCAAGGTTTCTACCCCGCAATGCTATGGTGAAATCGCCAATGAGTAAGCGATTATCAATCAGGCCAGTGAACCGGTTGCCGATTATTTATACAGACAATATGCATAGGATCATATCTATGAGGTATATGTGGAAGTCGTGATAGCGCAGTGGATGCGCGTTCGCTTCAGGTCCGGAGTTCGAGCCCCGCTGGAGCCGTTATGATTGTGCCCTTAGGCAAGGCATTTAAATTCCACATGCCTCTTCTCTCTCCCTCATGGCAATGGATTCCATCAGGAATGAGGTCTCAAGAGTGATTAATATAAGTTGAAAGAACTTGTTTCGCAATCGAGCTAAAATAAATTTGTATAAACTAAACTACCAGGTATATTCTAGCGATTAACCGATTATTTAAATTATTCCGCCTCCGATTGTTATTGCTCCTACATTTATTTATTTTTGTCAAGCATATCATTTGTTATGCATATATGATCTTATCTATCAGGTATATTCCTTAACTGCATATTGTGAACAAATTGTTCAAGGCCTCAATGGCCGAGTGGTTACGGTCGTTGACTTAACATCACTTGCCCCTCACCACTGCTGGTTCAAATCTCACTGGGGATGTCAAATTATTTCGTATGAGGAAGCTATCCAGCTTGCTTGACAAAGGTTGGTGGTTCTACCTGGGTGCCCGTCCGCGCCTGAAATACTGCTTCGAGGGGCACCCAAGGTCTTATCCACCAATAAATTAATAGTTGAAATGTCGCCACATTTATGACTTAATAGTAATAGTGTTCTGGAGACACGACATCATAGAATGGTACTGCGCTAAAAGAATATATGTTGATTTTTTTCCAAGCGAAACCCTAGTTTGCTTAGACTATATTGGTGCGAAGTTAAGCTCCAAGAAACAAACAAACTGAACAAATTACCAAACTGGCTGCTTGTAGTACTTGCTGGATGCAGGTTGGCCACTAACAATGGATTCACTATACTAAATTATTCCCACAGACTATGCAGAATGTATAAAAAATTAACTTTCAGATTTGTTACTTCTGTTTGGAAATTCTAGGGTAGAGCACTGTCATGTCAGTCATCGTTGTTTCAGATCATCATCACTGTCTTGCAACGAGATGGAATACTAGTCCACCAACAACCAAGTACAACCATCTACACAAAACACAATTCAATTATCTACAATCTTCAGCATCATTGCTCTCTGAAGACAAGCAAAACGTGATCAACCAACAAACTCATAATGCAAGTAGTGACAAGGACAATGGCAAATCTGAGTCTAGGGTACCAGAGAGTTCAAGTGAGAACGACGGTGATAAAACAGAAAGTGTTCCAGAGGAAAAATTGACAGTCGTGCAACGGTTTAAAAAAACTTATAGAGAGCACGGGAAAGTGTTGGTTTGCGTGCATCTAGCAACATCTGCTGTATGGTTTGGAAGCTTCTTTTATGGAGTGAAACTGTAAGTATTATAACGGTAATGTTTCTACCACTGTACCTGCGTATTAAAGTATAATTCTGAACTGGTGGGACAGTGTTCACAAATAACGTATGTCAGTAATTTTAACTACATTATGGAAATTCTAACTACATTGTATGCATGTATGTACGCCAAACACAAGACATTTTAAACTTGTCCAAACCGCTTGTATTTTATTATCATGCTTTGTTCTTCTACTTATATTTTGTATGTCATAACATAATTATCATGCTGAAGGCAATGAAATATGATAAATATACGATTACATGAGTGGTGATTTTATAGCATATTTTATGAAACGAGTTTTGGAATTTTGCTATTAAGCCTTTTTCCTTGTTATCACATTACCATATTGTGTTTTAATCATATTTATGCACAAAATAACGCTGCTACTTTCATTTTGGCGCCAAATGTCAACACAATTTGTCATGATGTCACTAAATTGTCATGATGTCCCGCTCAGACCGTGTCTCATTTATATGAAAAAGTTGGCAGTTTCTTACGGAGGTTGGTGCACCCAAGTACTGGTTAACCGTTGGAGCCTGCCCAGGAAAGGTGTTGTTAAGTAAACTGCCCGCCAGCGATATAGCCCAAAATGGTGCTGATGCAGGCGTAAAACCCAAAATATAACATAACATAGATTTGCTGTCATGTGTTTCAGTGATGTTAGATTTACTGTCTGTGTGTTTCAGTGGTGTCGATGTTATACCTGTCATGGAGTGGCTTGGCTTCAGTGAGAAAATTGTGAGTCCTTTTAGAAATTCCAGTCTGGGTGATGTAGCACTGGCTTACCTAATGTACAAACTTGCGACTCCTGTTCGGTATACAGTTACACTAGCAGGCACAAACTTTGCTATCAAATATCTGCGTAAAGTTGGCAAAATGCAGCCGAAAACACCAAATTCCAGTTTAAGAAGTCTGGCTAAGGACTCTGGAGCAGAACTTAAGAAGAAGAGGCGAGACGTTAGAAACCAAACGGATAAATTTGAAACAAACCTGAAGCGAGAAGTCAGAAAAACAACGAACCAAGTTCGAACAAACATAAAAAAGCGACAGCTTAAAGTGAAGGATAGATTTGCTAAATTTAGGTCAAAGGTCAAGGACAGACGTCGGAAATCTCTAGAGTCCAAAAAAGTTAAAAAGTCGTCTCGATCGAAGTGATGATTAGATGCAGTGTCTAGTAAATTAAATACTGTACATTTCTTTCAAGATGGCATGAACTGTGGCTAGTCTGTGCAATATTGGAGCATAAATCAAATTGCATGTAGCTTTCACAGCTAGTCTAGCCATGTATTGGAACATCATCTGTCTAAGCCAGACAACTATGTCACCATGAGAAACATATAGTGTGTTTTACGTTTATTTATCGTCGCTACCGGTTGCCCATATGAGGCATGAAGAGATTAGTCATTTTAGATTTTGGAAGATAGTGCAATGATACAGACAGAGACCCATTCCAGAGTCTCCTCTGGTTCTTTTACGTGCACGGTTTAAGCACCGACACGAGACCTCGGTTTAATGTCCCATCTGAAAGACTGTTAATTTTATTAGGGTCAGACGGGGGATCGAAACAATGAATACTTGGTTAAGTAGATCCTTGAGCAGTCTTCCCCAAATCTGTAGGAGTGCCGACAACAAATCCTTCTGACAAAATAAATCTGAATTTGAAGTGCAATTTAATCATTTGTCTGACTCGGTATCTGACCTGTGACTCGGTATCTGACCTGTGACACGGTATCTGACCTGTGACACGGTATCTGATTAAGCAGTGTATTCTACAACCACAGAGATTTCGTGCTTGGTATGAGGTCTCGAGAGCGATATAACCAATGTTGGAATGAGGTCTCGAGAGCAATTGTACCAATGTTGGAATGAGGTCTCGAGAGCGATATAACCAATGTTGGAATGAGGTCTCGAGCCCAATTGGACCAATGTTGGAATGAGGTCTCGAGAGCGATATAACAAATGTTGGAATGAGGTCTCGAGAACGATATAACCAATGTTGGAATGAGGTCTCGAGAACAATGTAACCAATGTTGGAATGAGGTCTCGAGAGCGATATAACCAATGTTGGAATGAGGTCTCGAGAGTGATATAACCAATGTTGGAATGAGGTCTCGAGAACGATGTGACCAATGTTGGAATGAGGTCTCGAGAGTGATATAACCAATGTTGGAATTAGGTCTTGAGAACGATGTAACCAATGTTGGAATGAGGTCTCGAGATTGATATAACCAATGTTGGAATGAGGTCTCGAGAGCGATATAATCATATAACCAATGTTAGAATTAGGTCTCGAGTGTTATACCTAATGCTGTAAGAACCATGTTTCGCAATCGACCTAAAAGAATTTGTATTTATAAACTACGCCATGTATTTATAAATTAGAAAGGACAAGATATACATGTATTCCGATCAGTTAGGTTGAAAGCCACAATTTCTTAGTTCTAATAACAAATAGAAACTCACCAGTAAAGCTATAGATATAGGATTTTATACCAGTACTGATTTCCTACCATATTTTCCAAAATGAATTTCATAAAATATGGTATGAAATCACCAGGAATGCAAGATCCTTTAATAACATTACCATAAAGCGCTCGTGTTAATCATATTTTTGCACAAAACATCGCTACTTTCATTTTGCCAATCATCTGCACACATTGCCATGTCACTAAATTGTAACATCGTCACTACGCAAAACAGTGTTATATCTGTGTGTGTGTGTTTTACGTTTATTTATCGTCGCTACCAGTTGCCCATATGAGAGACGCTTCCTGAAGAGATTAGTCGGTTTAGATTTTGGAGGATAGTGCATGATACAGACCCATTTCAGAGTCTCCTCTTGTTCATTTACGTGCACCGACACGCACAAGACCTCGGTCCCATCTGAAAGACTGTTAATTTTATTAGGGTCAGACCAATAGATGGAACCTGCGATCCGTGGATTACCAGTCCAACGTGTTACAAATCATTAGGATTATTTTCTCAACCAATCGGAATCCTTCCAGTTGTATCGCACATGTGTACATATAAGAAAATATGTGATGGCTGTATGAAACTGAATACAAGCAAAGTTATGCAATTGTGTAATGGGCATTTGGACTGGTGCACCATGGATACATGTACACAGTCAAACCTGTCTTAAGCAGCCAGCAGGGAACCACAAAGTGGTTGGCTTAAAGCAGCATTACATCGTATGAAATAAAAGATATTTGAAAAATTCAATTTTTGCATATGTTGCTACACATTCTAACATTATACTTTGTATGCTTATGTTCATTTGGTAAACAGTGTTTTTTTGCGATAAAACAAACACGAAACCGAAAGTAGGACTTTCCGAGTCGATCGGTCACGCACTTGTTTACAACCGGAACGCATCGTCCGCACTTGTTTACATTCGGAATGCATCGTCCCCATTTGTCCCACGTTGTCTTTTTTAATTAAATTACTTAATATGTTGATACCTCTGTTAGCTAAGTCTTTTAGGGACATTTCTACATCCCCACGAGGGGTTCGACATTAGAGGAAGATAGATAAATAGTATTTCATGTTCAAAATATATACGTTGTTTTCTACATCCTCTGTTGTTTCACGCATGCGCGCTGTGCGTGTTTACATTTTGTGTGTTGATAAACAAATTCGCGTATACGACGGTTTAAATTTATTGGAATTTTATCGTTTCTGGGCGACTATTTCTATTTTTGTAAACACACACACACACACACACACATTAGTATTTATATTTTACCTAAAACATCCTTTATTACGATGTAATGCTGCTTTAATTAATAGAGGTCAAATGTATAACAATGTAACATACTGGGAATCTGTAAACTGGCTGCTTAATAGAGGTGACCACTAACACAGGTTTGACTAGATTACGATTTGAAGCTCTCATTTGCTATTGTACTTTGTGCTACAGTGATGTAGAATTACTGTTTAAGAATATGGTTTGTAAAATATTTGGATACATATATGTATGGAGAAAAAAAAGGCACTTAACAATTTTACAGAGAGTGGTGATTCAGGGGATGTCACTAAGGGAGTTGTACTTTACACAAATCGAGGGCTCATCATAAAACATGTGTATCGCCTTCTATGTTTATATGCAAGTAGACTAGTATCATGGTGAGCCCTCGCAATAACATCGTGTTTAATGATATTATGATGAAACTTGAATTAACAGATTTACACGTGATATGTACACGTATTTTATCAATTAATAAAAAAGGTAGCAAGTATTATGTTGATTTAATGTGGTACTAACTTGGAGACAAATACTAACGTGGAGACAAATACTAAAGTGTAGACAAATACTAATGTGGAGACAAATGGAGACAAATACTAACTTGGAGACAAATGGAGACAAATACTAAAGTGGAGACAAATATTAACTTGGAGACAAATACTAAAGTGGAGATAAATACTAACTTGGAGACAAATAGGAGACAAATACTAACGTGGAGATAAATACTAACTTGGAGACAAATACTAACTTGGAGATAAATACTAACTTGGAGACAAATGGAGACAAATACTAAAGTGGAGACAAATACTAAAGTGGAGATAAATACTAACTTGGAGACAAATACTACATTGGAGACAAATACTAACTTGGAGACAAATACTACTGGAGACAAATACTAACTTGGAGACAAATACTAACATGGAGACAAATACTAACTTGGAGACAAATACTAAAGTGGAGACAAATACTAACTTGGAGACAAATGGAGACAAATACTAAAGTGGAGACAAATACTAAAGTGGAGATAAATACTAACTTGGAGATAAATACTAACTTGGAGACAAATGGAGACAAATACTAAAGTGGAGACAAATACTAAAGTGGAGATAAATACTAACTTGGAGACAAATACTACATTGGAGACAAATACTAACTTGGAGACAAATACTACATTGGAGACAAATACTAACTTGGAGACAAATACTAACGTGGAGACAAATACTAACGTGGAGACAAATACTAATGTGGAGACAAATACTAACTTGGGAGACAAATACTAACTTGGAGACAAATACTAATGTGGAGACAAATACTAACTTGGAGACAAATACTAACTTGGAGACAAATACTAACGTGGAGACAAATACTAACTTGGAGACAAATGGAGACAAATACTAACTTGGAGACAAATACTGACTTTGGAGACAAATACTACCGTGGAGACAAATACTAACGTGGAGACAAGTTTTAGATTTTGCTGAGAGCTTCATGTTTTTGTTGAATCAGCCATTTGAGTGAAACTAGGTGATGGTATACAAGGTATTCCCAGCAGCAAGTCTTCATTTCCCCGGATATCCTGACTTGTTGTTTCTCAGATTTTATCCATGGTCATTGCGTGGCTGTAACAACCAAAGGTACAGTCCCAATTTGTTATCCCCGCCGGAAGTTTGGCATTGTTCACCCGTCTAGCCAGTTCTCAGTAACCAACATGAGGAATTTTATGAAACTTAAATTAAATATGTATCACTGTAGTGTAGTGCCCCTTACGTCGGGATCAACTAAGTAACACTGGAGTTATTGCCCTTTAATTGAGTTCACAGAAGTGTCCACCCAGCTCCAATTCGGAGGCGGATATCATTTCATCGAATTTGCTTTTCTTACCCTCGTTTCTAAGCACTGTATCCTTTCTAGCAGCATGGCCGTCGAAACATTCAACAAACACACTGTTGTTAAACTTTCTGCTAATAGTTAGTTTAAACATATCTATTTTCTGTCAATACATGATTATTTACAACAACTGATATAAGGAATTGGACAGAAAGCTGTATAGCTTTTGATTGTCCTCTCCAGACAAATACTAACTTGGAGACAAATACTAACGTGGAGACAAATACTAACGTGGAGACAAATACTAACGTGGAGACAAATACTAATGTGGAGACAAATACTAACGTGGAGACAAATGGAGACAAATACTAACTTGGAGACAAATGGAGACAAATACTAAAGTGGAGACAAATACTAACTTGGAGACAAATACTAAAGTGGAGATAAATACTAACTTGGAGACAAATACTAACTTGGAGACAAATAGGAGACAAATACTAACGTGGAGATAAATACTAACTTGGAGACAAATACTAACTTGGAGACAAATACTAAATTGGAGACAAATACTAACTTGGAGACAAATAGGAGACAAATACTAACGTGGAGACAAATACTAACATGGAGACAAATACTAACTTGGAGACAAATACTAAAGTGGAGACAAATACTAACTTGGAGACAAATGGAGACAAATACTAAAGTGGAGACAAATACTAAAGTGGAGATAAATACTAACTTGGAGATAAATACTAACTTGGAGACAAATGGAGACAAATACTAAAGTGGAGACAAATACTAAAGTGGAGATAAATACTAACTTGGAGACAAATACTACATTGGAGACAAATACTAACTTGGAGACAAATACTACATTGGAGACAAATACTAACTTGGAGACAAATACTAACTTGGAGACAAATACTAACTTGGAGACAAATACTAACGTGGAGACAAATACTAACGTGGAGACAAATACTAATGTGGAGACAAATACTAACTTGGAGACAAATACTAATGTGGAGACAAATACTAACTTGGAGACAAATACTAACTTGGAGACAAATACTAACGTGGAGACAAATACTAACGTGGAGACAAATACTAACGTGGAGACAAATACTAAAGTGGAGACAAATACTAACTTGGAGACAAATGGAGACAAATACTAATGTGGAGACAAATACTACCGTGGAGACAAATACTAACGTGGAGACAAGTTTTAGATTTTGCTGAGAGCTTCATGTTTTTGTTGAATCAGCCATTTGAGTGAAACTAGGTGATGGTATACAAGGTATTCCCAGCAGCAAGTCTTCATTTCCCCGGATATCCTGACTTGTTGTTTCTCAGATTTTATCCATGGTCATTGCGTGGCTGTAACAACCAAAGGTACAGTCCCAATTTGTTATCCCCGCCGGAAGTTTGGCATTGTTCACCCGTCTAGCCAGTTCTCAGTAACCAACATGAGGAATTTTATGAAACTTAAATTAAATATGTATCACTGTAGTGTAGTGCCCCTTACGTCGGGATCAACTAAGTAACACTGGAGTTATTGCCCTTTAATTGAGTTCACAGAAGTGTCCACCCAGCTCCAATTCGGAGGCGGATATCATTTCATCGAATTTGCTTTTCTTACCCTCGTTTCTAAGCACTGTATCCTTTCTAGCAGCATGGCCGTCGAAACATTCAACAAACACACTGTTGTTAAACTTTCTGCTAATAGTTAGTTTAAACATATTTATTTTCTGTCAATACATGATTATTTACAACAACTGATATAAGGAATTGGACAGAAAGCTGTATAGCTTTTGATTGTCCTCTCCTTTGCTAATAATTGCCCCCAATCAAACTGTGGTGGTACTGAAACATTATACTGCATACAGTACATACAATGCAACTGTTTCATAATTATACTGTCCCAAATTCTTACATAAGAAACGATAACGGATAGACTGGTTGCCAATGAAGATAATTTTTTAATTTGAAATGTCTATTTATTAAATTAACATTGTTGTAACATTCGATGACTTCAAAACACTGCCGCAAGTACAAATGTCATAAGAACCGCCGGTGTAAGTATATCATCTACCTCGCCTTCTTGCATTTGGGTTGAAACTGAAAGCAGAAACGTTTAGAATTTAACAACAATTGTTCCCATAGGACATAGGTATCCCTCACTTAGTGCAACTTTACTGTTCATAATACTGTTAGTTTAAACAATATTTATTTCTTTGAACAAATACAGTCAAGTATAAATATTATGTACATACATGTAGGATTGAGGAGAAAGCAACCTGCTTGTATGGTTACCTCTTTCCTACATAATACTGTGTGTTGTGAAAATAAATCCATTGTGTCATAACTCTTGACAAAAATCGTCCTTACAAAACATTCCTTCTTGGTATCCTCGCAATACCCACTTTGTATCCTCGCAATACCCACTTGATATCCTCGCAATATCCTCAGAATACCCTCTTGATATCCTCACAAGTATCCTAACAATACCCTCTTGATATCCTCAGAATACCCTCTTGATATCCTCACAAGTATCCTAACAATACCCTCTTGATATCCTCAGAATACCCTCTTGATATCCTCAGAATACCCTCTTGATATCCTCAGAATACCCTCTTGATATCCTCAGAATACCCTCTTAGTATCCTCTTGATATCCTAGCAAGTATCCTCGCAATACCCTCTTGATATCCTCACATTACCCTCTTGATATCCTAGCAAGTATCCTCTTGGTATCCTAGCAAGTACCCTCACAATACCCTCTTGGTATCCTAGCAAGTACCCTCACAATACCCTCTTGGTATCCTAGCAAGTACCCTCACAATACCCTCTTGGTATCCTAGCAAGTACCCTCACAATACCCTCTTGGTATCCTAGCAAGTACCCTCACAATACCCTCTTGGTATCCTAGCAAGTACCCTCACAATACCCTCTTGGTATCCTAGCAAGTACCCTCTTGGTATCCTCACAATACCCTCTTGGTATCCTCACAATACCCTATTGGTATCCTCACAATACCCTCTTGGTATCCTTGCAAGTATCCTCACAATACCCTCTTGGTATCCTCACAATACCCTCTTGGTATCCTCACAATACCCTCTTGGTATCCTCACAATACCCTCTTGGTATCCTCACAATACCCTCTTGGTATCCTCACAATACCCTCTTGGTATCCTTGCAAGTATCCTCACAATACCCTCTTGGTATCCTCACAATACCCTCTTGGTATCCTCACAATACCCTCTTGGTATCCTCACAATACCCTCTTGGTATCCTTGCAAGTATCCTCTTGATATCCTTGCAAGTATCCTCACAATACCCTCTTGATATCCTTGCAAGTATCCTCACAATACCCTCTTGGTATCCTCACAATACCCTCTTGGTATCCTTGCAAGTATCCTCTTGATATCCTTGCAAGTATCCTCACAATACCCTCTTGATATCCTTGCAAGTATCCTCACATTACCCTCTTGATATCCTTGCAAGTATCCTCACATTACCCTCTTGGTATCCTTGCAAGTATCCTCACAATACCCTCTTGGTATCCTTGCAAGTATCCTCACAATACCCTCTTGGTATCCTTGCAAGTATCCTCGCAATACCCTCTTGGTATCCTTGCAAGTATCCTCGCAATACCCTCTTGGTATCCTCACAATACCCTCTTGGTATCCTCACAATACCCTCTTGATATCCTTGCAAGTATCCTCACAATACCCTCTTGATATCCTTGCAAGTATCCTCTTGATATCCTTGCAAGTATCCTCACAATACCCTCTTGGTATCCTCACAATACCCTCTTGATATCCTTGCAAGTATCCTCACAATACCCACTTGATATCCTTGCAAGTATCCTCTTGGTATCCTCACAATACCCACTTGATATCCTTGCAAGTATCCTCTTGATATCCTTGCAAGTATCCTCTTGGTATCCTCACAATACCCACTTGATATCCTTGCAAGTATCCACTTGATATCCTTGCAAGTATCCTCACAATACCCTCTTGGTATCCTCACAATACCCACTTGATATCCTTGCAAGTATCCTCTTGGTATCCTCACAATACCCACTTGATATCCTTGCATGTATCCTCTTGGTATCCTCACAATACCCACTTGATATCCTTGCAAGTATCCTCTTGGTATCCTCACAATACCCACTTGATATCCTTGCAAGTATCCTCACAATACCCTCTTGATATCCTTGCAAGTATCCTCACAATACCCTCTTGGTATCCTCACAATACCCTCTTGGTATCCTTGCAAGTATCCTCACAATACCCTCTTGGTATCCTTACAATACCCTCTTGGTATCCTCACAATACCCTCTTGATATCCTTGCAAGTATCCTCACAATACCCTCTTGGTATCCTCACAATACCCTCTTGGTATCCTCACAATACCCACTTGATATCCTCACAATACCCACTTGATATCCTCACAATACCCACTTGATAGCCTTGCAAGTATCCTCTTGATATACTTGCAGGTATCCTCACAATACCCTCTTGGTATCCTCGCAATACCCTCTTGATATCCTTGCAAGTATCCTCTTGATATCCTCACAATACCCACTTTATATCCTTGCAAGTATCCTCACAATACCCTCTTGATATCCTTGCAAGTATTCTCTTGATATCCTCACAATACCCTCTTGATATCCTTGCAAGTATCCTCTTGATATCCTCACAATACCCACTTTATATCCTTGCAAGGTCTCCTCGCAATGATGATGAAGAAACAAAGTGAGATATTATCTTACTGTCTGCTGATAAGAAAACTCTGATCGAGATCATTTCCTAAAATTGTGAGAAAATATGCCAGTCTTACGAGTGAATAAATACAGTGAGCGAGCTAAAACTATCATTGCTATAGTTTAACTAAACAGCCTCGAACGCAGGCTGGTTCGACCAGAGTGACTATAGTTCAACCAGCCAATAGATAACTTCCTCCAGTTCCAAAATGGCAGCTAACGGGTAAACAGTTTTATAGAGCAGGACATTTCAGATGGAAATTCGCATTCGGAGATTAATTTATGCATCTTTTATAGTACGGGTGTATGCGACAAATCTAATTAATAACACAGTATTTGTACAATTAATAGATGGCATATACAAAGTGAAAATCCCCAAATATCCGTAATCACTAGGAATATATGAAGTGAAAGACCCCATATATCCATAATCACTAGGAATATATGAAGTGGCTTTCCCATATATCCGTAATCACTAGGAATATATGAAGTGAAAGACCCCATATATCCGTAATCACTAGGAATATATGAAGAGAATGACCCCATATATCCATAATCATTAGGAATATATGAAGTGGAAATCCCCATATATCTGTAATCACTAGGAATATATGAAAAGAAATACCCTATATATCCGTAATCACTGGCAATATATGAAGTGAAAATCCCCATATATCCGTAATCACTGGAATATATGAAGTGAAAATCCCCATATATCTGTAATCACTAGGAATATATGAAGTGAAAATCCCCATATATCCGTAATCACTAACAAACAGGATTATCTTATGCATTCTTAGTGGCATGATGTAAATATCGTCTCCAACTTCCTCAGAAAGTGTTTGTGTTTCAGTATGTCTCGGATGCAACAAATAAATGGTGATTTTGACATACTACAATGGGACTAGCGCGAGTTCCAATAGCAGCCTTACTATCTAGCATCTAATATTGTTCAACTATAGTTGGAACCCGAACTCGCTCAGGTATAGTTGAGTTATAGAACTCGCTCAGGTATAGTTGAGTTATAGAACTCGCTCAGTTATAGTTGAGTTATAGAACTTGCTCAGTTATAGTTGAGTTATAGAACTCACTCAGGTATAGTTGAGTTATAGAACTCGCTCAGGTATAGTTGAGTTATAGAACTTGCTCCGTTATAGTTGAGTTATAGAACTTGCTCAGTTATAGAACTTGCTCAGTTATAGTTGGAACCCGAACTTGCTCAGTTATAGTTGAGTTATAGAACTTGCTCAGTTATAGTGGAGTTATAGAACTCGCTCAGTTATAGTTGAGTTATAGAACTTGCTCCGTTATAGTTGAGTTATAGAACTTGCTCAGTTATAGAACTTGCTCAGTTATAGTTGGAACCCGAACTTGCTCAGTTATAGTTGAGTTATAGAACTCGCTCAGGTATAGTGGAGTTATAGAACTCACTCAGTTATAGTGGAGTTATAGAACTCGCTCAGGTATAGTTGAGTTATAGAACTCGCTCAGGTATAGTGGAGTTATAGAACTCGCTCAGGTATAGTGGAGTTATAGAACTCACTCAGTTATAGTGGAGTTATAGAACTCGCTCAGGTATAGTGGAGTTATAGAACTCGCTCAGTTATAGTTGAGTTATAGAACTCGCTCAGGTATAGTGGAGTTATAGAACTCGCTCAGGTATAGTGGAGTTATAGAACTCGCTCAGTTATAGTTGAGTTATAGAACTCGCTCAGGTATAGTGGAGTTATAGAACTCGCTCAGTTATAGTTGAGTTATAGAACTTGCTCAGTTATAGTTGAGTTATAGAACTCGCTCAGTTATAGTTGAGTTATAGAACTTGCTCAGTTATAGTTGAGTTATAGAACTTGCTCAGTTATAGAACTTGCTCAGTTATAGTTGAGTTATAGAACTTGCTCAGTTATAGTGGAGTTATAGAACTTGCTCAGTTATAGTTGAGTTATAGAACTTGCTCAGTTATAGTTGAGTTATAGAACTTGCTCAGTTATAGTTGAGTTATAGAACTTGCTCAGTTATAGAACTTGCTCAGTTATAGTTGAGTTATAGAACTTGCTCAGTTATAGTTGAGTTATAGAACTTGCTCAGTTATAGAACTTGCTCAGTTATAGTGGAGTTATAGAACTCGCTAAGTAAAACATACTCAAATAAATCCTGAGCTCTTCTGTCTTGAATCGTGTGTTCCGTCTCTGTCTACAAAATCCGAATTGTAAAAGATTAACCCATATCCTGCTAAATACAACAATAGCTGCAAATGAAGTGATTTATACCCATAACAAAGCGCTAAATGCATCAGATCTGGAGATCTGGCATAGCAAAGTGCTAAATGCATCAGATCTGGCATAACAAAGTGCTAAATGCATCAGATCTGGAGATCTGGCATAACAAAGTGCTAAATGCATTGCATCTGGAGTTCTGGCATAACAAAGTGCTAAATGCATCAGATCTGGAGATCTGGCATAACAAAGTGCTAAATGCATCAGATCTGGAGATCTGGCATAACAAAGTGCTAAATGCATCAGATCTGGAGATCTGGCATAACAAAGTGCTAAATGCATTGCATCTGGAGATCTGGCATAACAAAGTGCTAAATGCATCAGATCTGGAGATCTGGCATAACAAAGTGCTAAATGCATCAGATCTGGAGGTCTGGCATAACAAAGTGCTCAATGCATCAGATCTGGAGATCTGGCATAACAAAGTGCTAAATGCATTGCATCTGGAGATCTGCATAACAAAGTGCTAAATGCATCAGATCTGGAGATCTGGCATAACAAAGTGCTAAATGCATTGGATCTGGAGATCTGGCATAACAAAGTGCTAAATGCATCAGATCTGGCATCGCAATGTGCTAAATGCATAGGATCTGGAGGTCTGGCATAACAAAGTGCTAAATGCATCGGATCTGGCCTAACAAAGTGCTAAATGCATCGGATCTGGCATAACAAAGTGCTAAATGCATCACAACTAATACAAAACATAGATTTAACAACATTATATTGTCCGAATACCATCTTTATCCAAAATGAACCACCTTTCTTTAAAATGTGTATTTTCGAAATTAGTATTAAACAAAATATTCTGCGAATATAAATTATTGCCATTGATATGCATTTCATTATAGCGAATGTGTTTTAGCAGTTTGTATAGCTATATCTTTTTTTTTTGGTGGCTAAATTAATTTTCTTTGGTTAGCTAAATTAAGTTTTCTTAATTCTACAATATGAACTAGAGGATAGCACTTGTAGAGATGCAAACCCCCCAAGCTGGTGCAAGCAGAAGTGCATGGTATTTAGTCAATGGGTGTGGACACTTTACTGACCTCCCTGATCACAGGTCTGGACTGATCTGTCCCAAAATTGAACCACTTCCTCCAGGACTAACCCTCTATATATCCACAAAGTTTCATTAAAATCCATGCACAACATTTTGAGTTATCCGGTTCACACAGCCACAATAACCTACATCCCTAATGTTAGGGGTTAACTAACTGTATGTACACCCTATATACCACACCCTCATATTTCAGTAGTATAACTGTCAGGGCTTCTAAAACTTTAATAACCAATTTAATTCAAAATTGCTTACCCTACACTGTGGCCCCTTCCCCTACACGGTGACCCTATCCCCATTTAAGGTATGAAATATTTACGTATCCAACCACTACTAGTCGTTCATGGTTTAAGTTATTTAAGTTCGTTGGACAGAGTCAACATTGTGTGAGATATACATGTAGTGTTGAAACATATTGAATTATGTCTACAATGTATTAATTACATTTCATTGACGAAGATTCAGCTTGTTTACCCTCGCCACCAGCCGCGTGAAAAAACACGTGACCTGCCGATTTAGACTGGATTTAATCTGTTGTTCACACCAGGGGCCATGTCTGTCTACATCTGACAGTTTGTAGTTTTAATTGCACTTGAAACCAATTAGCCACAAGATCAGTTGGACAGTGGCAATATTATACAATTAAAGATTATTGTGTGTGGTTAGACGGATATGTAGTCCAGTGGTAACCCGCTGGACTGGTAATCCAGGGATCGCAGGTTCGATCCCCCATCTGACCCTAATAAAATTAACAGTCTTTCAGATGGGACGTTAAACCGAGGTCTCGTGTCGGTGCTTTACACCGTGCACGTAAAAGGAGACTCTAGAATGGGTCTCTATGTATCATTGCACTATCCTCCAAAAATCTAAAATGACTAATCTCTTCAGGAGGCGTCGCTCATATGGGCAACCGGTAGCGACGATAAATAAACGTAAAACACCCATTGTGTGTGGTTAAGAGTTGTCATTTCATGCTCCAGTGGATTGAAAGCGGAGTTTTTCATGTAGGTATTATTCGCGCTGTTATTAAACAGTTTTACATGTTTACAATCGGTCTGCCGAGACAAGTCATTGACCGACAGTGTTATAAGCCATGGTTAGTACAGTGTTATAAGCCATGGTTAGTACAGTGTTATAAGCCATGGTTAGTACAGTGTTATAAGCCATGGTTAGTACAGTGTTATAAGCCATGGTTAGTACAGTGTTATAAGCCATGGTTAGTACAGTGTTATAAGCCATGGTTAGTACAGTGTTATAAGCCATTGTTAGTACAGTGTTATAAGCCATGGTTAGTACAGTGTTATAAGCCATTGTTAGTACAGTGTTATAAGCCATGGTTAGTACAGTGTTATAAGCCATGGTTAGTACAGTGTTATAAGCCATGGTTAGTACAGTGTTATAAGCCATAGTACAGTGTTATAAGCCATGGTTAGTACATTGTTATAAGCCATGGTTAGTACAGTGTTATAAGCCATGGTTAGTACAGTGTTATAAGCCATGGTTAGTACAGTGTTATAAGCCATGGTTAGTACAGACTGCAATATTTTACCTGCACAGATTCCCTGAACCAATCATCAAGTTCCTTGGATCTCGTAGCGACGTATACCTCAAGGTCGCTGCCCCCTATGATATTAGGTAACCCCTCGGAACCGGCATAGTTTGCCTGTAAAGGAAAACATGCCGCATTAAACAACATATATGAGATAAGGAACAAAGACTTTCACATCTTCTGGAATCGCACAGATTTAGCAAATTCATGATTTCAGACAACGGTGTTCAAATTTATGACTATAAAAGTATAAGCTAGTGGTCTCTAACCTAGAAATATCATGAAAGTATAAGCTAGTGGTCTCTAACCTAGAAATATCATGAAAGTATAAGCTAGTGGTCTCTAACCAAGAAATATCATGAAAGTATTAGCAAGTGGTCTCTAACCTAGAAATATCATGAAAGTATAAGCTAGTGGTCTCTAACCAAGAAATATCATGAAAGTATAAGCTAGTGGTCTCTAACCTAGAAACATCATGAAAGTATAAGCTAGTGGTCTCTAACCTAGAAATATCATGAAAGTATTAGCTAGTGGTCTCTAACCTAGAAATATCATGAAAGTATAAGCTAGTAGTCTATAACCTAGAAATATCATGAACGTATAAGCTAGTGGTCTCTAACCTAGAAACCGCAGAATATCACATGACTCTCAACATACAACTGAAACAACATGCATATCTTCACTGATGTACATATCTTGTTGGTCAAGTAGCGGCCATTGGTGAGTAGACATTACAACTACATTTGATGTTATATGTTATATTTCGGGTTTAACGCCTGCATCAGCACCATTTTGGGCTATATCGCCGGCGGGCAGTTTACCTAACAACACCGTTCCTGGGCAGGCTCCAGCGGTTAACCAGTACTTGGGTGCACCAACCTCCGTAAGAAACTGCCAACTTTTTCATATAAATGAGACACGGCCTGAGCGGGGCTCGAACCTGTGACCATCAGTGATGATAGGTTACAGTGGTATACAAGTCAGCGACCTTAACCACTCGACCACGGAGACATTTGATGTTTTGAAAACTGTTCCAAATCTATCAATTTATTACAATGATAACATCTATAGGCAATAACTAGTAAATTTTCCAGCAGAACAGTTCATCCTGAAAATAGATTTATTTTTAAATACCGTAACCTTTTTAAATTTCTTATAATTGTGTACAAGTTTTCCGTTCCATCTCGTGAACCCCTCTGGACAATCTCCAGCCCCTGTCTCCTTCCGTGGTGGTCGACGGGCTATAAGACTGACCATCTCCACATGCACACATCCTGTCGGCATCCCTTCCTCCACTTCATACTCTTGATTTCTCTTTACTTGTGTCTGAAACACAGTAATATATCTCACAGTTCATGTACAGTAATATATCTCACAGTTCATGTCTGAAACACAGTAATATATCTCACAGTTCATGTCTGAAACACAGTAATATATCTCAAAGTTCGTGTCTGAAACACAGTAATATATCTCACAGTTCTTGTCTGAAACACAGTAATATATCTCACAGTTCTTGTCTGAAACACAGTAATATATCTCACAGTTCGTGTCTGAAACACAGTAATATATCTCACAGTTCATGTCTGAAACACAGTAATATATCTCACAGCTTGTGTCTGAAACACAGTAATATATCTCACAGTTCATGTCAGAAACACAGTAATATATCTCACAGTTTGTGTCTGAAACACAGTAATATATCTCACAGTTCATGTCTGAAACACAGTAATATATCTCACAGTTCATGTCTGAAACACAGTAATATATCTCACAGTTCATGTACAGTAATAAATCTCACAGTTCCTGTCTGAAACACAGTAATATATCTCACAGTTCCTGTCTGAAACACAGTAATATATCTCACAGTTCCTGTCTGAAACACAGTAATATATCTCACAGTTCCTGTCTGAAACACAGTAATATATCTCACAGTTCTTGTCTGAAACACAGTAATATATCTCACAGTTCTTGTCTGAAACACAGTAATATATCTCACAGTTCCTGTCTGAAACACAGTAATATATCTCACAGTTCATGTCTGAAACACAGTAATATATCTCACAGTTCATGTCTGAAACACAGTAATATATCTCACAGTTTGTGTTTGAAACACAGTAATATATCTCACAGTTTGTGTTTGAAACACAGTAATATATCTCACAGTTCATGTCTGAAACACAGTAATATATCTCACAGTTCATGCCTGAAACACAGTAATATATCTCACAGTTCCTGTCTGAAACACAGTAATATATCTCACAGTTCCTGTCAGAAACAGTAATATATCTCACAGTTTGTGTCTGAAACACTAATATATCTCACAGTTTGTCAGAAACACAGTAATATAGCTCACAGTTTGTGTCTGAAACACAGTAATATATCTCACAGTTTGTGTCTGAAACACAGTAATATATCTCACAGTTCCTGTCTGAAACACAGTAATATATCTCACAGTTCCTGTCTGAAACACAGTAATATATCTCACAGTTCATGTCTGAAACACAGTAATATATCTCACAGTTTGTGTATGAAACACAGTAATATATCTCACAGTTCATGTACAGTAATATATCTCACAGTTCATGTCTGAAACACAGTAATATATCTCACAGTTCTGCGCTTCCTTGCCGTTACTTCTCTGAAATGTTACCAATTATTACCCGCAACTTAATCTGTAACAAATGTTAGAGTAAACTGGTAAAATAGACGCATTTCAATGATCTATTTTAGCTTGATTGTGAAACATGTTTTTACAACATTAGATTAATAGCTCTCGAGATCTCTACATCGTCATGAGGTAGAGAGAAGAGGCTGTGTGGAATTTAAATTCCTTGCTTAACCCATTTCATTCTGGATACCGTTCAAACGGTATTTGCAAAGAACATAAGAGCCAGATTAACCGCCACGGAACGTTCCGTCCGATCAGGCTCTATGCTGTTTGCTATTCAGATGATCTTGCTAAGACACTTGGCTATGCAGCAAACAACATAGATCCTGATCAGCACGCAGCGTCACGCTGCGGCTGATCTGGATCTATGTTGTTTGCAAAAGCCTTTAAATATATCCAGAATGAAATGGGTTAAGGGCACAATCGTAACGGCTACAGCTTGGCGCGAACTTGAAGCGAATACGTAAAATCCATACATTGGAGTGAAATTACGTCATTATGAGAACAGTGATACGTCATCAATGATGCAATCAATGACGTATCGCTACCATTCATGTGTTGTTCACGTGACTACTACCACCCATTGACCTACAATGTACATCATTCATCACAGTGATCTCCCTTTCAATCTTGTTGTGTATTATTCTCCTTTAACTATGATGGTTAAAGTTATAGATTATTGGAATCTTTACCCATGTTGGATGTAAAGGTTTAGCATTAAAGAAATTAAACCCTTAAACTTAACATGTACGTGGTGTTTACTTTTATGTGACAATCAAAATCAATGTGAGTAAACGGTCACATTCCAATGAACTCATCACTTTATAGTAAATTCATACGCCATTGATGAGCATATACATAGGCTGGCATCAAAAGCATAGGTAAGGTGAGCTAATATCTTATCACATCCATACAGTTGCAGATAGGGAAATCCCACCAAAGGGCTGAAGATGCGTTCACAGAACGAGGCAGAACCTCGGGTGGATTTCCTTATCTGCAACTCTTGGCGGTGCTATTTTCACTTTGTCTTTCAGCATTGGTCTTGTAAAAAAATCAGATTCGCACTAAGTCGAAAACATGTACTATTCTGAAACCATGTATTTACAGAATTTGACTTCATTTAATAAATAATTTAATTCTGTACACTAAATTCTGAGACAGTCTTAAGCTAGTGGAAGAAGCAGCCTCCCTCAATATTCTCATTTCTCCCTGCAGTGTTTGAGCAAGAGGAAGATTTGGGAGAACTGGTCTCCCTACATTTACAGTGTGTCCCTGCAGTGTTTGAGCTAGAGGGAGATTTGGGAGAACTGGCCTCCCTACATTTACATTGTGTCCCTGCAGTGTTTGAGCTAGAGGGAGATTTGGGAGAACTGGCCTCCCTACATTTACATTGTGTCCCTGCAGTGTTTGAGCTAGAGGGAGATTTGGGAGAACTGGCCTCCCTACATTTACATTGTGTCCCTGCAGTGTTTGAGCTAGAGGGAGATTTGGGAGAACTGGCCTCCCTACATTTACATTGTGTCCCTGCAGTGTTTGAGCTAGAGGGAGATTTGGGAGAACTGGCCTCCCTACATTTACATTGTGTCCCTGCAGTGTTTGAGCTAGAGGGAGATTTGGGAGAACTGGCCTCCCTACATTTACATTGTGTCCCTGCAGTGTTTGAGCCAGAAGGAGATTTGGGAGAACTGGCCTCCCTACATTTACATTGTGTCCCTGCAGTGTTTGAGCCAGAGGGAGATTTGGGAGAACTGGCCTCCCTACATTTACATTGTGTCCCTGCAGTGTTCCCTCTGTTTGAATGTTTGTCTGCACCACTTCTCTCGCCAATTGAAAAACACTGGAGCCAATTAAAAAAACTTGGAGCCAATTACGAGCCATATAGTTCACAAATAAATATTTGAAGCCATGTATTTGACAAAACATGTGCCAAAAAAAATATTTTTTTCGCCAATTTACAAAATTTAGCGCAAATATTTGTTTTTTGTCGCAATTGGCGACTGACAACGGGAACCCTGCTAGAGGGAGATTTGAGATAACTAGCATCCATCAATGGCATGGTTTCAGCTAAAGGAAAAATTAGTCTCCCTTTCTGGTACCTTGATAGGTTTCCTGGTGGTCAAAAACCCAGCTGGTACATCAGCTTGATTCACGGCTGACTTCTGATCAAACAGCAGTGTGTTCTCTTCATCCTGCAAACATCATAAAACCTTACTGTAGCAAACTGCTGAAACTGTACCTGGTGCAGATATCAGGTGCGAAAGGTCCGGAGTTCGAGCCCCGCTGGAGTCATTACAATTGTGCCCTTAAGCAAGGCATTTAAATTCCACATTGCATCTTCTCTCCCTCGTGGCGATGGATTCCATCAGGAATGAGGTCTCGAGAGTGATTTAATATAAGTTATAAGAACTTGTTTCGCAATCGAGCTAAAATAAATTTGTATAAACTAGGAGTTGGTGGATGATTGGGACATATTTCACTCTCCATCTCACTGATGAAATAATACTACTATGTAGGTGAGGTATTAACCTCTATGTAGGTGAGGTATTAACCTCTATGTAGGTGAGGTATTAACCTCTATGATGGTGGGGTAGTAACCCATATGAAGGTTAGGTATTAACCTCTATGATGATGGGGTAGTAACCTCTATGTAGGTATGAAAGTGATGTATTAACCTCTATGATGATGGGGTAGTAACCTCTATGTAGGTGGGGTAGTAACCTCTATGAAGGTTAGGTATTAACCACTATGATGATGGGGTAGTAACCTCTATGTAGGTGGGGTAGTAACCTCTATGAAGGTTAGGTATTAACCTCTATGAAGATGGGGTAGTAACCTCTATGTAGGTGGGGTAGTAACCTCTATGATGATGGGGTAGTAACCTCTATGTAGGTGGGGTAGTAACCTCTATGAAGGTTAGGTATTAACCTCTATGAAGATGGGGTAGTAACCTCTATGAAGGTTAGGTATTAACCTCTATGATGATGGGGTAGTAACCTCTATGTAGGTGGGGTAGTAACCTCTATGAAGGTTAGGTATTAACCTCTATGATGGTGGGGTAGTAACCTCTATGAAGGTTAGGTATTAACCTCTATGATGATGGGGTAGTAACCTCTATGTAGGTGGGGTAGTAACCTCTATGAAGGTTAGGTATTAACCTCTATGATGGTGGGGTAGTAACCTCTATGAAGGTTAGGTATTAACCTCTATGATGATGGTGTAGTAACCTCTATGAAGGTGGGGTAGTAACCTCTATGAAGGTTAGGTATTAACCTCTATGATGATGGGGTAGTAACCTATATGTAGGTGGGGTAGTAACCTCTATGAAGGTTAGGTATTAACCTCTATGATGGTGGGGTAGTAACCTCTATGAAGGTTAGGTATTAACCTCTATGATGATGGGGTAGTAACCTCTATGTAGGTGGGGTAGTAACCTCTATGAAGGTTAGGTATTAACCTCTATGATGGTGGGGTAGTAACCCATATGAAGGTGGGGTAGTAACCTCTATGAAGGTTAGGTATTAACCTCTATGATGGTGGGGTAGTAACCTCTATGAAGGTTAGGTATTAACCTCTATGATGATGGGGTAGTAACCTCTATGAAGGTGGGGTAGTAACCTCTATGAAGGTTAGGTATTAACCTCTATGATGATGGGGTAGTAACTTCTATGTAGGTGGGGTAGTAACCTCTATGAAGGTTAGGTATTAACCTCTATGATGGTGGGGTAGTAACCTCTATGAAAGTTAGGTATTAACCTCTATGATGATGGGGTAGTAACCTCTATGTAGGTGGGGTAGTAACCTCTATGAAGGTTAGGTATTAACCTCTATGATGATGGGGTAGTAACCTCTATGTAGGTGGGGTAGTAACCTCTATGGAGGTTAGGTATTAACCTCTATGATGGTGGGGTAGTAACCCATATGAAGGTGGGGTAGTAACCTCTATGAAGGTTAGGTATTAACCTCTATGATGATGGGGTAGTAACCCATATGAAGGTGGGGTAGTAACCTCTATGAAGATTAGGTATTAACCTCTATGATGGTGGGGTAGTAACCTCTATGATGGTGGGGTAGTAACCCATATGAAGGTGGGGTAGTAACCTCTATGAAGGTTAGGTATTAACCTCTATGATGATGGGGTAGTAACCTATATGAAGGTGGGGTAGTAACCTCTATGAAGGTTAGGTATTAACCTCTATGATGGTGGGGTAGTAACCTCTATGATGGTGGGGTAGTAACCCATATGAAGGTGGGGTAGTAACCTCTATGAAGGTTAGGTATTAACCTCTATGATGATGGGGTAGTAACCCATATGAAGGTGGGGTAGTAACCTCTATGAAGGTTAGGTATTAACCTCTATGATGGTGGGGTAGTAACCTCTATGATGGTGGGGTAGTAACCCATATGAAGGTGGGGTAGTAACCTCTATGAAGGTTAGGTATTAACCTCTATGATGATGGGGTAGTAACCCATATGAAGGTGGGGTAGTAACCTCTATGAAGGTTAGGTATTAACCTCTATGATGATGGAGTAGTAACCCATATGAAGGTGGGGTAGTAACCTCTATGAAGGTTAGGTATTAACCTCTATGATGATGGGGTAGTAACCTCTATGAAGGTTAGGTATTAACCTCTATGATGGTGGGATAGTAACCCATATGAAGGTGTGGTAGTAACCTCTATGAAGGTTAGGTATTAACCTCTATGATGATGGGGTTGTAACCTCTATGTAGGTGGGGTAGTAACCTCTATGAAGGTTAGGTATTAACCTCTATGATGATGGGGTAGTAACCTCTATGTAGGTGTGGTAGTAACCTCTATGAAGGTTAGGTATTAACCTCTATGATGATGGGGTAGTAACCTCTATGTAGGTGGGGTAGTAACCACTATGAAGGTTAGGTATTAACCTCTATGATGATGGGGTAGTAACTTCTATGTAGGTGGGGTATTAACTTCTATGTAGGTGGGGTAGTATGCAATCTTTACACTTCCATGTCCACAATACCTGTAAGCGTTGGATGTTCATATAACTAATAATAGATGTGTAACATGTCAAGCCCATTGTTTGTAGATGAGATGAAATTAGGGGCTAAATGTTAGTGCCAATTATTGACCTTAAAATGTAGCTACGGATCCAACACGTGACATAACATATTGCACCAAATTTTCACCACTGACATCAGAGTGTGGTTGGAGCTATGGATGTTTGATGAACATATATGCTATATGGTATCAAAAGAGGTCAAATAGAGGATATAGAGCAGACAGAAATAATGAATCCAATTATGGACCTTGACCTTGGAACCTATGTCCCGTGTCTTGTGCGTGACATGTCGTCTTATTATGGTGAATATCTGAGTGATCTCTCTTTGCATAAGACATAGAGATACAGCGATGAAAAGACAGACAGACAAAGACATCACACACGAAACTGCAATTTGACGACTGTAGAGCTTCTTTTTTTTTTTAAATTTTATTTACGATTGCGAAGTCTTAACAACTTATATTAATCACTCTCGTTGGCTCGGATGAAAGCGTATATGTGGTCATTCATGTGGGAGGAAACCGGAGTACCCGGAGTAAACCCACCTGTCCGATCTGGCGACCATCGTACCATCTCACATAATACTTTCCGGTCCGAGGATCGAACCCGGGTCGCATTGGTGAGAAGTGAGCGCGCTAACCACTGTGCTAATCAGACAGCCCACTGTAGAGCTCACAACAAGAATGCTTGAGAAATATATTATGAATGGAGTTACCTCGCCAGGTCGTTCTGATTGCTCATATTCTTCATCTATGACTTCCTGCTTACTTCTACTTTGACCTCTAGCATCATTTTCGTGCTTCACACTGAAATGACCTTTTTTCCCATCATCTGACCTTGAGCTTATTTTTGGACTACCGGTAAGTGACGTTGCTGGTTCTACTTTCACTCGAGTGTCTACTGCACTTGGTGACGTTGACCTTGAAACTGGTGACGTTGACCTTGAAACTGGTGACATTGACCTTGAAACTGGTGACTTTGACCTTGGAACTGGCAAGTTTGCCTTTGAAAGTAGCGACTTTGGTGTTGGAACGGGTGACATTGACCTTCGACCTGGTGACCTTGGAACAGGTGATCGTGATCTTGATCTACTCTTGCCTCTGCTAGTTTTATGTTGTTTGACAGTATCAGGTACAGGAGAAGGCCTGCGAGTATGTCTAGGAGATGTTCTCTGCTCACACTTCTTATTGGGTATTTCAGTCTCTATTGTTGCATAATCAACACCGTCATCACTGTCCCAAACTATGTCATCGTCTGCTTGTCTGGCTGTGCTTGATTTATTATTTACTGACTTGGTTGTGCTTGATTCATTGTCTGATGAAGTGGGACTTGATTTTGATGCAGACACTGGTTCTTCCTTTACTCTCTTGCTCATATAGACTGGGTCCTCTCTTTCTTCATCTGTTCTATTTCTGAATCATCAAAACTAATATCAGCACAAAGAGTCCCATATGCATATGGACTATGAGTTAAATCTATCCATTGTACACAGAAACTGTTCAAACATAAACGGTGTGTGGATATTTGTACCTAGCAATATTGTTTGCCCCAATGTGTGCCAACATCTGCATATGGTGGACTATGATCCTTTCATTGTACGTACATAGCATTAAATTTGATACGAACAGGTAAAACTCTAATTCATTTTTTCAGTCACAGAAGGTTTGATATCAGAAGTCATTTTTATATGTCAACATTTGCAGCCATGCAAGTTTATATATCGAATGGCGATGCTATACCTGCACAGCAGAACAAATTTAAAACAACCAACTGCGATAACTCATAACAAGACAAACACTCACCTAGCCTAGCAAAACAAAATTAAGTACCTTTTTCTTGTTGATCGCGATATTGGTGTAGGCGACTCATCTTTCACTTTTACTACTGGTCCTAACTGTGATTTCTCATTCTACAAACATATACCATTATCTCATACAGTTATAGTTATATATCCATATTTTGAACAGTTCTTGAATTAATTGATATCCTGCCGAACTGGCTCAGGACGGATGCATTTGTGGATGTTTAGTCAATTAAAGGGCAATAACTCTAGTGCTACTAGGTCAATCCCGACGAAAAGTGTATGTGAACTTGCAAGCAAAAACCAAAGGTGTTAGAGATTCCATGGCCCCGAGGTTACAAAACTTTTCCAGGTCTCAAACTGAAGCTCAAGTGATCTGATTGGTTGATTATGTGTTACTGTCAGCTGAACCAATCAGGCGATTGAGACTGAGTTTTGAGATTGGAGAAAAGTTTTATAACCTCCAGGCATGGTGTTTCTTTGTGAGCAGAATAGCTCTACCTTTTGTTCGAACAGTCGAGCTAGATATAAATACTATCTGTCCCCAGTCACAGTTTTGAGTGACAAGTTTACCTGTGTAATCTGGCCCCTCTGTGTGGTCCCTGGGGTCTGTGTCCTCGACGTATCTTCACCAAACTTGGTCTCGTCAACAACCGTCTGTGTATCCCTCCCTGGTCTCTTCCTTTTACTGTTCCTATCTGTCTGTGTCCTATTTATAAAAAGAAAAGAAATCGGTGTTATTGACTTCTATATGCGTTCCTTCTGCCAGCAAGCTACCCTCCTGTGGTAACAGCGTCATAATTCATATATCATAAGTTCAAACATCATTTTTTGGACGGAAAAGGGTTGCCAACCAGTATGTTAAATATCACGACTTCCACAAACTTGAAAATCTACTCCGAGATAAAAGGCAGGCCTACTATCTTCTCAGTGAAGCCTCCGTGGTCTAGTGGATACAGTGTCCATCGTGTAATCGAGAGGTTGCGAGCTTGAGTCCCATCAGAACCACGGTGGTGGTGACTTTAGGCAGACACTTAATCCACATCACGGACGGATCTGTATACAGTGGTAACACACTGGATTGGTAATTCAGGGATCGCAGGTTACCAGAAAGAATCACCCGTCTGACCCTAATAAAATTAACAGTCTTTCAGATGGGACTTTAAACCGAGGTCTCGTGTCGGTGCTTTACACGTACACTGTGCATGTAAAAGAACCAGAGGAGACTCTGGAATGGGTCTCTGTCTGTATCATTGCACTATCCTCCAAAATCTAAAATGACTAATCTCTTCAGGAGGCGTCGCTCATAAGGGCCACATAGACTTATAGTTTAACTCAAAATCGTCGCCTCAACAGCAATAGATCTTTGATATTTCGCGTGTATCGCGTCGCTCATATGGGCAACCGGTAGCGACGATAAATAAACGCAAAAACACAAATAATCCACATCAGGATTAAGGTCTCGAGAGCGATTAATCTCATGTTGTAAACACTTGCTTCACAATTGAGCCAAACTAAATTTGTCCAATTTCATGCTAGCTTCAGATTGTTGCTTACAACCTATCAGCCTGTTATATTTGATATCAAGGCATGGTGAAATTATAGACCAGACACGGAATCAGAAAGAAACACCGTCCAACACCCCAAAGTGGAAGTCGTGATAGCGCAGTGGATGTGCGTTCGCTTAGGGTGCGAAAGGTCCGGAGTTCGAGCCCCGCTGGAGCCGTTATGATTGTGCCCTTAGGCAAGGCATTTAAATTCCATGTTGCCTCTTCTCTCTCCCTCGTGGCAATGGATTCAATCAGGAATGAGGTCTCGAGAGTGATTAATATAAGTTATAAGAACTTGTTTCACAATCGAACTAAAATAAATTAGTATAAACTAACACCCCAAAGAACAAAGGAAAAAGTTTTCATAAAAGCTAGTTTTAGCTTCCTACTTGACCCTTTGCATTATGTATGTCGTATTTTATACGTGATTTATGTTGTGCAAGAAATATTGTTTAAACTAAAAAACTAAATAACACTGGCAGTGAATGTGTTTTGAGAATGACTTACTGGTTTTGAGTGGCTGTGTTTGAAACAAACGGTTGAACTTGTGAGAAGCTTTGAGAAGGCAATCTGGATATGTCCTCATCTATAGAGATATGATAGATAGAACGGCATGGCATTATAATCTTATAACAAAACAGTTAGGCACTTGCACTGTATGCCATTATAATCTTATAACAAAACAGTAAGGCACGTGCGCTGTATTAAAGCAGTTTTTTCTGGACCATCCAAAATCTAAAAGAGGCGGCCCCCTATTGTCTCCAACATGAAAGGAGAGCAAGATGAACCATCTATCTAGGAGCAGTTACTCTTGACTTACAAATCTTACAAAAATCCGCTGATATGAATTATGTTTTATTGAGTAGAAAGCGTCTTGATACAATGTTCCTCTTACCTGTAACATAGTCTGTGTTACAATGTTTCTCTTACCTGAAGCATAGTCTGTGTTACAATGTTTCTCTTACTTGTAACATAGTCTGGGTTACAATGTTTCTCTTACCTGTAACGTAGTCTGTGTTACAATGTTTCTCTTACCTGTAACATAGTCTGGGTTACAATGTTTCTCTTACCTGAAGCATAGTCTGTGTTACAATGTTTCTCTTACTTGTAACATAGTCTGGGTTACAATGTTTCTCTTACCTGTAACGTAGTCTGTGTTACAATGTTTCTCTTACCTGAAGCATAGTCTGTGTTACAATGTTTCTCTTACTTGTAACATAGTCTGGGTTACAATGTTTCTCTTACCTGAAGCATAGTCTGTGTTACAATGTTTCTCTTACCTGTAACATAGTCTGGGTTACAATGTTTCTCTTACCTGTAACGTAGTCTGTGTTACAATGTTTCTCTTACCTGTAACATAGTCTGGGTTACAATGTTTCTCTTACCTGAAACGTAGTCTGGGTTACAATGTTTCTCTGTAGAACAGTATAACACTGCATAGTCTGGGTTACAATGTTTCTCTGTAGAACAGTATAACACTGCATAGTCTGGGTTACAATGTTTCTCTGTAGAACAGTATAACACTGCATAGTCTGTGTTACAATGTTTCTCTGTAGAACAGTATAACACTGCATAGTCTGGGTTACAATGTTTCTCTGTAGAACAGTATAACACTGCATAACCTGGGTTACAATGTTTCTCTTACCTGTAACGTAGTCTGGGTTACAATGTTTCTCTGTAGAACAGTATAACACTGCATAGTCTGGGTTACAATGTTTCTCTGTAGAACAGTATAACACTGCATAGTCTGGGTTACAATGTTTCTCTGTAGAACAGTATAACACTGCATAGCCTGGGTTACAATGTTTCTCTTACCTGTAACGTAGTCTGGGTTACAATGTTTCTCTGTAGAACAGTATAACACTGCATAGCCTATCTCTGCATCTAATATCATGTGCTTGTTATGTCTGCAAACAGAAATCGTCATATGAAGCAGATTTAAATTGTATTTTTATATGGTACCCCATAAGTATGGCTGGAGCCAGAGGATGATTTCCGAGAAATAGTCACCCTGAGCTCACCCACTTCTCCCTATTGTAAGTTCAGGGAGAAGTCATTTCAAGTAGAATATATGGAGGACATGTGGCTGTGTCAACTAACTTCTCCCTTTAAACTATACCTTCAACTTCTCCCTCTATATAATAATGATGACGTTATAAAGAGGGTGTCGCTCATGGTAGGTGATGGTTGGGGAGGTGGGGACTTTATATATGGTAGTACAGTACCTGTCCAGCAGTTTCTGTATCTTGGCTACCCAATCATCAGACGACTGTGTGAGACCTGTATCAGCATAGTTCATTACCACAGATCCTGTAAGACATTCAGAACTTGCATCAAAGTCGAGTTTCAGAAGTTGTACAAAGTGTCATTATTCACATGTGTCAGTCAAGTTTCTAAAGTTATACCAAGTGCCTTTACCCGTATGTATCAATCTCAAGTTACAGGCCCTCTAACAAGGTGGGGTTCTTGGCCACTGGTCGTTCACTTGAGTTAACTTAATTGAACACTTTATAACAATAAATATTGGACAAAGCATAAGGTATGATAAATTAGGCAGAAGGTCGATGACCTATTGCAATACACTCTATTTAGCCAACGTTAACTTCTCAAACATCCCTCGCACGTGGAAGGTTTTAGCCTCTGTGGTTTAATGGATATGGTATCCACCTTGTGATCTAGAGGTTGCAAGTTTGAGCGCCGCCAGAGACACCAGGGTTTTGTCTTTAGGCAAGACTATTAAATCTACATTGAATCTTCGCTCTACCTCATGACGATGGATTCCATCAGGAATGAAGTCTCGAGAGCGATTAAACTAATATTTTAATAACCTGTTTCACGATCGAGCTAAGCGAAATTTGTATAAACTCTGTTTTTATTTTAAGTTTGACCTGTTTGTATTATATCTTTTTTTTTTTATTTCCATTTTTTTATTTCTCTATCAACATACATAAATACAAAATCAATATATGTTAACAATACAATGTACTAACATAAATTAATGTCTTTTATATAGTATTTCCATGCTAAATCGCAGATACATTAAACATCAATACAATGTATACATATGATGGAGAGAAAATTTCATTACATTTTTTGAAAGAGAGAGAGAGAGAAATATAGGAGAGGAGAAATCGTGTGGATGGTTGAGTATCTACTATAACATTTAAAGATTAGTTAATTAATGTGCTTCAGAAACGGTCTCCATTTTAGCGTGAAAGTAGTATGCTTGTTTTTGAACAATGCAATTGTTTCCTCTATTTTTATTTTATACTTAAAATATGCAACAAAATGGACACCAGTTGGTATACTCTTCTCACATTTACCTGTTTGTATTATATCTTTGTCTACCTTCCCTTCTTCCAACAGAATGGCCATCCCTCCAGCCAACTCTATAGCCAAATTCATTTTCTTTAACTGTAAGTAATATACATGCATGATTTCACCTCTACATATGAAACAAATACAATGTAGATGTGAGTGATTAGACCCCATTAGTTGCACCTTACAGATTACAATCCGGGGTTTGAAAACCTCCACGAATATCTATTCACCCTAATTCTTGCAACGTAATACAGTAACATGCTATATACCATGCCGACATATACATACATACACGTATATATTTTTATTATTAAAAGTAATTTTAGTGTCAATTCTCGTTATTCCTGTATTCATACAGACATTTGTTCAAAACTTTATCTCCCTCCCCCTCATCCAAAAACCCCTCTAAACCTGAAAACCCCTCCAAACCGAACTTCTCTTCCGGTCCGGAAGCCGTTCGGTTTAGAGGGGTTTCACTGTACACATTACTGAAAAATGATATTATTTTTGTTTCGACAAAGTTAATTATAATTGTAGTACTTCTACAAGTATTTGGTATTACAGTCAAACCTGTGTTAGTGGTCACCTCTACAGTCAAAGCTGTGTTAGTGGTCACCTCTACAGTCAAACCTGTGTTAGTGGTCACCTCTACAGTCAAACCTGTGTTAGTGGTCACCTATACAGTCAAACCTGTGTTAGTGGTCACCAATACAGTCAAACCTGTGTTAGTGGTCACCTCTACAGTCAAACCTGTGTTAGTGGTCACCTCTACAGTCAAACCTGTGTTAGTGGTCACCTCTACAGTCAAATCTGTGTTAGTGGTCACCTCTACAGTCAAACCTGTGTTAGTGGTCACCTCTACAGTCAAACCTGTGTTAGTGGTCACCTCTACAGTCAAACCTGTATTAGTGGTCACCTCTACAGTCAAACCTGTGTTAGTGGTCACCTCTACAGTCAAACCTGTGCTAGTGGTCACCTGGCATATAGTCAAACCTGTGTTAGTGGTCACCTCTACAGTCAAAGCTGTGTTAGTGGTCTCCTCTACAGTCAAAGCTGTGCTAGTGGTCACTTCTACAGTCAAACCTGTGTTAGTGGTCACCTCTACAGTCAAAGCTGTGTTAGTGGTCACCTCTAAGGTCAAACCTGTGTTAGTGGTCACCTCTACAGTCAAACCTGTGTTAGTGGTCACCTCTACAGTCAACGCTGTGTTAGTGGTCACCTCTACAGTCAAACCTGTGTTAGTGGTCACCTCTACAGTCAAAGCTGTGTTAGTGGTCACCTCTACAGTCAAACCTGTGTTAGTGGTCACCTCTACAGTCAAACCTGTGTTAGTGGTCACCTCTACAGTCAAACCTGTGTTAGTGGTCACCTCTACAGTCAAACCTGTGTTAGTGGTCACCTCTACAGTCAAACCTGTGTTAGTGGTCACCTCTACAGTCAAACCTGTGTTAGTGGTCACCTCTACAGTCAAACCTGTGTTAGTGGTCACCTCTACAGTCATATCTGTGTTAGTGGTCACCTCTACAGTCAAACCTGTGTTAGTGGTCACCTCTACAGTGAAACCTGTATTAGTGGTCACCTCTACAGTCAAACCTGTGTTAGTGGTCACCTCTACAGTCAAACCTGTGTTAGTGGTCACCTCTACAATCAAACCTGTGTTAGTGGTCACCTCTACAGTCAAACCTGTGTTAGTGGTCACCTCTATAGTCAAACCTGTGTTAGTGGTCACCTCTACAGTCAAACCTGTGTTAGTGGTCACCTATACAGTCAAACCTGTGTTAGTGGTCACCTCTACAGTCAAACCTGTGTTAGTGGTCACCTCTACAGTCAAACCTGTGTTAGTGGTCACCTCTACAGTCAAACCTGTGTTAGTGGTCACCTCTACAGTCAAACCTGTATTAGTGGTCACCTCTACAGTCAAACCTGTGTTAGTGGTCACCTCTACAGTCAAACCTGTGCTAGTGGTCACCTGGCATATAGTCAAACCTGTGTTAGTGGTCACCTCTACAGTCAAAGCTGTGTTAGTGGTCACCTCTACAGTCAAACCTGTGCTAGTGGTCACTTCTACAGTCAAACCTGTGTTAGTGGTCACCTCTACAGTCAAAGCTGTGTTAGTGGTCACCTCTAAGGTCAAACCTGTGTTAGTGGTCACCTCTACAGTCAAACCTGTGTTAGTGGTCACCTATCCAGTCAACGCTGTGTTAGTGGTCACCTCTACAGTCAAACCTGTGTTAGTGGTCACCTCTACAGTCAAAGCTGTGTTAGTGGTCACCTCTACAGTCAAACCTGTGTTAGTGGTCACCTCTACAGTCAAACCTGTGTTAGTGGTCACCTCTACAGTCAAACCTGTG
>CM026395.1:58122055-58168112 GCA_014843695.1 Archivesica marissinica
ACAGTCAAACCTGTGTTAGTGGTCACCTCTACAGTCAAACCTGTGTTAGTGGTCACCTCTACAGTCAAACCTGTATTAGTGGTCACCTCTACAGTCAAACCTGTGTTAGTGGTCACCTCTACAGTCAAACCTGTGTTAGTGGTCACCTCTACAGTCATATCTGTGTTAGTGGTCACCTCTACAGTCAAACCTGTGTTAGTGGTCACCTCTACAGTGAAACCTGTATTAGTGGTCACCTCTACAGTCAAACCTGTGTTAGTGGTCACCTCTACAGTCAAACCTGTGTTAGTGGTCACCTCTACAATCAAACCTGTGTTAGTGGTCACCTCTACAGTCAAACCTGTGTTAGTGGTCACCTCTATAGTCAAACCTGTGTTAGTGGTCACCTCTACAGTCAAACCTGTGTTAGTGGTCACCTATACAGTCAAACCTGTGTTAGTGGTCACCTCTACAGTCAAACCTGTGTTAGTGGTCACCTCTACAGTCAAACCTGTGTTAGTGGTCACCTCTACAGTCAAACCTGTGTTAGTGGTCACCTCTACAGTCAAACCTGTATTAGTGGTCACCTCTACAGTCAAACCTGTGTTAGTGGTCACCTCTACAGTCAAACCTGTGCTAGTGGTCACCTGGCATATAGTCAAACCTGTGTTAGTGGTCACCTCTACAGTCAAAGCTGTGTTAGTGGTCACCTCTACAGTCAAACCTGTGCTAGTGGTCACTTCTACAGTCAAACCTGTGTTAGTGGTCACCTCTACAGTCAAAGCTGTGTTAGTGGTCACCTCTAAGGTCAAACCTGTGTTAGTGGTCACCTCTACAGTCAAACCTGTGTTAGTGGTCACCTATCCAGTCAACGCTGTGTTAGTGGTCACCTCTACAGTCAAACCTGTGTTAGTGGTCACCTCTACAGTCAAAGCTGTGTTAGTGGTCACCTCTACAGTCAAACCTGTGTTAGTGGTCACCTCTACAGTCAAACCTGTGTTAGTGGTCACCTCTACAGTCAAACCTGTGTTAGTGGTCACCTCTACAGTCAAACCTGTGTTAGTGGTCACCTCTACAGTCAAACCTGTGTTAGTGGTCACCTCTACAGTCATATCTGTGTTAGTGGTCACCTCTACAGTCAAACCTGTGTTAGTGGTCACCTCTACAGTGAAACCTGTATTAGTGGTCACCTCTACAGTCAAACCTGTGTTAGTGGTCACCTCTACAGTCAAACCTGTGTTAGTGGTCACCTCTACAGTCAAACCTGTGTTAGTGGTCACCTCTACAATCAAACCTATGTTAGTGGTCACCTCTACAGTCAAACCTGTGTTAGTGGTCACCTCTACAATCAAACCTGTGTTAGTGGTCACCTCTACAGTCAAACCTGTGTTAGTGGTCACCTCTACAGTCAAACCTGTGTTAGTGGTCACCTCTACAGTCAAACCTGTGTTAGTGGTCACCTCTACAGTCAAACCTGTGTTAGTGGTCACCTCTACAGTCAAACCTGTGTTAGTGGTCACCTCTACAGTCAAACCTGTGTTAGTGGTCACCTCTACAGTCAAACCTGTGTTAGTGGTCACCTCTACAATCAAACCTATGTTAGTGGTCACCTCTACAGTCAAACATGTGTTAGTGGTCACCTCTACAGTCAAACCTGTGTTAGTGGTCACCTCTACAATCAAACCTGTGTTAGTGGTCACCTCTACAGTCAAACCTGTGTTAGTGGTCACCTCTACAGTCAAACCTGTGTTAGTGGTCACCTCTACAGTCAAACATGTGTTAGTGGTCACCTCTACAGTCAAACATGTGTTAGTGGTCACCTCTACAGTCAAACCTGTGTTAGTGGTCACCTCTACAGTCAAACCTGTGTTAGTGGTCACCTCTACAGTCAAACCTGTGTTAGTGGTCACCTCTACAGTCAAACCTGTGTTAGTGGTCACCTCTACAGTCAAACCTGTGTTAGTGGTCACCTCTACAGTCAAACCTGTGTTAGTGGTCACCTCTACAGTCAAACCTGTGTTAGTGGTCACCTCTACAGTCAAACCTGTGTTAGTGGTCACCTCTACAGTCAAACCTGTGTTAGTGGTCACCTCTACAGTCAAACATGTGTTAGTGGTCACCTCTACAGTCAAACCTGTGTTAGTGGTCACCTCTACAATCAAACCTATGTTAGTGGTCACCTCTACAGTCAAACATGTGTTAGTGGTCACCTCTACAGTCAAACCTGTGTTAGTGGTCACCTCTACAGTCAACCTGTATTAGTGGTCACCTCTATTCAGTCAACCTGTATTAAACAGTCAACCTGTATTAGCAGTCAACCTGTATTAAGCAGCCAACCTGTATTAGCAGTCAACCTGTATTAGCAGTCAACCTGTATTAGCAGTCAACCTGTATTAAGCAGTCAACCTGTATTAAGCAGTCAACCTGTATTAAGCAGTCAACCTGTATTAAGCAGTCAACCTGTTTAGCAGCTTATTAAGCAGTCAACCTGTATTAAGCAGTCAACCTGTATTAAGCAGTCAACCTGTATTAAGCAGTCAACCTGTATTAAGCAGTCAACCTGTATTAAGCAGTCAACCTGTATTAAGCAGTCAACCTGTATTAAGCAGTCAACCTGTATTAAGCAGTAAGTTTCCAGGTTCCTAATATGTTGTTTTGTTATCATATTTGACCTCTATTATGCAGCCACCTGTGCTGAGCAACCACTTTCCGTGATTCTCTCAGTCGGCTGCTTAAGACAGGTTTGACTGTTACAGTGTATATAATGTGACTTGTAAAGTATGTGTGTTTTACATTTATTTATCGCCGCTACCGGTTGCCCATATGAGCGACACCTCCTGAAGAGATAAGTCATTTTAGATTTTGGAGAATAGTGTTGATACAGACAGAGACCCATTCCAGATTCTCCTCTGGTTCTTTTATGTGCACGGTGTAAAGCACCGACACAAGACCTCGGTTTAACGTCCCATCTGAAAGACTGTTAATTTTATTAGGGTCTTGAAAGACATGTAAAGTACCGAAATCCTCCCATTATATATTATTTACAGTAGCCATGGTGATTGTAATGTGAGTCATGTGTTCAATCAACACCAAGTAATGGACATGGACTGGTGTATGATATTTTTAGACCAATAAATTAATAAGAAAATTACATTTGGACCAGTTTATATGCAGTCCAGTGGTTAACACATTGGACTGGTAATCCAGGGATCGAAGATTTTATCCTCCGTCTGACCCTAGGACTTGTGTCGGTGCTTTACACTGTGCACGTAAAAGAACCAGAGGAGACTCTGGAATGGGTCTCTGTCTGTATCATTGCACTATTCTCCAAAATCTAAAATGACTTATCTCTTCAGGAGGCGTCGCTAGGCAACCGATAGCGACAATAAATAAATGTAATACACACACAACAATTTATATATCAAAATGGGTAATTTTGTCTAAAAATAATAATATTACTGGCAAAAAGTGCAGATCCTGACAACGGTTCATCATGAGCCGGCTCATCTGGATCTACCATTTTTGTAAGCCTATTTAGAGGTATGTAGTGTTGAAATGGTTAAATAGCACTGGCTTTACGCTGTGCAAAACAAACCTGTTTAGGACTTAAAAAGTAAAATGTAATGCCCTGAAATAACGTTTTTCTCCGGATGTCTGGATCAAACGAGACGTCGCTGCCATCTAACTGGGTCTCAACCAACTCGGGTGTAAACCTGTGCAAATATTGAACAATGATCAAACGAGACGTCGCTGCCATCTAACTGGGTCTCAACCAACTCGGGTGTAAACCTGTGCAAATATTGAACAATGATCAAACGAGTCGTCGCTGCCATCTAACTGGGTCTCAACCAACTCGGGTGTAAACCTGTGCAAATATTGTACAATGATTAAACGATACGTCGCTGCCATCTAACTGGGTCTCAACAAACTCGGGTGTAAACCTGGGCAAATATTGAACAATGATTGAACGATACGTCGCTGCCATCTAACTGGGTCTCAACCACCACGGGTGTAAACCTGGGCAAATATTGAACATGATTAAACGATACGTCGCTGCCATCTAACTGGGTCTCAACAAACTTGGGTGTAAACCTGGGCAAATATTGAACATGATTAAACGATACGTCGCTGCCATCTACATATACCGGTAGGTTAACTCGTGGGTAAATAATAAACAGTGGTCCCATCTCTAACTGTATCCTAGGCTCCCTCTGGTGTAGACTGATAAATATTAAACAGGAATTACGTGTTACATTAAATATATACGAGCCTTGTTCATATATTAACTAAGCATTTACTAGGTAGGGTCAAGTTTCTCGGATGAGCCCAGTTCATGTTTCATATAGGACTCTATACATTGAGGCATACCTGGTAACTATGTATTTACTAGCTATAATCTGGTTTGACGGCAGAGCTTCATTGGTACTTTATGTAGAATTCAATCAATTGAGGCATAGCTATGCACTTACTTGCTAGCATCTGGTTTCTCGGCTGAGCCATGTTGATATTTCACATAGGAATCGATATACTGTGGCGTAACTACGAACTTCTGAGATACCAAGGCACAAATAACCTAGGAAATAGAGGTTCATATCAACACAAATAACCTAGGAAATAGAGGTTCATATCAACACAAATAACCTAGGAAATAGAGGTTCATATCAACACAAATAACCTAGGAAATAGAGGTTCATATCAACACAAATAACCTAGGAAATAGAGGTTCATATCAACACAAATAACCTAGGAAATAGAGGTTCATATCAACACAAATAACCTAGGAAATAGAGGTTCATATCAACACAAATAACCTAGGAAACAGAGGTTCATATCAACACAAATAACCTAGGAAACAGAGGTTCATATCAACATAAATAACCTAGGAAATAGTATATAATATAATAGGATATAATAGTAATTTATTTAATCATATTTTAATGCAAATCAATAGTTAATGTTATGCACAGAACGATACAATACATAGTCTGAAAATGCAAATGGTTTGGACCACAAGTTTTGACAACATTAGATAACGAGTTTCTTTCCAAAAAAGATTATACAAAAATAGGATGAAAATAAAACTATAAAAATAAAAAGTTGATATAGATTGATACAAATGACTCATGATTCCAACTGATGCCCCCCATACCACGCCCAGCCCCGAACCCATGACCATGTCTCACATGCAAATAACGTATAATTAATTCAAGAGAGCAGTGCCTAGGAAATAGAAGCTGATATCAACACAGATACCCGTAATAGGACAGCATGGCTGCAAGCTCACTCAGTTACATGTACATGATTTAATACTGTACTTGAATTAGCACGTCAACATTTTAGCACATATACGATGATTTTCAAATATTTCATTTATTGGCGTGGTCATGAATTAGTGTAGCAGGAACTAGTGCTAATTATAATTTGATTGCACCGTGGCGTAAATAATCAACAGAAAATATAGTACGTATTTCTGAGAAGATCTAGATTTTTTTATTTCACGGAAGATCAATTGTTTATCACAATCACGGAAACAAAATATACATATTGAAGAATTGTGTATATTTGAATGACATGGCAAAATACATGAACGATTTCTCTGATGCCTGTCTATATTTACATAGCTTAAAAATATATTGGCAACTCCCGTAACGCGTTTTCATTGGCGAAGGAAGACCCCAGATGCCATACCTGAGTATTCCAGATTCAAGTGAGCATGTAGATTGAACCATGGACCCTCCGCCAGCCAACTGGATACTCTCACACACGACATATACTGGTATTGGAATAAATTGGCAACTCCCGTTTTCATTGGCGAAGGAAGACCCCCAGATGCCATACCCGAGTATTTCAGTGGGCATCTAGATTGAACCATGGACCCTCCGCCAGCCAACTGGATAGCTCTCTCACACGATATATCCGTCTCCGTGGCCTAGTGGTTAAGGCGTCCGCCTACGGAGCGGGAGGTCGATGGTTCGAATCTCGTCAGGGGTTCATTCTGATATGGCCGGTTGGTGAGCCGCCAGCTAGTTAAATAATGGTTACCGATTGCCTACCAGCCTGACGTCTGGCACACAAGCATAGGATTCGGGAAGTACTGATGTTCATAAAAAAGAGGTGTTTCATAAGTCAGAAATGACTGGCCCTTTAAATAGGGGTGACACTATAATAAACAAACACTTTACTTTACTTTTATACTGGTACTGGTACCCCCGACTTATTTACCTTGATGGTAACGCTGATTCTACTCATAACGAGAAGGGAACAATCTTTCTGCCACTCCGCCAGCATGTGACCACTGAGGAGACACAGGTGCTGTCCCACTGCCTTCTTCACGGCATTGTCGAGGCACGAGGATGTCATCACCAGAGGTTCATATACAGCCCTATAATATGTCAAACATGTCATCCACCAGAGGTTCATATACAACCTTATAATATGTAAAACATGAACATGTCATCCACCAGAGGTTCATATACAGCCCTATAATATGTCAAACATGTCATCCACCAGAGGTTCATATACAACCCTATAATATGTCAAACATGTCATCCACCAGAGGTTCATATACAACCCTATGATATGCAAAACATGAACATGTCATCCACCAGAGGTTCATATACAACCCTATGATATGTAAAACATGAACATGTCATCCACCAGAGGTTCATATACAGCACTATAATATGTAAAACATGAACATGTCATCCACCAGAGGTTCATATACAGCACTATAATATGTAAAACATGTCATCCACCAGAGGTTCATATACAGCACTATAATATGTAAAACATGAACATGTCATCCACCAGAGGTTCATATACAGCCCTATAATATGTCAAACATGTCATCCACCAGAGGTTCATATACAACCCTATAATATGTCAAACATGTCATCCACCAGAGGTTCATATACAACCCTATGATATGTAAAACATGAACATGTCATCCACCAGAGGTTCATATACAACCCTATAATATGTCAAACATGACATCCACCAGAGGTTCATATACAACCCTATAATATGTCAACATGTCATCCACCAGAGGTTCATATACACCCTATATATGAAAACATGTCATCCACCAGAGGTTCATATACAGCCCTATATATGAAAACATGTCATCCACCAGAGGTTCATATACAGCCCTATAATATGTAAAACATGTCATCCACCAGAGGTTCATATACAGCCCTATGATATGTAAAACATGTCATCCACCAGAGGTTCATATACAACCCTATAATATGTCAAACATGTCATCCACCAGAGGTTCATATACAGCCCTATGATATGCAAAACATGTCATCCACCAGAGGTTCATATACAGCCCTATGATATGCAAAACATGTCATCCACCAGAGGTTCATATACAACCCTATAATATGTCAAACATGTCATCCACCAGAGGTTCATATACAACCCTATAATATGCAAAACATGTCATCCACCAGAGGTTCATATACAACCTTATAATATGTAAAACATGAACATGTCATCCACCAGAGGTTCATATACAACCTTATAATATGTAAAACATGAACATGTCATCCACCAGAGGTTCATATACAGCCCTATGATATGTAAAAAATACACAATGTGGATAAATGTGTCCTGCCTAAGGGCAGCATCACCATTGTTCTGGCGATTGCCACATCCTCTCCGACACAAGACGGACATTAATCCATTGTGGAAGTCATGATAGCGCGCTTGCATCATGTGTGAAAGGCCTAGAGTTTGCGCCAAGCTGTAACCGTTACGATTGTGCCCTTAGGCAAGCCACTTCAATCCATATTGCCTATTGCCTCTCCTTTGTGGCGATACTATCATCAGGAATGAGGCCTCTCCCTCGTGGCGATACTATCATCAGGAATGAGGTCTCTTCTCTCTCCCTTGTGGAGATACTATCATCAGGAATGAGGTCTCTTCTCTCTCCCTCGTGGAGATACTATCAGCAGGAATGAGGTCTCTTCTCTCTCCCTTGTGGAGATACTATCATCAGGAATGAGGCCTCTTCTCTCTCCCTTGTGGAGATACTATCATCAGGAATAAGGTCTCTTCTCTCTCCCTTGTGGAGATACTATCATCAGGAATGAGGTCTCTTCTCTCTCCCTCGTGGAGATACTATCATCAGGAATGAGGTCTCTTCTCTCTCCCTCCTGGAGATACTATCATCAGGAATAAGGTCTCTTCTCTCTCCCTCATGGAGATACTATCATCAGGAATGAGGCTCTTCTCTCTCCCTCTGGATACTATCATCAGGAATGAGGTCTCTTCTCTCTCCCTCATGGAGATACTATCATCAGGAATGAGGTCTCTTCTCTCTCCCTCCTGGCGATACTATCATCAGGAATGAGGTCTCTTCTCTCTCCCTCCTGGAGATACTATCATCAGGAATGAGGTCTCTTCTCTCTCCCTCGTGGAGATACTATCATCAGGAATGAGGTCTCTTCTCTCTCCCTTGTGGAGATACTATCATCAGGAATGAGGTCTCTTCTCTCTCCCTCATGGAGATACTATCATCAGGAATAAGGTCTCTTCTCTCTCCCTTGTGGAGATACTATCATCAGGAATGAGGTCTTCTCTCTCCCTTGTGGAGATACTATCATCAGGAATGAGGCCTCTTCTCTCTCCCTCGTGGCAATACTATCATCAGGAATGAGGTCTCTTCTCTCTCCCTCGTGACGATACTATCAGGAATAAGGCCTCTTCTCTCTCCCTCGTGGAGATACTATCATCAGGAATGAGGTCTCTTCTCTCTCCCTCGTGGCGATACTATCATCAGGAATGAGGTCTCTTCTCTCTCCCTCTGGCGATACTATCATCAGGAATGAGGTCTCTTCTCTCTCCCTGTGGAGATACTATCATCAGGAATGAGGTCTCTTCTCTCTCCCTTGTGGAGATACTATCATCAGGAATGAGGTCTCTTCTCTCTCCCTCATGGAGATACTATCATCAGGAATAAGGTCTCTTCTCTCTCCCTTGTGGAGATACTATCATCAGGAATGAGGTCTCTTCTCTCCCTTGTGGAGATACTATCGTCAGGAATGAGGCCTCTTCTCTCTCCCTCGTGGCAATACTATCATCAGGAATGAGGTCTCTTCTCTCTCCCTCGTGACGATACTATCAGGAATAAGGCCTCTTCTCTCTCCCTCGTGGAGATACTATCATCAGGAATAAGGTCTCTTCTCTCTCCCTTGTGGAGATACTATCATCAGGAATGAGGTCTCTTCTCTCTCCCTCGTGGCAATACTATCATCAGGAATGAAGTCTCTTCTCTCTCCCTCGTGGAGATACTATCATCAGGAATGAGGTCTCTTCTCTCTCCCTTCTGGCGATACTATCATCAGGAATGAGGTCTCTTCTCTCTCCCTCCTGGAGATACTATCATCAGGAATAAGGTCTCTTCTCTCTCCCTCGTGGCGATACTATCATCAGGAATGAGGTCTCTTCTCTCTCCCTCCTGGAGATACTATCATCAGGAATGAGGTCTCTTCTCTCTCCCTTGTGGCGATACTATCATCAGGAATGAGGCCTCTTCTCTCTCCCTCGTGGCGATACTATCATCAGGAATGAGGCCTCTTCTCTCTCCCTCGTGGAGATACTATCATCAGGAATGAGGTCTCTTCTCTCTCCCTCGTGGCGATACTATCATCAGGAATGAGGTCTCTTCTCTCTCCCTTGTGGCGATACTATCATCAGGAATGAGGCCTCTTCTCTCTCCCTCGTGGCGATACTATCATCAGGAATGAGGCCTCTTCTCTCTCCCTCGTGGAGATACTATCATCAGGAATGAGGTCTCTTCTCTCTCCCTCGTGGAGATACTATCATCAGGAATGAGGTCTCTTCTCTCTCCCTTCTGGCGATACTATCATCAGGAATGAGGTCTCTTCTCTCTCCCTCCTGGAGATACTATCATCAGGAATAAGGTCTCTTCTCTCTCCCTCGTGGCGATACTATCATCAGGAATGAGGTCTCTTCTCTCTCCCTCCTGGAGATACTATCATCAGGAATGAGGTCTCTTCTCTCTCCCTTGTGGCGATACTATCATCAGGAATGAGGCCTCTTCTCTCTCCCTCGTGGCGATACTATCATCAGGAATGAGGCCTCTTCTCTCTCCCTCGTGGAGATACTATCATCAGGAATGAGGTCTCTTCTCTCTCCCTCGTGGAGATACTATCATCAGGAATGAGGTCTCTTCTCTCTCCCTTCTGGCGATACTATCATCAGGAATGAGGTCTCTTCTCTCTCCCTCGTGGAGATACTATCATCAGGAATGAGGTCTCTTCTCTCTCCCTTGTGGCGATACTATCATCAGGAATGAGGTCTCTTCTCTCTCCCTCCTGGAGATACTATCATCAGGAATGAGGTCTCTTCTCTCTCCCTTGTGGAGATACTATCATCAGGAATGAGGTCTCTTCTCTCCCTTGTGGAGATACTATCGTCAGGAATGAGGCCTCTTCTCTCTCCCTCGTGGCAATACTATCATCAGGAATGAGGTCTCTTCTCTCTCCCTCGTGACGATACTATCAGGAATAAGGCCTCTTCTCTCTCCCTCGTGGTGATACTATCATCAGGAATAAGGTCTCTTCTCTCTCCCTTGTGGAGATACTATCATCAGGAATGAGGTCTCTTCTCTCTCCCTCGTGGCAATACTATCATCAGGAATGAAGTCTCTTCTCTCTCCCTCGTGGAGATACTATCATCAGGAATGAGGTCTCTTCTCTCTCCCTTCTGGCGATACTATCATCAGGAATGAGGTCTCTTCTCTCTCCCTCCTGGAGATACTATCATCAGGAATAAGGTCTCTTCTCTCTCCCTCGTGGCGATACTATCATCAGGAATGAGGTCTCTTCTCTCTCCCTCCTGGAGATACTATCATCAGGAATGAGGTCTCTTCTCTCTCCCTTGTGGCGATACTATCATCAGGAATGAGGCCTCTTCTCTCTCCCTCGTGGCGATACTATCATCAGGAATGAGGCCTCTTCTCTCTCCCTCGTGGAGATACTATCATCAGGAATGAGGTCTCTTCTCTCTCCCTCGTGGCGATACTATCATCAGGAATAAGGTCTCTTCTCTCTCCCTCATGGAGATACTATCATCAGGAATGAGGTCTCTTCTCTCTCCCTTCTGGCGATACTATCATCAGGAATGAGGTCTCTTCTCTCTCCCTTCTGGCGATACTATCATCAGGAATGAGGTCTCTTCTCTCTCCCTTGTGGAGATACTATCATCAGGAATGAGGTCTCTTCTCTCTCCCTTGTGGAGATACTATCATCAGGAATGAGGTCTCTTCTCTCTCCCTCATGGAGATACTATCATCAGGAATAAGGTCTCTTCTCTCTCCCTTGTGGAGATACTATCATCAGGAATGAGGTCTCTTCTCTCCCTTGTGGAGATACTATCGTCAGGAATGAGGCCTCTTCTCTCTCCCTCGTGGCAATACTATCATCAGGAATGAGGTCTCTTCTCTCTCCCTCGTGACGATACTATCAGGAATAAGGCCTCTTCTCTCTCCCTCGTGGAGATACTATCATCAGGAATAAGGTCTCATCTCTCTCCCTTGTGGAGATACTATCATCAGGAATGAGGTCTCTTCTCTCTCCCTCGTGGCAATACTATCATCAGGAATGAAGTCTCTTCTCTCTCCCTCATGGAGATACTATCATCAGGAATGAGGTCTCTTCTCTCTCCCTTCTGGCGATACTATCATCAGGAATGAGGTCTCTTCTCTCTCCCTCCTGGAGATACTATCATCAGGAATGAGGTCTCTTCTCTCTCCCTTGTGGCGATACTATCATCAGGAATGAGGCCTCTTCTCTCTCCCTCGTTGCGATACTATCATCAGGAATGAGGCCTCTTCTCTCTCCCTCATGGAGATACTATCATCAGGAATGAGGTCTCTTCTCTCTCCCTTCTGGCGATACTATCATCAGGAATGAGGTCTCTTCTCTCTCCCTTCTGGCGATACTATCATCAGGAATGAGGTCTCTTCTCTCTCCCTTGTGGAGATACTATCATCAGGAATGAGGTCTCTTCTCTCTCCCTTGTGGAGATACTATCATCAGGAATGAGGTCTCTTCTCTCTCCCTCATGGAGATACTATCATCAGGAATAAGGTCTCTTCTCTCTCCCTTGTGGAGATACTATCATCAGGAATGAGGTCTCTTCTCTCCCTTGTGGAGATACTATCGTCAGGAATGAGGCCTCTTCTCTCTCCCTCGTGGCAATACTATCATCAGGAATGAGGTCTCTTCTCTCTCCCTCGTGACGATACTATCAGGAATAAGGCCTCTTCTCTCTCCCTCGTGGTGATACTATCATCAGGAATAAGGTCTCTTCTCTCTCCCTTGTGGAGATACTATCATCAGGAATGAGGTCTCTTCTCTCTCCCTCGTGGCAATACTATCATCAGGAATGAAGTCTCTTCTCTCTCCCTCGTGGAGATACTATCATCAGGAATGAGGTCTCTTCTCTCTCCCTTCTGGCGATACTATCATCAGGAATGAGGTCTCTTCTCTCTCCCTCCTGGAGATACTATCATCAGGAATAAGGTCTCTTCTCTCTCCCTCGTGGCGATACTATCATCAGGAATGAGGTCTCTTCTCTCTCCCTCCTGGAGATACTATCATCAGGAATGAGGTCTCTTCTCTCTCCCTTGTGGCGATACTATCATCAGGAATGAGGCCTCTTCTCTCTCCCTCGTGGCGATACTATCATCAGGAATGAGGCCTCTTCTCTCTCCCTCGTGGAGATACTATCATCAGGAATGAGGTCTCTTCTCTCTCCCTCGTGGCGATACTATCATCAGGAATGAGGTCTCTTCTCTCTCCCTCGTGGCGATACTATCATCAGGAATTTGTCATCAGGCCAACTGGGATCTACCAGTAATTGGAATTTACATCATTCTTTAGTCCATCATTTTCCGTTTAGGAAAGGAACCCTTGTCCGGAATCAGTTTATACAAATTTATTTTAGCTCGATTGCAAAACAAGTTCTTACAACTTATATTAATCACTCGAGAGACCTCATTCCTGATGGAATCCATCGCCACGAGGGAGAGACAATAGGCAACGTGGAAAATGCCTTGCCTAAGGGTACAATTGTAACGGCTCCAGCAGGGCTTGAACTTCGGACCTTTCACACCTGAAGCAAATGCGCTACCACTACGCTATCACGACTTCCACAACTGTCCGGTATCGCTTATATAAGGTAAAAATTCAGACTTACATGAATGAAGACTTTTGTGAACCAAAGTAGACTGTATCACCATCGTGTAGAAGTCTCTCACCATTAACACGTTCATTGTTCACCCACGTTCCAAACTTAGAAGAATCTTTCAGTCTCAAGATAGGTAATTTGGTTACACTGGTCTAAAAATAGATCTGACCTACATTATTAAACATTAGCATACAGCAGTTTCTACATATATATTATATAGTAAACGACTCCGTGGACAAGTGGTAACTGGTTATGGTGCCTACGGAGCGGGAGGCCTAAGGTTTGAACATCGTCAGAGGTTCATTCTAATATAACAATTGGAGAGCCGCCAGCTAGTTAAGTGATGGTTGCTAATGGAACATGGCCTGAAAGGCTAGGATTCGGGAAGTACTGATGTTCATAAGTTTAGTTTATACAAATTTATTTTAGCTCGATTGCGAAACAAGTTCTTTCAACTTATATTAATCACTCTCGAGACCTCATTCCTGATGGAATCCATCGCCACGAGGGAGAGAGAAGAGGCAATGTGAACTTTAAATGCCTTGCCTAAGGGCACAATCGTAACGGCTCCAGCGGGACTCAAACTCCGGACCTTTCGCACCTGAAGCGAACGTGCATCCACTGCGCTACCACAACTTCCACAATTATGTTCATAAGAGGTGTCTCATAAGTCAGAAATGGCTGGCCCCCTTTCAAGAGGATGACACTATAATAAAAAAATGTTTACTCTTTAGTAGAACAATATTGTATTTACCATTTATCACATATATTTGCATGCATTCAGTATAATACAGCCATTACATATATTCTTATATGTCCACATGTGTACTAACACATAGAATGATTCTGATTGGTCGCGACTTGACATTGACAGATTGCAATGCACATGCAGTATATACATGTTGTTCATGCTTTATTTATTGAAAATCGCTTCAGGTGCGAAAGGTCCAGAGTTCGAGCCCCACTGGAGCCGTTACGATTGTGCCCTTAGGCAAGGCATTTAAATTCCACATTGCCTCTTCTCTCTCCCTCGTGGCGATGGATTCCATCAGGAATGAGGTCTCGAGAGTGATTTATATAAGTTGAAATAACTTGTTTCGCAATCGAGCTAAAATAAATTTGTATAAACTATTGAAAATCAACTGCTTAGATCAATAAAATGCTAAATATGTACTAGCGGACTACAGTGATTAACAATATTATGATGATTATTTGCGTGAAGTTGTTTGATTATCAGGGACTATTTACTACGGCGCACGGATGCATTAATGTGATAAGGCTCAAAAATATACTGGCAAAGAGAAACGTAGTTTTTCATCATATTTATGGTTGTTGAAAGATATTGTAAGTGGAGGATTAGCACGATTGTTGCATGTATTTTAAACTTCCAGTTTTAAATAATATATTTACTCAGATTTTAAGCAAACGTTTGATTATCTGTCCATACGTGAACATGAATTTAGTATTTGTAAATGATCAAATCTCCGCTTAAGAATATGTATGCACAAAATCGTCAATAACCTTGTACATGGAAGCTACACTTATATATTAATTATTGCTTTTTATATGTATGTATGTATACATATATATTTGCATTTAATTACTAAATATTATATCATTTAGACATTAATGCTTGATTTATTCTGAAGAAAATGTTATTCTGTAGCACAGTTTGCACAGACCAGGTTTGCCTCCGTGTGTGATACGGTGAGCTCTGCATGTTTGCGGCTAACAGCTGCATCAGTGGGTATGAGGATGTCTGCATCACGACGCCCTACCATGTAAACTTTGCCTCCTAGCAGCGCATACTTCTCATCTGAAACGGACAGAATAGACACAATAGTCTATGATATGAGTGAGTGTGTTGTTTCATCAATGAACTAGTATTATATATATGCATTATGCAAGGCCAATATATACAGGCGCGTAGCTAGGCCTAAATATGGATTACGCACCATTCTAGGGGGAGCATTTTCCCCGCTACAGGTGACTATTGTATATTATGAACATCGGCTACACTCATTGTTGGCATTTCGTTCATGTCTGCTTTCTTGTGAATGACCAATGTCTGTGTCCCCCTTACCATCCAGTTTTTATTGCATTTTTCGCATTTATATAATTTTCATTTTCAGGAACTGTCAAAATAAATCTTACGCACATGCGTAAGCCTAGCTACGCGCCTGATATACCACTCTATATATTATGTAATCACGTCAAGTGAATTGATAGTATACATACTGCAGCCAAATTTCCAGCTGATTCAAGTGATTTTCAATTGACACAGCACTATTATAACTGATGTGGCAAGAAACTATCGAAACTATCAAGTATGTTATGCTTTTACATTGTTTGGCATGAAAGTGATTAGATGCCAGTTGCCGACAAATAATCACACATGAAACGGAAATGGCATGGTGTCTTTAGAATTTAAACAGCACCTTGTCATCTGGCAGTAAGATAAAGAATTGATGAAGTGAAATGATGTACATGTATATCTAACACACACAATAATTGTATTTAAAACACTGTCATGATGTCATACTTTTGTACTTGCAGTCCATTAATATTGGACTGCTTTCAAAAGGCTTGAGTATTATATCAAATCCTATGCGTAAATGTACGAAATTGACAATTTTAAATAGTAAGACCTTGTTATATAACATGTCTACATCCTCGCAAGGGGTTCGACATTAGAGGAAGATAGATAGATAGATAGATATATAAGTGTGTGTTTTAAGTAAGATATAAGCCTCAAACAGATCCAATATGTAAAATATAGGTACTGTATTCCACACTATGCGCCTCACACAGACCGATATTTTACATATTGGATCATTTTCGGCTTATATCCTATACATTGTCAGCTATCTCTTGTGTGAAACCAATGAGTTGGGTGTCACAGTGTGTTTTGACCTGAACCTGTGCTGCTGCTGCTGCTGCTGTTGCTGCTGCTGCTGCTGCTGCTAAGAAGATGTTGAGAACCAGGATATGTTCTAAGAGTTTGGATGCTATGTATGTTAGAGAAATGGGGTGGTAGTTGCTCAGTTTGTACTGTTGACACATTTTGTATAAGTGGAAGTCGTGATAGCGCATTGGATGCACGTTCGATTCAGGTGCGAAAGGTCCAGAATTCGAGCCCTGCTGGGGCCGTTACGATTGTGCCCTTAGGCAAGGCATTTAAATTCCACGTTGCCTCTTCTCTCTCCCTCGTGGCGATGGATTCCATCAGGAATGATGTCTCGAGAGTGATTAATATAAGTTGAAATAACTTGTTACACAATCAAGCTAAAATAAATTTGTATGTATACACCATTTTGTATATGGGAGACATAACTGACATACAGTTATGTCTCCAATCATCGTGCCGGTGTCAAGTGACACTTGAAAGATCTATGTATGTTAGCATGCGGGCAATTTAGCTGTGCAGTTGTTTAAGTAACCTAGGTGAGATTTCATCAGGACCCGAGGCCGTATTGGAGTTTAGACCGGAAACAAGCTTTTATCAACTCCTTATAATGTGATAGTGATTGGTGGCATGGGTGGGTGAGTGGGCATTGAGGCTGCATAACCATAGTAGAGAATGTACATGACAGAGGTATAGCCGAATATAAGTCCTATCCGAAGTAGCGCAACTTTAACAGTTTAATTCATGGATTGTCTTATAAATTGATTGACTACAATACTTATCTACATTCACCACAACTATCGATTACCTGGATTACCACTTGATATAAGGAATAACATGTTAATAGCAGTTAATAACAGCTTAAATATCTAAACTAGTTCATAAATTGCAAAACATTTCATGCGCATTAAGAGTTATTTCCCCTTTTGTTTACTAAGGCTGCAGTGAACAGTAATTTTTTAGGGTCAGATGGGTGAACGAACCTGTGATCCCTGGATTACCAGTCCAGCGTGTTACCACTGGACTACAGATCCGTCTGTAATCATTATTTGTGTGTTTTACGTTTATTTATCGTCGCTACCGGTTGCCCATATGAGCGACGCCTCCTGAAGAGATTAGTCATTTTAGATGTTTGGAGGATAGTGCAATGATGCAGAGAGAGACACATTCCAGAGTATCCTCTGGTTCTTTTACGTGCACGGTGTAAAGCACTGACACGAGACCTCGGTTTAACGTCCCATTTGAAAGACTGTTAATTGTATTAGGGTCAGACGGGGGATCGAACCTGCGATCCCTGGATTACCAGTCCAGCGTGTTACCACTGGACTACATATCCGTCTGTATCTACTATTTCCTAATCATTATTTTATATTTTTATTTTTACGTTTATTTATCGTCGCTACCGGTTGCCCATATGAGCGACGCCTCCTGACCCAGGGATCGCAGGTTCGATCCCTAGCCTGACCCTAATAAAATTAACAGTCTTTCAGATGTGACGTTAAACAGAGGTCTCGGGTCGGTACTTTACACCGTGCACGTAAAACAACCAGAGGAGACTCTGGAATGGGTCTCTGTCTGTATCATTGCACTATCCTCCAAATCTAAAATGACTAATCTCTTCGCTCATATGGGCAACCGGTAGCGACGATAAATAAACGTAAAACACACACACACGCATATTAATGAATTCAGGTAGTTACTTTGGTGTATTTAAATGGTCAAATTGTTCCGAGTTATCTAACAAAAGAACAAACTAGCATTAAATATTATAAGTAAACACAGTCTAAAATGCACTTTGAAATGTATTGTTTTATATAATTTACAATAGAACTAATCTAATTAAAAATGTGATACATATATCATTCATTCTTCCATTTCTAATCACCCATAACAATACATATATAACAATTTGCAAATTACAGTCTGCAGTTTTAAACACAAATTCTCCCATACGAATATAACAGTTCGTGAATTACAAACTGCAGAATTGATCTGCGTGTTATCTACACGTTTTCTCCATAGACATACAACTGTCTGCAGAACTGTCACACCTGTCTTGCATCCGTGGTCCAGTGGTAGAGTGTCGGATTTGGAATCGAACGGTCCCGGGCTCGATACTTACCATTGGCGTACCGGTAACCGGTCGTCTAATGCTTTTTGGTGAATGTCTTCTAGTCAGTCTCTTTTACGGCAAGTGGACTAATATTACTAAATAAAATGATAATTTCTACATTTAATGCAATTGTCTAAACTGAGATTGTATAACAAATGTTCAAAATAAAATACACTTTCACTCGCTTATGATTTCAACATGGCGTCGAAGAAAGTACCTTATTATCGGCCGACCTTGAAAATTCATGTAACAGAAATGTTGATTACAGTTAAGTTAATTAACATTGGGCAGAGTAATAATTTTTACTCGAAACGGAGGAATTTAACACCCAACAAATTATGATTACTCTTCAATATGAGGTAAGTTGTGACATGAAGAGAAATGTCACTTAATGTGGAGAGTGGCATACCATACTGTCTTGCTGCCGATTTTACTGGCAAACCCATGTCTCTAACAGCCTGATATGCATTTGCCAGTGCACTTGGTGAATAGAGACGCCAGGTTGGATTTGGGGGGAAATGGTTGAAACTGAATTAGCATAAATAGTAAATATCTTGGACAATAGTAATTTTGAAGACAAAATGTTAAAAAGCTGTAAGAGGAACACTATAATTTGAATTGACCTGTACAATGCGCATTATAACATTGTCGCATAACTATCACGTGACCTTCCTGAGCAGACGATGAAATTTCTCATTTTACAAAAACAAACACATATGTCTTTATATTTACCTCTGTTTAAGGGATATTTAGGCTACACATAAATGAAAACATCAACATTTGCATACATGTACTTTCAAATAAAATGTGAAAATGTATCTGCTCTACGCGTAGTTTGCTCTTATATAAGTAATATATGAATCCCATAAGTACCAAAGTAGCTGTTTTGATAGAAATGACGTAATCCGCGGTCCAAATATAAACAAAAATCACGTGAATAAACAAAGGCCGAAAACAGGTGCCGGCCGATATCAGGGATGTTGACGATACTTTAGCAAGGCACCTCACATACATTGCTTAGTACTGGTTAGCCACTTAGGTCGGCTAAACTTGCCCAGGAAACATGTCTACGTCCCCGCAAGGGGGTTGATATTAATGGAACATACATACATAACTGGTCTGCGTTTAATACACTGAATCAGGTAGATCTCATCCTATTAGACTTCAGTAAGGCTTTCGATAAGGTCAATCACGAGAAAGTACTACTAAAAATGCATGAATATGGAGTCAGAGGTCAAACATTAAGGTGGATTAAGAGTTTTCTAGATAATAGACTCCAGTCAGTTGTCCTTAATGGTATTAGTTCAGAGGCCATTCCGCCGTCCTCTGGAGTCCCACAGGGATCCGTACTTGGATCCCTGCTTTTCCTAGCCTATATAAACGACCTCCCACAAAACATCAGTTCCAAAGTCCGTATCTTTGCAGATGATACTGCAGTCTATCTATCACTGACATCTGCAAATGAATCGGTCACACTCCAAAACGATCTTAAGAGATTAGAAGAGTGGGAGTTGGAGTGGGACATGGAATTTAATGTCAAGTTATCCACGTCACCAGAAGGAAACATCCTATTCCCAGCAAATATAAACTCCATGGAGTCCTACTTGAGTCGGTCACCTCAGCCAAATACCTTGGCGTGGATATCTCAAATAACCTGTCGTGGGACACTCACATAAAAAGGTCAACAAAGAAAGCAAACCAAACATTAGGATTTCTACGTAGAAACCTCCAGGTCAAATCTGAACCCCTTAAGTCCATGGCTTACCAGACACTAGTGAGACCCCAGCTTGAATATGGCTCCGAGATCTGGTCGCCCCATACCCAAACATTGATAGACCAAATTGAAGGTGTCCAGCGAAGAGCAGCCCGTTGGATAAAGGCTGACTTCTATCGTACCTCTAGTGTTACAGACATGCTACATTCCCTAAATCTACGCAGACTGGATCAACGGCATATTGACAATAGGTTATCCATTATGTATAAAATTCATAATGATCTTGTTGCTATTCCCATTGGAAATTACCTAGTTCCCCTCTCCCGTCCTGCTCGCCATTGCCATTCCTTAAGCTATAGGTTAATTACAGCAACTACAGACTACTACAAGTTTTCCTTTTTTCCAAGAACAATCTACCATTGGAACCACCACCCTCCTGACATTGTCCATCTCCCTACCATAGAGCAATTCAATACGGCAGTTTACCATATTGAACATGCCAGTCCCTAGTTGTTCTGCGCAGCTTGATTTTAAACTTATACCACAACTTATTTTCATTACCTTCTTAAATTATACTTTTAACTACTCATACTTTTAACTTCTTTGCGGTTTTTGAGGCGCAACATGTCTACGTCCCCGCGAGGGGTTCGACATTAGCGGAAGATAGATAGATAGAAAAGCAGACAACTTGCTTGCAGTCTGCAGAAATATCTGTGTTTTATATCTACCCATATAGAACGGTGTATGACGGGGTTTAAATCAACCCAATAGACGGAAGGAAGGGTGTGAAGTTCAATTTTCACCACCAATTTGTCCAATTTCTGTGTAAAAGAATGTCATCGCATTCAATTCTTTCATCATGTCGTCTACCAATAATGAAAGATGTTTCAGAAGCACTGAAGTTCGACAGACAAGAACAAAATGAAGTAAATTACGTTTTATTTGTGTGTGTTAGGGGTTTTCTCAAACATCGATAAGCTGTTCACTGGTTAAGTATGTATGTTCCTTTAATGTCAAGTTTAATGGTTAAGTGGGCTAGTGGTCAAATATCTTGGATTCCGGACAAAGTCACTAAATGTATATCGATACATATATCACTGACCAAAGCATACCCATATATGCTGAACAAAATGCACATATGTCTGTGGCCAAAATGTACTCATGGGTTAGTATGGATATGTCGTTTATAATAAAGGGTTGAAGTCAAATAGGGGTTTGACAATCTATCTAATCTGTCTATCTTCTTCAAATGTAAAACCCCTCGTGGGGATGTAGACATGCGTCAAACGGCAAAGAAGTTAAAAGTATGAGTAGTTAGTGACTAAGCAAAGAAAGAGCGAAAAAGTTACTGACCCGACGTGGAACTCGAACCCACGACCTCCCGAACACTAGTCGGACAGCTCTACCAACTGAGCTAGCGGGCCGAAATACACTACACTCTTTTATTCTTTAGGAGCCACACCCCCTACTCCTTTGCCCCTACCATATATCCTCGTCGCAATTAAAGTGACCAAGCAAAGAAAGAGCGAAAAAGTTAGTGACCCAATGTGGAACTCGAACCCACGACCTCCCGAACACTAGTCGGACAGCTCTACCAACTGAGCAAGCCGGGTCGATGTTCTACCATGCCAAAATACACTACAGATAGTATTGAAAAATAAGTTGGGTTAAGAGTTTAAAATCAGCTGAGCAGACCAATAGGTGCTGGCATGATCAATACAGGAAGCTATCATATTGAATTTGTCTATGGTAGGGAGATGGACAATGTCCGGGGGGGGGGGGATAATTCCAATGATACAAATGTAGATTGTTTTTGGAAAAAAGGAAAACTTGTGGTAGTCTGTAGTTGCTGTAATTAACTTATATAGCTAAAGGAATGGTGGGACAGGAGAGGGTATAACAACCAGATCGAAGTGAGCCTTTATCCAATGGGCTTCTCTTTGCTGGACACCTTCAATTTGGACTATCAATGTTTGGGTATGGGGCGACCCAATGGGAAGATTAAGAGGATATTTGTTTGTTTCACTGTATGATCAAATTTTATTTCACTGAATGAGTGAAATATTATTCAATCATTCACTCAAACAAATAATTCTTTTTTATTTTAGGCTGATAGTGTTTTTATGTTAGAAAATAATGCAACTTTGTGCTACATGGTCCTAGAAAATCATGTTTAGATGACAAAAAATGACGTCATTGACAGATTGAGTCCAAAAACGTTTCATGTTGAGGACATACATGTAGGTGCACATTATCCAATGAAGGCTGTTCACATTGTCCAATGAAGGTGAAGGCTGTTCACATTGTCCAATGAAGGTGAAGGCTGTTCACATTGTCCAATGAAGGTGAAGGCTGTTCACATTATCCAATGAAGGTGAAGGCTGTTCACATTGTTCATTGAATGTGAAGACTGTGTACATTGTCCATTGAAAGTGAAGGCTGTTCACATTGTCATTTGAAGGTGAAGGCTGTTCACATTGTCAATTTTGTCCATTGAATGTGAAAGCTGTTCATATTATCCTATGAAGGTGAAGGCTGTTCATATTGTCAATTTTGTCCATTGAATGTGAAGGCTGTTCATATTATTCTATGAAGGTGAAGGCTGTTCATATTGTCAATTTTGTCCATTGAATGTGAAGGCTGTTCATATTATCCTATGAAGGTGAAGGCTGTTCATATTATCCTATGAAGGTGAAGGCTGTTCATATTATCCTATGAAGGTGAAGGCTGTTCATATTATCCTATGAAGGTGAAGGCTGTTCATATTATCCTATGAATGTGAAGGCTGTTCATATTATCCTATGAAGGTGAAGAATGTATCCTAAATAAAAGTGTGTCCTAACTTCTAAATTGATGTTTACAATTGTATAATTTATATTGCGCAGGATGCATACAGGAAGTACCTCGAATGTGTAATGAGGGTCGCCACTGGCTTATTGAAGGCTCTCCATTCAGATGGTATGTAATGATACAAGTTCTGTGAGTACTATTTTATTTAAATATCCGGATATTGTCTCTGGCCTACCGACTGAAACCAATTTGTATGGAATTGTAAAATTTACTTGGCACAAATGTTAACCATATCGAGACGATGTGCAGTGTGCAGATTATATCAAGTTTAGTTCACACTTATATTAAACTTGGGGGAGGTACAATGGCTATTTTTTGTGTCTGCTCCAGAAACTCCTGGACTGCCGGAGTAAATTTTAAATAACTTGGCACAAATGTCAACCATATTGTGATGATGTGCATTATGCATGTTTCACCAATGTTGGGTCACATTTTGAACTCTATTCTGTTTCAAAAAACAATTATATATGGTCCATCACTGTTTTAGTTGAAATGCATAGTGTAGATGCATGCAGCATAGTGTAGATGCATGCAGCATAGTGTAGATGCATGCAGTATAGTGTATATGCATGCAGTATGGTGTAGATGCATGCAGCATAGTGTAGATGCATGCAGCATAGTGTAGATGCATGCAGCATAGTGTAGATGCATACAGTATAGTGTATATGCATGCAGTATGGTGTAGATGCATGCAGCATAGTGTAGGTGCATGCAGTATAGTGTAGATGCATGCAGCATAGTGTAGATGCATGCAGCATAGTGTAGATGCATGCAGCATAGTGTAGATGCATGCAGTATAGTGTAGATGCATGTAGCATAGTGTAGATGTATGCAGTATAGTGTAGATGCATGCAGCATAATGTAGATGCATGCATTATAGTGTAGATGCATGTAGTATAGTGTAGATGCATGCAGCATAGTGTAGATGCCTGCAGTATAGTGTAGATGCATGCAGTATAGTGTAGATGCATGCAGTATAGTGTAGATGCATGCAGCATAGTGTAGATGCATGCAGCATAGTGTAGATGCCTGCATTATAGTGTAGATGCCTGCATCATAGTGTAGATGCCTGCATTATAGTGTAGATGCCTGCATTATAGTGTAGATGCCTGCAGTATAAGTGTAGATGCATGCAGCATAGTGTAGGTCCTTTCAGATCATATCTGAGAAACTTGTGAAACTTTAAATATTAAGATATATTGGTAATAGTGACGGCTGTGCCTTTAGACATTACACAGATCTGTAGTCCAGTGGTTAACACGTTGGACTGATAATCCATGGATCGCAGATTCGCCTCCCGTCTGACCCTAATAAAATGAACAAGCTTTCAGATTGTACTTTAAACCGAGGTCTTATGTCGGTGCTTTACACCGTGCACGTAAAAGAACCAGAGGAGATTCTGGAATGAGTCTCTGTCTGTATCATTGCACTATCCTCTAAAATGACTAATCTCTTCAGGAGGCATCGCTCATATGGACAACCAGTAGCGATTATAAATAAACGTAAAACACACTAGAATTAACAGAATGATCTCCAGTTTACATATGTCTATGTATTGTATTATGGTGTTTGTCTCTCAGGCGGCACTCTTATTCCAATTAGATAAAGCGATAGATATGTCCTCTGCTTTGTTACTTGTGAAATAATTTTTGTATTTATTTTAGATGGTCATGTTCTTGTTACAAAGGATATCGATAAGATGGTGAAACTTGGTCAGCAGTGTATGGACAGAGTGGCCAATTTAGTGAATGGAAGGCTGAGTAGGTATACATGTTGGTCAGCAGTGTATGGACAGAGTGGTCAGTATAGATGGTGAAACTTGGTCAGCAGTGTATGGACAGAGTGGCCAATTTAGTGAATGGAAGGCTGAGTAGGTATACATGTTGGTCAGCAGTGTATGGACAGAGTGGTCAGTATAGTGAATGGAAGGCTGAGTAGGTATACATGTTGGTCAGCAGTGTATGGACAGAGTGGTCAGTATAGTGAATGGAAGGCTGAGTAGGTATACATGTTGGTCAGCAGTGTATGGACAGAGTGGTCAGTATAGTGAATGGGAGACTGAGTAGGTATACATGTTGGTCAGTAGTGTATGGACAGAGTGGTCAGTATAGTGGATGGGAGGCTGAGTAGGTATACATGTTGGTCAGTAGTGTATGGACAGAGTGGTCAGTATAGTGAATGGGAGGCTGAGTAGGTATACATGTTGGTCAGCAGTGTATGGACAGAGTGGTCAGTATAGTGAATGGGAGGCTGAGTAGGTCTACATGTTGGTCAGTAATGTATGGACAGAGTGGCCAATTTAGTGAGACTGAGTAGGTCTACATGTTGGTCAGTAGTGTATGGACAGAGTGGTCAGTATAGTGAATGGAAGGCTGAGTAGGTATACATGTTGGTCAGTAGTGTATGGACAGAGTGGCCAGTATAGTGAATGGGAGGCTGAGTAGGTATACATGTTGGTCAGCAGTGTATGGACAGAGTGGCCAGTATAGTGAATGGGAGACTGAGTAGGTATACATGTTGGTCAGCAGTGTATGGACAGAGTGGTCAGTATAGTGAATGGGAGACTGAGTAGGTATACATGTTGGTCAGCAGTGTATCGACAGAGTGGCCAGTATAGTGAATGGGAGACTGAGTAGTTATACATGTTGGTCAGCAGTGTATGGACAGAGTGGTCAGTATAGTGGATGGGAGGCTGAGTAGGTATACATGTTGGTCAGCAGTGTATGGACAGAGTGGTCAGTATAGTGAATGGGAGGCTGAGTAGGTATACATGTTGGTCAGCAGTGTATGGACAGAGTGGTCAGTATAGTGAATGGGAGGCTGAGTAGGTATACATGTTGGTCAGCAGTGTATGGACAGAGTGGTCAGTATAGTGAATGGGAGGCTGAGTAGGTATACATGTTGGTCAGCAGTGTATGGACAGAGTGGTCAGTATAGTGAATGGGAGACTGAGTAGGTATACATGTTGGTCAGCAGTGTATGGACAGAGTGGTCAGTATAGTGAATGGGAGACTGAGTAGGTATACATGTTGGTCAGCAGTGTATGGACAGAGTGGTCAGTATAGTGAATGGGAGGCTGAGTAGGTATACATGTTGGTCAGCAGTGTATGGACAGAGTGGTCAGTATAGTGAATGGGAGGCTGAGTAGGTATACATGTTGGTCAGTAGTGTATGGACAGAGTGGTCAGTATAGTGAATGGGAGGCTGAGTAGGTATACATGTTGGTCAGCAGTGTATGGACAGAGTGGTCAGTATAGTGAATGGGAGGCTGAGTAGGTATACATGTTGGTCAGCAGTGTATGGACAGAGTGGTCAGTATAGTGAATGGGAGACTGAGTAGGTATACATGTTGGTCAGCAGTGTATGGACAGAGTGGTCAGTATAGTGAATGGGAGGCTGAGTAGGTATACATGTTGGTCAGCAGTGTATGGACAGAGTGGTCAGTATAGTGAATGGGAGGCTGAGTAGGTATACATGTTGGTCAGCAGTGTATGGACAGAGTGGTCAGTATAGTGAATGGGAGGCTGAGTAGGTATACATGTTGGTCAGCAGTGTATGGACAGAGTGGTCAGTATAGTGAATGGGAGACTGAGTAGGTATACATGTTGGTCAGCAGTGTATGGACAGAGTGGTCAGTATAGTGAATGGGAGGCTGAGTAGGTATACATGTTGGTCAGCAGTGTATGGACAGAGTGGCCAGTATAGTGAATGGGAGACTGAGTAGGTATACATGTTGGTCAGCAGTGTATGGACAGAGTGGTCAGTATAGTGAATGGGAGGCTGAGTAGGTATACATGTTGGTCAGCAGTGTATGGACAGAGTGGTCAGTATAGTGAATGGGAGGCTGAGTAGGTATACATGTTGGTCAGCAGTGTATGGACAGAGTGGTCAGTATAGTGAATGGGAGGCTGAGTAGGTATACATGTTGGTCAGCAGTGTATGGACAGAGTGGTCAGTATAGTGAATGGGAGGCTGAGTAGGTATACATGTTGGTCAGCAGTGTATGGACAGAGTGGTCAGTATAGTGAATGGGAGGCTGAGTAGGTATACATGTTGGTCAGCAGTGTATGGACAGAGTGGTCAGTATAGTGAATGGGAGGCTGAGTAGGTATACATGTTGGTCAGCAGTGTATGGACAGAGTGGTCAGTATAGTGAATGGGAGGCTGAGTAGGTATACATGTTGGTCAGCAGTGTATGGACAGAGTGGCCAGTATAGTGAATGGGAGGCTGAGTAGGTATACATGTTGGTCAGCAGTGTATGGACAGAGTGGTCAGTATAGTGAATGGGAGACTGAGTAGGTATACATGTTGGTCAGCAGTGTATGGACAGAGTGGTCAGTATAGTGAATGGGAGGCTGAGTAGGTATACATGTTGGTCAGCAGTGTATGGACAGTATAGTGAATGGGAGGCTGAGTAGGTATACATGTTGGTCAGCAGTGTATGGACAGAGTGGTCAGTATAGTGAATGGGAGGCTGAGTAGGTATACATGTTGGTCAGCAGTGTATGGACAGAGTGGTCAGTATAGTGAATGGGAGGCTGAGTAGGTATACATGTTGGTCAGCAGTGTATGGACAGAGTGGTCAGTATAGTGAATGGGAGACTGAGTAGGTATACATGTTGGTCAGCAGTGTATGGACAGAGTGGTCAGTATAGTGAATGGGAGGCTGAGTAGGTATACATGTTGGTCAGCAGTGTATGGACAGAGTGGTCAGTATAGTGAATGGGAGGCTGAGTAGGTATACATGTTGGTCAGCAGTGTATGGACAGAGTGGCCAGTATAGTGAATGGGAGGCTGAGTAGGTATACATGTTGGTCAGCAGTGTATGGACAGAGTGGTCAGTATAGTGAATGGGAGGCTGAGTAGGTATACATGTTGGTCAGCAGTGTATGGACAGAGTGGTCAGTATAGTGAATGGGAGACTGAGTAGGTATACATGTTGGTCAGCAGTGTATGGACAGGGTGGTCAGTATAGTGAATGGGAGGCTGAGTAGGTATACATGTTGGTCAGTAATGTATGGACAGAGTGGCCAGTATAGTGAATGGGAGGCTGAGTAGGTATACATGTTGGTCAGCAGTGTATGGACAGAGTGGCCAGTATAGTGAATGGGAGACTGAGTAGGTATACATGTTGGTCAGCAGTGTATGGACAGAGTGGTCAGTATAGTGAATGGGAGACTGAGTAGGTATACATGTTGGTCAGCAGTGTATCGACATAGTGGCCAGTATAGTGAATGGGAGACTGAGTAGTTATACATGTTGGTCAGCAGTGTATGGACAGAGTGGTCAGTATAGTGAATGGGAGACTGAGTAGGTATACATGTTGGTCAGCAGTGTATGGACAGAGTGGTCAGTATAGTGAATGGGAGACTGAGTAGGTATACATGTTGGTCAGCAGTGTATGGACAGAGTGGTCAGTATAGTGAATGGGAGGCTGAGTAGGTATACATGTTGGTCAGTAGTGTATGGACAGAGTGGTCAGTATAGTGAATGGGAGACTGAGTAGGTATACATGTTGGTCAGCAGTGTATGGACAGAGTGGTCAGTATAGTGGATGGGAGGCTGAGTAGGTATACATGTTGGTCAGTAGTGTATGGACAGAGTGGCCAGTATAGTGAATGGGAGGCTGAGTAGGTATACATGTTGGTCAGCAGTGTATGGACAGAGTGGTCAGTATAGTGAATGGGAGACTGAGTAGGTCTACATGTTGGTCAGCAGTGTATGGACAGAGTGGTCAGTATAGTGAATGGGAGACTGAGTAGGTATACATGTTGGTCAGCAGTGTATGGACAGAGTGGTCAGTATAGTGAATGGGAGGCTGAGTAGGTATACATGTTGGTCAGCAGTGTATGGACAGAGTGGTCAGTATAGTGAATGGGAGGCTGAGTAGGTATACATGTTGGTCAGCAGTGTATGGACAGAGTGGTCAGTATAGTGAATGGGAGACTGAGTAGGTATACATGTTGGTCAGCAGTGTATGGACAGAGTGGTCAGTATAGTGAATGGGAGGCTGAGTAGGTATACATGTTGGTCAGCAGTGTATGGACAGAGTGGCCAATTTAGTGAATGGGAGGCTGAGTAGGTATACATGTTGGTCAGCAGTGTATGGACAGAGTGGTCAGTATAGTGAATGGGAGACTGAGTAGGTATACATGTTGGTCAGCAGTGTATGGACAGGGTGGTCAGTATAGTGAATGGGAGGCTGAGTAGGTACACATGTTGGTCAGTAATGTATGGACAGAGTGGCCAGTATAGTGAATGGGAGACTGAGTAGGTATACATGTTGGTCAGCAGTGTATGGACAGAGTGGTCAGTATAGTGAATGGGAGACTGAGTAGGTATACATGTTGGTCAGCAGTGTATGGACAGAGTGGCCAGTATAGTGAATGGGAGGCTGAGTAGGTATACATGTTGGTCAGCAGTGTATGGACAGAGTGGTCAGTATAGTGAATGGGAGACTGAGTAGGTATACATGTTGGTCAGCAGTGTATGGACAGAGTGGTCAGTATAGTGAATGGGAGACTGAGTAGGTATACATGTTGGTCAGCAGTGTATGGACAGAGTGGTCAGTATAGTGAATGGGAGACTGAGTAGGTATACATGTTGGTCAGCAGTGTATGGACAGAGTGGTCAGTATAGTGAATGGGAGGCTGAGTAGGTATACATGTTGGTCAGCAGTGTATGGACAGAGTGGTCAGTATAGTGAATGGGAGGCTGAGTAGGTATACATGTTGGTCAGCAGTGTATGGACAGAGTGGTCAGTATAGTGAATGGGAGGCTGAGTAGGTATACATGTTGGTCAGCAGTGTATGGACAGAGTGGTCAGTATAGTGAATGGGAGGCTGAGTAGGTATACATGTTGGTCAGCAGTGTATGGACAGAGTGGTCAGTATAGTGAATGGGAGACTGAGTAGGTATACATGTTGGTCAGCAGTGTATGGACAGAGTGGTCAGTATAGTGAATGGGAGGCTGAGTAGGTCTACATGTTGATCAGCAGTGTATGGACAGAGTCATCCTATAGTCATTGTGGACACATTGGTGGTAACAATTGAACTTCACATCCTTCCTTTCTTCCTTCTACACCGTTCTATAAAGGTAGATATAAAACGCAGATATTTCTGCAAGCAAGCAACAGACGGATCTGTAGTCCAGTGGTAACACGCTGGACTGGTAATCCAGGGATCGCAGGTTCGATCCCCCGTCTGACCCTAATAAAATTAACAGTCTTTCAGATGGGACGTTAAATCGAGGTCTTGTGTCGGTGCTTTACACCGTGCACGTAAAAGAACCAGAGGAGTCTCTGGAATGGGTCTCTGTCTGTATCATTGCACTATCCTCCAAAATCTAAAATGACTAATCTCTTCAGGAGGCGTCGCTCATATGGGCCACATAGTTTACATAGACTTATAGTTTAACTCAAAATCGTCTCCTCATTAACAGCAATAGATCTTTGATATTTCGCGTGTATCATCACCTAGTGAACCTCTACTATGTTTGCTCAAATTGTGATCCTGGGGTTACTGTTGGGGTCACATAATTTACATTGAAAACTTGTTTATATGTAGTTCTATTCTCTCTCCATAGCAAAACATAATAGCAAATAAATTAATGTGCGTACAACACGTTTGCATGTTTTAATAAAATTACTGACATAAACAAGGGACGCACGCATACAGTACAATTTCGCCTTTCTGACATGCGATTTTTAAAAAAATTTGAAATAGCTTCAAACGACATATTTTCGGAATATAGGGGTCATAAATTGATCACGTCTCATTTGTAGCATCATATTGTTGTTCAAGGTTTGAAATCATTGCATTTGCAGGCGACATTTAAGAAAATCATTTAAAAGCAAAATTTTCAAAAAAACTGATTATCAAATTTGACAAAGCCTGATATGTAACATACTATGCACAAAATAAAGCTTCTTGCAGTCTATATTTAATTATTTCGAATTCAAGTTTAAACTTTATTTATTTTGCAACGATTGCGAAGCAAGTTCTAACAACTTATATTGATCACTATCGTTGGCGCGGATGAAAGCGTATATGTGGTCATTCGTGTGGGAGGAAACCGGAGTAAACCCACATGTCCGATCTGGCGACCACCATAGGATCGAACCCAGGTTGCATTGGTGAGAAGCGAGCGCGCTAACCACTGCGATAATCAGACATCCAATTTCGAATGTCTCAACTTGTACGTTTCCCCATAGTTTACCTTTGAATTGATTTGACACTTTATTTATTTTTCATGCAAATTCAGACAAGGCCCCGAAATCAAGCATCCAAGCACCGAGTAGTCTATCTCTAAATACAAATTCGAGGTCAAGGTCACAGACTACACCATCGACACCAGTGACGAGGGAGACAGCTTCAGTAACAACCTCACAAGTTACATCTCCTGGATTGCCAGGCGGGAGTTCAGGTTTCTCTGATCCGAGTGAGTTGTCGGCAACGCAGAAAGTTGTTTCATCTGATAGCTTGTACAGCAGTACAATTAGGTAAGTTTAAAGCCACCATATGCAATTAGGTAAGTTTCTTTTTAAAGCCACCATATGCAATTAGGTAAGTTTCACTTTAAAGCCACATAATGCAATTAGGTAAGATACTCTTTAAAGCCATCATATGCAATTAGGTAAGTTTCTCTTTAAAGCCACCATATGCAATTAGGTAAGTTTCTCTTTAAAGCCACATTATGCAATTAGGTAAGTTACTCTTTAAAGCCATCATATGCAATTAGGTAAGTTTCTCTTTAAAGCCACCATATGCAATTAATTTCAACATGCTGTGCATTGAGATATTCCTAGGAGCAGGTGATTAGAATTTGTGATTGCTGTTTTTATGTCCATTTTTTATCTATGCTTGAGCAAACTTTCTTGAGAGGATCCGAGTGGTTACGGGCATTGACTTCAAATCACCGCTGTAGGTTCGAATCCCACTGGGGGTCTCGAATTCTTTCATGTGAGGAAGCTATCCAGCTGGCATGTGGAAGGTCGGTGATTCTGCCAGGGTGCCCGTCCATTCCGGGACTAGTCGGAGGAGCACTGAGACGTAAGCTGTTAGTGCGACTTTACAAAGCAAACAAAAACTTTTGTGAGAAAGGGAGTATATGTTGTCTATCAACAACTTTAAAAAACATCTTCACATGAAAACCAACTGTGTTTTTTTTATATTGGTGGAGAAAGACCCCCGAGTGGCCATCCGAGCAGTCTTTCAGGCACTGACGGGCACCCATAATAGAACCACCGACCTTCTGCAAACTAGTTGGACAGCTGCCACACATGAAAATGTTTAGTGATGTTCGGTGACAAATAATCAGAACTGGGTTGGTATGCCATAACACCCCAGTAATACCTAGTCATATGATTGCTCATTAAATGCTTCCATCCACACATACCCCTCCACCCCCCAATTATATTGTAGTTTAAACTTTAATTTTGAATCCTACAGGAAATTGGGGCCGATGGAGTTGGCAGCAAGACAGAACAAGCAACTACTTGTTGCATTGAGGAAAAGGCAGGCCCAGGCCAAGAACAGATCTGCAAGTGCTAATCTTGTAAATATTGCACACTTAATATGATGTTGTATAAATAGGGGGTGGTATCTTGTCAGTTATAATGAGGCTATATAATAGAGGGGGTGGTATCTTGGCATATAATAATGATGCTATATAGTAGAGGGAGTGGTATCTTGGCATGTTATAATGATGCTATATAGTAGAGGGGGTGGTATCTTGGCATATAATAATGATGTTATAAGTAGAGGGGTGGTATCTTGGAATGTTATAATGAGCTATCTAGTAGAGGGGGCGGTTATCTTGGCATGTTATAATGATGCTATATAGTAGAGGGGGCGGTATCTTGGTATTAATAATGATGCTATATAGTAGAGGGGGCGGTATTTGGCATGTTATAATGAGTCTATATAGTAGAGGGGGCGGTGGATCTTGGTATATAATAAATGAGAAGATATAGTAGAGGGGGTGGTATCTTGGATGTTATATGATGCGTATAGTAGAGGGGGGCGGTATCTTGGTATATAATAATGATGCTATATAGTAGAGGGGGCGGTGGTCTTGGTATATAATAATGATGCTCATTAGTAGAGGGGGTGGTATCTTGGCATGTTATAATGATGCCTTATAGTAGAGGGGGTGGTATCTTGGTCTATAATAATGATGCTATATAGTAGAGGGCGGGTATCTTGTCAGTTTAATGATGCATTAGTAGAGGGGGGTGGGATCTTGTCAGTTATAATGATGTTATATATGTAGAAGGGAGGTGGTATCTTGGCTATAATAATGAGGCTATATAGTAGAGGGGGTGGTATCTTGGCATGTTATAATGATGCTATATAGTAGAGGGAGTGGTATCTTGGCATGTTATAATGATGCTATATAGTAGAGGGGGTGGTATCTTGGCATATAATAATGATGTGTATATAGTAGGAGGGGGTTATCTTGGTATATAATAATGATGCTATATAGTAGAGGGGTGGTATCTTGGCATATTATAATGATGCTATATAGTAGGGGGTGGTATCTTGGCATGTTATAATGATGCTATATAGTAGAGGGGGCGGTATCTTGGTATAATAGTAACTAATGATGTTATATAGGGTAAGAGGGGGTGGTATCTTGGTATATAATAATGATGCTATATAGTAGAGGGGTGGTATCTTGGCATATAATAATGATGCTGTATAGTAGAGGGGGTGGTATCTTGGCATATTATAATGATGCTATATAGTAGAGGGGGTGGTATCTTGGCATATTATAATGATGCTATATAGTAGAGGGGGTGGTATCTTGGCATATAATAATGATGCTATATAGTAGAGGGGGCATGGTATTATATAATAAGTAAAAAGTGTAAACTTTATTTAGTTACAATGATTGTGAAACAAGCTTTAAGAACTAATATTAATTACTCTCGTTGTCGCGGATGAAAGCTTATATGTGGTCATCCATTTTGGAGGAAACCAGAGAAAACCCACCTATCCGATATGGCGACCACCGTATCATCTCACATACTTACCAGTCCGAGGATCGATCCTGAGTTACATTGGTGAGAAGCGATCGTGCTGTATTATAGAGTGGGCATGATCAGTTCTAGTCTTACACACTAACGATGCTATATAATAACCGTAATCTTGTCAGTTTAATCTTATGTTCTCTGAAATAAAACTTTCTCTTTGATGACAGTGCTTTCGTTTTACATAATATTATTTTAATTTTTTTCAATTTTGAATTGCCATGGAGCAACCCGTTTATTTCATTATTTTCATATTTACATACACAGAAACATAAATACAATTTCATCGTATTACAGTTTAACATTTGATATACTCTTGAAGCAGAGCTACAGAGTTCTAACATTGTAGAGATATATCTGTTTATGTAAACATAGGAGGATGAGGAACAGAGTAGAATATAGAAGATAGCACATAAGTAAAAGATATATAAATTTAGATTACAGTTTATATACAGCAGAAGAGGAGGATAAGTAGAGAGAAGTGAAAATAGAGGACAATTCTAAGTGAAAATAGAGGACAATTCTAAGTGAAAATAGAGTACAATTCTAAGTGAAAATAGAGGACAATTCTAAGTGAAAATAGAGGACAATTCTATGTGAAAATAGAGGACAATTCTAAGTGAAAATAGAGGACAATTCTATGTGAAAATAGAGGACAATTCTAAGTGAAAATAGAGGACAATTCTAAGTGAAAATAGAGGACAATTCTAGCCACTCCACGCAAAAATATTGTCATAATTTTTCATATATTTTACTGCCGGCAACGTATCAAGATATAATATCATAATATTATGGTAGTTGTGTTATATTTAACTGTTACAGAATCAGTCGCGCAATAGTAATAACCTATGATATTTAGAGAATAGAATCATTTTGCGGTTCATTGTGTAATGAATGGCGATGGCATGGGTTGAATCAGCCAATGAGAATCATGACATTACAAGAAGCTGTAATTATTTTCTGTTTACTGCTTTTGTTCTCATTTATTTTTCATATTCATATGTATTAAATTTATACAAATTTATTTTAGCTCGATTGCGAAACAAATTCTTTCAACTTATATTAATCACTCTCGAGACCTCATTCCTGATGGAATCCATCGCCACGAGGGAGAGAGAAGAGGCAACATGGAATTTAAATGCCTTGCCTAAGGGCACAATCGTAACGGGGCTCGAACTCCGGACCTTTCACACTTGAAGCGAACGTGCATCCACTGCACTATTACGACTTCCACATTCATATATACAGTATACAGGTTTATTACTTTTGTTTTACCTGCGGTATTTGTGTCATATTTCACTGTTGCAGAGTCTGACTCTACAGAGGAAGATGGCAGAGAATTTAGCTATAGCCAAGGCCCAGGAAGAAGTTGTATCCTTTGTATTCAACTTAATTAGTCTCAGGCCCGTCTGCTTCAATAGGTATTGGAGACACTTAACTTTGAGGTCCATAGAGGGTTTGTATGATGGCTTAGTTATTGCCGTATTCCTGAAAGACAATCATAACAATCGTTAAGGGTTTGGTTTGTGGGCGTGGATGTTCACAGATGGTGGGGTGGATGTGACAATTGCCAGGCCGCAAGAAGAAGCTGTATCGTTTATATATGGCTGTATATGAGGCAGTCTCAATGTGGTTGACTTGAGTCCATAGATGGTTGGGGTGGTGTGGCGGCTTAGAATGTAGCTATTGTAGTTTGTGTTTTATGTTTATTTATCGTCGCTACCGGTTGCCCATATGAGTGACGCCTCCTGAAGAGATTAGTCATTTTAGATTTTGGAGGATAGTGCAATGATGACAGAGACCCATTCCAGAGTCTCCTCTGGTTCTTTTATGTGCACAGTGTAAAGCACCGACACGAGACCTCGGTTTAACTCCCATCTGAAAGACTGTTAATTTTATTAGGGCCAGGCGGGGGAGGCCAGACTGAGAAGCTGTATGCTCTATATCAACCAATAGGTGAGGCTTGCGAGTGGGGATTTGGTACTCAGAGAAGGGCTGAGATATTAGCTATTGTTATGTCACAGTAAGAATACCGATTCTCTGTTAATAGTATGTGAAATTGTATACTTTTGTAGTATACCTGCTATTAGTCGATATTAGAATTTATCCGCCTCCGTGATCGAGTGGTTAAGGTCGCTGACTTGTATACCACTGTAACCTATCATCACTGATGGTCACGGGTTCGAGCCCCGCTCACGCCGTGTCTCATTTATATGAAAAAGTTGGCAGTTTCTTACGGAGGTTGGTGCACCCAAGTACTGGTTAACCGCTGGAGCCTGCCCAGGAAATGTGTTGTTAGGTAAACTGCCCGCCGGCGATATAGCCCGAAATGGTGCTGATGCAGGCGTAAAACCCGAAATATAACATTCTCGTTTCTGTGTTTCATCAAGGTATGAAATATCAGTTTATACACCTATTTTGTAGTTTTACACCTTTGTTTTTATGAAAATTAGGTTTAAATAAACTAATATTTCATACATGTATGAAATGCAGAAAAAGAACATTCAACTGTTTCAATTACAACTAAAAGTTTACAAATTACAAAACAAGTTTCTGTTTTGATTCGTCAACATTTCCATACCGTACAGAATCCTTGGATACTTAGAGAACCGAATCATTTTGTGGTTCATTGGGTGATGAACGGCAACGGCGATCACATGGGTATGAATCAGCCAATCAGAATAGCGACATTGCAATAATTTATTATTATAAAAGAAAAAGTGACCAAAAGACATTCTTTTATCCGACATAACGTGGGGCATATTAGCGATGACTCATTAATCCCTTTCACATGTGTGATTAAGAGGGATCTTTTGTGTATTTTACGTTTATTTTTCTTCGATACCGCTTGCCCATATGAGCGACGCCTCCTGAAGAAAGTAGTCATTTTAGATATTTGGAGGACAATGCAATGATACAGACAGAGACCCATTCCAGAGTCTCTTCTGGTTATTTTATGTGCACTGTGTACAGCACCGACACAAGACCCCGGTTTAAAGTCCCTGGATTCCCAGTCCAACGTGTTAACCACTGGTCTACAGATAAGTCTGTAATAATTAGTTTACTAGCTTGCGGCTCATCAACCAGTCATATCAGAACGAACCCCTGACCTCCCGCTCCATAGGCGGACATCTTAACCGCATGGCCACGGAGACGGTATACAGATATGTGAAGTTCAATGCTATTTAAAGTATCTAGCTTTCTTAACCTCTATATAGTTAGCAAAGAAAGTAAAGGAAAGGCAAGAGAGACTTGAAGAGCAGGCAGCAAGGTAAATTACAGTGCCACTGTATTGTATGTGAGGGTTGTGTGAGGTTCATGTTATTGACAGCAGCTAGACATTATTAGTTGTAATGTATTGTAAGGTTGTGTGAGGTCCATGTTATTGACAGTAGCTAGACATTATTAGTTGTAATGTATTGTAAGGTTGTGTGAGGTCCATGTTATTGACAGTAGCTAGACATTATTAGTTGTAATGTATGGGAGGGTTGTGTGAGGTTCATGTTATTGACAGTAGCTAGACATTATTAGTTGTAATGTAATGTATGGGAGGGTTGTGCGAGGTTCATGTTATTGACAGTAGCTAGACATTATTAGTTGTAATGTATTGTATGGGAGGGTTGTGTGAGGTTCATGTTATTGACAGTAGCTAGACATTATTAGTTGTAATGTATTGTATGGGAGGGTTGTGTGAGGTTCATGTTATTGACAGTAGCTAGATATTATTAGTTGTAATGTATTGTAAGGTTGTGTGAGGTTCATGTTATTGACAGTAGCTAGACATTATTAGTTGTAATGTATTGTACGGTTGTGTGAGGTCCATGTTATTGACAGCAGCTAGACATTATTAGTTGTAATGTAGTATATGGGAGGGTTGTGTGAGGTCCATGTTATTGACAGTAGCTAGACATTATTAGTTGTAATGTATTGTAAGGTTGTGTGAGGTCCATGCTATTGACAGTAGCTAGACATTATTAGTTGTAATGTATTGTAAGGTTGTGTGAGGTCCATGTTATTGACAGTAGCTAGACATTATTAGTTGTAATGTAGTGTAAGGTTGTGTGAGGTCCATGTTATTGACAGCAGCTAGACATTATTAGTTGTAATGTATTGTAAGGTTGTGTGAGGTCCATGTTATTGACAGCAGCTAGACATTATTAGTTGTAATGTATTGTAAGGTTGTGTGAGGTCCATGTTATTGACAGTAGCTAGACATTATTAGTTGTAAGGTTGTGTGAGGTCCATGTTATTGACAGCAGCTAGACATTATTAGTTGTAATGTAGTGTAAGGTTGTGTGAGGTCCATGTTATTGACAGCAGCTAGACATTATTAGTTGTAATGTAGTGTAAGGTTGTGTGAGGTCCATGTTATTGACAGTAGCTAGACATTATTAGTTGTAATGTATTGTAAGGTTGTGTGAGGTCCATGTTATTGACAGTAGCTAGACATTATTAGTTGTAATGTATTGTAAGGTTGTGTGAGGTCCATGTTATTGACAGTAGCTAGACATTATTAGTTGTAAGGTTGTGTGAGGTCCATGTTATTGACAGCAGCTAGACATTATTAGTTGTAATGTATTGTAAGGTTGTGTGAGGTCCATGTTATTGACAGCAGCTAGACATTATTAGTTGTAAGGTTGTGTGAGGTCCATGTTATTGACAGTAGCTAGACATTATTAGTGTAATGTATTGTAAGGTTGTGTGAGGTCCATGTTATTGACAGTAGCTAGACATTATTAGTTGTAATGTATTGTAAGGTGTGTGAGGTCCATGTTATTGACAGTAGCTAGACATTATTAGTTGTAATGTATGTAAGGTTGTGTGAGGTCCATGTTATTGACAGTAGCTAGACATTATAGTTGTAATGTAGTGTAAGGTTGTGTGAGGTCCATGTTATTGACAGCAGCTAGACATTATTAGTTGTAATGTATTGTAAGGTTGTGTGAGGTCCATGTTATTGACAGCAGCTAGACATTATTAGTTGTAAGGTTGTGTGAGGTCCATGTTATTGACAGTAGCTAGACATTATTAGTTGTAATGTATTGTAAGGTTGTGTGAGGTCCATGTTATTGACAGTAGCTAGACATATTAGTTGTAATGTGTAAGGTTGTGTGAGGTCCATGTTATTGACAGTAGCTAGACATTATTAGTTGTAAATTATAAGGTTGGTGACGGTCATGTTATTGACAGCAGCTAGACATTATTAGTTGTAAGGTAAGGTGTGTGAGGTCCATGTTATTGACAGCAGCTAGACCATTATTAGTTGTAATGTATTGTAAGGTGGGGTGAGAACATTACATGTTATTGACAGCAGCTAGACATTATTAGTGTGTAATGTGTGATTGTATTGGACAGCGTAGGACATGTAGTGGTAGGTCCATGTTATTGACAGTAGCTAGACATTATTCGTTGTATTATTGAAGGTTTTGTGAATGTAGTAAGACATTATTAGTTGGAAATGGATTGTAAAGTTGTGTGAGGTCAAATGTATTGGACAGGTAGCTAGACATTATTAGTTGTAATGTAGTGGTAAGGTTTGTGGGTCCATGTTATTGACAGCAGCTAGACATTATTAGTTGTAATGTAGTCCATGTATTGGACAGCAGGTGAGAACATATTAGTTGTAAGTGTGTGAGGTCCATGTTATTGACAGTAGCTAGACATGTATTAGTTTGTTTTTAATGTAGTAGGTTGTGTGAGGTCCATGTTATTGACAGCAGCTAGACATTATTAGTTGTAATGTATTGTAAGGTTGTGTGGGTTGTAATGTATTGTAAGGGGTGTGAGGTCCATGTTATTGACAGTAGCTAGACATTATTAGTTGTAATGTAGTGTAAGGTGTAGGTTCATGTTATTGACAGCAGCTAGACATTATTAGTTGTAATGTAAGGGTTCATGTATTGAGGTAAGCATGTTGTTAATGATTGTAAGTGTGTGGAGGTCAATGTTATTGGGGACAGCAGCTAGACATTATTAGTTGTAAGGTTGTGTGAGGGGTCATGTTGTATTGGGACAGTTAGTAGACATTATTAGTTGTAATGTATTGTAAGGTTGTGTGAGGTCATGTTATTAGGGACAGTTAAGCTAGACATTATTAGTTGTAAATGTGTGAGTGTAAGGTTGTGTGAGTGCATGTTATTGACAGCAGCTAGTTGTAATGTAGTGTAAGGTTGTGTGAGGTCCATGTTATTGACAGCAGCTAACATTATTAGTTGTAATGTAGTGTAAGGTTGTGTGAGGTCCATGTTATTGACAGCAGCTAGACATTATTAGTTGTAATGTATTGTAAGGTTGTGTGAGGTTGTGTGAGGTCCATGTTATTGACAGCAGCTGTTGAGGTCCATGTTATTGACAGCAGCTAGACATTATTAGTTGTAATGTATGTGGTAAGGTGTGTGAGGTCCATGTTATTGACAGTAGTAGTAGTGGTGGACATATTGAGTTGTAATGTAGGTGTTGTGTTGGGTCATGTTATTAGGGAAGCAGCTAGACATTATTAGTTGTAATGTATGTAAGGGTTGTGTGAGGTCCATGTTATTGACAGCAGCTAGACATTATTCGTTGTAAGTGTGAGTTGGGTAAGGTTCATGTTATTGACAGGAGAGGACATGTATTAGTTGTAATGTATTGTAAGTTATTGGTTTGTTATTGACAGTAGAGGTCCATGTTATTGGGGAACAGTAGCAGCTAGACATTATTAGTTGTAATGTAGGTGTAAGGTTTGTAATGTTGTGTGAGGTCCATGTTATTGACAGCAGCTAGACCAATTATTAGTTGTAATGTAATGTGAGGTCCATGTGTGAGGTCAGTTTTGACAAGCAGCTAGACATTATTAGTTGTAATGTATTGTAAGGTTGTGTGAGGTCCATGTTATTGACAGTAGCTAGACATTATTAGTTGTAATAGTTGTGTGAGGTCCATGTTATTGACAGCAGCTAGACATTATTAGTTGTAATGTATTGTAAGGTTGTGTGAGGTCCATGTTATTGACAGCAGCTAGACATTATTAGTTGTAAGGAGGTTCATGTTATTGACAGTAGCTAGACATTATTAGTTGTAATGTATTGTAAGGTTGTGTGAGGTCCATGTTATTGACAGTAGCTAGACATTATTAGTTGTAATGTATTGTAAGGTTGTGTGAGGTTCATGTTATTGACAGTAGCTAGACAATATTAGTTGTAATGTATTGTAAGGTTGTGTGAGGTCCATGTTATTGACAGCAGCTAGACATTATTAGTTGTAATGTATTGTACGGTTGTGTGAGGTCCATGTTATTGACAGCAGCTAGACATTATTAGTTGTAATGTATTGTAAGGTTGTGTGAGGTCCATGTTATTGACAGTAGCTAGACATTATTAGTTGTAATGTAGTGTAAGGTTGTGTGAGGTCCATGTTATTGACAGCAGCTAGACATTATTAGTTGTAATGTATTGTAAGGTTGTGTGAGGTCCATGTTATTGACAGCAGCTAGACATTATTAGTTGTAATGTAGTGTAAGGTTGTGTAAGGTTCATGTTATTGACAGTAGCTAGACATTATTAGTTGTAATGTATTGTAAGGTTGTGTGAGGTCCATGTTATTGACAGTAGCTAGACATTATTAGTTGTAATGTATTGTAAGGTGTGTGAGGTTGTGTGAGGTCCATGTTATTGACAGCAGCTAGACATTATTAGTTGTAATGTAGTGTAAGGTGTGTGAGGTTGTGTGAGGTCCATGTTATTGACAGCAGCTAGACATTATTAGTTATTGTAAGGTTGTGTGAGGTTGTGTGAGGTCCATGTTATTGACAGCAGCTAGACATTATTAGTTGTAATGTATTGTAAGGTTGTGTGAGGTCCATGTTATTGACAGCAGCTAGACATTATTAGTTGTAAGGTTGTGTGAGGTCCATGTTATTGACAGTAGCTAGACATTATTAGTTGTAATGTAGTGTAAGGTTGTGTGAGGTCCATGTTATTGACAGCAGCTAGACATTATTAGTTGTAATGTATTGTAAGGTTGTGTGAGGTCCATGTTATTGACAGCAGCTAGACATTATTAGTTGTAATGTAGTGTAAGGTTATGTAAGGTTCATGTTATTGACAGTAGCTAGACATTATTAGTTGTAAGGTTGTGTGAGGTCCATGTTATTGACAGTAGCTAGACATTATTAGTTGTAATGTATTGTAAGGTTGTGTAAGGTTCATGTTATTGACAGCAGCTAGACATTATTAGTTGTAATGTATTGTAAGGTTGTGTGAGGTCCATGTTATTGACAGCAGCTAGACATTATTAGTTGTAATGTAGTGTAAGGTTGTGTGAGGTCCATGTTATTGACAGCAGCTAGACATTATTAGTTGTAATGTAGTGTAAGGTTGTGTGAGGTCCATGTTATTGACAGCAGCTAGACATTATTAGTTGTAATGTATTGTAAGGTTGTGTGAGGTTGTGTGAGGTCCATGTTATTGACAGCAGCTAGACATTATTAGTTGTAAGGTTGTGTGAGGTCCATGTTATTGACAGCAGCTAGACATTATTAGTTGTAATGTATTGTAAGGTTGTGTGAGGTCCATGTTATTGACAGTAGCTAGACATTATTAGTTGTAATGTTGTGTGAGGTCCATGTTATTGACAGCAGCTAGACATTATTAGTTGTAATGTAGTGTAAGGTTATGTAAGGTTCATGTTATTGACAGTAGCTAGACATTATTAGTTGTAAGGTTGTGTGAGGTCCATGTTATTGACAGTAGCTAGACATTATTAGTTGTAATGTATTGTAAGGTTGTGTAAGGTTCATGTTATTGACAGCAGCTAGACATTATTAGTTGTAATGTATTGTAAGGTTGTGTGAGGTCCATGTTATTGACAGCAGCTAGACATTATTAGTTGTAATGTAGTGTAAGGTTGTGTGAGGTCCATGTTATTGACAGCAGCTAGACATTATTAGTTGTAATGTAGTGTAAGGTTGTGTGAGGTCCATGTTATTGACAGCAGCTAGACATTATTAGTTGTAATGTATTGTAAGGTTGTGTGAGGTCCATGTTATTGACAGCAGCTAGACATTATTAGTTGTAAGGTTGTGTGAGGTCCATGTTATTGACAGCAGCTAGACATTATTAGTTGTAATGTATTGTAAGGTTGTGTGAGGTCCATGTTATTGACAGTAGCTAGACATTATTAGTTGTAATGTTGTGTGAGGTCCATGTTATTGACAGCAGCTAGACATTATTAGTTGTAATGTATTGTAAGGTTGTGTGAGGTCCATGTTATTGACAGCAGCTAGACATTATTAGTTGTAAGGTTGTGTAAGGTTCATGTTATTGACAGTAGCTAGACATTATTAGTTGTAATGTATTGTAAGGTTGTGTGAGGTCCATGTTATTGACAGTAGCTAGACATTATTAGTTGTAATGTATTGTAAGGTTGTGTGAGGTTCATGTTATTGACAGTAGCTAGACAATATTAGTTGTAATGTATTATAAGGTTGTGTGAGGTCCATGTTATTGACAGCAGCTAGACATTATTAGTTGTAATGTATTGTACGGTTGTGTGAGGTCCATGTTATTGACAGCAGCTAGACATTATTAGTTGTAATGTATTGTAAGGTTGTGTGAGGTCCATGTTATTGACAGTAGCTAGACATTATTAGTTGTAATGTAGTGTAAGGTTGTGTGAGGTCCATGTTATTGACAGCAGCTAGACATTATTAGTTGTAATGTATTGTAAGGTTGTGTGAGGTCCATGTTATTGACAGCAGCTAGACATTATTAGTTGTAAGGTTGTGTGAGGTCCATGTTATTGACAGTAGCTAGACATTATTAGTTGTAATGTAGTGTAAGGTTGTGTGAGGTCCATGTTATTGACAGCAGCTAGACATTATTAGTTGTAATGTATTGTAAGGTTGTGTGAGGTCCATGTTATTGACAGCAGCTAGACATTATTAGTTGTAAGGTTGTGTGAGGTCCATGTTATTGACAGCAGCTAGACATTATTAGTTGTAATGTAGTGTAAGGTTGTGTGAGGTCCATGTTATTGACAGCAGCTAGACATTATTAGTTGTAATGTATTGTAAGGTTGTGTGAGGTCCATGTTATTGACAGCAGCTAGACATTATTAGTTGTAAGGTTGTGTGAGGTCCATGTTATTGACAGTAGCTAGACATTATTAGTTGTAATGTAGTGTAAGGTTGTGTGAGGTCCATGTTATTGACAGCAGCTAGACATTATTAGTTGTAATGTATTGTAAGGTTGTGTGAGGCCCATGTTATTGACATCAGCTAGACATTATTAGTTGTAATGTAGTGTAAGGTTATGTAAGGTTCATGTTATTGACAGTAGCTAGACATTATTAGTTGTAAGGTTGTGTGAGGTCCATGTTATTGACAGTAGCTAGACATTATTAGTTGTAATGTATTGTAAGGTTGTGTAAGGTTCATGTTATTGACAGCAGCTAGACATTATTAGTTGTAATGTATTGTAAGGTTGTGTGAGGTCCATGTTATTGACAGCAGCTAGACATTATTAGTTGTAATGTAGTGTAAGGTTGTGTGAGGTCCATGTTATTGACAGCAGCTAGACATTATTAGTTGTAATGTAGTGTAAGGTTGTGTGAGGTCCATGTTATTGACAGCAGCTAGACATTATTAGTTGTAATGTATTGTAAGGTTGTGTGAGGTTGTGTGAGGTCCATGTTATTGACAGCAGCTAGACATTATTAGTTGTAAGGTTGTGTGAGGTCCATGTTATTGACAGCAGCTAGACATTATTAGTTGTAATGTATTGTAAGGTTGTGTGAGGTCCATGTTATTGACAGTAGCTAGACATTATTAGTTGTAATGTTGTGTGAGGTCCATGTTATTGACAGCAGCTAGACATTATTAGTTGTAATGTAGTGTAAGGTTATGTAAGGTTCATGTTATTGACAGTAGCTAGACATTATTAGTTGTAAGGTTGTGTGAGGTCCATGTTATTGACAGTAGCTAGACATTATTAGTTGTAATGTATTGTAAGGTTGTGTAAGGTTCATGTTATTGACAGCAGCTAGACATTATTAGTTGTAATGTATTGTAAGGTTGTGTGAGGTCCATGTTATTGACAGCAGCTAGACATTATTAGTTGTAATGTAGTGTAAGGTTGTGTGAGGTCCATGTTATTGACAGCAGCTAGACATTATTAGTTGTAATGTAGTGTAAGGTTGTGTGAGGTCCATGTTATTGACAGCAGCTAGACATTATTAGTTGTAATGTATTGTAAGGTTGTGTGAGGTCCATGTTATTGACAGCAGCTAGACATTATTAGTTGTAAGGTTGTGTGAGGTCCATGTTATTGACAGCAGCTAGACATTATTAGTTGTAATGTATTGTAAGGTTGTGTGAGGTCCATGTTATTGACAGTAGCTAGACATTATTAGTTGTAATGTTGTGTGAGGTCCATGTTATTGACAGCAGCTAGACATTATTAGTTGTAATGTATTGTAAGGTTGTGTGAGGTCCATGTTATTGACAGCAGCTAGACATTATTAGTTGTAAGGTTGTGTAAGGTTCATGTTATTGACAGTAGCTAGACATTATTAGTTGTAATGTATTGTAAGGTTGTGTGAGGTCCATGTTATTGACAGTAGCTAGACATTATTAGTTGTAATGTATTGTAAGGTTGTGTGAGGTTCATGTTATTGACAGTAGCTAGACAATATTAGTTGTAATGTATTATAAGGTTGTGTGAGGTCCATGTTATTGACAGCAGCTAGACATTATTAGTTGTAATGTATTGTATGGTTGTGTGAGGTCCATGTTATTGACAGCAGCTAGACATTATTAGTTGTAATGTATTGTAAGGTTGTGTGAGGTCCATGTTATTGACAGCAGCTAGACATTATTAGTTGTAATGTAGTGTAAGGTTGTGTAAGGTTCATGTTATTGACAGTAGCTAGACATTATTAGTTGTAATGTATTGTAAGGTTGTGTGAGGTCCATGTTATTGACAGTAGCTAGACATTATTAGTTGTAATGTATTGTAAGGTTGTGTGAGGTTCATGTTATTGACAGTAGCTAGACAATATTAGTTGTAATGTATTATAAGGTTGTGTGAGGTCCATGTTATTGACAGCAGCTAGACATTATTAGTTGTAATGTATTGTATGGTTGTGTGAGGTCCATGTTATTGACAGCAGCTAGACATTATTAGTTGTAATGTATTGTAAGGTTGTGTGAGGTCCATGTTATTGACAGCAGCTAGACATTATTAGTTGTAATGTAGTGTAAGGT
>CM026395.1:58169112-58189500 GCA_014843695.1 Archivesica marissinica
TGTCTGAATAATCAGGACATTGGAATAAGTAGTGGTGACTGGATTGATTAGCTCCGCATCTGCAGAGTGGATGTAGGTAGGCGAGGTTTCCAGGATATAAGAACTATTGTATGTAGTTTTACATTGGGTTTATGTAATGTTAAGTTTAAACTTTATTTTACAACGATTGCGAAGCAAGTTCTAACAACTTATATTAATCACGCTCGTTGGCGCAGATGAAAGCGAATATGTGGTCATTCGTGTGGGAGGAAACCGGAGTACCCGTTAATAAGCTTCAATACATATATTGAAATTGATTCCGGTGACATTCTCCTCTGTTTACACATAGTAAATACCACACTGTTGTGGGAGAATATCAACATTTGCTGTTATGGGAGCAACCCACTCTCCAAATATGTTAGGGGGTCTCTGCCTAGGTATGAACTCCTGGGACAACAGCGACATATTCCGCATAGAATTTTTTTATACAATAGAATAATGACCCCGCCCCTTATGTAAACTATATGAGTGAGGGGTGGGGGGGGGTCACTTTTGCATGCCATAGAATAATGACCCCCTGTATGTAAACTATATGAGTGAGGGGAGTCACTTTTCCATGCCATATAATAATGACCCCCCTATGTTTACACAGTACGATTGACTACAGGTCATTTGTCCATGCCATAGAATAATGACCCCCCTGTATGTAAACTATATGAGTGAGGGGGGGCACTATTCCATGCCATAGAATAATGAACTCCCTATGTTTACACAGTACGAGTGAGGGGGGGCACTATTCCATGCCATAGAATAATGAACTCCCTATGTTTACACAGTACGAGTGAGGGGGGGCACTATTCCATGCCATAGAATAATGAACTCCCTATGTTTACACAGTACGAGTGAGGGGGGGGGCACTATTCCATGCCATAGAATAATGACACCCCTGTATGTAAACTATATGAGATATGGTGGTCATCTTTACATGCCATACAATAATGACCCTCCTATAATTATGTAAACCATATGAGTGAGGTGGTGGTCACTTTTCCATGCCATAGAATAATGACCCCCCTATGTTTACACTGTAAGAGTCAACAGGGGTTACTTTTCCAAGCCATAGAATAATGACCCTCTATATGTAAACTATGGGTGAGCGTGTCCCTTTACTGGCCATAGAATAATGACCCTCTATATGTAAACTATGGGTGAGCGTGTCCCTTTACTGGCCATAGAATAATGACCCTCTATATGTAAACTATGGGTGAGCGTGTCCCTTTACTGGCCATAGAATAATGACCCTCTATATGTAAACTATGGGTGAGCGTGTCCCTTTACTGGCCATAGAATAATGACCCTCTATATGTAAACTATGGGTGAGCGTGTCCCTTTACTGGCCATAGAATAATGACCCTCTATATGTAAACTATGGGTGAGCGTGTCCCTTTACTGGCCATAGAATAATGACCCTCTATATGTAAACTATGGGTGAGCGTGTCCCTTTACTGGCCATAGAATAATGACCCTCTATATGTAAACTATGGGTGAGCGTGTCCCTTTACTGGCCATAGAATAATGACCCTCTATATGTAAACTATGGGTGAGCGTGTCCCTTTACTGGCCATAGAATAATGACCCCCTATATGTAAACTGTGGGTGAGCGTGTCCCTTTACTGGCCATAGAATAATGACCCTCTATATGTAAACTATGGGTGAGCGTGTCACCTTTGCTGGCCATAGAATAATGACCCTCCCCCTGTATATTATCTATATGAGATATGGCGCATCACCGTTACATGCCGTGGAATGACTCCTCTATATGTAAATTATATGAGTGAGGGGGTCACTTTTCCATGCCATAGAAAAATGACCCATAATATTTTCTGTCTTTACTCGTAGCAAATAGTACGTATTTTGAATGACATAAAACATGTAAACATTATTGGGAACACAGGAAGTGTCACAGTTGATTGCAGTGCCCCAACAATAAGGTTTTATTATGGGGATTTCACACCTGTAACAAAATTAGTTAGTCACACCAGTCAGAATTATAATGGCTAACAGCATATTACTGGCACGTTTTACATGCTTGAATATGATAAGAATGGTTAGTACTATGCTATTTTATGGTATTTATTTTGAGCTGCATTGTTTCAAATACCATTTAAGCTTGGTGTACCGGTATGTCTTTTTTCATACATTAATTCAATACAAAATGTTATTAATAATTGTTAATGTTATAGCTTATGCAATTATTAATAAAATATATTGATAACATTGTTTTTGTAGGCTTTGGGGGGGTCAATATTCTACAATAGAATATGGACCCGCGGCGGCGGCGGGTCAATATCACACCGGTACTATGTACGCGATTTTGAACATTATAATATAGTTCTATCGACGGTTTTTAAGTATTTTTTCTTAATAAGGTTCTTACTATAAAAATGTGTTGATATTTGAACACACCGACGTCCATGCCATTGATAAAAATCGAAACTCGTCACGTAACTAGTGTAGGATTTGATGGTGTACCTATGCCATGGGTGCAGGGGCTATCTATGCAATCAGCTGCCTATGTAGTAAATTACCCGTTGTGAAGTGGGTCGAAGCATGTGGGTGGGAAAACAAAGTGACAACATAGCACGGAATTTAATATAAATTGTTTTTAATTCCACAATCATCACCTCTGTAATGTCCCACTATATCAGTATCGGCATCATCACCTCTGTAATGTCCCACTATATCAGTACCAGCATCATCACCTCTGTAATGTCCCACTATATCAGTATCGGCATCATCACCTCTGTAATGTCCCACTATATCAATATCAGCATCATCACCTCTGTAATGTCCCACTATATCAGTATCAGCATCACCACCTCTGTAATGTCCCACTATATCAATATCAGCATCATCACCTCTGTAATGTCCCACTATATCCGTATCAGCATCACCACCTCTGTAATGTCCCACTATATCAGTATCAGCATCACCACCTCTGTCATCGCCCACTATATCAGTATCAGCATCACCACCTCTGTAATGTCCCACTATGTCCGTATCAGCATCATCACCTCTATCATCTCCCACTATATCAGTATTATCACCTTTGTCATCCTCATTCTGCAAGTCAGTATCATCACCTCTGTCATCTCCCACTATGTCAGTATCAGTATCATCACCTCTGTAATGTCCCACTATATCAGCATCATCACCTCTGTAATTTCCCACTATATCAGCATCATCATCTCCCACTATATCAGTATTATCACCTTTGTCATCCTCATTCTGCAAGTCAGCATCATCTCCACTGTCATCCTCCACTAAGGCGGTATTAGTATCATCACTTATGTCATAATCCACTATGTCCGAATCGGATTCATCATGCCAATTATCCCATATCTGCGAGTCAGTATCATCTCCACTGTCATCCCACACTATGTCATGTACATCATCAGGAGGATCAGGAACTGCACTTGTAGAAGATTTTTCCTAAATGAAGTAAATGTAATAAAATTTGATAAGCATATATACAATGTAATAACACAATCCTGGACTGGAGCAACACTGAATGCATACATACAATATATCACAGCATGGGATATTTCCTATATAGTGCAAGCTTCCTAGTGGATGCTGGTATGCCAGGGGTATAAATTGCATGCAGAATATTTCTTAAAAGCAAAATGTGTCCTGATTCCATATCTTTGAGTGCAATGGTTTGGAAAAACTAGGGGATCATTACTTTATTATGACTTAGGTGTCGAATCCAAGATAGCCACCACGTGACCACATTTCAATCATAGTTGTATTGGTAATGCAGGTGTAAATTATGTAACATGTCCATTTATGCAACAAGTAATCGATTAAGAAAGGCATGGCAGCCATTTTGTTTTTCAAACACATGCTTATGTTCATAGCCTATCATTTGTTTTTCAAAATGGCTGCAAGAAAAACACGCTTATGTCAATAGCCTATCATTTGTTTTTCAAAATGGCTGCAAGAAAAACACGCTTATGTCGATAGCCTATCAGTCACATAAACAATGTGTTTAGTTGCATCGTACAATAATGCAAGGGCAATGCAGTTGTTCCAACACTAAATGACCTAGATGCCCTGGAATAAAAGGGGTACATATCTATCCAAAATGTTCAATGAAATCTATAACCTGACACAAGGATTGTACAGTCTAAGTTTCCTAACAATCTATATAAAAGAGTAATAAGAGAGTTGTTTGATGTTTTTTTCTATATTTAGCTTTGACAGTTCTATACAAACTGAACAAGAACCATTTGAACAAAACTAAAGGAGGCTGCTTAAATAAAGACAGATTTTAAGAAAATCACACCATTGGATTTCAATAAATATGATAAGGGGACTGAACTCAACATTATTATAATTATCCTAAACATATTTGGATTGTCTCCCTTTGACTACATACAGCACACGTCTGGCAAATTTATCTTTTCAGACGGATCTGTATTCCATTGGTAACACACTGGACTGGTAATCCAGGGATCGCAACATTCCATTGATTGATGAGAATCGTCAACTTGGGCTCTTTCTTTAATTTGACCGAGTGACTAGTTTTTTACCATGGATTCCCCGCTTAAACAAACTTGGAAAATGATATACACCAAATTTAGTCACATCAAATATTGTTGTACATTTACTACATATAATACCAGATATTGTTGTACATATAATACCAGATATTGGTGTACATTTACTACAGATATTACCAGATATTGTTGTACATTTACTACATATAATACCAGATATTGTTGTACATTTACTACATATAATACCAGATATTGTTGTACATTTACTACATATAATACCAGATATTGTTGTACATTTACTACATATAATACCAGATATTGGTGTACATTTACTACATATAATACCAGATATTGTTGTACATTTACTACATATAATACCAGATATTGTTGTACATTTACTACATATAATACCAGATATTGTTGTACATTTACTACATATAATACCAGATATTGTTGTACATTTACTACATATAATACCAGATATTGGTGCACATTTACTACATATAATACCAGATATTGGTGTACATTTACTACAGATAATACTAGATATTGGTGTACATTTACTACATATAATACCAGATATAGTGTGTCATGAAAACAAACCTTTGCAGAATCCAGAATATATTTAACATTTATGAATGTTAACTTTCTGTATGTAGGTTCGTGCTGTAGTCCAAACTTCAGTATGCACCTATAGTCGTTTGATATCCTACGATTGCGTATCTTCAAACCAAATCCTTTACTATATTGAGATTTTATTTTCTGTGGATCTTGGCCATCCCACGGAGCATGACCTAAAAGTTACCAAAAACATTGATACATGAACTATATTAGTGAGCTACATGAACTGTATTAGTGAGATACATGAACTATATTAGTGAGCTACATGAACTGTATTCGTGAGCTACATGAACTATATTAGTGAGCTACATGGACTATATTAGTGAGCAACATGGACTATATTAGTGACCTACATGGACTATATTAGTGAGCTACATGGACTATATTAGTGAGCTACATGGACTATATTAGTGACCTACATGGACTATATTAGTGAGCTACATGGACTATATTAGTGAGCTACATGGACTATATTAGTGAGCAACATGAACTATATTAGTGAGCTACATGGACTATATTAGTGACCTACATGGACTATATTAGTGAGCTACATGAACTATATTAGTGACCTACATGGACTATATTAGTGACCTACATGAACTATATTAGTGAGCTACATGGACTATATTAGTGAGCTATATTAGTGAGCTACATGAACTATATTAGTAAGCTACATGGACTATATTAGTGACCTACATGGACTATATTAGTGACCTACATGGACTATATTAGTGACCTACATGGACTATATTAGTGAGCTATATTAGTGAGCTACATGAACTATATTAGTGAGCTACATGAACTGTATTAGTGACCTACATGGACTATATTAGTGAGCTACATGGACTATATTAGTGAGCTACATGAACTATATTAGTGAGCTACATGGACTATATTAGTGAGCTATATTAGTGAGCTACATGAACTATATTAGTGAGCTACATGGACTATATTAGTGAGCTACATGAACTATATTAGTGAGCTACATGGACTATATTAGTGAGCTATATTAGTGAGCTACATGGATATTAGTGAGCTACATGGACTATATTAGTGAGCTACATGAACTATATTAGTGAGCTACATGAACTGTATTAGTGAGCTACATGAACTATATTAGTGAGCTACATGGACTATATTAGTGAGCAACATGAACTGTATTAGTGAGCTACATGGACTATATTAGTGAGCTACATGAACTATATTAGTGAGCTATATTAGTGAGCTACATGAACTATATTAGTGAGCTACATGAACTGTATTAGTGAGCTACATGAACTATATTAGTGAGCTACATGGACTATATTAGTGAGCAACATGAACTATATTATTGAGCAACATTAACTGTATTAGTGAGCTACATGGACTATATTAGTGAGCTACATGAACTATATTAGTGAGCTATATTAGTGAGTTACATGAACTATATTAGTGAGCTACATGGACTATATTAGTGAGCTATATTAGTGAGCTACATGAACTATATTAGTGAGCTACATGGACTATATTAGTGAGCTACATGAACTATATTAGTGAGCTACATGGACTATATTAGTGAGCTATATTAGTGAGCTACATGGACTATATTAGTGAGCTACATGGACTATATTAGTGAGCTACATGAACTATATTAGTGAGCTACATGAACTGTATTAGTGAGCTACATGAACTATATTAGTGAGCTACTGGACTATATTAGTGAGCAACATGAACTGTATTAGTGAGCTACATGGACTATATTAGTGAGCTACATGAACAAGAGTATATTAGTGAGCTACATGAACTATATTAGTGAGCTACATGAACTGTATTAGTGAGCTACATGAACTATATTAGTGAGCACATGAACTATATTAGTGAGCAACATGAACTATTATGAGCAACTGAACTGTATTAGTGAGCTACATGGACTATATTAGTGAGCTACATGAACTATATTAGTGAGCTATATTAGTGAGCTACATGAACTATATTAGTGAGCTACATGAACTGTATTAGTGAGCTACATGAACTATATTAGTGAGCTACATGGACTATATTAGTGAGCAACATGAACTGTATTAGTGAGCTACATGGACTATATTAGTGAGCTACATGGACTATATTAGTGAGCTACATGAACTATATTAGTGAGCTACATGAACTATATTAGTGAGCTACATGGACACTATTAGTGAGCAACATGAACTATATTAGTGAGCAACATGAACTGTATTAGTGAGCTATATGAACTATATTAGTGAGCTACATGAACTATATTAGTGAGCTACATGAACTATATTAGTGAGCTACATGAACTATATTAGTGAGCTACATGAACTATATTAGTGAGCTACATGAACTATATTAGTGAGCTACATGGACTATATTAGTGAGCTACATGGACTATATTAGTGAGCTACATGAACTATATTAGTGAGCTACATGGACTATATTAGTGACCTACATGGACTATATTAGTGAGCTACATGGACTATATTAGTGAGCTACATGAACTATACTAGTGAGCTACATGGACTATATTAGTGAGCCACATGAACTATATTAGTGAGCTAGCTACATGAACTATATTAGTGAGCTACATGAACTATATTAGTGAGCTAGCTACATGAACTATATTAGTGAGCTAGCTACATGAACTATGTTAGTGAGCTACATGAACTGTATTAGTGAGCTACATTAACTATATTAGTGAGCTACATGGACTATGTTAGTGAGCTACATGAACTATATTAGTGAGCTACATGAACTATATTAGTGAGCTGCATGGACTATATTAGTGAGCTATATTAGTGAGCTACATAAACTATATTAGTGAGCTACATGGACTATATTAGTGAGCTACATGGACTATATTAGTGAGCTACATGAACTATATTAGTGAGCTACATGAACTATATTAGTGAGCTACATGGACTATATTAGTGAGCTACATGAACTATATTAGTGAGCTAGCTACATGAACTATAGTAATGAGCTACATGAACTATATTAGTGAGCTAGCTACATGAACTATGTTAGTGAGCTAGCTACATGAACTATGTTAGTGAGCTACATGAACTGTATTAGTGAGCTACATTAACTGTATTAGTGAGCTAGCTACATGAACTATATTAGTGAGCTAGCTACATGAACTATATTAGTGAGCTAGCTACATGAACTATGTTAGTGAGCTACATGAACTGTATTAGTGAGCTACATTAACTGTATTAGTGAGCTAGCTACATGAACTATATTAGTGAGCTGCATGGACTATATTAGTGAGCTAGCTACATGAACTATATTAGTGAGCTGCATGGACTATATTAGTGAGCTACATGAACTATATTAGTGAGCTACATTAACTATGTTAGTGAGCTACATGAACTATACTAGTGAGATACATGGACTATATTAGTGAACTACATGAACTATATTAGAGAGCTATATTAGTGAGCTACATGAACTATATTAGTGAGCTATATGAACTATGTTATTGAGCTACATGAACTATATTAGTGAGCTACATGAACTATATTAGTGAGCTGCATGGACTATATTAGTGAGCTGCATGGACTATATTAGTGAGCTACATGGACTATATTAGTGAGCTACATGAACTATATTAGAGAGCTACATGAACTATATTAGTGAGCTACATGAACTATATTAGTGAGCTACATGAACTATATTAGTGAGCAATGCATCATTAAAGTGATAGTAAATACAAAGTTTGATGAAGCTCGGATTAATCATAAATGTGTTGTTGTGTCAATTCTAGTAGATTTGACTACGCAACTTCAAGGGCTATACACTTGCATATATTGATGGTTTAAAAAAGGAACCAAATGGATATTTATATTATGTTACCAAGTATAATTAAATATAATGAGAGACATCGGTGAGTTATTGCCCCTGAATACTCCCTAAAAGTATGTAGATCCTCTTAAATTGTTTCCTCTGTTTTTATCGTTGTTTCCTTTGCACAACATGCTATCAAGTTCTTCCACTTTCTCATATTATAATTATTATGTTACTATATCTCGACAGATATTCTACAGTATATCCAACGGGTAAAACATCCCTAATTTTTGAATCAATTAACTAACATAATTTGGATAAAATCACATTTATCATAACGCAACATCTGGTAAGGGAACAACTGTAAAAACAAAGGATTCCAACTGAAAGGATCGCTAAACATTTAGGGATAAATCAGACTTTATCTGCCAAGGGAGGTAATAGAAAAGCAAGCAAGGTTCTCATTAGGTGTGATAAAATGGAGCCAAAAGATTACAATTCCGTGCAAATGCAGGTTAAATTTAATAGCATTATCAGTATTATTTCTGCATCCAAAAACTTAAAAATGACTGTACTGTTTTCATGAAGGAATATTAACAACAAGGCCACCTCCCCAAGGGTGTCTCACCACAAGTGATTGGCCACCTCCTCAAGGGTGTCTCACCACAAGTGATTGGCCACCTCCCCAAGGGTGTCTCACCACAAGTGATTGGCCACCTCCCCAAGGGTGTCTCACCACAAGTGATTGGCCACCTCCCCAAGGGTGTCTCACCACAAGTGATTGGCCACCTCCCCAAGGGTGTCTCACCACAAGTGATTGACTGTATCAATGCTGGTACAATGAAATAAAAGAGTCTTTTATGTTCTCCAACATATTGCCAAATGTCACGTTCAAGGTCAGTGATAGGGAGGACTGTTGGTGTTCAGAATTAGTCCTTGGATGTGCATACAAAGGTCAAGGTCAGTGATAGGGAGGGCTGTTGGTGTTCAGAATTAGTCCTTGGATGTGCATACAAAGGTCAAGGTCAGTGATAGGGAGGGCTGTTGGTGTTCAGAATTAGTCCTTGGATGTGCATACAAAGTTCAAGGTCAGTGATAGGGAGGACTGTTGGTGTTCAGAATTAGTCCTTGGATGTGCATACAAAGGTCAAGGTCAGTGATAGGGAGGGCTGTTGGTGTTCAGAATTAGTCCTTGGATGTGCATACAAAGGTCAAGGTCGGTAATAGGGAGGACTGTTGGTGTTCAGAATTAGTCCTTGGATGTGCATACAAAGTTCAAGGTCAGTGATAGGGAGGACTGTTGGTGTTCAGAATTAGTCCTTGGATGTGCATACAAAGTTCAAGGTCAGTGATAGGGAGGAATGTTGGTGTTCAGAATTAGTCCTTGGATGTGCATACAAAGTTTTGTGAGAAATAATGTTTGAGAACTATTTGACGCATAAAGTCTTTTATGCCTTCCAACATATTGCCAAATGTCACGTTCAAGGTCAGTGGTAGGGTGGGAATTATAGAGTGGGATAGAGCATTAGTCGGATGTGTATGCAAAGTTTCAAAGTAATACATTACATGGTTTTTGAGAAAACAACCCACCAAAGTTATCAAAGTATTAAATTTGATGCGTTGTTTAGTTATATGCAAATATGTAATTGTTAACGCGGCCACCACCGGAAAGGTGACGGCTTAGTCTTACGTGGGCGAGACAAAAGGTAACAGGACTGGCGTGTTGAAATCGTATTCGAATATAAAAAATGGCATTGTTATAATTTTGTTTAAATGAAATTTTAATAAATTGCAGTTAATTAATAAAGTTGTTTGCTAAATTTTCGCTCAGTAGAGTTATTGAACACACAAGCTATATTAATTTGCTTATGGCGCATGCTGTTTGCATCGACATCGGTCGGAAATGCTGAAAGTTGTCCACCACATGAATGTGCAATGATTATAAATATCAGACAAAACACCCGCCCTATTTATTTAAGGAATGCAGGTTAATGTGGCTATAAATTCTGTTTATGTGGCTATAAATTCTGTTTATGTGGCTATAAATTCCGTTTATGTGGCTATAAATTCCGTTTATGTGGCTATAAATTCCATTATTGGCTATAAATTCCGTTTATGTGCTATAAATTCCGTTTATGGGCTATAAATTCGTTATGGGCTATAAACGTTTTGTGGCTAACATTCTGTTTATGTAGCATAAACTGTTATGTGGCATACATCGTTTAGTAGCTATAAATCTGTTTATGTGGCTATACATTCGTTTATGTAGCTATAAATTCTGTTTATGTGGCTATACATTCTGTTTATGTGGCTATAAATTCTGTTTATGTAGCTATACATTCTGTTTATGTGGCTATAAATTCTTTTATGTGGCTATAAATTCGTTCAAAACACAAACACAAAATTCTGTTTATGTGGCTATACATTCTGTTTATGTGCAAAACACAAACAGCTATAAATTCTGTTTATGTGGCTATAATTCTGTTTATGTGCAAACACAAACGTATGTGGCTATAAATTCTGTTTATGTGGCTATAAATTCTGTTTATGTGGCTATAAATTCCGTTTATGTGGCTATAAATTCCGTTTATGTGGCTATAAATTCCATTTATGTGGCTATAAATTCCGTTTATGTGGCTATAAATTCCGTTTATGTGGCTATAAATTCTGTTTATGTGGCTATAAATTCTGTTTATGTGGCTATAAATTCTGTTTATGTAGCTATAAATTCTGTTTATGTGGCTATACATTCTGTTTATGTGGCTATAAATTCTGTTTATGTGGCTATACATTCTGTTTATGTGGCTATAAATTCTGTTTATGTGGCTATACATTCTGTTTATGTGGCTATAAATTCTGTTTATGTGGCTATAAATTCTGTTTATGTGGCTATAAATTCTGTTTATGTGGCTATAAATTCTGTTTATGTGGCTATAAATTCTGTTTATGTGGCTATAAATTCTGTTTATGTGGCTATAAATTCTGTTTATGTGGCTATAAATTCTGTTATGTGGCTATAATTCTGTTTATGTGGCTATAAATTCTGTTATGTGGCTATACATTCTGTTTATGTGGCTATAAATTCTGTTTATGTGGCTATACATTCTGTTTATGTGGCTATACATTCTGTTTATGTGGCTATAAATTCTGTTTATGTGGCTATAAATTCTGTTTATGTGGCTATAAATTCTGTTTATGTGGCTATAAATTCTGTTTATGTGGCTATAAATTCTGTTTATGTGGCTATAAATTCTGTTTATGTGGCTATAAATTCTGTTTATGTGGCTATAAATTCTGTTTATGTGGCTATAAATTCTGTTTATGTGGCTATAAATTCTGTTTATGTGGCTATACATTCTGTTTATGTGGCTATAAATTCTGTTTATGTGGCTATACATTCTGTTTATGTGGCTATAAATTCTGTTTATGTGGCTATAAATTCTGTTTATGTGGCTATAAATTCTGTTTATGTGGCTATACATTCTGTTTATGTGGCTATAAATTCTGTTTATGTGGCTATAAATTCTGTTTATGTGGCTATAAATTCTGTTTATGTGGCTATAGAGAACAAAGGAATATCCACTTAATATATAACTTTAGGCATGCACGTCCGTCCGTCTTTCCATCCATCTTTCCATCCATCCGTTAGTTTGTCTGTTACAATATGACCAATTAGTGCACAAAGGTGAACAGTACTAAATTCTGTATATAACACGAAGGTTGTAAACCAGGTGGGGAAACCAACACTAACAAACAAATCAACAACATAAACGTGCACATATGTAGTAAATCTTCAAGGAAGCAAATTATTGAAATCAAATAAATTCATAAAATATACACTACCGTATTTGTTCTGAAAAACATAGTGCAAAATCAATGCTTGAAATTAATGAAAACTGACTAAACATGTAATGTACGCTCTAACAACCCATGTACATTATAACATCCCATACCGGATTCAATTCTGCACTAAACATGAAATGTACGCTCTAACAACCCTTGTACATTATAACATCCCATACCGGATTCAATTCTGGACTAAACATGTAATGTACGCTCTAACAACCCATGTACATTATAACATCCCATACCGGATTCAATTCTGCACTAAACATGAAATGTACGCTCTAACAACCCTTGTACATTATAACATCCCATACCGGATTCAATTCTGGACTAAACATGTAATGTACGCTCTAACAACCCATGTACATTATAACATCCCATACCGGATTCAATTCTGCACTAAACATGAAATGTACGCTCTAACAACCCTTGTACATTATAACATCCCATACCGGATTCAATTCTGGACTAAACATGTAATGTACGCTCTAACAACCCATGTACATTATAACATCCCATACCGGATTCAATTCTGCACTAAACATGAAATGTAAGTTCTAACAACCCATGTACATTATGTGTATGAATTGATTACATATGTATGCATAAATGTAATAAAACGATACGTAGCCTGTAAAACCAATTCCTATACATGTGCTTGTTATTTTACATTGGGAAATAATTGGTAAATTATTTATAACAATGACTTATAAATTATAATTAATATACAGTCAAGCCTGTGTTAGTGGTCACCTCTATTAAGCAACCAACCTGTATTAAGCAGTTTCCAGATTCCCAAGATATTGTTTTATTGTACATTTGACCTCTATTAAGAAGTCACCTGTGCTATGCAGCCACTTTCTGTGATTACCGTGGCTGGCTGCTTAAGACAGGTTCGACTGTAGGTTAGATTATAAATAATTTATGTTTGGCTGAATGAATTGATAGAAAACATAACTACATGCAATACATGATACACAAAGACAGCTATTCATTCACATAGGTTATATCATACCCCAGGTCCTGTTATGGGAACTAAAATAAATTAATAGTGAGATGAATTATGCAGAAGATATTCTTGTACTATATAAGCCTATCGTTTGGTCAATTATGCAGAAGATGTTCTTGTACTATATAAGCCTATTGTTTGGTCAATTATGCAGAAGATGTTCTTGTACTATATAAGCCTATTGTTTGGTCAATTATGCAGAAGATGTTCTTGTACTATATAAGCCTATTGTTTGGTCAATTATGCAGAAGATGTTCTTGTACTATATAAGCCTATTGTTTGGTCAATTATGCAGAAGATATTCTTGTACTATATAAGCCCATTGCTTGGTCAATTATGCAGAAGATATTCTTGTACTATATAAGCCCATTGCTTGGTCAATTATGCAGAAGATATTCTTGTACTATATAAGCCTATCGTTTGGTCAATTATGCAGAAGATATTCTTGTACTATATAAGCCTATGTTTGGTCAATTATGCAGAAGATATTCTTGTACTATATAAGCCTATTGTTTGGTCAATTATGCAGAAGATATTCTTGTACTATATAAGCCTATTGTTTGGTCAATTATGCAGAAGATATTCTTGTACTATATAAGCCTATTGTTTGGTCAATTATGCAGAAGATATTCTTGTACTATATAAGCCTATTGTTTGGTCAATTATGCAGAAGATATTCTTGTACTATATAAGCCCATTGCTTGGTCAATTATGCAGAAGATATTCTTGTACTATATAAGCCTATCGTTTGGTCAATTATGCAGAAGATATTCTTGTACTATATAAGCCTATCGTTTGGTCAATTATGCAGAAGATATTCTTGTACTATATAAGCCTATCGTTTGGTCAATTATGCAGAAGATATTCTTGTACTATATAAGCCTATTGTTTGGTCAATTATGCAGAAGATATAAGTTGTCGTTGGGTCAGTGTTTCAGGGGGAGTTGTTGTTGGGTCAGTGTTTCAGGGGGAGTTGTCGTTGGGTCAGTGTTTCAGGGGGAGTTGTCGTTGGGTCAGTGTTTCAGGGGTAGTTGTCATTGGGTCAGTGTTTCAGGGGAGTTGTTGTTGGGTCAGTGTTTCAGGGGCAGTTGTCGTTGGGTCAGTGTTTCAGGGGGAGTTGTTGTTGGGTCAGTGTTTCAGGGGCAGTTGTCGTTGGGTCAGTGTTTCAGGGAGTTGTTGTTGGGTCAGTGTTTCAGGGGTAGTTGTCGTTGGGTCAGTGTTTCAGGGGAGTTGTCGTTGGGTCAGTGTCCCAAGTTCAGTTCAGGGGAGTTGTCGTTGGGTCAGTGTTTCAGGGGGAGTTGTCGTTGGGTCAGTGTTTCAGGGGGAGTTGTAGTTGGGTCAGTGGGAGTTGTCGTGGGTCAGTGTTTCAGGGGGAGTTGTCGTTGGGTCAGTGTTTCAGGGGGAGTTGTCAGTGTTTCAGGGGGAGTTGTCGTTGGGTCAGTGTTTCAGGGGTAGTTGTCGTTGGGTCAGTGTTTCAGGGGGAATTGTCATTGGGTCAGTGTTTCAGGGGGAGTTGTCGATTGAAGCAAAATGTTGACAATGAACGATGCATGATGCCGAACATCGGACAAAAAGCGACCACAAAGGTGAACAAAAAATACATGTACCATGGAACATTTCCCAGAGAACAGCACAGAAACTGAACATATCACTGCTGACGGAATGTGGTGCGGTGTTCATCATCACTTCTGGTGCCATCCATCTGCTAAATATACATTTCTCAATGTTTTCAACTACAGCATTCTTCTTGGCCACCTCACATTTGGATCTGCAAATAATATTAATGTTGTTTAAAGTTAAGTTGGCTATAATGGTGCACCAACAATGTTCGGATTGCACAGTATCATACAGGAATAAACAATTGACCAATGACGGCGTCGCCTGTCAATCAAACTAATCAATAATCTATTTATCGTCGCTACAGGTTGCCCATATGAGCGACGCATCCTGAAGAGATTAGTTATTTTAGATTTTTGGATGATAGTGCAATGATACAGAGTCACATCTGGTTCTTTTACATGCACGATGTAAAGCACCGGCACGAGACTTCGGTTTAAAGTCTCATCTGAAAGATTTTAATTTTATTAGTGTCAGAAGCGGGCTTTAACCTGCGATCCCTGGATTACCAGTCCAACGTGCTAAGCAAATTCATGTATGAGTTAATTGAGAATAGTATTTCAAAGATAAACGATATTCATGATACAGTTAATTTCAAAGATAAACGATATTCATGTATCAGTTAATTTCAAAGATTAACAATATTCATGTATCAGTTAATTTCAAAGATTAACAATATTCATGTGTCAGTTAATTTCAAAGATTAACGATATTCATGTTACAGTTAATTTCAAAGATTAACGATATTCATGTATCAGTTAATTTCAAAGATTAACGATATTCATGTTACAGTTAATTTCAAAGATTAACGATATTCATGTATCAGTTAATTTCAAAGATTAACGATATTCATGTGTCAGTTAATTTAAAATATAACGATATTCATGACACAGTTAATTTCAAAGATTAACGATATTCAGTTACAGTTAATTTCAAAGATTAGATGATGAGTTTGAACAAAACTTGATATTGCAGGACAAGACCAGTGCTTATTTCAGCGACCAGGTGATGAGTTTGAACAAAACCAGTGCTTATTTCAGTGACCAGGTGATGAGTTTGGACAAAACCAGTGCTTATTTCAGCGACCAGGTGATGAGTTTGGACAAAACCAGTGCTTATTTCAGCGACCAGGTGATGAGTTTGGACAAAACCAGTGCTTATTTCAGTGACCAGGTGATGAGTTTGGACAAAACCAGTGCTTATTTCAGCGACAAGGTGATGAGTTTGAACAGAACCAGTGCTTACTTCAGGAGTTTGGACAACAAAAGAGGTTGTTCTATTTAATCTATTTAACCGAGTTTGAGTGAATGATGTTCGTCTGTACTTACATTTTTGTCATGAATTCAAAATTTCCTATTTTGAACAAATGTGAGTTTACTACACTGACGGCATGAGACGATATAGTGCAGTGTACATATCCACTTCTGTGAATAAAGAGAATGGCACTAGAAATCTGTATAGCTATATCCTGTACCATCTGGCTGGATAATGTCTTGTTCTGTAATAATAAAATACATGGTCAATTTAGCAATTTATTGATTTAAACAGTAGATTTTCAACAAAGAAAGCATGAACACAAACTATATGTCGAACGTGTCAAAAGCAAGCCGTCATGCGTCGACCAATCAGAATCATTCCAGGTTGTGTTACACGTGTGTGCATATAAAAACATATGTGACGGCTGTATTAAACGGAATACAAGCAAAGATATGTAATAAAAACTTGTAAATGTACAACATTTTGACAAGATGAAGTTGATATCAGTTTATTGATTTAAATTTAATTTAATTTTATGAATTACATTCTGCTTATACTGAGTATAATTTCAAACTTGTATTAAGAGACCATCAAAGGGAAGGGCAAAAAGCGGTCTCTAAGCAGGAACAGTCTCTTAATACAGGTTAATTTGTTCCTTAACAAAAACCGGGAAGTGAAAAAATGCTCTCTAAGCAGGAACAGTCTCTTAATACAGGTTAATTTAACACAAACCGGGAAGTGAAAAAGCGGTCTCTAAGCAGGAACAGTCTCTCAATACAGGATAATTTGTTCCTTAACGCAAACCAGGAAGTGAAAAAGCGGTCTCTAAGCAGGAACAGTCTCTTAATACAGGATAATTTGTTCCTTAACACAAACCGGGAAGTGAAAAAGTGCTCTCTTGATACAAGTGGTCTCTTAAATAGACGTGGTCTTTCGAGCAAGTTTCACTGTATATGTAGCATACCAATTGACATACTATCCTTGGTCCGCCTCCGTGGTCGAGTGGTTAAGGTAGCTGACTTTGTATACCACTGTAACCTATCATCACTGATGGTCACGGGTTCGCCTCCGTGGTCGAGTGGTTAAGGTAGCTGACTTTGTATACCACTGTAACATATCATCACTGATGGTCACGGGTTCGCCTCCGTGGTCGAGTGGTTACGGTAGCTGACTTTGTATACCACTGTAACATATCATCACTGATGGTCACGGGTTCGAGCCCCGCTCATACCGTGTCTCTTTATATGAGTCAGTTGGCAGTTTCTTACGGAAATTGGTACACCAAGTACTGGTTAACCGCTGGCGCCTGCCCAGGAAAGGTGTTGTTAGGTAAACTGCCTGTCGCTCAAATGGGCAACCGGTAGCGACGTTAAATAAACTTAAATTTAAAAAAATACTATTCTTGTTTTTGGAAGAATTACAAACCTGTTTATGAAGGTAATTGTACAAAGACTGGTCCTCTATCATTTCATACACAGGAATCACTTCATCCATCGTGTTTGTCTGACAAATTGCCATTAATGTTAATATATTGGGATGCCTCAATTTTCTGTAGAAATATGAAGAGAGTTATAATTTATTAATAATAAACATTAATAAAATCAAGACATATGTTTGACAGCATGCATGTAGCTTTCCTACCAACTCTGATATGTACCTCCAGTCCATGCTTAACCATTAACCTACTTAATAAATTGGAATAAACCGGCAGCGTAGCACCACATCAGATCTGTGTCGGCTGATCTGTGTCGCCACCCCACCCCTGATCTGTGTCGGCGGCTGATCTGTGTCGGCTGATCTGGCTATATGTTGTTTGTAAAAGCGACTTTAGTCGTGATGAGCAGGTCATGGGTTAACACATAGGATTTGAACAAAATTTATAAAGATCCATCATCCGTATACATGTAATCAAGTGTAAACATACAAATGTCTAGTGGTCTCAGAGATCTTCTTAAAAAAACATTATTTAATTTAACATTGATTTATTTTTCATTAGGTGAACATACATGTACCATGAAAATTGTCATAGACCTAATGTGAACATGTCCAACAAAAGTCATAGACCTAATGTGAACATGTCCAACAAAAGTCATAACCAAAACAACAACAAAAGTCATAGACCTAATGTGAACATGTCCAACAAAAGTCATGGAACATATCCAACAAAAGTCATAGACCTAATGTGAACATATCCAACAAAAGTCATAGACCTAATGTGAACATATCCAACAAAAGTCATAGACCTAATGGGAACATATCCAACAAAAGTCATTGACCTAATGTGAACATATCCAACAAAAGTCATAGACCTAATGTGAACATATCCAACAAAAGTCATTGACCTAATGTGAACATATCCAACAAAAGTCATAGACCTAATGGGAACATATCCAACAAAAGTCATAGACCTAATGTGGACATGTCTATATTTCATTGTAAAGCATAAATTAATATGTTATTTGTAACAAGTCTTACCCGATATGTTCCACTTCATTCATGAGTAGGTCTTGCGAATTTACCCAAGTCTTTTTCACCGATCTACATAACCTCTTTGCTGTTGCTCGGTTACAGTCCCATAATACACTGTGTATGGAAGATCAACATAAGTTTCATAACCGTATAGTCAAATATATTACACAACATATTGCTAAGTTTAAACTTTATTTATTTTACAACGATTGTGGAGCAAGTTCTATCAACTTATATTAATCACTCTCATTGTCGATGAAAGCGTATATATGGTCAATTGTGTGGGAGGAAACCGGAGTACCTGCAGAAACCCCACCTGTCTGATCTGGTGACCACCGTACCATCTCACATACTTCCCTGTCCGAGGATCGAACCCGGGTTGCATTGGTGAGAAGCGAGTGTACTAACCACTGCACTAATCGGACAGCCATATGGCTATTTATTCAATTCACATCATAAATCCACCACAAATACATGATGTATTCTTCAGTGGGATACAGGAATCTGTATCCAGACTACTTTTTTCGCATTTACACAAAGTTATATATAGACATGATTCCAGCATTCTAGACGTAATTAAATATTATACAGAACTCAAATAGCATGTACTGTACCTAAATAATGCACAAATCATGCTTAAATGTCTTCACAGAACTCAAATAGCATGTACTGTAACTAAATACTGCACAAAACCATGCTTAAATGTCTTATACAGAACTCAAATAGCATGTACTGTAACTAAATACTGCACAAAACCATGCTTAAATGTCTTATACAGAACTCAAATAGCATGTACTGTAACTAAATAATGCACAAAACCATGCTTAAATGTCTTATACAGAACTCAAATAGCATGTACTGTAACTAAATACTGCACAAAACCATGCTTAAATGTCTTATACAGAACTCAAATAGCACGTACTGTAACTAAATACTGCACAAAACCATGCTTAAATGTCTTATACAGAACTCAAATAGCATGTACTGTAACTAAATACTGCACAAAACCATGCTTAAATGTCTTATACAGAACTCAAATAGCATGTACTGTACCTAAATAATGCACAAAATCATGCTTAAATGTCTTATACAGAACTCAAATAGCATGTACTGTAACTAAATAATGCACAAAACCATGCTTAAATGTCTTATACAGAACTCAAATAGCACGTACTGTAACTAAATACTGCACAAAACCATGCTTAAATGTCTTATACAGAACTCAAATAGCATGTACTGTAACTAAAT
>CM026395.1:58190500-58262137 GCA_014843695.1 Archivesica marissinica
TAAATGTCTTATACAGAACTCAAATAGCATGTACTGTAACTAAATAATGCACAAAACCATGCTTAAATGTCTTATACAGAACTCAAATAGCACGTACTGTAACTAAATACTGCACAAAACCATGCTTAAATGTCTTATACGGAACTCAAATAGCACGTACTGTAACTAAATAATGCACAAAACCATGCTTAAATGTCTTATACAGAACTCATATAGCATGTACTGTAACTAAATACTGCACAAAACCATGCTTAAATGTCTTATACAGAACTCAAATAGCATGTACTGTAACTAAATACTGCACAAAACCATGCTTAAATGTCTTATACAGAACTCAAATAGCATGTACTGTAACTAAATACTGCACAAAATCATGCTTAAATGTCTTATACAGAACTCAAATAGCATGTACTGTAACTAAATAATGTACAAAACCATGCTTAAATGTCTTATACAGAACTCAAATAGCATGTACTGTACCTAAATAATGTACAAAACCATGCTTAAATGTCTTATACAGAACTCAAATAGCATGTACTGTAACTAAATACTGCACAAAACCATGCTTAAATGTCTTATACAGAACTCAAATAGCATGTACTGTAACTAAATACTGCACAAAACCATGCTTAAATGTCTTATACAGAACTCAAATAGCATGTACTGTAACTAAATACTGCACAAAACCATGCTTAAATGTCTTATACAGAACTCAAATAGCATGTACTGTACCTAAATAATGTACAAAACCATGCTTAAATGTCTTATACAGAACTCAAATAGCATGTACTGTAACTAAATAATGCACAAAACCATGCTTAAATGTCTTATACAGAACTCAAATAGCATGTACTGTACCTAAATAATGCACAAAATCGTGCTTAAATGTCTTATACAGAACTCAAATAGCACGTACTGTAACTAAATAATGCACAAAATCATGCTTAAATATCTTATACAGAACTCAAATAGCACGTACTATAACTAAATACTGCACAAAATCATGCTTAAATGTCTTATACAGAACTCAAATAGCACGTACTGTAACTAAATACTGCACAAAACCATGCTTAAATGTCTTATACAGAACTCAAATAGCATGTACTGTAACTAAATAATGTACAAAACCATGCTTAAATGTCTTATACAGAACTCAAATAGCATGTACTGTACCTAAATAATGTACAAAACCATGCTTAAATGTCTTATACAGAACTCAAATAGCATGTACTGTACCTAAATAATGCACAAAACCATGCTTAAATGTCTTATACAGAACTCAAATAGCATGTACTGTAACTAAATACTGCACAAAACCATGCTTAAATGTCTTATACAGAACTCAAATAGCATGTACTGTAACTAAATACTGCACAAAACCATGCTTAAATGTCTTATACAGAACTCAAATAGCATGTACTGTAACTAAATACTGCACAAAACCATGCTTAAATGTCTTATACAGAACTCAAATAGCATGTACTGTAACTAAATAATGCACAAAACCATGCTTAAATGTCTTATACAGAACTCAAATAGCATGTACTGTAACTAAATAATGCACAAAATCATGCTTAAATGTCTTATACAGAACTCAAATAGCATGTACTGTAACTAAATAATGCACAAAACCATGCTTAAATGTCTTATACAGAACTCAAATAGCATGTACTGTAACTAAATAATGCACAAAATCATGCTTAAATGTCTTATACAGAACTCAAATAGCATGTACTGTACCTAAATAATGCACAAAATCATGCTTAAATGTCTTATACAGAACTCAAATAGCATGTACTGTAACTAAATACTGCACAAAATCATGCTTAAATGTCTTATACAGAACTCAAATAGCATGTACTGTAACTAAATACTGCACAAAACCATGCTTAAATGTCTTATACAGAACTCAAATAGCATGTACTGTAACTAAATACTGCACAAAACCATGCTTAAATGTCTTATACAGAACTCAAATAGCATGTACTGTAACTAAATAATGCACAAAACCATGCTTAAATGTCTTATACAGAACTCAAATAGCATGTACTGTAACTAAATACTGCACAAAACCATGCTTAAATGTCTTATACAGAACTCAAATAGCATGTACTGTAACTAAATACTGCACAAAACCATGCTTAAATGTCTTATACAGAACTCAAATAGCATGTACTGTAACTAAATAATGTACAAAACCATGCTTAAATGTCTTTTTACAGAACTCAAATAGCATGTACTGTAACTAAATACTGCACAAAATCATGCTTAAATGTCTTATACAGAACTCAAATAGCACGTACTGTAACTCAAATAGCATGTACTGTACCTAAATAATGCACAAAATCGTGCTTAAATGTCTTATACAGAACTCAAATAGCACGTACTGTAACTAAATAATGCACAAAATCATGCTTAAATATCTTATACAGAACTCAAATAGCACGTACTATAACTAAATACTGCACAAAATCATGCTTAAATGTCTTATACAGAACTCAAATAGCACGTACTGTAACTAAATACTGCACAAAACCATGCTTAAATGTCTTATACAGAACTCAAATAGCATGTACTGTAACTAAATAATGTACAAAACCATGCTTAAATGTCTTATACAGAACTCAAATAGCATGTACTGTAACTAAATAATGCACAAACTCGTACTTAAATGTCTTATACAGAACTCAAATAGCATGTACTGTAACTAAATAATGCACAAACTCGTACTTAAATGTCTTATACAGAACTCAAATAGCATGTACTGTAACTAAATAATGCACAAACTCGTACTTAAATGTCTTATACAGAACTCAAATAGCATGTACTGTAACTAAATAATGCACAAACTCGTACTTAAATGTCTTATACAGAACTCAAATAGCATGTACTGTAACTAAATAATGCACAAACTCGTACTTAAATGTCTTATACAGAACTCAAATAGCATGTACTGTACCTAAATAATGCACAAACTCGTGCTTAAATGTCTTATACAGAACTCAAATAGCATGTACTGTAACTAAATAATGCACACAATCATGCTTAAATGTCTTCACAGATATTTCTTTGAATCATTCCTTGTTTTAGGGCCATGGTATAACAGCTGACTTTTGTGTTTTAGATTTACTGGTTGTTCAAGAAATTGAGTAATCAACATTACTGTTTTTGGTAATGTTTTAACGCGGTACATATAGTAAAAAGATTATTAGATTACTGTGTGTGTGAACATCATGACTTGAGTTGCTGTAAAGTTATGTGAAGTACATGAATTAACTTCTGTTGACCAATATTTACATCAGTATTGCATTTCCTTTGATGAGCGTATGTTCCCTGATTGTATCCATTTTCGTGTGAATTTCCTCACTAATGATATGCATGTAGAACACACACTGTTGTTTAGAATACATTTACTAGTTTTTTGTTCTATAACAGTTTCATAAATTTAAAAGATCATTATCACATATGCAAAGTAATTAATACGAGTAAAATTCCAAGTAAAATAGGAACTACATTTTCCTGCTTTTACTATTCATTTACAACTGACCGCATAACGCACTTCATTGATACTAACTGAAGCACAGGTACATGAAACATTTGCAGTTCAGTGAATATCGTCGGTGGTCTTCGCAAACCTCGTATGTGGGATTTGGCCACTTTTCAGAAACTGCAAAAAACTGTCTAAAATGTAAATAACTCGCTCTATCATCGTGAAATTTGGAGCAGATGTAATTTATAGAGTACTTATTATAATGTACGTGTGAATTAAAATTAATGCTTTGTAGTTATTGAAGAAACACACATACGACCTTTGAGAACTTAAAATCAAATTCGCAAAAGTCGTATATTCATATACATCCAATGCGAACTTACTTTTTTCCAAACTTTGGTCTTATATTGAATATACGTCTTTTGCGAATTTGATTTGATGGTCTGATTAGAAGGCCACTGGGTAAACCACTGCGACACTCTTGCCGATGTTGTCCAATTAGTGCACGGATACTAATTCTCACGAGGCTGCATATAAAACTACCGCTTAAATGGTAAAACGTGCTCTTCTTGATCGAGAGGTCCAGGGTTCGAATCCCACCAGAGACAGCAGTTGCTGATTTCCGTGAGCAAGACATTTACCCGGCATTTCTCCTCTCCATTGAGATGTATGAGTGGGTACGTGGGAGAGCGGTATCGGCACAGGTTACAGGATACATCCAGAGCTTAGATGTTGTTTGTTGAAAACCAAATGTTGTGTTATCAACATTGTATAATGTATAGTTCGTGTAAGTAAATAAAGCATATATTTTGTACCACGTGTCAGGCTCGTATACCCCGGGTGCATTTGTAAATACTTTATTTACTCGCGCGAACTATACAATACATCTGTAATAGCATGACACAACAACTGATTGCAGTTTAACATACCTATATAAACTTTATTTTTCAAACAATCATGAAACAGAGCAAAGCATCTTTATAAAAGCACCACAACAGTAACAGCGCAAAAGAACTGATTTGCGAAATAACAACCTCACAACGGGATAAGCATGCATGTAGATTAAAATCATTAATTATTTTAAAATTAATGCTGACAATAATTATTTCAAGACGTTTCTACTCCCTCTAAGAATTATTAGAATCAACTTTGTATTTTGGTGCACTGCATTTCGCGAACTTTATACATGAACACTGAACAGAGAACTAGAAACTACTATTTATCAAGAAATTCAGATTAAAACGCTTGATATGCCTCGTAAATCATACTAAGTCAATACGTACAGTACTAAATACTATAATAATCGAACACGTGGAAAGACGTTATCGTAACTATACGTGTACATTAGCAGCTTTGGATATTTGAATTAAAACGTTAACAATGAAACAGAAAAGAAAGAGTTAGACACGTAAGGCAGCATGACAATGTTACTGAACTATAAGTTTTATAATACGACACTTCGTTTTAATGAGTACAATGTCAGTCCGACCAATGCCTACAACAGCTATTACGACACTATATATTGACTGTATTATGCATGTCAAGATAACTTTTTGTATGGTAGGGTGTCATAAAAGCTGTGGTAGTCAGAGGGAATGACTATCTTTAATTCTTGTAGATGCTTATATTTGGATCCTTTAATAGGAGAACGTGCATCGGCAGCCTGCTCTACAACGGTTGGTGGAGTGCTACGGGTGTGCCGCTTTGGCAGGTCAGAGAATTGATCCAAGAAATTGAGTTTGTACTCGATGTGACCATCTGGATAGTAGCGGAGAACACGTAGATCCGTGACAACTGCGTCCCCATGTGACCAACCGGGTCTAATAGAAGTGTACCTTTGAATTTTGCTGTAGGCCTTGAAAAAGTTATATTGCAAATACTTAACTCGATAAGGGTTATCTCTCCGGGCAATTTTCATATGTACTACATAGTTTGATGGGACAAATATGTCCTGCTTTCGGATGCGTCTTTCAATTGTACTATGTACACTGTCAACTGTCATCTGCGTATGGCCTTTCTCTAAATATTTCTGTGTAATTGTGACGTTGTGTCTTTGTGCTGTCAGAAGTAATGCGTTGGCCAAAGTGGTGTTCCGATTCTGATAGCAGCAACCATCGCTGTAGATTATAATCTCAATGGCGCCTTTAGTGATAAGGGATGTCACATAATCCACAATACAGGTCGCAAACGCATCAGCAGTGAGGCCAAATTCCCCTTCGTGCCAGAAGTAGCAGCAAACATCTTTTGAAATTGTGTCAAATACAGTGAAATTATGGCATGCCAATTTGGTCTTATAATAGAGAGCGCTTGCTTTTATCTTGGGACACAACAGAACCGATTGCACGTCCATGGTTAGGACCGTTATATCATATTTGCCTCGGGCGTTTTGTATGTCCTGTTGCATTTCTCCTCTAGCCTCTGTCTTCCTCTTTATGTGTTCTTCATAGACTTCTTTCTCAATAGTACCGACCTTGTAGGAGCAGCACAAATCACACTGGTCTTTTCTTGGTTGATGGAGTCCAAAGTTTAAAATCTTGAATGCCCTCCTAAAGCATTTTATTCCAGCCGGCTGTTCGCACGACTCTGGTAAACTCGATACACATCATGTAAGGAACTGAAAACTGGTTCCAGATAGGTTTTTGAACTCGAAGCACGACAATAATGTGATGGTACAGTTGGCAATGACCGTAGAAAATCTTGTGCACTTTTCATTTTGTCTGATAAAAGATTAACCTCTCCTCTTGAGTCCACATCTGCTTCTCCATCATTATCACCACATTCGTATGGATCATTTTCATTAAGCCAGCCATACATCATTTTTTCACGAATACCCAACGTTGCGAGAAATAAGTCCTTGCACACGGAAAACACTGCTCCTTTGTGTTTCAGGTTATATTTGAATGTCCTTGTCTTCCTGCTACTAATTTGACTAGATGTGGGAACCGTTACATAAACTAAGCCCTTTACATGCATCCGTTTCTCCTCCCAGGTCATGTCTGTCCAAAATGACTTAAAAATTTCCTTTCTTTGGTCTTCCAAAATATCAAAGCACATTCTAGATTTTTCACATCTCCTACTACAGGTTCTGTCAGCCACGATCCTCTCATTTCTATCCACACTGTATACCGTCTTTCCTGCATCCGATTGTCCAACAGCTTTGTATGTCTGCCCTTTCATCCTATTAATCTTATGCCTGTTCTTTTCCCATTTTCTTGGATCAGCTTCTCCTTTTTTTGCTCTCTTTTGTGTAGCATTAGGAGTCTCTACTACTATTTCTTCATGGTCTAATTCAGGTAAGACATTTTGATAGTCAAATTGCTGGTCATCAATCACATTCAGCTCCGTAGCAGTAAAATATATTGCTTTTACTTCTTCATCGTTATCTCCGATGGTCTGCTGTACTGGCCTGGTTTGTTCTCGTCCAAGGGTCTGCTGTTCTGGCCTGGTTTGTTCTTGTCCAATGGTCTGCTGCTCTGGCCTGGTTTGTTCTTGTCCAATGGTTTGCTGTTCTAGTCTGGCTTGTTCTTGTCCAATGGTCTGCTGTCCTGGCCTGGTTTGTTCTTGTCCAATGGTCTGCTGCTCTAGTCTGGTTTGTTCTTGTCCAATGGTCTGCTGCTCTGGCCTGGTTTGTTCTTGTCCAATGGTCTGCTGCTCTAGTCTGGTTTGTTCTTGTCCAATGGTCTGCTGCTCTGGTCTGGCTTGTTCGTGTCCAATGGTCTGCTGTTCTAGTCTGGCTTGTTCTTGTCCAATGGTCTGCTGTTCTGGCCTGGCTTGTTCTTGTCCAATTGTATGTTGTGCTGGCCTTGTTTGTTCTTGTCCAAAGGTCAGCTGTGCTGTTTGAGTTGGTAGTCTTTGCTCTTGGTTTTTTGTTTTTATTTTCTTTTTGGTCTTTCATTTTTCTCTTCTTGGTTCTTTTTTTACGAGATTTTGTTTTGCTTTCTTCGTCCGTATCTGACACGGAAGTCGATTTTTTCGCTTTCGCTTCTTTTTGCGATCATCCTTCCAATCTGGATAATTTAAGTCGTCATCATAATCACTACTGTCAACGCCGGACGAATATATCTGCTTAAGAAGTATTTGCCCTTGTTCTTCACTACCATTAGATGCATCTTCTACATTTCCTGCCCCATTAGTTTCAGTTGATTTTGTACGGTCTGCTTTCTGTATATCATTGTCATTTTGGTCTCGTATCTTTTGTAAAGACAATTGTACCATTAACCGACCTCTTAAAACGTTCATTTTAGTAGTTGATTTGTTGTTATTTACCTGGTTCACAAACTGTACAATGTATACCGTTCTCTCTTAGCTCACTTATGGCTAATTGTTCGTAAGGAAACGAAGGATGGACACAAGAAACGTGAAAATAGCGGCCAAATATTTTTGAAATTGTGTCAACTCATTTTAATAGTTCTTACGTCACATTCAGGCCCAGACAAAGGACAACATCATAACCAACATGATGTATAATATACATGCATGACTCTAAAGACGTTTTCATATACCTTACCTGTGTTTTTTTGACGATAATGCGGTATTCATGTCATCTCGTGTTTAGCCGACATGCTGGAACAATAAACGTCATTTGCGAAGGCCTTAAAATTTACCCAACCGGAAATACGACATAAAAGCACACGTGTATATACGCTATTTTTGGTGCTTTGGAGACCAAACCCTTCGCAAAAGACGTAAAATCGGTTGAAGATTTGATATTATGGAAACCATATTTTTTGGCAAAATCCGACATACGAGGTATGCGAAGACCACCGACGATATACAGTTGTTTTGATGAACATGTTATAAATAGGATCTTATATTTGTGTAATTTGTTATTGAATTTATTTAACTTGTATTCTAAAAACTCGTTTTTATCGTGTTTAGAAGAGTTAAATTCAATAACAATATTATTAACTCATTTAATATCCTATATTTTGCTGCTATCGGTGGAAATATGCCATGTAATTTCATTAGAATTTTGTCGTAACTAAACTTATTTTACAAGCAAGATGTTACCTTTCCATTCTACAAAATGGCGCATTGTTGTAAGTTTTTCTCGATTTGTCATTGGTCACGTCGCTCTCATATATATATGGTATAGAGGTTATCAAACGTCCCATCGTCTCTTCATCATCACTGTAAACCTAAAAATAAAACCATCTTTAACAAAACACAAGATTCTAACATAAGAAGAAGTGCCTGATAACTCGACCATTACTTAGGTCACGCTCAGGCCTGATAACTCGACCATTACTTAGGTCACGCTCAGGCCTGATAACTCGACCATTACTTAGGTCATGCTCAGGCCTGATAACTCGACCATTACTTAGGTCACGCTCAGGCCTGATAACTCGACCATTACTTAGGTCACGCTCAGGCCTGATAACTCGACCATTACTTAGGTCACGCTCAGGCCTGATAACTCGACCATTACTTAGGTCACGCTCAGGCCTGATAACTCGACCATTACTTAGGTCACGCTCAGGCCTGATAACTCGACCATTACTTAGGTCATGCTCAGGCCTGATAACTCGACCATTAATTAGGTCACGCTCAGGCCTGATAACTCAACCATTACTTAGGTCACACTCAGGCCTGATAACTCGACCATTACTTAGGTCACGCTCAGGCCTGATGTTGCTGATTTTAATCTACTTTCATTTTCATTATATTTACTTTCTCATTTACTGACATTATTCTATGACAGTGCACAGTCCATCTGTTACTGACATTATTCTATGACAGTGCACAGTCCATCTGTTATTGTCATTATTCTATGACAGTGCACATTCCATCTGTTACTGTCATTATTCTATGACAGCACAGTCCATCTGTTATTGTCATTATTCTATGACAGTGCACATTCCATCTGTTACTCTCATTATTCTATGACAGTGCACAGTCCATCTGTTACTGTCATTATTCTATGACAGTGCATATTCCATCTGTTATTGTCATTATTCTATGACAGTGCAGTCTATTCATAATTGTCATTATTCTATGACAGTGCAGTCTATTCATAATTGTCATTATTCTATGACAGTGTGTAGTCCATCCATAATTGGACAAGTTACATTATGATACTATACATACATCTCAATGCCCTACATTACAAGTCTACATTATGACACTATACCTACATCTCAATGCCCTACATTACAAGTCTACATTATGACACTATACCTACATCTCAATGCCCTACATTACAAGTCTACATTATGACACTATACCTACATCTCAATGCCCTACATTACAAGTCTACATTATGACACTATACCTACATCTCAATGCCCTACATTACAAGTCTACATTATGACACTATACCTACATCTCAATGCCCTACATTACAAGTCTACATTATGACACTATACCTACATCTCAATGCCCTACATTACAAGTCTACATTATGACACTATACCTACATCTCAATGCCCTACATTACAAGTCTACATTATGACACTATACCTACATCTCAATGCCCTACATTACAAGTCTACATTATGACACTATACCTACATCTCAATGCCCTACATTACAAGTCTACACTATGATACTATACCTACATCTCAATGCCCTACATTACAAGTCTACATTATGATACTATACCTACATCTCAATGCCCTACATTACAAGCATTACAAGTCTACATTATGACCCTATACCTACATCTCAATGCCCTACATTACAAGTCTACACTATGATACTATACCTACATCTCAATGCCCTACATTACAAGTCTACATTATGACCCTATACATACATGTCAATGCCCTACATTACAAGCATTACAAGTCTACACTATGATACTATACCTACATCTCAATGCCCTACATTACATGCATTACAAGTCTACATTATGATACTATACCTACATCTCAATGCCCTACATTACAAGCATTACAAGTCTACACTATGATACTATACCTACATCTCAATGCCCTACATTACATGCTTACAAGTCTACACTATGATACTATACCTACATCTCAATGCCCTACATTACAAGTCTACATTATGACCCTATACATACATCTCAATGCCCTACATTACAAGCATTACAAGTCTACACTATGATACTATACCTACATCTCAATGCCCTACATTACAAGTCTACACTATGATACTATACCTACATCTCAATGCCCTACATTACAAGCATTACAAGTCTACACTATGATACTATACCTACATCTCAATGCCCTACATTACAAGTCTACACTATGATACTATACCTACATCTCAATGCCCTACATTACAAGTCTACACTATGATACTATACCTACATCTCAATGCCCTGCATTACAAGTCTACATTATGACCCTATACCTACATCTCAATGCCCTACATTACAAGTCTACACTATGATACTATACCTACATCTCAATGCCCTACATTACAAGCATTACAAGTCTACATTATGACCCTATACCTACATCTCAATGCCCTGCATTACAAGTCTACATTATGACCCTATACCTACATCTCAATGCCCTACATTACAAGTCTACATTATGACCCTATACATACATCTCAATGCCCTACATTACAAGTCTACATTATGACCCTATACCTACATCTCAATGCCCTACATTACAAGCATTACAAGTCTACATTATGACCCTACATTGTATACAGATTTATTTGGGAGAAATTATTACATATATATTTTCTTAATCTTACAAGTTCATCTTGCCGATAATCCTCACTGGTGACTGTTTCTTCAATAGGAAGTTGTCTAATTTCGTCGGTCGATGAATTTCTTGTAATTTGAGATCTATACAAAAGAAAACAATGGTTCTCAGACTTTGTATAAGTAGATACCAAATATTTAACATGATGTTTTTCTAACAATAAGAAACATTAGTCAGTTTCAGTCAATGAATACTCCTAAAAGTAGATTGGCCCTCTTCATTTATATATGGTTGTTTCCTTTGCACCACATGCTATCCATTTTCATCCGCTTTCTCATCTTATAATTATTAAATTATTAAATCTCGACACATATCCTACAGCATGTCCAATGGATACTTTATTGTTTACAAAAACGTGTTATCAATTAATTAACATGATTTTGATCAAATTACATTTATCCTACCACAACATTTGGTTAGGGAACAACAGTAAAAACAAAGGATTCCAACTAAGCGGACCAATATATATTTCAAGATAAATTAGAATGTATCTGCCAAGGGAGGTAATAGACTGTATCTGCCAAGGGAGGTAATAGACTGTATCTGCCAAGGGAGGTAATAGACTGTATCTGCCAAGGGAGGTAATAGACTGTATCTGCCAAGGGAGGTAATAGATAAACCAGTGATATCTCTCATTGCCTGGACTCAGATGTTCAAAACTTTAACAGATGGCTAAGCTAACTAGTTTACTGGAGGAATAGGAATTTATGTGATAAGAATTACTGCTATGTATTCGTATTATAGGTATTAAAATTGTCTAATTGTTTTCAAGGAACTAGTTCCAAGCTTTCACTGGTGTGCGCATAGAAATACAGACTTGAGCTGGAATCCAGAAATGACCAGGTCAATCTATTTATGTAATTCTGCAACAATGTTTGGTTCCCATATGATTCGTGGATGTTCCAGCAGGGATGTGGTATATACTATGCTTGGTTTCCATATGATTCGTGGATGTTCCAGCAGGCATGTGGTATATACTATGTTTGGTTCCCATATGATTCGCGGATGTTCCAGCAGGCATGTGGTATATACTATGTTTGGTTCCCATATGATTCGTGGATGTTCCAGCAGGGATGTGGTATATACTATGCTTGGTTTCCATATGATTCGTGGATGTTCCAGCAGGCATGTGGTATATACTATGTTTGGTTCCCATATGATTCGCGGATGTTCCAGCAGGCATGTGGTATATACTATGTTTGGTTCCCATATGATTCGTGGATGTTCCAGCAGGCATGTGGTATATACTATGCTTGGTTTCCATATGATTCGTGGATGTTCCAGCAGGCATGTGGTATATACTATGTTTGGTTTCCATATGATTCGTGGATGTTCCAGCAGGCATGTGGTATATACTATTATGTTGGACAGGGTTTCATGTTATTGTCAACATTACAAAATTATGCACTTTATAATTTATATACATTCACTCAATACATTCACTCAATACACTATCTGAGTGTGCAGATTGAGATTTCAATCATCCTTCTATTACATATTTATATGTAATAGTTTTTCTAGTTAAAATTCAGTTCATAAAAAGACTTTAACTATATCTAATCACACTTATTCTGCATTTATAAACTACATGTTCCCAAGTACAAAATTCAATAGTGATAATAATGATAATAATAATAATGATAATAATAATGATAATAATAATAATGATAATAATAATGATAATCATAATAATGATAATAATAATGATAATCATAATATACATGCAGAAATCATACAACGTATGTTAACTCAATCAAGTTAATTAATGAAACAAAGCATCACTAGAAACCAATATAATTAAATATAACTACATTTTAAGTTTAAACTTTATTTATTTTACAACGATTGCGAAGCAAGTTTTAACAACTTATATTAATCACTCTCGTTGGCGCAGACGAAAGTGTAAATGTGCTCATTCGTGTGGGAGTACCCGGAGAAAACTCACCTGTCCGATCTGGCGACCATAGTACCATCTCACATACTTCCCGGTCTGAGGATCGAACCCGGGTTGCATTGGTGAGAAGCGAGCGCTCTAACCACTGCGCTAATATGTAAATAGTGATTATATTACACAACCTACCTTTCATTTAGATATTCTACCATTCTCTTTCTCTTCTTTGGTTTGTCATTTAAATTTGCCCAATCAAATAAATTCCTTCCCTGGCGATCAACGAGTGTGGTGAGTCCACCTGCTATCAGGAGTTTCGTCAGAATTTTGACATGGCCTGAATAACATGCTGCATGTAGCGATGTAAGGCCGCTATCTGTCCTTCTGTAATATAAATATAAATACTGTATATGTGGTTACATGGCATGAATAACACGCTGCATGTAGTGATGTAAGGCCGCTATCTGTCCTTCTGTAATATAAATATAAATACTGTATAAGTGGTTACATGGCATGAATAACATGCTGCATGTAGTGATGTAAGGCCGCTATCTGTCCTTCTGTAATATAAATACTGTATAAGTGGTTACATGGCATGAATAACATGCTGCATGTAGTGATGTAAGGCCGCTATCTGTCCTTCTGTAATATAAATATAAATACTGTATAAGTGGTTACATGGCATGAATAACATGCTGCATGTAGTGATGTATGGCCGCTATCTGTCCTTCTGTAATATAAATATAAATACTGTATAAGTGGTTACATGGCATGAATAACATGCTGCATGTAGTGATGTATGGCCGCTATCTGTCCTTCTGTAATATAAATACTGTATAAGTGGTTACATGGCATGAATAACATGCTGCATGTAGCGATGTAAGGCCGCTATCTGTCCTTCTGTAATATAAATACTGTATAAGTGGTTACATGGCATGAATAACATGCTGCATGTAGTGATGTAAGGCCGCTATCTGTCCTTCTGTAATATAAATATAAATACTGTATAAGTGGTTACATGGCATGAATAACATGCTGCATGTAGTGATGTATGGCCGCTATCTGTCCTTCTGTAATATAAATACTGTATAAGTGGTTACATGGCATGAATAACATGCTGCATGTAGTGATGTATGGCCGCTATCTGTCCTTCTGTAATATAAATACTGTATAAGTGGTTACATGGCATGAATAACATGCTGCATGTAGCGATGTAAGGCTGCTATCTGTCCTTCTGTAATATAAATACTGTATAAGTGGTTACATGGCATGAATAACATGCTGCATGTAGCGATGTAAGGCCGCTATCTGTCCTTCTGTAATATAAATACTGTATAAGTGGTTACATGGCATGAATAACATGCTGCATGTAGTGATGTATGGCCGCTATCTGTCCTTCTGTAATATAAATATAAATACTGTATAAGTGGTTACATGGCATGAATAACATGCTGCATGTAGTGATGTATGGCCGCTATCTGTCCTTCTGTAATATAAATACTGTATAAGTGGTTACATGGCATGAATAACATGCTGCATGTAGTGATGTATGGCCGCTATCTGTCCTTCTGTAATATAAATACTGTATAAGTGGTTACATGGCATGAATAGCATGCTGCATGTAGTGATGTAAGGCCGCTATCTGTCCTTCTGTAATATAAATATAAATACTGTATAAGTGGTTACATGGCATGAATAACATGCTGCATGTAGCGATGTAAGGCCGTTATCTGTCCTTCTGAAATATAAATATAAATACTGTATAAGTGGTTACTTTCGCGACATGGAAATGTCCGCAATTCTCGGGAAATGACTATTTTCACGAAAATATGAACCAGCGTAAATATCTGCATTCCAACATGTATATATTTCTACCCTATCACCGGATGTAATTGTGTAATAGATCTAATACTATAGAATACTACAGATAAACTGCGTATCAGCGTACTATAGAATACTACAGATAAACTGCGTATCAGCGTACTATAGAATACTACAGATAAACTGCGTATCAGCGTACTATAAAATACTACAGATAAACTGCGTATCAGCGTACTATAGAATACTACAGATAAACTGCGTATCACCGTACTATAGAATACTACAGATAAACTGCGTATCAGCGTACTATAGAATACTACAGATAAACTGCGTATCAGCGTACTATAGAATACTACAGATAAACTGCGTATCACCGTACTATAGAATACTACAGATAAACTGCGTATCACCGTACTATAGAATACTACAGATAAACTGCGTATCACCGTACTATATAATACTACAGATAAACTGCGTATCAGCGTATTTCACACTCATAAATTATCCAAATACACACATGCTTTAATTCTGATGCATGCAGGTTACTCCTGCCCTTACATATGCTTGCGAATAACATAAAAAATCAAGGAGTTCTTTCATTTATAAAACAGCTGGTCATCACTTACGCAACAATCAAAAATATGAGAAAATGATGTACACAGTATAATATATATATAGGATCTTACATTCGTGGTGATTTCATACCATATTTTACAAAACTTGGTTTGGAATTTTGATATTAAACTTGCCTTTACTGACAGTGGTTTAAGAAATAATGTTTGTGCTTCAGTTATTAATTTGGTGAATAAAACATGGTTTTGAGTTCTGCCACGTAGGAATTAACCATGCAGGCCATAGGCCTAAGTGGTTAATTCCGGCACTAAGAACGACTCACTCACAAAAATACAGAGATCAAAAACATTTGTTATGAGAGCTGGACACGGTGTTACACCACGTTCATTAATACAGTGTATCGTGAGAGCTGGACACGGTGTTACACCACGTTCATTAATACAGTGTATCGTGAGAGCTGGACACGGTGTTACACCACGTTCATTAATACAGTGTATCGTGAGAGTTGGACACGGTGTTACACTACGTTCATTAATACAGTGTATCGTGAGAGCTGGACACGGTGTTACACTACGTTCATTAATACAGTGTATCGTGAGAGTTGGACACGGTGTTACACTACGTTCATTAATACAGTGTATCGTGAGAGTTGGACACGGTGTTACACTACGTTCATTAATACAGTGTATCGTGAGAGATGGACACGGTGTTACACTACGTTCATTAATACAGTGTATCGTGAGAGCTGGACACGGTGTTACACGTTGTATGAACACCCGTGTGAACACTGCGTTCATTAATACAGTGTATCACGAGAGCTGGACACGGTGTTACATGTTGTATGAACACCCGTGTGAACACTGCGTTCATTAATACAGTGTATCGTGAGAGCTGGACACGGTGTTACACGTTGTATGAACACCCGTGTGAACACTGCGTTCATTAATACAGTGTATCACGAGAGCTGGACACGGTGTTACACGTTGTATGAACACCTGTGTGTACATTGCGTTCATTAATACAGTGTATCGTGAGAGCTGGACACAGTGTTACACGTTGTATGAACACCCGTGTGAACACTGCGTTCATTAATACAGTGTATCGTGAGAGCTGGACACGGTGTTAGACGTTGTATGAACACCTGTGTGTACATTGCGTTCATTAATACAGTGTATCGTGAGAGCTGGACACAGTGTTACACGTTGTATGAACACCCGTGTGAACACTGCGTTCATTAATACAGTGTATCGTGAGAGCTGGACACGGTGTTAGACGTTGTATGAACACCTGTGTGTACATTGCGTTCATTAATACAGTGTATCGTGAGAGCTGGACACAGTGTTACACGTTGTATGAACACCCGTGTGAACACTGCGTTCATTAATACAGTGTATCGTGAGAGCTGGACACGGTGTTAGACGTTGTATGAACACCTGTGTGTACATTGCGTTCATTAATACAGTGTATCGTGAGAGCTGGACACAGTGTTACACGTTGTATGAACACCCGTGTGAACACTGCGTTCATTAATACAGTGTATCGTGAGAGCTGGACACGGTGTTACACGTTGTATGAACACCCGTGTGAACACTGCGTTCATTAATACAGTGTATCGTGAGAGCTGGACATGGTGTTACACGTTGTATGAACACCCGTATGAACATTGCGTTCATTAATACAGTGTATCGTGAGAGCTGGACATGTTGTTACACATTGTATGAACACCCGTGTGAACACTGCGTTCATTAATACAGTGTATCGTGAGAGCTGGACATGGTGTTACACGTTGTATGAACACCCGTGTGAACACTGCGTTCATTAATACAGTGTATCGTGAGAGCTGGACACGGTGTTACACGTTGTATGAACACCCGTGTGAACACTGCGTTCATTAATACAGTGTATCGTGAGAGCTGGACATGGTGTTACACGTTGTATGAACACTCGTATGAACATTGCGTTCATTAATACAGTGTATCGTGAGAGCTGGACATGTTACACATTGTATGAACACCCGTGTGAACACTGCATTCATTAATACAGTGCATCGTGAGAGCTGGACACGGTGTTACACGTGGTCCGGCCATGGCGATTCCTGGTGTTCAGTCATTTTATTTTTTCATTTTAATGTCTTATATATGCGTTTGCGATGTAAATGTATACAAGTTGAACATGCTTAATTAGGTTGTAATTACTTGTTGGCGTGTTGTTTGTTAAATGTTCATAATGATTGCTTCCGGTTTAGTTATGTTTCGTAGGTATTCATAGCTTAAACATTAATTGGCATTCAATTGTGTGTACGAATTACTATACATGTAACTAGCTTTCTATTATTTATTTAATTAGTCACTTATGACTTATTTTACAATACGTTTCTGCAGTCTAACTTATTTCTAAATCATTTGCAAACATTATGTTGGAATAATTTTAGGGGTGTCACGATATACCGGTATACCGATAAATATATGTTCATATGATTCCGGTACATCACAAACAGAGCAGTTAGGGGAAGCTACCATTTTCCACTTGTATCTCAGTATCTTAGACGGAAAGATTATATTCAGTAGTTTAAATCTAAACTGTTTTACCTTTTTGTCTTGTATATTGTTTATGAATCTGTAAATAGATACCCAGTCGTATAGACGTATACTTCACCAAATTTTTCCGACCAGAATTTATGAATATATGATTATATGCAGGGGATCTGCTTTTTTATACTCAACTCAAACTCAATCGCTTCAACCGGTGCTTATATATTCACCGTTCTCTGAAACATTTTCTAGTCGATTTAAGTTGTTATTTTATTCAGTGTTTTGTTGTTTTTCAAGTTAATAAATACTGTTGAATGAGATAGTGTCTTAAAATGTGTATAATGTAATCCGTGTCATCTTATAGAAAAAAATATAATCACAATGCATGAAAAATGAATAGGCAATATATCGCGATAAATATCGCGATTATTTGATAAAATATCACAATATATCGCGATATGGGTTGCTGATATCGTGACACCCCTAAATAATTTCATGTTCATTATAAATCATTATTCTATTTAATGATGTCTCAATGATTAAACGGTTCACGGAAATCGTTCCCTAGCTCAAATTTTTATTGCGATGTCATGTCATGACATTTATTTTCATGAGTTCACAGTAACTGTGAACATGACTCTGGTTTGTGTACTGTATGGCAAACCTTGTGATATGGCTTCCCAACATCAATGATTACCTGTAGGGATTCTTGCCAATTGTTAGAAAAGCAATGAACAGTTAAACCTCTCTTAAGCGGCCAGCAAAGGAAATCACAGAAAGTGGCTGCTTAACACAGGTGGCTACTTAATAGAGGTCAAATGTATAATAAAACAATACATTGGCAACCAGGAAACTGGCTGCTTAATCTGCTTAATGCAGATTGGCTGCTTAACCCTTTCCCTCATAGAAGCACCTCTTGACTTCAAAACCAATATGACATGCATTGACAATGTAGTAGCCATGTAGATGTTCATAATGCAGGCCAGAATCTCATGTAGTCCCAGTAATATCTATTGTGGTGGGATAGATATGGCGACTACTTATTCACTGCATGATAGTTAAATGGCTGTCGTTTGTATGGAGATATAATAGTATATTAACCTAAATCTCTATGAAGCCCCAGTAATATTTATGGAGGTGGAATAGATATGGCGACTACTTAACCACTGCATGATAACTAAATGGCTGTCGTTTGTATGGACATATAATAGTATAGTAACTTAAATCTCTATGAAGGAAAGGGTTAATGGAGGTACCCTGGGCCTGCCTGTCCACATTAAATCAGTGAGTGTCCGTATTATATCAGGGGCCTGTCCATCTTCAGAGGGGACAAGCCCTGTGCCTGTCTGTTAAGAATATTGTCAGTGAGCACTGAGCATTCCTGGCTAATACACTTTAGTAAAGTAATGGAAGTTCATTCATTTGCAACAAAAAGGTCTACCGACCATACTCTCCTATAAGACAATTTTTTTACCACCAGATTATGGCCTCAAAGTGGCTTCATGTCTTATAGGCGAGTGTTAAAAAAATAAAAAATAAAAATTCTTCTTTTTTTTAAAATTTATTAAATTGTATCCATAATTACATTTTAGAAAAGAAAGCACTGACACTGAACATTTCCTCAACTTGCACTGGCCAAACAGAAAGCACCCTGACACTGAACATTTCCTCAACTTGCACTGGCCAAACAGAAAGCACCCTGACACTGAACAGTTCCTCAACTTGCACTGGCCAAACAGAAAGCACCCTGACACTGAACATTTCCTCAACTTGCACTGGCCAAACATGCAATTTATACATTTTATCAACCTGTCTTATATGTGAGTGCATGCCAAAACCCACAGATTTCAGGACCAAAGTAGGGGAGTAGGCAAGATTGTCTTACAGGCGAGTATGGACGGTAACACTACAATATATCTGTGGGCATTAGATACTTACTCATTAGGATCTGCACCCGACTTAAGAAGATGTTTCACTGTCGACTTGTGTCCAGCCAGACAGGCACAGAATAACGATGTCTGTCCTTCGTCATTACGGCAATCCACTAGAACTCCTTTCAAGAACAATAATATAGTATTTCAAAATTATTATAATTTTAATTATTAAATAGAATGTATATATTGATATATTTAATTGGTGAATTGTGATGTGTTCATTTTCTGGGAAGTGAATCTGTCGTGGCTGAGAGATTGCAATGTGACATGAATTTCTCTGGGTAACGCTTATACAAATTTATCATAGCTTGATTGAGAAACAAGGATTTACAACATTATATTAATCGCTCTCGATACCTCATTGCCGATGGAATCCATAGCCATGAGGGAGAGAGAAGAGGCAATGTGGAAATTAAATGCCTTGCCTAAGGGCTCAATCACGGCCACAGCTGGGAGGCAAACTCTGGACCTCTAACACCTGAATTATTATACAAAGTTATTAATTTATTCAACAATTGTGTACCTTGATCCAGGACATCTTTCAGTTGTCTTTTGTTGCCACAATAAGCAGCCTGGTGCAAAGATGTTTCGAGTTCATCATTGGGGTTGGTTTTACCAACTTTTATGAATTTCTCCTTGTATCTGAAAACAAACATGCATGAGTTTATTTGTTATTGTTAGCATATCCCATACCCCAATATGGAAGGCTAGTTATTATGTGCATATCCCATACCCCAATATGGAAGGCTAGTTATTGTGTGCATATCACTTGTGGCAACTGATACTAATATTCACCATCAATGTATAAACTGTTGGGTTACCACGATCACCCGATACTGATATGACTTGAGACAAATCATTACTAAAGAAATAGGCAACATCATCAAGAACACAGGTAGTTTGGCACACCGAGACTCTCTCCCAACAAATTAATCTGTCAATCAAGCCCGGTTTATCTAGTGCCTATTGGCATCCGTGGTCCAGTGGTAGTCCTATAAATAAGACCTCTACATAATAAAAAAATTCTGTTATTTCGAGTCACATTTTTCAAGTCTAAATATTTGGACTAGTCCAGTGGTAGAGCGTCACATTTTGGAATCGAAGGGTCCTGGGTTCGATATTTAGCCAGGGCACATATGTGGTAGCATTGAGCAAGGCACCTCACACACATTGCTTATTATCGTGCTTAGTATCGTCAATCACCCTCATTTCGTCCCTTGTGGCTTGCCTGTTTCCGGCCTTTGTTAATGCTTTGATAGGCTATTGGCTAAGTCTGTCCAGGAAAACATCTAGGTTCCCACATGGGGGTTGACATTAATGGAATATATATATATATACATGTACATAATTGAGCTGAACTAAAATGTACAGGACATTTACTGAGTATACTATTATCGGATATATAAATTATAATAATGGCGGGAAATACCTGCTATTTGCCTTTAAACAGCAAATCCTTCGGAAGAAATTGTTCATGCTTGATTATTGTAATCGCATCTCTAATCGCAAATGATTGTCAGCAGTATGACATATACTTAAATTAATTAATTAATATACGAAGACGGTATTAACTAGAAATAAATGTATGCTTGTTAGCAACCGACAATATCATGTCATGTAGACGCTTTGTGCTTGTTCTTCTTCATCTAAACGCTTGTTATATATTATTCCCCGTACATTATTCGTACCGTACCGCACAAAAGCCGTACTCTTTTCAATGTAATAAAAGTATAATTATTTATATGTTAGCTGCCAAACGGAGGAACAGTACTCTCTATATTGGGCCTCGCGTGTGTTGTATATGCTGTTTCTTAACATTCTTGTTTGGTGATTTTACATTTCTTTTTATAAACCGAATTATTACATTATTAACTTTTGCTGCTATCTCGTTAATAAATGTTGTACATGACCTGGGGAATACAGTTTACAATACAATACATGTTGGCTCCAGGTATGACTGCAGTGTTACTCCATATGTTTTCCAGAATCGATTAGCATGTTCTGAAATGAGGTCAGCGAGATACGTAATGGGACAGGTTATTCTTCACCTTGAAGATAAGAATAAGTCGGTATGTTCTTCTTCTGTCAGCCAGACATTCCCAATTGAGTTTGCTCAGTATTCCATCTAAATTGCAAAGTTTGATGGCATACTCTTTAATCGTCGCTGCCTAATTTTGAATTGCGTCGATGTCATTTTTGGGTGTGTCTGAGCAAATGTCCCAGCCACCATCAGATACTCTAAGAACTGCTTGGTAAACTATGTGTAAATTCGTTCGAGTTTTGGTCGTGCTATTAGAAACTTAATGGGACGGAAGGTACCTATTCACTGACACGCCTTGTTAACATATGGATAATTGCGGTATGTCCATTTAGAATGTTATGCATGCATCTGGCCAATATGTTTGGGAATTTTGACCTGGGTAATAGGAACTTGATCATGAGGTGGTATTATACAAATAGTTGTTCAGTACCAATGCATACCAGAAAATATCTTCGGCGATGATGTACAAACTAGTAGCGTATCCTGGGATGGATATCGGCTACGATGTCATTTATATAGATGGAACCCTGAGGAGCGTCAGTACCGATAATAGACCATCTCGAGTAATAATTTGCAATAATGACTCCATGTTTCTTGAAGGACAGGTAAGAAGAGAACCAATTGAGAAACAACCATGGGTGCGAATAGAGGCCAGCTTTTTCTGGAGAAGACTTCGATGTCATACTCTGTCGAAAGCTTTTGAGATGTCACATAAGACAGCACACACATATTTGCCCTTACTATTGTCGTTGCAGAAGCATATCAGCTGAATAACGGTTGCGTTGCCCTTGCCAACCACCGATTGGGAAGTTGTAAGGATATCATTCGATACAACATATAAGTACTTATATTTACATCGCTATTGCATTTCCTTCCATGAACATATGTGCCCCGATTGCATACATTTTCAGTGAACTACATTGATAACACCATTAATTCAAAACGATAGATGTGCCTTCAACCACATATACACAACATTTGCCAACCAGCGCATGAATACCAACTTAAATTTTTTTTCTTTTGAATTTGCTGCTCTTGATATCTTCTTGCAACCGTCTCTATATCTTGACCGTTATTGGAACTTACTCACACAACACCTGTATTGCTTCAATGTGTAGATCAACTACAACTAGAAGTCAAGTCGTGTGTCCTTGGAAATAAATCAACTGTCACTTCTATCGCTTAATCTTATTCGTTCTGTTTGTTTCTATAACTGATACATCTTGTCTCAGTGGCTATATCTTTGCCAGTACCTTTTCATTGGACCATACTAAAGCGTTCACAGTTTAGTGCTTCTCATCACACGAAGATAAAATCAGCCAATTACCCAGATAACTTTGATTTCACTACCTCTTTTGTAGCAACTGCTGTGTTTAATATTATAACCTACATATTGATAATGCTATTGCATGTAGCTGGCGACATCCATCCAAACGCAGGTCCATCCGTTTCTGAATCATTCACCTCAGCCAACTCTTCTTCCTCTTTCACAAACCTGACCAACTTCGGTCTAAGCATAATGCACCTAAATACCCAGAGCATTCTCCCAAAGATTGACACTCAGCAATACGATGTTCTTGTATTTAGTGAAACCTGGCTTTCTCATACCACTGACAGTAAAGATATTGCTATTCAAAAGTTTGATCGACATTTTAGGAACCAGTTGCCCATATGGGCGATGCCTCCTGAAGAGATTAGCCATTTTAGATTTTTGCAATGATACAGACAGAGACCCATTCCAGAGTCTCCTCTGGTTCTTTTACGTGCACGGTGTACAACATCGACACGAGACCTCGGTTTGAAGTCCCATCTGAAAGACTGTTAATTTTATTAGGGTCCGACGGGGGATCGAACCTGCGATCCCTGGATTACCAGTCCATCGTATTAACAACTGGACTACGTATCCGTCAACGTAATGTCACTCGTGGGGATGTAGACGTCATTACAATGGGCGTACCGGTATTCGGTCATCCAAGACATCTCTGGGAATAGCTTCTAGTCAGTCGCTTTTACATACATATCATAAACGCACACGCGCATGCGAAATTTTGGCAGTCTTTTACTATTCTGTACATGTTTCCATTTTAACCCAGGACTTTTCGTACCTGGGTCGTTTTGTAATTGGTCCGTTTTGTATTTAAGCCGTTGCGAATATCACATTGTGTAAATTAAATGAATACAAGATGGCAGCGCACAGTGATTCGGACGAAGATGAAACGCTTGTTACACTTGGAACACCATTAGAAGTTCCAGATGCTGGTAAGAATAAACAATAAGAGAAATGTGATGGAGTTTTAAATTATGTTTTTTAAGTAGTGTTGATGTTTACCTAATTGTTTTAGTATTCACGAAATGTAGACCCCCACCCCCAATACATCTGTTCTCACACAGTTCTGGTATCACCAAGATTGACAGATCGGTCCTAAACGATTGCCAGTATGATGTCACTATCTGTAGGTAACCAGTAACATATTAATATGTTTGTGTCATTTTCTTTAATTCGGTACATAACAGCCTAACCCTACCACCAATGTGGCATCTATGGTCTAGTGGTGTGGCGTCCATGGTCTAGTGGTGTGTTTCCCATGGTTTAGTGGTGTGTGGCATCCATGGTCTAGTGGTGTGGCGCCCATGGTCTAGTGGTGTAGAGTCCATGGTCTAGTGGTGTGGCATCCATGGTCTAGTGGTGTGGCATCCATGGTCTAGTGGTGTGGCGTCCATGGTCTAGTGGTGTGTTTCCTATGGTTTAGTGGTGTGGCATCCATGGTCTAGTGGTGTGTCGCCCATGGTCTAGTGGTGTGGCGTCCATGGTCTAGTGGTGTGGCATCCATGGTCTAGTGGTGTGGCATCCATGATCTAGTGGTGTGGCATCCATGGTCTAGTGGTGTGGCATCCATGGTCTAGTGGTGTAGAGTCCATGGTCTAGTGGTGTGGTGTCCATGGTCTAGTGGTGTGGTATCCATGATCTAGTATTGTGACATCCATAGACAGGACTCCGGGATGTGTCACGGTAATGGTCAGCATACTATACTGGGAACAGCTCAAGTCCACTGCAGACTACTGCATCTCACCATGCTATTCAAGATCTTCCACTCTAGTGGACATCCCAGAGGCAGCAACCAATTTACATGCCTCATGCTACATAATATTTATATGTTTACATGCTACAGGATATTTATATGTTTACATACTACAGGATATTTATATGTGTGCATGCCTCATGCTACAGGATATTTATATGTGTGCATGCCTCATGCTACAGGATATTTATATGTGTGCATGCCTCATGCTACAGGATATTTATATGTGTGCATGCCTCATGCTACAGGATATTTATATGTTTGCATGCCTCATGCTACAGGATTTTATATGTGTGCATACCACATGCTACAGGATATTTATATGCTTACATGTTACAGTATATTTATATGCTTGCATGCCTCATGCTACAGGATATTTATATGCTTACATACCTCATACTACAGGATATTTATATGTTTACAGGCCTCATACTACAGGATATTTATATGTTTACATGCCTAACTATACAGGACATTCATGTTTTTACAGATGAACCTATTAAGAAGCCTGTTAAACTACAGGATATACAAGCCACTGATAGTAAGGGAAGGCCAAGATTTCACGGAGCTTTCACTGGAGGATTCTCGGCTGGTTACTTTAATACTGTTGGTACTAAAGAAGGTAAGAACATTTTTAATACAATAGAGTCAGTACATTCAAATCTAGGTGTTCGCTTAGCGCAGTGGTTAGCACGCTTGCTTCTCAACAATGCAACCCGGGTTCGATCCTCGGACTGGGAAGTATGTGAGATGGTACGGTGGTCGCCAAATCGGACAGGTGTGTTTTCTCCGGGTACTCCGGTTTCCTCCCACACGAATGACCACATTTATGCTTTCATCCGCGCCAACGAGAGTGATTAATATAAGTTGTTATATTCTATATAATGTGCATGATTCCCGCTGTCGGTCGCCAATGGCACCAATTACGACAAAAAAACAAATATTAGCGCTAAATTTTGTGAATTGGCGAAAATATTTTGCGCAATTGTTTTTTCTTTTTTATTTGGGCACATGTTTTGTCAAATACATGACATCAAATATTTATTTGTGAACTATATGGCTCTTAGGTTGGCTCAAAGTTTTTTAAATTGGCTCAAGTGTTTCAATTGGCGACAGAAGTGACGCAGACAAACATTCAGACAGAGGGAACCATGATGTGTGTTAATTACATACAATTTAAGGTGGGCATAATACTTGCACAGACTAATTTAATATTATGTGTTAGCTCTCACTTGTATTAACCGGGCCTCCGGTTATGACGTTTACTTCAAAATCGCTTACCCCTAACTACTGTAGGTTCGAATCCCACTGGGGATGTTGAATTATTTCATGTGAGGAAGCTATCCAGCTGACTTGTGGAAGGTCGGTGGTTCAACCAGGGTATCCAGTCGTGCCTAAAATACTGCTCGGAGAGGCACCCTTGGTCTTCCAATAATAGCTGGAGAGTGTCCATAGGACCTAAGCTGCTGGTGTGACATTAATGTCAATAGGACCTAAGCTGTTGGTGTGACATTAATGTCTATAGGACCTAAGCTGTTGATGTGACATTAATGTCCATAGGACCTAAGCTGTTGGTGTGACATTAATGTCCATAGGACCTAAGCTGTTGGTGTGACATTAATGTCCATAGGACCTAAGCTGTTGGTGTGACATTAATGTCCATAGGGCCTAAGCTGTTGGTGTGACATTAATGTACATAGGACCTAAGCTGTTGGTGTGACATTAATGTCCATAGGGCCTAAGCTGTTGGTGTGATATTAAATCCCAAAAGACAAGCAAAACAAACAATCTGCATACACATGCTAGTCAAGTATACCGGTAGTCCTTCGTGGGGACTGTTCCTCCTAGAGGTTCCAAATGCTTAAACTATATAGATTGTACATGTGGTGTTACTAGCAGTACATGTACAGGGTTTGTCCTGTGGTGTTACTAGCAGTACATGTACAGGGTGTGCCCTGTGGTGTTACTAGTAGTACATGTACAGGGTGTGTCCTGTGGTGTTACTAGTAGTACATGTACAGGGTGTGTCCTGTGGTGTTACTAGTAGTACATGTACAGGGTGTGTCCTGTGGTGTTACTAGTAGTACATGTACAGGGTGTGTCCTGTGGTGTTACTAGTAGTACATGTACAGGGTGTGTCCTGTGGTGTTACTAGTAGTACATGTACAGGGTGTGTCCTGTGGTGTTACTAGTAGTACATGTACAGGGTGTGTCCTGTGGTGTTACTAGTAGTACATGTACAGGGTGTGTCCTGTGGTGTTACTAGTAGTACATGTACAGGGTGTGTGTCCTGTGGTGCTACTAGTAGTACATGTATAGGGTGTGTCCTGTGGTGTTACTAGTAGTACATGTACAGGGTGTGTGTCCTGTGGTGCTACTAGTAGTACATGTATAGGGTGTGTCCTGTTTATTTCAAATATAGGTTGGACACCATCTACATTTGTTTCCTCACGAGAAAAACGTCAGGATGAGAAGCCTGAACAGAGACCTGAGCACTATATGGATGAGGAGGTAGGAAAGGGGCTCTCTATTAGAGACTTGTACACTATATGGATGAGGGGGTAGGAAAGGGGCTCTCTATTAGAGACTTGTACACTATATGGATGAGGGGGTAGGAAAGGGGCTCTCTATTAGAGACATGTACACTATATGACAGTTTATGACAGTTTATTTTATTAAATTCCAATAGGCTGTCAAGCCCATGAGGACATATATACATATTATATACAGTTAGCGAACAGTGCAAACATAAAGCATACATTTTATACAAATGAGCTCCCACAGCCATTTATATTTATATCTATGTGTAAATACATGTAATATTTATCTGATATGTGTCTTATAATTAAAGCAAAATAGTTCTTTATTTCTAACAAGGAGAAGGTCAAAAGACGCAACAAAACACAAAACCAAACATACAAAATTGAAGTTGTTGCAAAGTTGTATAACATGGCAGAGTAGTAAACCCTTCATAACCATATTCATTGCTAAATGTTAAATATTATAAATTAAAATTTTACATGTGGTCTTATTTGTAAATCAGAACGCATCCATTTATTTAATTCAGAGCGGCTTTGTAGATTAATATTACATGACATATACATAGATTCATTAATTAAATTCCATTCAACTTTCCAATCACATGAGAACACACATATGGATGAGGAGGTAGGAAAGTGGCTCTCTATTAGAGACATGTACACTATATGGATGAGGATGTAGGAAGGGTGCTTTCTATTAGAGGTCAGAGCACTATATGGATGAGGAGGTAGGAAGGGTGCTCTTTATTAGAGATCAGAGCACTATATGGATGAGGAGGTATGGTAGAGCATTTTATATTCATATCGTTTCTTGTAGGATATGGGAGAGTATGGTATAGCATTATATATTCATATCGTTTCTTGTAGGATATGGTAGAGCATTATATATTCATATTGTTTCTTGTAGGATATGGGAGAGTATGGTAGAGCATTATATATTCATATCGTTTCTTGTAGGATATGGGAGAGTATGGTAGAGCATTATATATTCATATTGTTTCTTGTAGGATATGGGAGAGTATGGTAGAGCATTATATATTCATATCGTTTCTTGTAGGATATGGGAGAGTATGGTAGAGCATTATATATTCATATTGTTTCTTGTAGGATATGGGAGAGTATGGTATAGCACCAAGAAAATATGTCACTGGTGCTCAGTTCTCATCGGAGGAGAGAAAGAAAAGACGCTTCGATGAAGTACACAATGCTAAAACCGATGCTGTCCTACCTGGGGAATATGCTCTTCTGGAACTTATTATACCTGAAAGGTAAATACTATAGGAAAGCAGGTACAGTTAAAGGTGGACAATGTAGTAACTGCCAGACCATGTACAGTCAACGATAGATACTGTAGCATACTGCAAGACCATGTACAGTTAAAGGTAGATAATGTAGTAACTGCCAGACCATGTACAGTCAACGATAGATACTGTAGCATACTGCCAGACCATATACAGTTAAAGGTAGATACTGTAGTAACTGCCAGACCATGTACAGTTAAAGGTAGATACTGTAGTAACTGCCAGACCATGTACAGTCAACGATAGATACTGTAGCATACTGCCAGACCATATACAGTTAAAGGTAGATACTGTAGTAACTGCCAGACCATGTACAGTTAAAGGTAGATACTGTAGTAACTGCCAGACCATGTACAGTCAAAGATAGATACTGTAGCATACTGTGAGACCAGGGTCGTGGGTTACTTTTCTCCAATTTCAATTTCAGCTGCTATGATTGGTTGAGTTTTAGATTTGCTCAGGACACAACCAATCAGAAGCTTGAGACTGAGCTAGAGATTTGAGAGTTTTATAACCGGCATGTTAGTTGTGAAAAATACCAGTCAAATATGAGTTAACTATTTACACCCAGCATGCAACATTGTAGTGTAGTACAGACACAGGTAGATATTGTAGCACTGTCAGACCAGATACAGGCACAGGTAGATATTGTAGTACTGTCAGAACAGGTACAGACACAGGTAGATATTGTAGTACTGTCAGAACAGGTACAGACACAGGTATATATTGTAGTACTGTCAGAACAGGTACAGACACAGGTAGATATTGTAGTACTGTCAGAACAGGTACAGACACAGGTATATATTGTAGTACTGTCAGAACAGGTACAGACACAGGTAGATATTGTAGCACTGTCAGAACAGGTACAGACACAGGTAGATATTGTAGTACTGTCAGAACAGGTACAGACACAGGTAGATATTGTAGTACTGTCAGAACAGGTACAGACACAGGTAGATATTGTAGTACTGTCAGAACAGGTACAGACACAGGTAGATATTGTAGTACTGTCAGAACAGGTACAGACACAGGTAGATATTGTAGTACTGTCAGAACAGGTACAGACACAGGTAGATATTGTAGCACTGTCAGAACAGGTACAGGCACAGGTAGATATTGTAGTACTGTCAGAACAGGTACAGACACAGGTAGATATTGTAGTACTGTCAGAACAGGTACAGACACAGGTAGATATTGTAGTACTGTCAGAACAGGTACAGACACAGGTAGATATTGTAGTACTGTCAGAACAGGTACAGACACAGGTAGATATTGTAGTACTGTCAGAACAGGTACAGACACAGGTAGATATTGTAGTACTGTCAGAACAGGTACAGACACAGGTAGATTGTAGTACTGTCAGAACAGGTACAGACACAGGTAGATATTGTAGTACTGTCAGAACAGGTACAGACACAGGTAGATATTGTAGCACTGTCAGAACAGGTACAGACACAGGTAGATATTGTAGTACTGTCAGAACAGGTACAGACACAGGTAGATATTGTAGCACTGTCAGAACAGATACAGGCACAGGTAGATATTGTAGTACTGTCAGAACAGGTACAGACACAGGTAGATATTGTAGTACTGTCAGAACAGGTACAGACACAGGTAGATATTGTAGCACTGTCAGAACAGGTACAGACACAGGTAGATATTGTAGTACTGTCAGAACAGGTACAGGCACAGGTAGATATTGTAGCACTGTCAGAACAGATACAGGCACAGGTAGATATTGTAGCACTGTCAGAACAGGTACAGACACAGGTAGATATTGTAGCACTGTCAGAACAGGTACAGGCACAGGTAGATATTGTAGCACTGTCAGAACAGATACAGGCACAGGTAGATATTGTAGCACTGTCAGAACAGGTACAGGCACAGGTAGATATTGTAGTATTGTCAGACCAGATACAGGCACAGGTAGATATTGTAGCACTGTCAGAACAGGTACAGACACAGTAGATATTGTAGTACTGTCAGAACAGGTACAGGCACAGGTAGATATTGTAGTACTGTCAGAACAGGTACATACACAGGTAGATATTGTAGTACTGTCAGAATAGGTACAGACACAGGTAGATATTGTAGTACTGTCAGAACAGGTACAGACACAGGTAGATATTGTAGTATTGTCAGACCAGATACAGGCACAGGTAGATATTGTAGCACTGTCAGAACAGGTACAGACACAGTAGATATTGTAGTACTGTCAGAACAGGTACAGGCACAGGTAGATATTGTAGTACTGTCAGAACAGGTACATACACAGGTAGATATTGTAGTACTGTCAGAATAGGTACAGACACAGGTAGATATTGTAGTACTGTCAGAACAGATACAGACACAGGTATATATTGTAGCACTGTCAGAACAGGTAAAGGCACAGGTAGATATTGTAGTACTGTTAGACCAGGTACAGACACAGGTATATATTGTAGTACTGTCAGACCAGGTACAGACACAGGTATATATTGTAGTACTGTTAGACCAGGTACAGATATATTGTAGCACTGTCAGAACAGGTACAGGCACAGGTAGATATTGTAGTATTGTCAGACCAGATACAGGCACAGGTAGATATTGTAGCACTGTCAGAACAGGTACAGACACAGTAGATATTGTAGTACTGTCAGAACAGGTACAGGCACAGGTAGATATTGTAGTACTGTCAGAACAGGTACATACACAGGTAGATATTGTAGTACTGTCAGAATAGGTACAGACACAGGTAGATATTGTAGTACTGTCAGAACAGATACAGACACAGGTATATATTGTAGTACTGTCAGAACAGGTACAGGCACAGGTAGATATTGTAGTACTGTCAGACCAGGTACAGACACAGGTAGATATTGTAGTACTGTGAGTCTGTTCTCTATCACTCATGGCAATGGATTACATCTGAACTAATGTCTGTAGACAATTGTTGTAGGAGTATGTTTCGCAATCGAGCGAAATGAAATACATAAACTATACTGTATTCTTCAGGATAACAATAGGAGTGAAGTTGCTGCGTAAGATGGGTTGGAAGGAAGGACAGGGTGTCGGACCAAGACTCAGTGGAAAACAGAAGCACAGTAAGTGTAAGCATTTGTCTGTATACAGTCAAACCTGTCCGATTAGCGCAGTGGTTAGCGCAGTTAGCGCGTTCGCTTCTCATCAATGCAACCCGGGTTCGATCCTCGGACCGGGAAGTATGTGAAATGGTACGGTTGTCACCAGATCGGACAGGTGGGTTTTCTCTGGGTACTCTGGTTTCCTCCCACATGAATGACGACATTTACGCCATCCGCGCCAACGAGAGTGATTAATATAAGTTGTAAAAACTTGCTTCGCAATCGTTGTAAAATAAATAAAGTTTAAATTTTCTACAGTTATTTTATTTAATTAATACAGTTTATTTAATTTATTTAATACAGTTTATTTTAGTTGTAAGGATTGGTTTTACAACCTATCCTGATGACGAGTAGAGAAGAAGTGTTAGAGATATGCAACCATTCAGCGGGAAGTGCACATAATTAGTTCTGTTAGAGTTCACACATCTCACCTGATCATCACTCGCTATCTCTCACCCCTAATACTATAGACACAATAGTAATGCAGAATTCAATAACATAATATGGACCATACTATATAATTATAATATAACTCAGACCAGTGATTGTATTAGGCCATATAGAGAAAACTATTGGGTGGTACGCTTGTAGCGGGTCCGCCTCCATGGTCGAGTGGTTACGGTCGCTGACTTGTATACCACTGTAACCTATCATCACTGATGGTCACGGGTTCGAGCCCCGCTCAGGTCGTGTCTCATTTATATGAAAAAGTTGGCAGTTTCTTACAGAGGTTGGTGCACCCAAGTACTGGTTAACCGCTGGAGCCTGCCCAGGAAAGGTGTTGTTAAGTAATCTGCCCGCTGGCGATATAGCCCGAAATGGTGCTGATGCAGGTATAAAACCCGAAATATAACATAAATAACGCTTGTAGCGGGGTTATGGAATATATTTATGTACCATCAATAATTATTTAATATAATTACGGTAAATATGACCTGGGTTACACATATATCTTATGATAAGCTACTACATGTATATATTTCATTTCATATTTTAGGAGCCGGGAAGAAGGTGTATGGCTGTGAGATGCCACCGAGTCCTGATAGTTGTGACGGTCTGGATGATGAATCGTTCCTCTCGGGCGTCACCTATGCTCCACTAGACAGCGCTGTATCGCAGCTTTCTACCAAGGACAACACACATGGGTTAGGGTACAAGGGTTTGGACCCCAGGAAAGCACTTCTGTCATCACATGTGAATCTATTTGAGCCTACGAAGATCACTAGAGGGGGCTCTAGCAGGAAAGGCATCAGTGGACAGGTATTATAATGGAGAGCCCAGTGCTCACGCTAGGCCAGTTTCGAAGTGTACCACATCCTGCCCGTAACCCTGATCGCCCTGTCCATATCCTGAGCACCCTGTCCTTATTTCAAACATGTGAAAGAAAATATTAAGAAACAAATTATGTTTTTTTATATGTTATATAGTGAAACCCCTCTAAACCAAACAGCATCCGGACCAGAGGAGAAGTTCGGTTTGGAGGGGTTTTTCATTTAGAGGGGTTTTTGGTGGAGGGGGGAAATTTTTAACACGTTTACATGTAACAGAAAACACACCTTCAATGTTGGTACATATTCAGACACTCTGATCAATTTTAATATGTCTTCATTGGACAGTTCAACTCTACGTCTGCTGTCCGATTAGCGCAGTGGTTAGCGCACTCGCTTATCACCAATGCAACCCGAGCTCGATCCTCGGACCTGGTAGTATGTGAGATTGTACGGTGGTCGCCAGATCGGACAGGTGGGTTTTCTCCGGGTAATCCGGTTTTCTCCCACACTAAAGACCACATATACGCTTTCATCCGTGCCAATGAGAGTGATTAATATAAGTTGTTAAAATTTGCTTCGCAATCGTTGTAAAATAAATAAAGTTTAAACTTTGCTGAGACATGCTTAGATTTTTGCAGTTACTAAAAAACTAAATTACTTACAAATGTGGAAGAAATATATTGAAAAGAAAATGAGCTCAAAATTAATGCCAGTATATAATGATGGTCTCGTAAATGATCCATAATTATCTAGATTAATTGCTAAAAATAATTAATGTTTTACATTAAAATTAATAATGATATACCTTTTGTGAAAACCCATTCACATTTAATTACATTTTATCCTACCTTCATGCGAAATAACGTACAAAAACGGCCTGTCTAATAAATTTTGCTTTATTAGTCGGTGCCTAATAAAGCTTTCGTGACGGACTACTTTTATGACCCACATTACGGTTTGAAAATAAACAAAACGTCTGTCGTCACATTGTGTTGTCTGCTGAGTTTGGAAAATGTCCCAAGAAGAAAGTCGTGTACAGGCAAACTTTCAGGTTGTTTGGGATGAATTAACAGCACTCAATGAGACCCTTCTGGAAACTACTGTTGTCAGAGAAATGTCATTTATCTATAAATAGAAATATCAATGCTCAACATATTACCAAGTGCGTAGCGAGTTTGTAAGCTGTCATGGCTAGTTTGTTTGTTTTTGTGTCGGGTGCACACTCAGAATGTAGGATAAATAGAATATTAGGTTACTGTCTTATAAATTTTAATTTATTAGGCTTGTCTCAAAAAAAATACAAGGCTCGGCAGAGCCTCGCCTTGTATTTTTTTCCGACTCGCCTAATAAATTAAAATTTATAAGACAGTAACCTAATATTCTCTATGTATTAAAATGAATTCATCAAACATGAAAACAAGCCTCCGATTCCTTACAAAGAACAATATCAAATAATGTCCAGCGATCATCACGCCTGTATGTTTCTCACAACAACACACGCCTGTAAGGAACACATTGCTGTAAACAATATGCCGACTTATTTATCACAATATGGAAGGTGATCAATTTTAGGCGAGACTAAAGTCGTTCAGATCAGGATTTTCATGGGCGGACATCTTGTTTTCATGGGTAATGTAATATAGAAATGTTCGCAAATTGTTCCGAAAACTTGTCAGGTGTTCGGAAAAGAAGGGTTCTGGTGGATAGATTTATTTTTGCATTGAATAAAGGACTGACTGACTAATAAGTTTATTTAAAGTCGCCACCGCATAAATGCATTTGGGCGACTGAGTTTTCTAAGAAGATTAAAATACCCATCATCTAAAAGTGTCTATCGTAATTATTATAACTAGATGTTTAGAGGGCTATGCTGGCTGCTGTAATCTCAGTGTGTGCTCGGTTTTCATATCTCCGACTGTCGCTCACACAAGAATTTGTGCCAGCGACAGTCGGGGGTAGACCGTGTGAAGACAACACCCGGTGCATGTATACTTCTAAGATGATTTGAATAAAGGCAAATATCGGGACCGGTCAAATCGTCCTTTTTAGAGGGAGTTCCACTTTAGAAGGGTTCTGGTTTAGAGGGGTTCTGATTAGAAGGGTTCTGGTTTAGAGGGGTTCTGGTTTAGAGGGGTTCTGGTTTAGAGGGGTTCTGGTTTAGAGGGGTTCTGGTTTAGAGGGGTTCTGGTTTAGAGGGGTTCTGGTTTAGAGGGGTTCTGGTTTAGAGGGGTTCTGGTTTAGAGGGGTTCTGGTTTAGAGGGGTTCTGGTTTAGAGGGGTTCCGGTTTAGAGGATTTCTGGTTTAGAAGGGTTCTAGTTTAGAGGGGTTCTGGTTTAGAGGGGTTCTGGTTTAGAGGGGTTCTGGTTTAGAGGGGTTCTGGTTTAGAGGGGTTCTGGTTTAGAGGGGTTCTGGTTTAGAGGGGTTCTGGTTTAGAGGGGTTCTGGTTTAGAGGGGTTTTGGTTTTGAGGGGTTCCACTGTATACGTTAATTTGAAATGTAAATTACAAAGAAAACTAGCCGATTTCTTCACATACTTTGGAATAATTAAAAGATTTGTATAGTTGCTACAGGACTTTTAGAGAGTGGGGAGGACACCTCTTTTAAACTGCTTGTACCTGTATTTTGATGTGTGACAAAAACAATTCTACGTGATGAGACCCATGGAGGGGTCGAAATAGTCCATTTTATTTTCAGTTATTACTAATGTACATTTCATAGCATTATATGATAGACCATTTATTTATAGCACCATCAAATGTAACCCAGAATGCACCAGAGACGATCTAGATAACAAATGTTCATGGATACATGCCCCGCACCTCCTAAAAGTGCCCCAATTTTCATCAGCACCCTGCCCCTTTCAAGCCCTAGCTGGGCACTGAGGTGGGGATGTGGATATACACACTGATCTATCTATATTACTGTGTTTAGGGGTTTGGTGTGGGAGCTATGGAGGTGTATGGTACACTAGTATATCTATATTACTGTGTTTAGGGGTTTGGTGTGGGAGCTATGGAGGTGTAGGGTACACTGGTATATCTATATTACTGTGTTTAGGGGTTTGGTGTGGGAGCTATGGAGGTGTAGGGTATACTGGTATATCTATATTACTGTGTTTAGGGGTTTGGTGTGGGAGCTATGGAGGTGTAGGGTATACTGGTATATCTATATTACTGTGTTTAGGGGTTTGGTGTGGGAGCTATGGAGGTGTAGGGTACACTGGTATATCTATATTACTGTGTTTAGGGGTTTGGTGTGGGAGCTATGGAGGTGTAGGGTACACTGGTATATCTATATTACTGTGTTTAGGGGTTTGGTGTGGGAGCTATGGAGGTGTAGCGTATACTGGTATATCTATATTACTGTGTTTAGGGGTTTGGTGTGGGAGCTATGGAGGTGTAGGGTATACTGGTATATCTATATTACTGTGTTTAGGGGTTTGGTGTGGGAGCTATGGAGGTGTAGGGTACACTGGTATATCTATATTACTGTGTTTAGGGGTTTGGTGTGGGAGCTATGGAGGTGTAGGGTACACTGATATATCTATATTACTGTGTTTAGGGGTTTGGTGTGGGAGCTATGGAGGTGTAGCGTATACTGGTATATCTATATTACTGTGTTTAGGGGTTTGGTGTGTGAGCTATGGAGGTGTAGCGTATACTGGTATATCTATATTACTGTGTTTAGGGGTTTGGTGTGGAGCTATGGAGGTGTAGGGTACACTGGTATATCTATATTACTGTGTTTAGGGGTTTGGTGGGGAGCTATGGAGGTGTAGGGTACACTGATATATCTATATTACTGTGTTTAGGGGTTTGGTGTGGGAGCTATGGAGGTGTAGGGTACACTGGTATATCTATATTACTGTGTTTAGGGGTTTGGTGTGGGAGCTATGGAGGTGTAGGGTACATTGTATATCTATATTACTGTGTTTAGGGGTTTGGTGTGGGAGCTATGGAGGTGTAGGGTACACTGGTATATCTATATTACTGTGTTTAGGGGTTTGGTGTGGGAGCTATGGAGGTGTAGGGTATACTGGTATATCTATATTACTGTGTTTAGGGGTTTGGTGTGGGAGCTATGGAGGTGTAGGGTACACTGATATATCTATATTACTGTGTTTAGGGGTTTGGTGTGGGAGCTATGGAGGTGTAGGGTACACTGATATATCTATATTACTGTGTTTAGGGGTTTGGTGTGGGAGCTATGGAGGTGTAGCGTATACTGGTATATCTATATTACTGTGTTTAGGGGTTTGGTGTGTGAGCTATGGAGGTGTAGCGTATACTGGTATATCTATATTACTGTGTTTAGGGGTTTGGTGTGGGAGCTATGGAGGTGTAGGGTACACTGGTATATCTATATTACTGTGTTTAGGGGTTTGGTGTGGGAGCTATGGAGGTGTAGGGTACACTGATATTCTATATTACTGTGTTTAGGGGTTTAGTGTGGGAGCTATGGAGGTGTATGCTATATAATCTATCTATATTACTGTGTTTAGGGGTTTGGTGTGGGAGCTATGGAGGATGATGATGAGGATATATATACTGTCGACAGAATGTCAAACTATGATATGACCATGGGTGGGGAAGACGATGGCAAGTTTGGCTGGACAGGTCCATCTGGAAAACGTAGGTTAAAAATAAAACCATACAAGTATGAAATAATTGGATTTCAGTATTTTATTGTGTCTGCATTCAGGATTCGAAATTTAACTTGAATCCTCACAAAATGCTAGTGAAAATTGAAAACTATGAGTGACTTTAGCAAAAGATTACTGTATTTCGTGAATGGCTTTTTCTGCAGTGATACCAGCTTTAATGTACAACCAGTGTAGTAGCTCTACGTTCTCATTGGCTGATGACGAACGCTTCGCGCTTCAATAACATGTAAACCCTCATGTAGTTCTGTCCTGTCGTCTGTTGTCGATACCCCGTCTGATCCTAATAAAATTAACAGTGTTTCAGATGGGACGTTAAACCGAGGTCTCTTGTGTCGGTGCTTTACACCGTGCACGTAAAAGAACCAGAGGAGATTCTGGAATGGGTCTCTGTCTGTATCATTGCACTATCCTCCAAAATCTAAAATTACTAATCTCTTCAGGAGGCGTCGCTCATATGGGCAACCGGTAGCGACGATAAATAAACGTAAAACACACACTCTGTTTTAACCCTTTCCCTCATAGAAGCACCTCTTGACACCATTACCAATATGACATGCATTGACAATATAGTAGCCAAACCATTGTTCATAATAATGGTCAGAATCTCATGTAGTCCCAGTAATATCTATGGAGGTAGGATAGATATGGCGACTATTTATCCACTGCATGATAGCTAAATGGCTGTCGTTTGTATGGAGATATAATAGTATATCAACCTAAATTTCTATGAAGTCCCAGTAATATCTATGGAGGTGGGATAGATATGGCGACTACTTATCCACTGCATGATAGTTAAATGGCTGTCGTTTGTATGGAGATATAATAGTATATTAACCTAAATCTCTATGTAGTCCCAGTAATATCTATGGAGGTGGGATAGATATGGGGACTACTTATCCACTGCATGATAGCTAAATGGCTGTCGTTTGTATGGAGATATAATAGTATATTAACCTAAATCTCTATGAAGGAAAGGGTTAATGTCTCTACATCGTATTTGACAATTAATTGCACAACTTAATTAGATTCATGTTCCGTTTGCAGGACAGGTTGATACTCCAGTGGGTTATGTGGGCAAAATGTTGGACGGTTTTACGTTGTCAAATAAGAAACTTGTACAAAAGAAAGACTTTCCACCTCCAAAGCTTCCCAGAGACTTCAGGTATATTGTTACAAGTATTTCGCCAGTCATTTTAAGCCCCACTCCTCGGGTCTTTGAAATTTCCTGAACATATGCCTTTCCTCCATCGCTGTCATTACACCTTACCTTTCCCCTTACTAGAGTCTCTCTGGCTGATTGGTCCAGCATACTGTCATCAAACTTACATTTCCCCTTACTAGAGTCTCTCTGGCCGATTGGTCTAGCATGCTGTCATCAAACTTGCCTTTCCCCTTACTAGAGTCTCTCTGGCTGATTGGTCTAGCATGCTGTCATCAAACTTGCCTTTCCCCTTACTAGAGTCTCTCTGGCTGATTGGTCTAGCATGCTGTCATCAAACTTACCTTTCCCCTTACTAGAGTCTCTCTGGCTGATTGGTCCAGCATGCTGTCATCAAACTTACTTTTCCCCTTACTAGAGTCTCTCTGGCTGATTGGTCCAGCATACTGTCATCAAACTTGCCTTTCCCTTATTAGAGTCTCTATGGCCGATTGGTCTAGCATGCTGTCATCAACTTACCTTTCCCCTTACTAGAGTCTCTCTGGCTGATTGGTCCAGCATACTGTCATCAAACTTACATTTCCCCTTACTAGAGTCTCTCTGGCTGATTGGTCCAGCATGCTGTCATCAAACTTGCCTTTCCCCTTACTAGAGTCTCTCTGGCCGATTGGTCCAGCATGCTGTCATCAAACTTGTCTGTCCCCTTACTAGAGTCTCTCTGGCCGATTGGTCCAGCATGCTGTCATCAAACATAACTTTCCCCTTACTAGAGTCTCTCTGGCCGATTGGTCCAGCATGCTGTCATCAAACTTGCCTTTTCCCTTACTAGAATCTCTCTAGCCGATTGGTCTAGCATGCTGTCATCAAACTTACCTTTCCCCTTACTAGAGTCTCTCTGGCCGATTGGTCCAGCATGCTGTCATCAAACTTGCCTTTTCCCTTACTAGAGTCTCTTGCTGATTGGTCTAGCATGCTGTCATCAATCTTGCCTTTCCCCTTACTAGAGTCTCTCTGGCTGATTGGTCCAGCATGTTGTCATCAAACTTGCCTTTTCCCTTACTAGAATCTCTCTGGCCGATTGGTCTAGCATGCTGTCATCAAACTTACCTTTCTCCTTACTATAGTCTCTCTGGCCGATTGGTCTAGCATGCTGTCATCAAACTTACCTGTCCTTCTTACTAGAGTCTATCTGGCCGATTGGTCTAGCATGCTGTCATCAAACTTGCCTTTCCCCTTACTAGAGTCTCTCTGGCTGATTGGTCCAGCATACTGTCATCAAACTTACATTTCCCCTTACTAGAGTCTCTCTGGCTGATTGGTCCAGCATGCTGTCATCAAACTTGCCTTTCCCCTTACTAGAGTCTCTCTGGCCGATTGGTCCAGCATGCTGTCATCAAACTTGTCTGTCCCCTTACTAGAGTCTCTCTGGCCGATTGGTCCAGCATGCTGTCATCAAACATAACTTTCCCCTTACTAGAGTCTCTCTGGCCGATTGGTCCAGCATGCTGTCATCAAACTTGCCTTTCCCCTTACTAGAGTCTCTCTGGCCGATTGGTCCAGCATGCTGTCATCAAACTTGCCTTTCCCCTTACTAGAGTCTCTCTGGTCGATTGGTCCAGCATGCTGTCATCAAACTTGCCTTTTCCCTTACTAGAATCTCTCTAGCCGATTGGTCTAGCATGCTGTCATCAAACTTACCTTTCCCCTTACTAGAGTCTCTCTGGCCGATTGGTCCAGCATGCTGTCATCAAACTTGCCTTTTCCCTTACTAGAGTCTCTTGCTGATTGGTCTAGCATGCTGTCATCAATCTTGCCTTTCCCCTTACTAGAGTCTCTCTGGCTGATTGGTCCAGCATGTTGTCATCAAACTTGCCTTTTCCCTTACTAGAATCTCTCTGGCCGATTGGTCTAGCATGCTGTCATCAAACTTACCTTTCTCCTTACTATAGTCTCTCTGGCCGATTGGTCTAGCATGCTGTCATCAAACTTACCTGTCCTTCTTACTAGAGTCTATCTGGCCGATTGGTCTAGCATGCTGTCATCAAACTTGCCTTTCCCCTTACTAGAGTCTCTCTGGCTGATTGGTCCAGCATGCTGTCATCAAACTTGCCTTTCCCCTTACTAGAGTCTCTCTGGCCGATTGGTCCAGCATGTTGTCATCAAACTTACCTTTCCCCTTACTAGAGTCTCTCTGGCACCAACGATTGGTCCAGCATGTTGTCATCAAACTTACCTTTCCCCTTACTAGAGTCTCTCTGGCTGATTGGTCCAGCATGCTGTCATCAAACTTGCCTTTCCCCTTACTAGAGTCTCTCTGGCCGATTGGTCCAGCATGCTGTCATCAAACTTGCCTTTCCCCTTACTAGAGTCTCTCTGGCTGATTGGTCCAGCATGCTGTCATCAAACTTGCCTTTCCCCTTACTAGAGTCTCTCTGGCTGATTGGTCCAGCATGTTGTCATCAAACTTGCCTTTCATCATATTATCATGGATGTGACTTCACTTTCTATCAGGGGCAAGTGATAATGGTGATATTTGAGAAAGTTGTCAAACATTTGTTGATGTTTGTGAATGTTTCATACCTGCTTCTTACCAAGCATATGTGGGTGGTCCTCTCTCCACCACAACAGACCGACATTCCAGGACATATGGCAGGCTTCTCTCCACCACAACAGACCGACATTCCACAGGGTTCATTCTAGGTCAGAAATTTTGGGAGAAGTGAGAAATCGTGCGATCTTAAATGGTGTTATTTCATAAATGTCAACAAAATATGGTTAAAATGCATAGTATGACCATTAAATACAACATTTGAATAGAAGGAGTGCTTTATAATGTGCCAGTGTATCTTACTGGACAAAATTTTGTATGAAATAAAAAATTTAAAATGTGGGGCCCAGAGGGCGAAGTAAGGGTCTCTAGGGCAACTATTTCACCCACATCACCCTCTAGAATGATCCCTGATTCCAGGATATGTGGCTGACTTCTCTGCCATAACAGACTGACATTCCAGGACATATGGGTGGTGTTCTCTCTACCATAACAGATTGACATTCCAGGACATATGGGTGGTGTTCTCTCCACCATAACAGACTGACATTCCAGGACATATGGGTGGTGTTCTCTCTACCATAACAGACTGACATTCCAGGATATATGGGTTGTGTTCTCTCCACCACAACAGACCAGGCTCCCAGGACATGTGGGTTGTGTACCAGCCTCCCACCTCATCAATAATCGTGACTTCTCGGTTGGCGATGCCGATTGATTGTATTATGAATTATCATTTATTATTTGTGACTTATCGAGACACAAACATTAGTGGTATGATACAGTTATTGATTGAATACAGTCAAACCTGTGCTAGTGGTCACCTCTATTAAGCAGCCAACCTGCATTAAGCAGCCAGTTTTCAGAGTCCCAATATGTTGTTTTATTATACATTTGACCATACTGTGATTCCCTTGTCTGGCTGCTTAAGACAGATTTTACTGTAATTATAATTGGCTTCTCCCAGTCCACCGGCTGAACCGAATACCGGTATGCCCATTGTAATGACGTCAACATCCCCACGAGCGACATTAGGTTGACGGATATGTAGTCCAGTGGTTAACACGCTGGACTGGTAATCCAGGGATCGCAGGTTTGATCCCCCGTGTGATCCTAATAAAATTAACAGTCTTTCAGTTGGGACTTTAACTGAGGTATCGTGTCGGTGCTGTACACCGTGCATGCAAAAGAACCAGAGGAGATGCTGGAATGGGTCTCTGTCTGTATCATTGCACTATCCTCCAAAAATCTAAAATGATTAATCTCTTCAGGAGGCGTCACTCATATGGGCAACCGGTAGCGACGATAAATAAACGTAAAACACAAACACACCGTCTTAACAGTGTGTGTTTGCTTGACAGTTAGAAAGCTAGGTTAATTGTATACATGTATACATATCGCCGTTTTGAGACACGTGCAACATTCCTGAAGGCCAAGGGAGATTTTGGTGAGTTTCATACACGGTCTTTTAATAGATAATGTTACCTGCTGAGTCATATTTCATGTGGTCACCGGTCGCATACCCGATAATGAAAACATTGTTTAATGGTATGTATTTATATAGTGTACAGGGCTCAAGCTAGACTCCAAATTTTGGGAGAAGTGAGAAAATTTAGGGAGAAGTGGGGAGACTTGAATGACTGCAAATAGTGAAACCGTATTTAGTCGAGGTTTGCAGGATAATCATTGTAGGAACTATTGTATGTAGAAAAGCTGCAGGGCATTCACTAGACTGAAAGTGAAAGAGTCAATGACCTTTGAGTCAAATCTCAAGAGTATCAAGCTGTATATTTCAAAGAGTCAATAATATTACGCATGTTGGTACTTTCCGTACATGTAACTTTTTCCCGACCATATAATTACCTCTAGGTGTCTTTGGTGCAACCAGACCTTTTTAATTTATCACAATTAGAGAAAACATTGACTACATTGCCGAGTTGTGTTTAGGACCTTACAGCTAAGTTTCATGTTACTTTGTACACTGTAAATGATAATTTAAGATGGTCGTTTAATAAACAAATCCTCAAAACAGGTGATCGCATGTACAATGTTGACTGTAATTACAGCTACATCCGTTATGTCGAATTCCGTCAGACCGAACAAAATACTTCGACATAAACGAAGTTTGACTTAACGAAATTCGATATAAACACAGCATATATGTAAAATGATATATGTCGAATTCCGTCGGACCGAACAAAATTCTTCGACATAACCGAAGTTTGTACAGTCTGAAACAGGACATTGATCCGACTTCGAGATAACTGGAGAATTCGGCATAACCGACTTTGACATAACGGTTGTAGACTGGATGATCATTGGTTTGAATCTTCTTTCGGAGCACGTGTATATGCCTGAAGCAATTAGATTATCAGGTGGACAGCATTAGTGATTTCTCTCAGTTCTACTAATGCAGTGTAACAGTTGATGTTCGTATTGTTGTTGTCTATAGGCCTGTGCACACTTTCATACGTGAGGAAGATTCATGCAGCATTCTTACTACAAAATCCACTGAAGGTGTAGATTATAGGCAGTTTCTGAAGCCATCTGTTGATACCCAGACCACTGTGACATCCAGCGAGACCCCTGAATCTTCTAGGGAGGAGAGAAAACAGTACAAGGATGCATCGGCTAGGAGTGTGGCACTCGGAGAAAAACCGTTTGTGGGTAAGAATTCGATTTTGAAATTAGAATAATAACATTTTTTGTGCATTTAGAAAATGTTAAAAGTACCGTATAAATTGCTTTAGTAATTGAGAGTATAGTACAGGGTGGCTAAACTAGATCGCAACTGTCGATGTGCTACACGAACATCAGGTATATTTCTCCACATTCGACTCGTATTGTACATATACTGTAGGTCAGTGTTATATATACTGTAGGTCAGTGTTACATATACTGTAGGTCAGTGTTACATATACTGTAGGTCAGTGTTATATATACTGTAGGTCAGTGTTATATATACTGTAGGTCAGTGTTATATATACTGTAGGTCAGTGTTATATATACTGTAGGTCAGTGTTATATATACTGTAGGTCAGTGTTATATATACTGTAGGTCAGTGTTATATATACTGTAGGTCAGTGTTACATGTACTGTAGGTCAGTGTTATATATACTGTAGGTCAGTGTTATATATACTGTAGGTCAGTGTTATATATACTGTAGGTCAGTGTTATATATACTGTAGGTCAGTGTTACATATACTGTAGGTCAGTGTTATATATACTGTAGGTCAGTGTTATATATACTGTAGGTCAGTGTTACATATACTGTAGGTCATTGTTACATATACTGTAGGTCAGTGTTACATATACTGTAGGTCATTGTTACATATAATGTAGGTCAGTGTTACATATACTGTAGGTCAGTGTTACATATAATGTAGGTCAGTGTTATATATACTGTAGGTCAGTGTTATATATACTGTAGGTCAGTGTTATATATACTGTAGGTCAGTGTTACGTATACTGTAGGTCAGTGTTATATATACTGTAGGTCAGTGTTACGTGTACTGTAGGTCAGTGTTATATATACTGTAGGTCAATGTTACGTGTACTGTAGGTCAGTGTTATATATACTGTAGGTCAATGTTACGTGTACTGTAGGTCAGTGTTATATATACTGTAGGTCAGTGTTACATATACTGTAGGTCAGTGTTACGTGTACTGTAGGTCAGTGTTATATATGCTGTAGGTCAGTGTTATATATACTGTAGGTCAGTGTTATATATACTGTAGGTCAGTGTTATATATACTGTAGGTCAGTGTTACGTGTACTGTAGGTCAGTGTTATATATACTGTAGGTCAGTGTTACATATACTGTAGGTCAATGTTACATATACTGTAGGTCAGTGTTATATATACTGTAGTTCAGTGTTATATATACTGTAGGTCAGTGTTAAATATACTGTAGGTCAGTGTTATATATACTGTAGGTCAGTGTTACGTGTACTGTAGGTCAGTGTTATATATAATGTAGGTCAGTGTTACATATACTGTAGGTCAGTGTTATATATACTGTAGGTCAGTGTTATATATACTGTAGGTCAGTGTTACGTGTACTGTAGGTCAGTGTTATATATACTGTAGGTCAGTGTTATATATACTGTAGGTCAATGTTACATATACTGTAGGTCAGTGTTATATATACTGTAGGTCAGTGTTATATATACTGTAGGTCAGTGTTATATATACTGTAGGTCAGTGTTATATATACTGTAGGTCAGTGTTATATATACTGTAGGTCAATGTTACATATACTGTAGGTCAGTGTTACATATACTGTAGGTCAGTGTTACATATACTGTAGGTCAGTGTTATTACTGTGGTCAGTGTTATATACTGTAGGTCAGTGTTATATATACTGTAGGTCAGTGTTATATATACTGTAGGTCATGTTACATATACTGTAGGTCAGTGTTATATATACTGTAGGTCAGTGTTATATATACTGTAGGTCAGTGTTATATATACTGTAGGTCAGTGTTATATATACTGTAGGTCAGTGTTATATATACTGTAGGTCAGTGTTATATATACTGTAGGTCAGTGTTATATATACTGTAGGTCATTTATATATACTGTAGGTCAGTGTTACATATACTGTAGGTCATGTTACTATATACTGTAGGTCAGTGTTATATATACTGTAGGTCAGTGTTATATATACTGTAGGTCAGTGTTATATATACTGTAGGTCAGTGTTACATATACTGTAGGTCAGTGTTACATATACTGTAGGTCAGTGTTACATATACTGTAGGTCAGTGTTATATATACTGTAGGTCAGTGTTATATATACTGTAGGTCAGTGTTATATATACTGTAGGTCAGTGTTATATATACTGTAGGTCAGTGTTATATATACTGTAGGTCAGTGTTATATATACTGTAGGTCAGTGTTATATATACTGTAGGTCAGTGTTATATATACTGTAGGTCAGTGTTATATATACTGTAGGTCAGTGTTATATATACTGTAGGTCACTGTTATATATACTGTAGGTCAGTGTTACATGTACTGTAGGTCAGTGTTATATATACTGTAGGTCAGTGTTATATATACTGTAGGTCAGTGTTATATATACTGTAGGTCAGTGTTATATATACTGTAGGTCAGTGTTACATATACTGTAGGTCAGTGTTATATATACTGTAGGTCAGTGTTATATATACTGTAGGTCAGTGTTACATATACTGTAGGTCATTGTTACATATAATGTAGGTCAGTGTTACATATACTGTAGGTCATTGTTACATATAATGTAGGTCAGTGTTACATATACTGTAGGTCAGTGTTATATATACTGTAGGTCAGTGTTACTGTACTGTAGGTCAGTGTTATATATACTGTAGGTCAGTGTTACATGTACTGTAGGTCAGTGTTATATATACTGTAGGTCAGTGTTACATATACTGTAGGTCAGTGTTACGTGTACTGTAGGTCAGTGTTATATATACTGTAGGTCAGTGTTATATATACTGTAGGTCAGTGTTATATATACTGTAGGTCAGTGTTATATATACTGTAGGTCAGTGTTATATATACTGTAGGTCAGTGTTATATATACTGTAGGTCAGTGTTATATATACTGTAGGTCAGTGTTATATATACTGTAGGTCAGTGTTACATGTACTGTAGGTCAGTGTTATATATACTGTAGGTCAGTGTTATATATACTGTAGGTCAGTGTTATATATACTGTAGGTCAGTGTTATATATACTGTAGGTCAGTGTTATATATACTGTAGGTCAGTGTTATATATACTGTAGGTCAGTGTTACATATACTGTAGGTCAGTGTTATATATACTGTAGGTCAGTGTTATATATACTGTAGGTCAGTGTTACATATACTGTAGGTCAGTGTTATATATACTGTAGGTCAGTGTTACATATACTGTAGGTCAGTGTTATATATACTGTAGGTCAGTGTTATATATACTGTAGGTCAGTGTTATATATACTGTAGGTCAGTGTTATATATCTGTAGGTCAGTGTTAATAACACAATACTGTAGGTCAGTGTTACATATACTGTAGGTCAGTGTTATATATACTGTAGGTCAGTGTTATATATACTGTAGGTCAGTGGTTTGCTACACTGGAACATTTTCTTATCAACTTCTTCAGGCTCAGTCTTTGACTTGATACCCCAAGGAGATAAAGACAAAATGAAGAGTGTACAACAGGGTACAAGCCAATTACAGGGACACCCCACATCGACTGACCTGGTACCAATCTCCGATAAAGGTGTGTTTTTGAATTTTGAAAGAATGTTATCTTGTTTTAATCTGACACATTAAAAAAAAAATATTTGAAAAACAGAAACTTGCAAATTTTGCTAAAACATAATCTGTTATTGACTAATTTTGGACCGGGGCAAATTAACGGCGCCCCCTCCGTCTCGAACGTAATGGTGTTTATGTCCAAAATTTATGCCGCTGAGAATACACTATTGAAACTTGACGTCAGAAACACCAAACTGCTTCCCAATTAGCAGCCATCCTTGGTACGTATGTGAAGTATCCATTGTATTAGTGTATACAAATTTATTTTAGCTCGATTTCGACACAAGTTCTTTCAACTTATATTAATCACTCTCGAGACCTCATTCCTGATGGAATCCATCGCCATGAAGGAGCGAGAAGAGGCAATGTGGAATTTAAATGCCTTGCCTAAGGGCACAATCGTAATAGCTCCAGCGGGGCTCGAACTCCATTGTATTGGATACCATGTAGGGTGTATTTCTGTGATGTGATGTAAAACCAAACAACTGTCATTGGAAATCCATTCTGGCAGAAATAACAAACGATTAAATCCACGTCAACTCTTCCAAAAGGTCGTACAATAACTTATTTGTATGATAAAACATATTTATCTCTAGATATAGTAACTGTTGTTTGTCTGATTCGATTCAGCCCTTAGAATTTGAAACAATGTGAGACTCTTAACTTTGACCACAGCCATTTGTGTAAGGCCCACAGCCATTTGTGTAAGGCCCACGGCCATTTGTGTAAGGCCCACGGCCATTTGTGTAAGAGTAACGGCTATTTGTGTAAGGCCCATAACCATTTGTGTAAGGCCCACAGCCATTTGTGTAAGGTCAACAGCCATTTGTGTAAGACCAATGGCCATTTGTGTAAGACCCACAGCCATTTGTGTATGGCCCACAGCCATTTGTGTAAGGCCAACAGCCATTTGTGTAAAGCCCACAGCCATTTGTGTAAGACTAACGGCTATTTGTGTAAGGCCCACGACCATTTGTGTAAGACTAACAGCCATTTGTGTAAGGCCCACGACCATTTGTGTAAGACTAACGGCTATTTGTGTAAAGCCCACAGCCATTTGTATAAGGTCCACGGCCATTTGTGTAAGAGCCATGACCATTTGTGTAAGACCCACAGCCATTTGTGTATGGCCCACAGCCATTTGTGTAAGGCCCACAGCCATTTGTGTAAAGCCCACAGCCATTTGTATAAGGTCCATGGCCATTTGTGTAAGGCCCACAGCCATTTGTGTAAGACCCACAGCCATTTGTGTAAGGCCCACAGCCATTTGTGTAAAGCCCACAGCCATTTGTGTAAGGTCCATGGCCATTTGTGTAAGACTAACGGCTATTTGTGTAAGGCCCACAGCCATTTGTGTAAGAGCCATGACCATTTGTGTAAGACCCACATCCATTTGTGTATGGCCCACAGCCATTTGTGTAAGGCCCACAGCCATTTGTGTAAAGCCCACTTCCATTTGTGTAAGGTCCACGGCCATTTGTGTAAGGCAAGGCTCACAGCCATTTGTGTAAGGCCCGCAGCCATTTGTGTAAGGCAAGGCCCACGGCCATTTGTGTAAAGCCAACAGCCATTTGTGTAAGGTCAACAGCCATTTGTGTAAGGTCAACAGCCATTTGTGTAAGGTCAACAGCCATTTGTGTAAGACCAACAGCTTAGAATTTAAAGTAAATATGTATCTCTGTGACGCTGTACTTTCTCTGCAAGCTGTAGACATGCATGCAGAGTGTCATGGTTCAATACTGAACCATTATTCCAATTTTCTCCAGATGATATGCCCGTAGCATCTAGACTTACAATTTACATTGTACTTGTATCTGGATGCTTGGCTATTACCTGACTTGCATTGATAGACGTATCTTGTCCTGCTCAAATTGCACAGCTACAGTCAAACCTGTTTTAAGCAGCCAGCAAAGGGAATCACAGAAAGTGGCTGCTTAGCACAGGTGGCTGCTTAATAAAGGTCAGATGTATAATATAAACAACATATTGGGAATATGGATGCTGGCTGCACAGGTTGGCTGCTTAATAGAGTCTTAGAGGTGACCACTAACACAACTTTCACTGTAAATGTATATGTCGTGTCGACATATTCTAATGAAATTGCGTGACATAATTGACTGTTATTTTGACCGTAGGGTGCAAAAAGTGTAAAATCACGACAATACAGTCTTAAGCAGCCAGCCAAGGGACTCGGAGAAAGTGGCTGCTTAGCACAGGTGGTTGTTTAATAGAGGTCAAATATATAATAAAACAACTAAGTCGGAATCTGGAAACTGGCTGCTTAATACAGGTTGGCTGCTTAATGGAGGTGACCACTAACACAGGTTTGACTGTATGTAAAATATTGCATTGCCATAAAAGAATTAAAAAATGTCACATTTACACACATTGTTGGAAATCATTCAAGTCTGCCTCCGTGGTCGAGTGGTTACGGTCGCTGACTTGTATACCACTGTAACCTATCATCACTGATGGTCATGGGTTCGAGCCACGCTCGGGCTGTGTCTCATTTATATGAAAAAGTTGGCAGTTTCTTACAGAGGTTGGTGCACCCAAGTACTGGTTAACCGCTGGAGCCTGCCCAGGAAAGGTGTTGTTAGGTAAACTGCCCGCCGGCGATATAGCCCAAAATGGTGCTGATGCAGGCGTAAAACCCGAAATATAACATAACATAATTCTTGTATTCAATGCAGTTCTTTGTTGTATTTCACTCAAGCTGAGAGAAAGCCGCCAGCATCTACTGCCCAGAGTAGCACAGAAGAGCATAGACCGGTTGGGTTCAAACCCTTTAATAAAAATCCTGGGAAACAACAGAGATATGACAAGTATTTGGAGCTTATTAAACTGGGACACAAGGGTTAGTATGACTTGACGTGTTTGTGCCCCTGTTTGTCTCCCTGTGGCACTATGTACAGGGCTCTCTGGAGCATTATACAAAGTGAGTCTGTTGTTGTGGTGGAGACGAACACCCTACCCTCATCTCCTGGGTAGAAACCAGTACAATACTACTATGTACTCATTTCTCCAGCCTCTGCATGCGACTTACAATTTTCTCACCTATTTTCATTTTATCACTGGGTAGAAACTAGTACAATACTACATGTACTCATTTCTCCAGCCTCTGCATGCGACTTACAATTTTCTCACCTATTTTCATTTTATCACTGGGTAGAAACCAGTACAATACTACATGTACTTGTTTCTACAGCCTCCGCACGCGACTTACAATTTTCTCACATATCTTCATTTTATCACTTGTCCGTGACAGGGAGCGAACCTGCGGCCCTGATGATAGCGGTGAATGGCGAGTTCTAACAACATCATGCTAGACCACGCGACCACAGAGGCTCTTGTCTGGTCCCAGAGCTTATTGGAATGCTTAAGTGGAAAGATTCTGTGGAAACAACAGAGATGTGAAAATATATAATGTTTGTTTATGTGATGGAATTACCACTGTATATAATGTTTGTTTATGTGATGGAATTACCACTGTATATAATGTTTGTTTATGTGATGGAATTACCACTGTATATAATGTTTGTTTGTTTATGTGATGGAATTACCACTGTATATAATGTTTGTTTATGTGATGGAATTACCACTGTATATAATGTTTGTTTATGTGATGGAATTACCACTGTATATAATGTTTGTTTGTTTATGTGATGGAATTACCACTGTATATAATGTTTGTTTATGTGATGGAATTACCACTGTATATAATGTTTGTTTATGTGATGGAATTACCACTGTATATAATGTTTGTTTATGTGATGGAATTACCACTGTATATAATGTTTGTTTATCTGATGGAATTACCACTGTATATAATGTTTGTTTATCTGATGGAATTACCACTGTATATAATGTTTGTTTATCTGATGGAATTACCACTGTATATAATGTTTGTTTATGTGATGGAATTACCACTGTATATAATGTTTGTTTATGTGATGGAATTACCACTGTATATAATGTTTGTTTGTTTATGTGATGGAATTACCACTGTATATAATGTTTGTTTATGTGATGGAATTACCACTGTATATAATGTTTGTTTATGTGATGGAATTACCACTGTATATAATGTTTGTTTATCTGATGGAATTACCACTGTATATAATGTTTGTTTGTTTATCTGATGGAATTACCATTGTATATAATGTTTGTTTGTTTATGTGATGGAATTACCACTGTATATAATGTTTGTTTGTTTATGTGATGGAATTACCACTGTATATAATGTTTGTTTGTTTATGTGATGGAATTACCACTGTATATAATGTTTGTTTATGTGATGGAATTACCACTGTATATAATGTTTGTTTATGTGATGGAATTACCACTGTATATAATGTTTGTTTGTTTATGTGATGGAATTACCACTGTATATAATGTTTGTTTGTTTATGTGATGGAATTACCACTGTATATAATGTTATGTGGGTTACTGACCAGAGCTTACTGGAATACTTTGCATCTTGTATAGGGCTATCTATCTAACAGTTGAGCCTATAAACCCAATGTCATGTACTGTGCTCTACGCAGGCTGGGACTCCAGAGAACTGTGTCACTTATCTTATATATGGCTATCTATCTAACAGTTGAGCCTATAAACCCAAGGTCATGTATGCTGCTCTACGCAGGCTGGGACTCCAGAGAACTGTGTCATTTATCTTATATATGGCTATCTATCTAACAGTTGAGCCTATAAACCCAAGGTCATGTATGCTGCTCTACGCAGGCTGGGACTCCAGAGAACTGTGTCACTTATCTCTTTTTTAGCATTGATGTACTTTAAAATTAAATCGTATTTTTCTACATCTAATTTGCATAAAAACTGAACAACTTAAAATGTACAAATAGCAAAGTGCGGTGTCTATTTCATTCCTTAACATTTCCTTACCTCTACGCTGTACATGTTCCTATCATTTTTGAACAGACTATGATTTTGCCCAGTCGCGCATTAACAATCATCTTAATTTAAGCTTTACAAGTTTTAACAACTTATATTAATCACTCTCGTTGGCGCGGATGAAAGTGTAAATGTGGTCATTTGTGTGGGAGGAAACAGGAGTATCCGGAGAAAACCAACCTGTCCGATCTGGCGACCACCGTACCATCTCGCATACTTCCCGGTCCGAGGATCGAACCTGGGTTGCATTGGTGAGAAGCGGGTGCGTTAACCACTGCGCTAAATGGACAGCCTATTTGCAGACTTTACACTGGTTCAACAGGTTATGAATGGCGATCACATGGGCTGAGTCAGCCAATCAGAATAAGGACATTACTATTTAATACTTGTCTCTCTCCAGATCCATATTCTGCTATGACATCTACTCAGACAGAATGGGAAAGACAACGTGAAAAGGAGGAGTTCCACACGGCCTCCAGGTTATACCGACCTCTGGCAGCGATGATGGCAATGAGGTTTACCCGGGCAGGAAATGTAGATGAACAAACCAATGATAAAGTTGATGAAACAGTATGTCTGTCTTTCCATTGGCCTAGCTCCACGCAGGCACTGTAGGCCCGGGCCTTCATTTCAAAAATAATATGTTTAAACATGCAATGTATTCTTGTCTTTTTCTCAGAGATGCCGGAAAACGTCCATATGTGTATCCTTGAAAATAACATTTCCAGGGTAGAGCATACCCCCCCCCCCGGATACCCCCCTCCAGATACCCGCCTAACTGTGTGCCTGCACATCAATTTGGATCTAACTATGCCACTGCCTTCTAGTTTTATGCAAAATGCATCAAGTTGGGAAAATGTTCCTACTGTCAGTATGTCATTGGTAGTGACAGGGAGTGACAAATTCAAAGCCTTTAAAAATTTGCCATTAACAGCAAATCCACAATCTAATATAATACCACAACTTTTCCCACTAAAAGCAATGTTAAATTAGCCACTCTACCGGCAATGTTAAATTAGCCACTCTCCTGACAATGTTAGTTTATACAAATTTATTTTAGCTCGATTGTGAAACAAGTTATTACAACTTATATTTATCACTCTCGAGACCTCATTCCTGATGGAATCCATCACCACGAGGGAGAGAGAAGAGGCAATGCGGAATTTAAATGCCTTGCCTAAGGGCACAATCGTAACGGCTCCAGCGGGGCTCGAACTCCCGACCTTTCGCACCTGAAGCGAACGCGCATCCACTGCGCTATCACGACTTCCAATGACAATGTTAAATTAGCCACTCTCCCGACAATGTTAAATTAGCCACTTTCCCGGCAATGTTAAATTAGCCACTCTCCCGACAATGTTTAATTAGCCACTCTCCCGGCAATGTTAAATTAGCCACTCTCCCGACAATGTTAAATTAGCCACTCTCCGGACAATGCTAAATTAGCCACTCTCCCGGCAATGTTAAATTAGCCACTCTCCCGGCAATGTTAAATTAGCCACTCTCTCGGCAATGTTAAATTAGCCACTCTCCCGACAATGTTAAATTAGTCACTCTCTTGGCAATGTTAAATTAGCCACTCTCCCGACAATGTTAAATTAGCCACTCTCCCGGCAATATTAAATTAGCCACTCTCCCGACAATGTTAAATTAGCCACTCTCCCGACAATGTTAAATTAGCCACTCTCCCAATGTTAAATTAGCCACTCTCCCGACAATGTTAAATTAGCCACTCTCCCGGCAATGTTAAATTAGCCACTCTCACGACAATGTTAAATTAGCCACTCTCACGGCAATGTTAAATTAGCCACTCTCCCGACAATGTTAAATTAGCCACTCTCTTGGCAATGTTAAATTAGCCACTCTCCCGACAATGTTAAATTAGCCACTCTCACGGCAATGTTAAATTAGCCACTCTCCCGACAATGTTAAATTAGCCACTCTCCCGACAATGTTAAATTAGCCACTCTCCCGGCAATGTTAAATTAGCCACTCTCCCGGGAATGTTAAATTAGCCACTCTCACGGCAATGTTAAATTAGCCACTCTCATGGCAATGTTAAATTAGCCACTCTCCCAGCAATGTTAAATTAGCCACTCTCACGGCAATGTTAAATTAGCCACTCTCCCAGCAATGTTAAATTAGCCACTCTCACGGCAATGTTAAATTAGCCACTCTCCCGGGAATGTTAAATTAGCCACTCTCATGGCAATGTTAAATTAGCCACTCTCCCGGCAATGTTAAATTAGCCACTCTCACGGCAATGTTAAATTAGCCACTCTCCTGACAATGTTAAATTAGCCACTCTCCTGGCAATGTTAAATTAGCCACTCTCCCGGCAATGTTAAATTAGCCACTCTCCCGACAATGTTAAATTAGCCACTCTCCCGACAATGTTAAATTAGCCACTCTCCCGGCAATGTTAAATTAGCCACTCTCACGACAATGTTAATTTAGCCACTCTCCCGGCAAAGTTAATTTAGCCACTCTCACGGTTTATTGAAATGTTACAACATTTACAGAGTAATTGTACATGCTAGATTGTTAGTACGCTCAGTGCGCGACATTTGGCGAAAGATAAACAAATATTGCTCACTGAAATGCCGCCATTTTGTTTATGAGATTCAGCACTATGTTGAACGATTTTGATTGGCTCACTGGTTAGAATTATTCACGTTGACAGTTAGGAGAATTTGAATTGCAGGGCCTTAGTTACATGCAGAAATATATATACCCGGCCATATGTCAACCTTTTTCTCATCTTGAAATGAGATGAAAGTAATGTCGACTTATGGCCGAGATAGAAACTCTTTTTTTAAAGATTTATTTAGTCATACAAACACTGTTGTAAAGATACCATCTACGTTTTACGGTCTCCAAAATTTAAGTTTTTAATGCATGTTGATGACCTTATTAATTCCTTGATTCAGCAGAAACAGTGTGTTCCCGTCCGTGGTCGAGTGGTTACTGTCGCTGACTTGTATAACACTGTAACCTATCATCACTGATGATTCGAGCTCCTCTCGGGCCATGTCTATTTACACTCAACAAAATTCCTAATTGGTCACCTGATATTTTATAATATTTGGAGCCAGTTAATAATCATACAATATAAATATTTTCTTATTGTTTTTAATGCATTTTATCCGAAATGATTATATAGAAAATCAATGCGTAACGATCTGTAATAAAATATAACCAATAAGATGATATGAATATTGATATTATTTGGTTATTAGTTTGCTCCTAAATATTGTAAAGCATCAGGTGACCGGTTAGGAATTGTGTTGAGTGTACAGTCAAACCTGTGTTAGTGGTCACCTCCATTAAGCAGCCAACCTGTATTAAGCAGCTAGTTTCCAGATTCCCAATATGTTGTTTTATTATACATTTTACCTCTATTAAGCAGCCACCTGTGCTAAGCAGCTACTTTCTTTGATTCCCTTCGCTGGCTGCTTAAGACAGGTTTGACTGTATATGAAAAAGTTGGCAGTTTCTTACTGAGGTTGGTGCAAGTACTGGTTAGCCGCTCGAGCCTACCCAGTAAAGGTGTTCTTAGGTAAACTGGCTGTCGATATATAGGCCCAAAATGGTGTTGATGAAGGCGTAAATCCCGAACAAACAACAACATGTTCATTAGTTTTACAGCAACATTTTGTATTTTGTCAGGTTGATACCAGCGATGCAGGAAAGGCAGCTGATATGAAACTGTACGGAAAATTGACACGAGACGTGCTTGAGTGGCATCCTGATAAGGTTATGTGTAAACGATTCAATGTACCTAATCCATACCCAGGGTAAGTCCCACTAGTTTGCTACAAGTGGCTGAAGTCGACGATCATTATGTTATGTATGTGGTCCATGCTTTAAACATGTGAAGTAGAGAACCAACCCTAGCCCTGACGCACATAGAGATTTATACTAATATACTAGAGTTGTGGAACCTATGCTCGGCATAAATCCCACATATAATGACCAGTATAAAATGTTAATTGCACTTGCCGTATAATATTATTTTCTTAAGTCGTGAAAACAACTTTAAAAAAACTCTTGTTGACAGTCCCCTGTTTTAGCTTCATCACGTAACATTGCTGCTCAAAACAGCTATCACAACGGTGTACCGGTCGCGGTCACCTAAGGTTTGAATGTGAATGATTGTTCTGCTTTATAAGCATAATGTTGAAATATGTACCATGGGCGTACCGGTCGCTGTCACCTAAGGTTTGAATGTGAATAATGTGTGTGTGTTTTACGTTTATTTATCGTCGCTACCGGTTGCCCATATGAGCGACGCCTCCAGAAGAGATTAGTTATTTTAGATTTTTGGAGGATAGTGCAATGATACAGACAGATACCCATTCCAGAGTCTCCTCTGGTTTTTTTACGTGCATGGTATACAGCACCGACACGAGACCTCGGTTTAACATCCCATCTGAAAGACTGTTAATTTTATTAGGGTCAGACGGGGTCTTCGAACCTGCGATCCCTGGATTACCAGTCCAGCATGTTACCACTGGACTACATATCCGTCTGTGAAGGAATGTGAATAACTTCTAGTCAGTCACTTTTATAGCAGATGAGATAATATTACTATGTAACGTGATCATTCTTGCATTTAATATGCTTGACTAAATTCAGATTGCATAACATCTTTTAAAATAAAACCCCAATTTCGCTCACATGTGAATTCAATATGGCGTCGAAATAGAACCTACATTTCGGACACCAATCGAATTTCATGTACCATCAATGTGTTGTCCGGTATTGTCACATGATTGACACGTAACCTTGTAAAGCCAAGCATTACACCCTCTTGCATTACAAAATTAAACAAATATTACTTAGCCTATATCTCTGTGTAAGGGATTTTTAGGGTACACATGAATGAGACTTAGAAAAAACAGCAACATTTACATATTTTAGAAATAAAAATGTGAATATTGATCTGTTTTTTTGCTCATTTTCGTGCTTGGCAGTTTTAGCGTCTACCATATAATCCAAGTACCTGCTACTGCGAGCGATGACGTCATTTGCAAGCAACTTCGAAAACAGGTTGTGTACGGAAATAGGGCTACTGACGATAAGTATTCATTATTCACTCCTGACCAGCATCTTATTGTATATTTTTAACAGGTCAACGATAATTGGGTTAGCTACGGTGAAGAGGGACAAGTATTCTGTGTTCAACTTCCTTAACTTTGCCGCCCCTACCAGTACAGAACACGATCAGATGCCGGACACACTGCCTCAGGAACAGTCTACATCTACGTCCGAACAATCTATGCAGCCAGAAAGTAGGGCCGACAAGGAGCTGAACAAGGGGAAACTTACGAAATCTATTTTTAGTCATTTAGTCGCTACTGAGAAAGAAACTCAAAGAAGCACAAAACCTGTGTCATTTAGTGTGAAACCAACTAAATCAAATAAATCTAAGGAGTTTAAATCAATATTCAGTCATCTTGAGAATGAAAAAGACACTGTGAAGTCAGTTAAAGATGTTCCAATTGCTATGGATACGCATGAAAAGGAAAGAATTTCAAAAGTAGAAGATTCTGACAGTAAGGACGAAGAAAAAATATTGGGGACTAAATCAAGTGAAAAAGTAAGTTTAAAAGAAATGAATTTTATTAAACAGTAATTTCTAAATTGGTAGTGAAATTATATTCTTAAAATTGTACCAAAAATAGCTAGCTAGGTAGTCAATTGGTAGCCAGGGATTGTCGTGTAGCATCAAGGAAAACATCTTTTTCATTGAATTGAGATTAGATAGATTTCTTTATTTATAGAGGGTGACCTAATTAGTTCTGAACTAATCTTCCTTAGGGCCCTCTTAAATTTCTTAACACTATAGCATTAATGCACATGCACAATAATTATAACCAAAGTACACAGTTACGCCCTGCAATGTGCAGTATAATGTTGTACAATATAACAAAATGACATAAGCATATTGAATGACAATCATTATATACAGTCAAACCTGTCTTAAGCAGCCAGCCAAGGGAGTCCGAGAAAGTGGCTGCTTAGCACAAGTGGCTGCTTAATAGAGGTCAAATATATAATAAAACAACCGATTGGGAATCTGGAAACTGGCTGCTTAATACAGGTTGGCTGCTTAATGGAGGTGACCACTAACACAGGTTTGACTGTATATAACTTTCTAGTGTCTACCGATTAAAAAGTTGTTGCATCCATAATTTACATTTTGTCTTGAACATGTTTAAAGCTCTGGACGTCTTAATTTCCAATGGTAGACAATTCCATATCTTTGGACCAGAGTATTCTGAAGATTTCTTGTACATTTCACATCTAGGTCTTGGAATATAGAGATCAATATTTGAAGCATATCTCAATGTCACTCCATCTCAGGTTTATTGGGGCAATCAGGTCAGATAACTCCATCTCAGGTTTGTTGGGGCAATCAGGTGGGATAACTCCATCTCAGGTTTATTGGGGCAATCAGGTGGGATAACTCCATCTCGGGTTTATTGGGGCAATCAGGTCAGATAACTCCATCTCAGGTGTGTTGGGGCAATCAGGTCGGATAACTCCATGTCGGGTTTATTGGGGCAATCAGGTCGGATAACTCCATCTCGGGTTTATTGGGGCAATCAGGTCAGATAACTCTATCTCAGGTGTGTTGGGGCAATCAGGTGCGATAACTCCATCTCAGGTTTATTGGGGCAATCAGGTTTGTTAGGGCAATCAGGTTTGTTGGGCAATCAGGTCGGATAACTCCATCTCAGGTGTGTTGGGGCAATCAGGTTGGATAACTCCATCTCAGGTGTGTTGGGGCAATCAGGTCGGATAACTCCATCTCAGGTGTGTTGGGGCAATCAGGTCGGATAACTCCATCTCAGGTTTATTGGGGCAATCAGGTCGGATAACTCCATCTCAGATTATGCCCTCTTTTGTACTTCATTACATTACAATATAACACATCTAAACCAAGTCACTGCAACAGTTTCCATGCAATTGTGCAAGCGTACTTTCAGGTCCTATTTAATTTTGTTGACACATTTACAATACATGTATATCTTTTGCTGTATTACAACACATTTCAACATTTTGGCCTCGACTCAAAGAATCTTAAATTAAGTACATTTTATCGGCACTTTTAGGTGAGATTAAATTTTCTTGAATTGTGTCCCCTTTGCTGTGTATGTGTACTATATTACTATATACTTTATATAGCTCATCTGAACATTTTGGCTCCACTCCTATGAACTTCTACCATTTGCCTGAGGTTATGTTCAACAAATACTCTAAGGTTACCTCTGGTAACTGACAATGCACAGTACCCGTTTACGGTGCAAAATAATTACATATATTCTTGTAGGATGATGGACAAACTGAGGTGGATTTGTTCCGCGCTATATTTAGAAACACAGACTCGGAGGATAGCTCAGAAGACGATGCAATAATTACAAAAGATGATGATACACGACCGACAACAGATATGGTTGTAGATGCAGATACTACGGGCGGTGATAGACTGGATACCAGTCTTGTCCCTGAAGTACAGGATGATAAAGACAATCAGACTGGTATATTAATAATATAGTGTCCATGTGCACATTTACATGTCAACTCTTAACATACTGAATAAATAGGACGGAATGTGCAAACAACATAGATTCAGATCAGCCGCAGCGTAATGCTGCATCTGATCAGGATCTATGTTCAAATAATATTGATTCAGATCAGCCGCAGCGTAATGCTGCATCTGATCAGGATCTATGTTGTTTGCTATCCAGACAAGTGTTTTAGCTCCATTATAAAATAGAATTGTTAAAACTATCTAAGTATATAAAGGAATCTATGTTTCTAAGAAAAATTACCCTAGATAATATCACTGTTTCTTAACATGTGCATGGATGTATGTATGGTATGGTATGGTATGGTATGGTATGGTATGGTATGGTATGGTATTGTATGTATGTATGTGTGTATTTGTGTATTTGTGTATGTCTTAGCCATAGTTTATACTTATGGAAATGGTCAACGGCAATGTATTTCTGATAATTCCAATAAACTTGAATTATCTGAATAGCAAACAGCATATAGAGCCTGATCAGACAGCACGTTCTGTGGCCATATGGTGTTTGCACAAGCAAGGGTAAGTGTTATCATCTGCACTATTTGACAATTTCTTGAGGTACAGTGGCCCTGGAATGTTGTTTTCAGGAATTGCATTTAATGCATTCTACTGCATTTACATACGTTTGGATCATATTTGATAGAGATAGCATCCAGCATCCGCCTTTTAGGGTCTCCTTGACCAGCTGGTTATAGTCGTTGGCTGCAATTCAGGCTGCACCCCTCATCACTTTTTGAATCCCACTAGGGGTGTGTAATTCTTACATGTATCCAGCGGGCTTGCAAACTGCAGGTGGTTCTACCAGGGTGTCCGTCCGTTCCTGAATTACTGCTCGGAGTGGCGCATGGCATCCACCAACAATAGTCGTCACATGGCCTAAGCTGTCTGTGCGACATTAACCCTTTACTTCATAGAAGTACCTCTTGACACCATTACCAATACAACATACATAAACCCTTTCCCTCATAGAAGCACCTCTTGATGCCATTACCAATACAACATACATTGACAATGTAGTAGCCAAACCAATGTTCATAAACCCTTTCCTTCATAGAAGCACCTCTTGACACCATTACCAATACAACATACATAAACCTTTTCCTTCATAGAAGCACCTCTTGACACCATTACCAATACAACATACATAAACCCTTTCCCTCATAGAAGCACCTCTTGACACCATTACCAATACAACATACATAAACCCTTTCCCTCATAGAAGCACCTCTTGACACCATTACCAATACAACATACATAAACCCTTTCCCTCATAGAAGCACCTCTTGACGCCTTTACCAATACAACATACATTGACAATGTAGTAGCCAAACCAATGTTCATAAACCCTTTCCCTCATAGAAGCACCTCTTGACACCATTACCAATACGACATACATTGACAATGTAGTAGCCAAACCAATGTTCATAACCCTTTCCCTCATAGAAGCACCTCTTGACGTCATTACCAATACGACATACATTGACAATGTAGTAGCCAAACCAATGTTCATAAACCCTTTCCCTCATAGAAGCACCTCTTGACGTCATTACCAATACGACATACATTGACAATGTAGTAGCCAAACCAATGTTCATAAACCCTTTCCCTCATAGAAGCACCTCTTGACGCCATTACCAATACAACATACATTGACAATGTAGTAGCCAAACCAATGTTCATAAACCCTTTCCCTCATAGAAGCACCTCTTGACACCATTACCAATACGACATACATTGACAATGTAGTAGCCAAACCAATGTTCATAATGCAGGCCAGAATCTCATGTAGTCCCAGTAATATCTATGGAGGTGGGATAGATATGGCGACTACTTATCCACTGCATGATAGTTAAATGGCTGTCGTTTTTATGGAGATATAATAATATATTAACCTAAATCTCTATGTAGTCCCAGTAATATCTATGGAGGTGGGATAGATATGGCGACTACTAGTTTATACAAATTTATTTTAGCTCGATTGCGAAACAAGTTCTTTCAACTTATATAAATCACTCTCGAGACCTCATTCCTGATGGAATCCATCGCCACGAGGGAGAGAAGAGGCAACGTGGAATTTAAATGCCTTGCCTAAGGACACAATCGTAACGGCTCCAGCGGGGCTCAAACTCCAGACCTGAAGCGAACGCGCATCCACTGCACCATCACGACTTCCACATGGCGACTACTTATACAATAGCTGTCGTTTGTATGGAGATATAATAGTATATTAACCTAAATCTCTATGAAGGAAAGGGTTAACACACAGAGAAAATCAGCATCTCCCATTTTAGCTATCCGTCATGCATGCTGGGATACATTTAAAATATTTCAGTATTAGCTCACCATGTTGAGTCATGGGAGGTATTGCGATGCCTTCGCAGTTGGATGTAGAAGCAAATGGTCAGTTTTGTGGATTATATAGTGCTATAATCAGTCATGTGGATTATATAGTGCTATAATCTGTCATGTGGATTATATAGTGCTATAATCAGTCATGTGGATTGTATAGTGCTATAATCAGTCATGTGGATTGTATAGTGATATAATCAGTCATGTGGATTATATAGTGCTATAATCAGTCATGTGGATTATATAGTGCTATAATCCGTCATGTGGATTATATAGTGCTATAATCAGTCATGTGGATTGTATAGTGATATAATCAGTCATGTGGATTGTATAGTGCTATAATCAGTCATGTGGATTGTATAGTGCTATAATCAGTCATGTGGATTATATAGTGCTATAATCAGTCATGTGGATTATATAGTGCTATAATCAGTCATGTGGATTGTATAGTGCTATAATCAGTCATGTGGATTGTATAGTGATATAATCAGTCATGTGGATTATATAGTGCTATAATCAGTCATGTGGATTATATAGTGCTATAATCCGTCATGTGGATTATATAGTGCTATAATCAGTCATGTGGATTGTATAGTGCTATAATCAGTCATGTGGATTGTATAGTGATATAATCAGTCATGTGGATTATATAGTGCTATAATCAGTCATGTGGATTGTATAGTGCTATAATCAGTCATGTGGATTGTATAGTGTTGCCCTATGGTCAGCAATTTGGATTGTATATAGTTGTCCTATGGTCAGCAATGTGGATTGTATATAGTTGCCCTATGGTCAGTCAGTCATGTGGATTGTTGTCCTATTGTCAGTCATGTGGATTGTATAGTGTTGTCCTATGGCCAGTCATGTGGATTGTATATAGTTGTCCTATGGCCAGTCATGTGGCTTGTATAGTGTTGCCCTATGGTCAGTCATGTTGATTGTATAGTGTTGCCCAAGGGCCAGTCATGTTGCTTGTATAGTGTTGCCCTATGGCCAGTCATATGGATTGTATAGTGTTGTCCTATGGCCAGTCATATGTGGATTGTATAGTGTTGTCCTATGGCCAGTCATGTGGCTTGTATAGTGTTGCCCTATAGTCAGTCATGTTGATTGTATAGTGTTGCCCTATGGTCAGTCATGTTGATTGTATAGTGTTGCCCTATGGTCAGTCATGTTGATTGTATATAGTTGCCCTATGGTCAGTCATGTTGATTGTATAGTGTTGCCCTATGGCCATTCATGTGGATTGTATAGTGTTGTCCTATGGCCAGTCATATGGATTGTATAGTGTTGTCATGTGGCTTGTATAGTGTTGCCCTATGGTCAGTCATGTTGATTGTATAGTGTTGCCCTATGGCCAGTCATATGTGGATTGTATATTGTTGTCCTATGGTCAGTCATGTGGATTGTATAGTGTTGCCCTATGGCCAGTCATGTGGATTGTATAGTGTTGTCCTATGGTAAGTCATGTAGATTGTATAGTGTTGTCCTATGGTCAGTCATGTGGATTGTATAGTGTTGTCCTATGGTAAGTCAGTCATGTGGATTGTATATTGTTGTCCTATGGTCAGTCATGTGGATTGTATATTGTTGTCCTATGGTCAGTCATGTTGATTGTATATTGTTGTCCTATGGTCAGTCATGTTGATTGTATATTGTTGTCCTATGGTCAGTCATGTTGATTGTATAGTGTTGCCCTATGGTCGGTCATGTTGATTGTATAGTGTTGCCCTATGGTCAGTCATGTGGATTGTATATTGTTGTCCTATGGCCAGTCATATGTGAATTGTATATTGTTGTCCTATGGTCAGTCATGTGGATTGTATAGTGTTGTCCTATGGTCAGTCATGTGGATTGTATATTGTTGTCCTATGGTCAGTCATGTAGATTGTATAGTGTTGTCCTATGGTCAGTCATGTGGATTGTATAGTGCTTTCCTATGGTAAGTCATGTGGATTGTATATTGTTGTCCTATGGTAAGTCAGTCATGTGGAGTGTATAGTGTTGTCCTATGGTCAGTCATGTATATTGTATAGTGTTGTCCTATGGTAAGTCAGTCATGTGGATTGTATAGTGTTGTCTTATGGTAAGTCAGTCATGTGGATTGTATAGTGTTGTCCTATGGTCAGTCATGTAGATTGTATATTGTTGTCCTATGGTCAGTCATGTAGATTGTATAGTGTTGTCCTATGGTCAGTCATGTGGATTGTAGATTGTCATGTGAATTAGCCATGTCTGAGTCAGCATAAACAGGGACAAACAATTGTTATCTTTATAACCAGGAACCACACCAGCATTACTTGGCAATCTTCCCGGTAATGGGGAACCAATGGAAACACTCGGTGACAGACTGTCTTGCCGACCAGAATCAGACGACTCTGACAGTTATGGACCAGTCCTTCCTCCGGGTTTGGGTATGTAATATTTACTACACTAAGTACCAGTCCGTCCTCTGGGCTTGGGTATGTAATATTTACTACACTAAGTACCAGTACTTCCTCCGGGCTTGGGTATGTACACTAAGTACCAGTCCGTCCTCCGGGCTTGGGTATGTAATATTTACTACACTAAGTACCAGTACTTCCTCCGGGCTTGGGTATGTAATATTTACTACACTAAGTACCAGTCCGTCCTCTGGGCTTGGGTATGTAATATTTACTACACTAAGTACCAGTACTTCCTCGGGCTTGGGTATGTAATATTTACTACACTAAGTACCAGTCCGTCCTCCGGGCTTGGGTATGTAATATTTACTACACTAAGTACCAGTACTTCCTCCGGGCTTGGGTATGTAATATTTACTACACTAAGTACCAGTACTTCCTCCGGGCTTGGGTATGTACACTAAGTACCAGTCCTTCCTCCGGGCTTGGGTATGTAATATTTACTACACTAAGTACCAGTCCATCCTCCGGGCTTGGGTATGTAATATTTACTACACTAAGTAACAGTACTTCCTCCGGGCTTGGGTATGTACACTAAGTACCAGTCCATCCTCCGGGCTTGGGTATGTAATATTTACTACACTAAGTAACAGTTCTTAGTCATTGTCTCCTCGGCCAAATGATCACATTGATTGAGAATCTTGCCTCTGTGGTCGAGTGATGATATGGATTGAGAATCCTGCCTCCTGGTTGAGTGATTGCATGGATTGAATTTCACATTTTTTGAAGTTGGTTTATGTTATATTGAATTTAGATTTATTTTAAGGCGGAAAAATTATGGCGCTGGTTTGCAGAAGGTCAGTGGTGGTTAGTTTAAACAATATTTATTTCTTTGAATAAACATAGTCAAGAATAAATAAAATGTACAATGTACATACATGTAGGATTGAGGAGAAAGCAACCTGCTTGTATGGTTACCTCTTAAAGGTCAGTGGTTCTATCCGGGTTGCAGCTTGGTTCTGCTCCATCAGTTAACATCCATCAGTTTAAGCAAATTTCATTTAGCTTGATTGCAAAGCAGGTTCTTACATTATTTTTGCCGCTGTCGAGACCTCACTCGTGATGTAATCTGTCACCATTATGTAGAGAGAAGAGACAAGGTGGATTTAGATTCTTGCCTAAGATCAATTCAAATTCACAACCTCTTAATTATGAGGTGAACTTGTGAAAGTTGTGGTTATGCAGCGGTTGCATGTTTGCTTCAACTGTAGCCGATACGATTGTGTTCTTCCTTATGTTCCACATTGCTTCATCTCTCTCCCTCGTCGCGATGGATTCCATCAGGGTTGTGTTCTCGAGAGCGATTCAGCTAATGTTGGAATAACTTGTTTCGCAATTGAGCTAATATACATGTGCATAAACGAATGAATTCTGTATCCATTACACCATGGAGGTTCCACATCACTGATCACTTGTTCTACTCAGTCATAATGAGCCTGCTCATCAGGATCTGCACTTTTTGCCAGTAATATTACTATTTTTAGACAAAATTACCCATTTTGATAAATGAACTGGTCCAAATGTAATTTTCTTATTAATTTATTGGTCTAAATATATCATGCACCAGTCCATGTTAGTTACTTGGTGTTGAATGGGTTACAAAAAATACAATATTACAATCCACCCTGTCTTAGAACTATAGAAGTTTTCTTTTGTTCTAATCCCTTTCAGTCTACTGCTGTTAAATTATATGTAAAATGTTCAATTCTTGTTTACTGAAATAAATAATGTTTACACTAAACCTGTGTTAATGATCAACTCTATTAAGCAGCCAGTTTCCCGATTCCCAATGTATTGATTCCCTTGGCTGACTGCTTAAGACAGCTGTGGTATAAATTTAGATCCAATAACCAATTACTTTGTAGATGTTGGCAGAACAGCAAGCTCCAGTCGACCTGTACCTCCTGCTGATGTCATAGACTTGACAAGACAAAGTGCAGCAGACTACAAAAGGCTCACAGACCATTCCTCCAGTCGACCTGTACCTCCTGCTGATGTCATAGACTTGACAAGACAAAGTGCAGCAGACTACAAAGGGCTCTCAGACCATTCCTCCAGTCGACCTGTACCTCCTGCTGATGTCATAGACTTGACAAGACAAAGTGCAGCAGACTACACAGAACATTCCTCCAGAAAACACAAAAGCAAACATAAACACAAGAAAGAGAAAAAGGTAGCGTTTTTAAAAAATAGCCTGTGTGTTAGAGGTCACCACCTCCTTTATGAAGATCACTCATTAACTCTCTGCATGCTGGGTAAGATAAAGTCTATAAATAAATCAAATACAACAGACTGATCTGTAGTCCAGTGGTTGTTAACATGTGGGATTGGTGATCCAGGGATCGCAAGTTCGATCCCCCGTCTGACCCGAATAAAATTAAGTCTTTCAAATGGGACTTTAAACCGAGGTCTCGTGTCGGTGCTTTACACCGTGCACTTAAAAGAACTAGAGGAGACTCTGGATTGGGTCTCTGTCTGCACTGTCCTCCAAAAATCTAAAATGACTAATCTCTTCATGAGGGGTTGCTCGTATGGGCAACCGGTAGCGACGATAAATAAACAAAACACACACAGCAGACAACAATTCATTAATTTTTAACATATGTCATGGAATTTCATTAGATATCACCGTGTTGATTTATCATCAGCACACTGACAACGTATTTCAAACTATTCACAGCAGGTTTACTATATTTTGGTCCGATTGTTGGGAACTGTTTGCTTTTTGAAGTAAAATAGTCGAATATTCTGAACAGTTTCAAATCAAAACTGCCTACAATGGATGCAGATTTGAATAGTGTCATCATTGTTATGATTCACATTTGTTTGTTTTATTCTACCTTCACATAAAATAATATATGCAAAAACTGCCTGCATGATAAACTTTTGTGACGTCATATTGCCCTGACAGATGGTATGATAAACTTTTTGAAGCCTAGAGCCTTGCCGTGACTGTCTTATCCGACTCACCTAATAAATTAAAATTTATAATACAGTTACCTAAATCGTACTGTTTATTTACCTAATACTTTGAAAATGGCCTCACGGAAGATTAGAGTTAGCTAAATGAGTTACACTCTAACAAAGAATTTAGTCGCTCAGTTTCTAGATTGTCGGATTAGTGATGTGCCTGTGCTAAGCAGTCACAGACAAGTCAGTTGTCCAGTTGTTAACACGTTGAACTGCTACTCCAGGTTCGATCCCCCGTCGGACCCTAATAATGAATGACCACATTTACGCTTTCATCGGAGCCAACGAGAGTGATTAATATAAGTTGTTAAAACTTGCTTCACAATCGTTGTAAAATAAATAAAGTTTAAACTTTAAAGGGATATAGGTTATTGTGGCTGTGTGGACCGGATAACTCAAAATGTTGTGCATGGATTTTAATGAAAAGTCTTGCATATGGGACTATAAACCGTGGTCTCGTGTATCGGTGCTATACACCAGGCATATATCGTGGTCTCGTGTATCGGTGCTATGTACCGGGCATATACCGTGGTCTCGTGTAACGGTGCTATACACCGGGCATACAACCAGGATGTTTCTGCAATTGGAACATCTTCTGTATCTGGGACTATCCTCCAAAAAATGATTAATTTACTTCAGGAGGTGTCGCCCCCGATTAACAAGGGGGGGTAAATAAACATAACCAAAAAAGAGTTTGTCAATTGGAACATCTACTGTATCTTGGACTATCCTCCAAAAAAGGATTAATTTACTTTTGGAGGTGTCGCCCCCGATTAACCAGGGGGTGGATAAATAAACATAACCAAAAAATAGTTTGTCACTTGCTTGACAGTTTTCGACATGTTTCGCTGTTTGCATTGAATACTCTTCCCTATTATAACAGGTAAAACATAAACAAAATAAACATAGAAAGAAGAATAAGAAGAAAGAGAAGAAAGTGAGAAGACGACACGGAGACAGCAGTGATGAAACCGATACAACAGATAAAGATACAGATGATGACACAGCAACTGATAAGGAAATTCTTAATAAGTAATTTTCAATTATTATTTAAGTTTTAATTTTTTTTCCAATGTTTGCATAGGTATAAAAGGAAATTGAAGAGCCAGAAATTAAACTATACCAGGACTATAAATGGATGTACCCACAATGCAGTATATTTAGTGGCTATTCCGTTCATCTCTATAGCCACAAAAACAGAATTGATAGCCACATAAGAGTGTTTATAGCCACATAACCCCTAACCGTCGATCACTAGACAGTAAACCTTTGGTGCTGATAGTCACGCATATCACATTTTATGGGTGCGCCCATTATCTCGGCAGATACAGCCAGATATATGGGTGATCACAAACTGCTTCACTTCAGCGTAGTTTGAATGTCGTAGCGTTTGCCCGGATACATGTGCCAAACATATATATATGGCTATAATCTTTGTAGATTTTATGAACAAAATTGTTTACATTTACACTTATTGAAAAATAATAACAACAAAAGTCTGCTTCCGTGGTAGAGTGGTTACGGTCGCCGACTTTTATACCACTGTAAACTATCATCTCTGATGGTCAAGAGTTCAAGCCCTGCTCCGGCTGTGTCTCTTTATATGAAAAAGTTGGCAGTTTCTTTCGGATGTTGGTGCACCAAGTACTGGTTAAACGCTGGAGCCTGCCCAGGAAAGGTGTTGTTAGTTAAACTGCCCGCTGGCGATATAGCCCAATAGCCTGTAATATCTGTGCAGTAACAGACAGGTTTGACTAATATATGTGCAGTAACAGACAGGTTTGACTAATATATGTGCAGTATATGTGCAGTAACAGACAGGTTTGACTAATATATGTGCAGTATAAAAGTAAAGTGTTTGTTTATTATAGTGTCACCCCTATTTAAAGGGCCAGTCATTTCTGACTTATGAGACACCTCTTTTTATGAACATCAGTACTTCCCGAATCCTATGCTTGTATGCCAGGCTGGTAGGCAATTGGTAACCATTATTTAACTAGCTGGCGGCTCACCAACCGGCCATATCAGAACGAACCCCTGACGAGATTCGAACCTTCGACCTCCCGCTCCGTAGGCGGACGCCTTAACCACTGGGCCACGGAGACGGTATATGTGCAGTAACAGACAGGTTTGACTAATATATCTGGGAAATCGAGTATAATAGCTGGGTATATATGGGAAATCAAGCATAATATCTGGGTATATATGGGAAATCGAGCATAATATCTGGGTATATATGGGAAATCGAGCATAATATCTGGGTATATATGGGAAATCGAGCATAATATCTGGGTATATATGGGAAATCGACCATAATATCTGGGTATATATGGGAAATCGAGCATAATATCTGGGTATATATATATGGGAAATCGAGCATAATATCTGGGTATATATATGGGAAATCGAGCATAATATCTGGGTATATATATGGGAAATCGAGCATAATATCTGGGTATATATGGGAAATCGAGTATAATACCTGGGTATATATGGGAAATCGAGCATAATATCTGGGTATCTGGGAAATCAAGCATAATATCTGGGTATCTGGGAAATCAAGCATAATATCTGGGCATATATATGGGAAATCGAGTATAATACCTGGGTATATATGGGAAATCAAGCATAATATCTGGGAAATCGAGTATAATACCTGGGTATATATGGGAAATCAAGCATAATATCTGGGTATATATAGGAAATCGAGTATAATATCTGGGTATATATGGGAAATCGAGCATAATACCTGGGTATATATGGGAAATCGAGCATAATATCTGGGTATATATGGGAAATCGAGTATAATACCTGGGTATATATGGGAAATCGAGCATAATATCTGGGTATATATGGGAAATCGAGCATAATATCTGGGAAATCGAGCATAATATCTGGGTATATATGGGAAATCGAGTATAATATCTGGGTATATATATGGGAAATCGAGCATAATATCTGGGTATATATATGGGAAATCGAGCATAATACCTGGGTATATATGGGAAATCGAGCATAATATCTGGGTATATATGGGAAATCGAGCATAATATCTGGGTATATATATGGGAAATCGAGCATAATATCTGGGTATATATGGGAAATCGAGTATAATATCTGGGTATATATATGGGAAATCGAGCATAATATCTGGGTATATATATGGGAAATCGAGCATAATATCTGGGTATATATATGGGAAATCGAGCATAATATCTGGGTATATATATGGGAAATCGAGCATAATATCTGGGTATATATATATATGGGAAATCGAGTATAATACCTGGGTATATATATGGGAAATCGAGTATAATACCTGGGTATATATATGGGAAATCGAGTATAATACCTGGGTATATATATGGGAAATCGAGCATAATATCTGGGTATCTGGGAAATCAAGCATAATATCTGGGTA
>CM026395.1:58263137-58305320 GCA_014843695.1 Archivesica marissinica
TATGGGAAATCGAGCATAATATCTGGGTATATATATGGGAAATCGAGCATAATATCTGGGTATATATATATATGGGAAATCGAGTATAATACCTGGGTATATATATGGGAAATCGAGTATAATACCTGGGTATATATATGGGAAATCGAGTATAATACCTGGGTATATATATGGGAAATCGAGCATAATATCTGGGTATCTGGGAAATCAAGCATAATATCTGGGTATCTGGGAAATCAAGCATAATATCTGGGTATATACCGGTATATGGGAAATCGAGTATAATACCTGGGTATAGGCCTTTCCCGAAAATAGGTAGTCTCCCTTGCGAATTATCTCCCATTGTGACAAGTGCGCATGTGCGAAGAGGTACCCGCAACTTCCGGGGACTACTATTCTGCTTTCGATATTCACAAACTAACGGGCTAGACAACATTTGCTTAAGAATTACATAATGAATACTGATAAAGGAAAGAAACGGTCATTGAAATATTGTTGCATATGCAAAGGAATATATCGTGGTAAAGTTGTGGATGGTAGAACTGTTTCGTTGCACAGATTTCCACAAAACGATCAACTAAAACGGGTATGGGTTCAACGATGCAAAACTGTGATGAGAACATTTAAATGGAACGTCAACAAACTACTCTGCAGTGAACATTTCGTTGAATTCAGAGGTCCGACATTTTTGCATACACTTCCATCGATATTTCCTACACAAAATGGACAGAAAAAGGTTTTTCCTACCTCGGTACGAAAGAACAGTGGGTCTACTAAGTGCGTGCACATACTGGAAACACTGCTATCACAATCATTATATGTTGCCGTAGCATGAATCTTGGCCGACAGAAACATACAAATACTTCATTTAAGCAATGCAGCAGGTGTTAACTTGGATAAATGGCTCATCGTATTTATAATTAATCAGATTGATATTGATCAATTAACATATTTAGGCAAACCAAATTCTTCATAAAAGTCGACATGATCGAAATGGACAGATTGTAAACGAGACAAATAGAGCAGATTATTTAATCGAGTATCAGTTTATTACTACACCGTAATTTTATATCACATTTTCTCATTTTAGTAAATATTAACCCATTTCATTCTGGATACATTTAAAGGCTTTTGCAAACAACATAGATCCAGATCAGCCGTAACGCTGCGTGCTGATCAGGATCTATGTTGTTTGCTACGTAGCCAAGTGTCTTAGCAAGATCATCTGAATAGCAAACAGCATAGAGCCTGATCAGACGGAACGTTCCATGGCGGCTGATCTGGCTCTGTGTTCTTTGCACATACTGTTTGAACGGTATCCAGAATGAAATGGGTTAAATACGATATTACAGTGGTATTTTAACAAGTGTGCCCATGTCACGGTTATAGCATGTGAAATGATTTATAGGACAAATGTACAGTATGATCTACTAGTACTAAAATCATCTATGGAAATATGGTCAATATCTGTTATCAGGGTTGGCAAGTTTCTTACACAGACGTTATTTACACCGTTAATTAACAGATTTTTTACAATTTTTTTACGGACGGTCTCGTAAAATACTAAAGTTTAGAAATAAATATGATATTACTTCAAAAATTACTCAAGATATCATCACATTATTTATATATTTGATATATTCAAATTTTCAGTCATTGTATTAGGTGAAGCCACAAATTGAAATATTGTTGCATATGCAAAGGAATATATCATATTTGTTCAGTAACCATCTCTTGTCGACGTCTTGTATGCCTATTTAACCATTTTTCATCTCTTGTCGGTTCTTGTCTGTGAATAGGGAGACCGTTAATGTCGAACCCCATGACCACCATTGAGCAATGTGTATGACTAAATAGTCCCCGGAAGTGGACTAACACACAATCAGGGGACATAATCGATATTTTACTAGGGGAGATAACCTATTTTCGGGAAAGGCCTATATATAGGAAATCAGGCATAATATCTGGGTATATATATGGGAAATCGAGTATAATATCTGGGTATATGGGAAATCGAACATAATATCTGGGTATATATATAGGAAATCGAGCATAATATCTGGGTATATATGGGAAATCGAGCATAATATCTGGGTATATATATATATATATGGGAAATCGAGCATAATATCTGGGTATATATATAGGAAATCGAGCATAATATCTGGGTATATATGGGAAATCGAGCATAATATCTGGGTATATATATGGAAATCGAGCATAATATCTGGGTATATATATATGGGAAATCGAGCATAATATCTGGGTATATATATGGGAAATCGAGAGTAATATCTGGGTATATATATGGGAATCGAGCATAATATCTGGGTATATATATGGGAAATCGAGAATAATACCTGGGTATATATGGGAAATCGAGCATAATATCTGGGTATATATATGGGAAATCGAGCATAATATCTGGGTATATATATGGGAAATAGAGCATAATATCTGGGTATATATGGGAAATCGAGCATAATATCTGGGTATATATATGGGAAATAGAGCATAATATCTGGGTATATATGGGAAATCGAGCATAATACCTGGGTATATATGGGAAATCGAGCATAATATCTGGGTATATATATATATGGGAAATCGAGCATAATATCTGGGTATATATGGGAAATCGAGCATAATACCTGGGTATATATGGGAAATCGAGCATAATATCTGGGTATATATATGGGAAATCGAGCATAATATCTGGCCGATACTTTCTATTTTCAGATTGAAATCAATGAAGGCAGAGCGAATAATGAGGGCAGTAGACTTCCTGTAGAGCCTGTCCGCTGTGCATGAAACATTCTACGTTCTACATAGAGTGATGTCCCTTGATAAAATTGTGTTCTGGAATTTATTAAAATTATGATTGTTTATTGTGTTTGTGGATTATTCATACATATAGTTCATACAGCCGGATACCAGTACCACTCATATATAGTTCATACAGCCGGATACCAGTACCACTAATATATAGTTCATACAGCCGGATACCAGTACCACTCATATATAGTTCATACAGCCGGATACCAGTACCACTCATATATAGTTCATACAGCCGGATACCAGTACCACTCATATATAGTTCATACAGCCGGATACCAGTACCACTAATATATAGTTCATACAGCCGGATACCAGTACCACTAATATATAGTTCATACAGCCGGATACCAGTACCACTCATATATAGTTCATACAGCCGGATACCAGTACCACTCATATATAGTTCATACAGCCGGATACCAGTACCACTCATATATAGTTCATACAGCCGGATACCAGTACCACTCATATATAGTTCATACAGCCGGATACCAGTACCACTCATATATAGTTCATACAGCCGGATACCAGTACCACTCATATATAGTTCATACAGCGGATACCAGTACCACTATATATAGTTCATACAGCCGGATACCAGTACCACTCATATATAGTTCATACAGCCGGATACCAGTACCACTCATATATAGTTCATACAGCCGGATACCAGTACCACTCATATATAGTTCATAAGCCGATACCAGTATTTGTTTCAGCCGGATACCAGTACCACTCATATATAGTTCATACAGCCGGATACCAGTACCACTCATATATAGTTCATACAGCCGGATACCAGTACCACTCATATATAGTTCATACAGCCGGATACCAGTACCACTCGTATATAGTTCATACAGCCGGATACCAGTACCACTCATATATAGTTCATACAGCCAGATACCAGTACCACTCGTATATAGTTCATACAGCCAGATACCAGTACCACTCATATATAGTTCATACAGCCGGATACCAGTACCACTCATATATAGTTCATACAGCCGGATACCAGTACCACTCATATATAGTTCATACAGCCGGATACCAGTACCACTCATATATAGTTCATACAGCCGGATACCAGTACCACTAATATATAGTTCATACAGCCGGATACCAGTACCACTCATATATAGTTCATACAGCCGGATACCAGTACCACTAATATATAGTTCATACAGCCGGATACCAGTACCACTCATATATAGTTCATACAGCCGGATACCAGTACCACTCATATATAGTTCATACAGCCGGATACCAGTACCACTCATATATAGTTCATACAGCCGGATACCAGTACCACTCATATACACACTTTGTTTCTTTGGCCCTTTCCCAATATTTAATAATATTATAGTTCATACAAATTTATTTTAGCTCGATTGTGAATTTGTACAGCTCTTATTAATCACTCTCGAGACCTCATTAATGATGGAATACATCGCCATGAGGTAGAGAAAAAGAGGCATGTTGATTTTAAATGCCTTACCTAAGGGCACAATCGTAACAGCTCCAGTGGGGTGCGAACTCCGAGCCTTTCGCACCGAAAGCAAATGCCCTACCACTACGCTATCCAGACTTCCACTATATAATACTATTTACACACTACCATAGTAATTGATATTCACAATTGTATAATTACAACTAAATGCAATGTCACGATTCTGATTGGTCGATTCCGCCCATGCTCAGAGGTTATAAAACATTTCTCCAATCTCAAACTCGGTCTTGAGCTTCTGATAGGTTCAGCCGAGTGTAAACCTCATAATCAACCAATCAAATCACTAGATGTCGAGATCTGAGAAAAGATTCATAACTTCGGGCCCATGTGATTGCCGTTCATAACCTGAAAAATGATTCTATTCTCTGAAGTATCCAAGGTGATGATTAATGCACAAATTCAATAAAAAATATAGTCTGTTCCAAAATTATAGGAGCTCGTACAGAATGAAGGATTCTGTACGGTATAGACAAGTTGACGAATCAAACAGACAACTTGTTTTGTAATTTTAGTTGCAATTGAATGTTGTTCTCCTGCGTTTCATCGAGCTATGAAATATTAGTTTACTAGTATTTAAACTGATTGAACAAATTAGGTGTAACAAGAATAACTATTACATATCAATATGTAATAGGACGATTGAAAACTCGCTCTGCATAATACACACTCGGATAGTGTATAGAGTGAATGTATATTTATTATAAAGTGCATAATTTAGTAATTAAATGCAAACATGTTTACAGTAACATATGGGAACCAAGAATTACGTAAATAGATTGACCTGGCCGCGAGGTTATAAAACTTCTCAGATCTCAAGTGATCTGATTGGTTGATTCCGAGTGTTATTGTCAGCTGAACAAATCAGACGGTTGAGGCTGAGTTATGAGATTGGAGAACAGTTTTATAACCTCGGGCACTGGCCATTTCTGTATTTCTATGCGCACACCAGTGAAAGCTTGGAACTAGTTCCCTGAAAACAATTGGACAATTTTAATACCTATAATACAAATACATAGCAGTAATTCTTATCACATAAATTCCCATTCATCCAGAAAAACTGACATTTCATACCTGAATGAAACATTTAATTGTTAACACATCAATACCGGTGTCATATAGAATATGGACCCCCCTCAAAATAATGACCCACGGGTCATTATTCAGCCATAGAATATTGACCCCCCTTGCGGAAAAATGACCCCCCTTGCAAATAGCAATATATAGAGGGAAAATATTGAATTTATTATAATTAAATGTTAGTTAGCACTGTTTAAGGCCTAACAACATATATTTTGATTTAACGATGTACAGAATAACATAAATAATAAATCGGAAAAAGAAGTATGCAGATAATTTGTCTCTTATCAATTTCTAAAGATGATCATGAGGTGGTGGGTGCTGTATAACTAGGAGGTTCACATAATGCATAATATTTACACAGACAAACATAAAACAAACAAAACAAATAAGAACAATGACCCCCACCCCCTATGTATAGACTACAATTATAGAGAGAGGGTCACTTTTCGATGCCATAGAATAATGACCCCCCTGTGTGTAAACTATACGAATGAGGTGGGTCACTTTTCCATGCCATAGAATAATGACCCCCTATATTTACACTGTACGAGTGAGTGAGGGGGTCACTTTTCCATGCCATAGAATAATGACCCCCCTGTGTGTAAACTATATGAGTGAGTGGGTCGCTTTTCCATGCCATAGAATAATGACCCCCTGCATGTAAACTATATGAGTGAGTGGGTCACTTTTCGTCACTTTTCCATGCCATAAAATAATGACCCCCCTATGTTTACACAGTACGAATGACGGCGGGTCACTTTTCCATGCCATAGAATAATGACCCCCTATATTTACACTGTACGAGTGAGTGAGGGGGTCACTTTTCCATGCCATAGAATAATGACCCCCTGTATGTAAACTATAGGAGTGAGTGGGTCACTTTTCCATGTCATAGAATAATCACTAAGTGATATATATGAGTGGGAGGTGGTCACTATCCATATCATAGGATAATCACCCCCATATGTGTAGATTAAATGAGTGGGAGGTGGTCACTATCCATATCAGAGGATAATCACCCCCATATGTGTAGATTATATGAGTGGGAGGGGGTCACTATCCATATCATAGGATAATCACCCCCATATGTGTAGATTAAATGAGTGGGAGGTGGTCACTATCCATATCAGAGGATAATCACCCCCATATGTATAGATTATATATGACCCCCCTTTACTAATGTTAGTTAATATACAGGGGGGTCATTATTCTATGGCATGGAAAAGTGACCCCCCCCCGTCACTCATATAGTTAATATACAGGGGGTCATTATTCTACGGCATGGAAAAGTGACACCCCTTCACTCATATAGTTAATATACAGGGGGGGGTCATTATTCTATGGCATGGAAAAGTGACCCCCTTCACTCCTATAGTTAATATACAGGGGGATCATTATTCTACGGCATGGAAAAGTGACCCCCCTTCACTCATATAGTTAATATACAGGGGGTCATTATTCTATGGCATGGAAAAGTGACCCCCCGTCACTCATATAGTTAATATACAGGGGGTCATTATTCTACGGCATGGAAAAGTGACCCCACCTCGCTCATATAGTTAATATACAGGAGGGTCATTATTCTATATGGCATGGAAAAGTGACCCCCTTCACTCATATAGTTAATATACAGGAGGGTCATTATTCTATATGGCATGGAAAAGTGACCCCCTTCACTCATATAGTTAATATACAGGGGGGGTCATTATTCTACGGCATGGACAAGTGACCACTCTCACTCTTGCTGTGTAAATATAGGGGGGTCATTATTCTATGGCATGGAAAAGTTTCTTGCACTGGGAGGCACACGTTATCTGTCCTTGCTCATATAATAATAAAATATTATGTATTATGAATGATATAAAACATGTAACACAGGAAGTGTCACAGTTGATTGCAGTGCTCCAACAATAAGGTTATATTGCTTTATTATGGGGATTTTCACACCTGTGGAAAAATTAGTTAGCCACACCAGTCAGAATTATAATGGTTAACAGCATATTTATTATATATTTTCTGGAAAGTTTAAGAGAACATGCATGAATATGATAAGAATGGTTAGTACTGTGCTATTTTATGGTATTTATTTTGAGCTGCATGGTTTCAAATACCAATTAAGTTGAGTGTATGTCTTTTTTCATACATAAATTCAATATAATTGTATTGATAATTGTTAATTTTATAGCTTATACAATTATTAATAAAATATATTGATAACATTGTTTTTGTAGGCTTTGGGGATGGGGGTCATTATTCTATAAGGGGGGTCATTATTCTATAATAGAATATGGACCCGCGGGTCATTATTTTGGCGGGTCAATATTCTATATGACACCAGCTCTAGTATTAATATCGTGCAGTGAAATGTAGCTAAGTTTCTTTAATATTTCTGTCTTCGATCATTGTTTTACAGCGAAAACTATGTGTTAAATATATAACAATACATTATGCTATGTCATGGAATTTGCTGTCATGTTATGCATAAATGACTTAACGTAATTACAGACTGTTGAATAATTAAGTGAGCCATTCAGCCATGTAATTGTTGCTTAACGCACGTCTTTGTTTGTGTCGTATATGAACATACTTATTGTAAATAATTGATATAGAATTATAGATTACGTTCATAGAGACACTTCTATCAGTATAGTGTTACAAGTTAGGGTAGCAAATTTATTTGTTACTTAAAGCGACATTACATTGCAAAAAGCCAATAAATACATGTTACGTATAAATAGTATGCTACTACAAATCTTCGATATATATAATAAATTTCGACCACTAACTTAATCAATAAACAATGAGATTGAGATCTACATATTCTCAAAAGTGAAAGCATGATTTCATATAGCAGCTTTAACGTTTGTTTATTATTGGAGTCTATAATAAACATGTAATACTATCGTTTAGAGAAAATTTAATCAGATTAGTCGAAAAATAATTATGCATATATGTGAGATATAGTGGTAAATGTGTACCGTACCATAACGTTTGTTATCCGGGATACACGCGTTGTATTACGCATGGATGTTTACATTATATTGTTATGTCAACAAACGTCGTATACGCTTGTTTATTAATTGAAATACTCAGATTCTGCGTCAAATATTTGGAACAAAATTATACCATATGATAGGAAATTTCATTATGTAGAATTTTCACCGATGTAATGTCGCTTTAAGCAAGCCAGTGTGACAGGCTTTTGGATTTGCTGGAAATTGGAAGGTTGCACGAGGGGTTGTTAGAAACGGTATAGAATTGGCAGCAAGCCCCCAAGAGAGGCTGTAATGTAACAGGATGGGGGTTATATGACACCATAGCGATAGATCACATGGCAACAAATGTGATGGGAGTTTTGATTCGATTTCACGAGACATCAATAGACATATGACATAAGTTTTGAAGTGTTTTTTTGAAAGATGCAAGTGTTCTATGGACTTACCCAAATCGTAAATGTAATGTACGTGTACAGAGAAACTATACACTGTACATATTACCCTTGCTAACAACAACACAAAGCTTACAACACAATTTTTATTTCACACAAAAACGGTCTAATATTACATCACTACTTGAAATGTATATCACAAGAAAACACCTAGAGAAATTGTATTGAATGCATCTAAAACTTTGTGAAAAATAAAGAAAAATACAAAAAGTATTGACCAGAATTTTGCTACACTATCGTATGAACGACGGGCAGTTTACCTAATAACACCTTTCCTGGGCAGACTCCAGCGGTTAACCGGTACTTGGTGCACCAACCTCCGTAAGAAACTGCCAACCTTTTTATAAAAAAGAGACACGGCGGTCTGGTATACAAGTCGGCGATCTCGACCATGACAACAAAAAAACACATTCTAACAAACTTGGCTTGTACAAATTCTTTTTTTTAGTATTAAATCTATGCTGCAGTTGATAATTGGCAAGAAACGAATGTATTATACACAGATAGCTGTTGTAACAGTAACGTAATCAAGTTGTCACTAATCACTGGACATACATCACTATACATTGTATTTGATTAAAAAGTCCAAATTCTTACTTTTATTTTCCGTAAAAAGATTCAAATTTTTTATGAAAAATAATTTTAATTAGATATAAAATACTTTGTGCACACATACATGTACTTCCATGCATCATTCTGTAAAATATAAACTCTGGTTTTAACAACACTAACAAATAACGGAGCCCAGAGTAAAATAAATTCAACCCGAACAAATCACCAGATAGATATGGTATAGTACTCGATTGCATAGGACATTAACAAGTTGAATACTGATGATAATCAAAACCACTTTATGCAACAACACATTTTATGCTAGCTGTAATAGTACCGTATTGAAATACACTAACCATAAACAAAATGGTTTTTATTTGGTCTTTAACCCTTTCCCCCCATAGATATGTAGTTTTATTTCATACATTTGGTTGTAATTTACCAATCGTATGCAATCATGGATAAGCTGTGAAATTCCCTACTCCACCTTCATAGAGGTTACTAGGAATTATTAAGTGTTGTATACACTATGTTGTTCTGATCTTTATTATAGCTTGCTTGACTACTAATGTGTCAATCTATGTTAATAGGCATTGGCATCGAGAGGCGCTACTAGGTGGGAAAGGGTTCATTTGGATCAGACTGCCTTTAAAAACGATTTCTATCATGTATTTTAGAAGTACAAATTACCGAAAGCTGTTTCTAATATACAAATAATACATGTTAAAAATCATAATATACTTGAATCATAATTTTATATTTTGGTTAGGGCTAAATATTTTTGGGGAGGCGGGAGAAGACACACATTGCTAAACAAAGCAAATGTTATTTCATCTGGAACAAATGTGTTTACTTCTAGATGTTTGAGCAGCCAGATGGATACAATGATTACCGTAAGTACTGTACAATGTTGTATGTAGAGAAGTTTCAGCAACTTCCATGATACCGTAGTTGTGCCAAAAATAGTTCAAAATTACCCTCAAGTCACAGGCTTTGCAGAAAATGTTTGCCTTCCGGTTTATGTATATACATGTATACAGCTAGCAACATTGGTATAGATACAGCTAGCAACATCGGTATTGCAAATCTTAATATAATCAATTACGGTATTCCAAAATTATTCATTTGTTTGCGATTTAATATTTTACCATTGTCGCGCCATAAGCAAAATGAGCAGATAACAAATGTGTAAAATATTTCTTGTTTTTCCTAGAAAGTAAGGCTTGACATTTGATTCAAATTGTCCCATACATCGTGCTAAAGGTTTGTGTAGAAACCTGCAAAGTATGGGTAAATGTTTAGCTACCTGTACGGCACTATGGATGCCATAATATAACCCACAAGCATTATGGGTAAATGTTTTATTTACGGCATTGTAAATGTTTAGCTACAGCACTATGGGTGCCCTGATGTAACCCCTGAGCATTCTGGGTAATGTTTAGGTACAGCAATACAGATGCCCTGATGTAACCCTTGAGCATTCTGGGTAAATGTTTAGGTACGGCAATACAGATGCCCCGATGTAAGATGAGAGCATTCTGGGTAAATGTTTAGGTATGGCAATACAGATGCCCTGATGTAAGCTGAGAGCATTCTGGGTAAATGTTTAGGTATGGCAATACAGATGCCCTCATGTAACCCCTGAGCATTCTGGATAAATGTTTAGGTACGGCAATACAGATGCCTTGATGTAAACTCGAGCATTCTGGGTAAATGTATAGGTACGGCATTACAGATGCCCCGATGTATCACATCTAAATACCAAGATGATATGGGATTTCAAGGCACAGTGAATTATAATATATACGTCTATGTATCTAAATGTTCCGATATTGTTCACACAAACAAACAAACGAGCAACATTACAGTAATTATTGAAAATATACAATGTGTAAGACGCGATATCTGGAGGTATCCTGCATAATACAGACGATATCCCAAGTAAGACTGGAAGTATCCTGTAAGACGCGATATCCCGAGTAATACTGGAGGTATCCTGTATGACACGATATCCCGAGTAATACTGGAGGTATCCTGCATAATACAGACGATATCCCGAGTAAGACAGGAGGTATCCCACAAGGCGATATCCCGAGTAATACTGGTGTCCCGCATAATACAGTAGGTAAGGTATCCCATCTGATCTTGCTATATCAAAAACATATACCAGTATACATTCTCAAATGTTCTATGAACAAATTAACCCGTCCAAAATAGCGGCTACGACAAGCACTGCTGCCGAAGTATTTCATGTGTAACGGGTTAGCCCCACCCCATAAACAATATCCCCAAAACGTTTGTGTACATTTTCAATAATTACTATTTATGAAATGAATATTGCAAAATGTTATAACAATGACTACATTGTATATATTCAATACAGATGCAAACGTAACCATATACAAGAGCATGTTTGTAAATACAAGCCCATCCAAATACATACTGAATGTGTATCACACCCTCACACCAATCAATAAACATGGCCCATGATAAACCATGATAAATACTGCACGGGACAAATTCCATCCATACCACTTACATGATGAATTATACCAAGCCCTAAAAAAATGAAATAAAAAATAAGGATATTGGAAATGAGAAGTTTACCGGTAACAACTTATATTAATCACTCGTTTCCTCCCACACTAATGACCACAATTACGCTTTCATCCGCGCCAGCGAGAGTCATTAATGAAAGTTGTTAAAGCTTGTTTCGCAATCGTTGTAAAATATATAAATTTAAACTTTTTGTAATTGTGCTATTATTGTGCATTTTTCTTATGCAAATTTGGTTTCGCATATCTCTCGTGCTTCCTACAATGTCTTCATCACAAATGTAGTTTTGTGTCCTTCTTCATGACATGATGATTTCCATTGCATTTGCTTCATGTACTTGTACCATGTATACCTCCTTACATGATACTCTTTCATTTCCTAAAATGCGTTCATGGCACTAGTTTATACAAATTTATTTTAGCTCGATTGCGAAACAAGTTATTTCAACTTATATTAATCACTCTCGAGACCTCATTCCTGATGGAATCCATCGCCACGAGGGAGAGAGAAGAGGCAACGTGGAATTTAAATGCCTTGCCTAAGGGCACAATCGTAACGGCTCCAGCGGGGCTCGATCTCTGGACCGTTCGCACCTGAAGCGAACGCGCATCCACTGCGCTATCACGACTTCCAAATTCAATGGCACTTGAAAGTTTGATCACTTTTTGGTTTGATCGCACGCTTGGTCGCCATAGCAACTATAAACACGACTAACAATAACTTATAGAGAATCACACATGATCTATATTCTAAGTTTCAGACAAAACGGATCACTAAAAGGTCATAGATCCACCACTGTTTGAGAGGAATTTGACCGTGGTAACGTATCACATGGTAGAGCTTGGTATTGTATGTGGCATGGTTTATGCACGGTCGTCCACACCGGCCTGTGTCATCAGATCGGCTATATTCTTTTCCAGGTCATCTATTCGGTTACCCATATCATCTAGTATGCACAGTTAAAGAATCTAATTGGATCATTAAAACAAACATATCTAAGAATACATATAGGTACAACGCTGTCAATTATGTGCCACCATGCTAGTAGTCACGCTGAGAGAAATGTGTCACACAAGTCGACAAAACTCAGAAGTATACATGTAATATCAGTCAACAAAGTTAGCGTCTAGTGATGGGGGTCTGGTCACTGAACTGTATAAAACATTTATATTCAGGGGCATTAAAAGAATTAAAAACCCTTCATAATTAGAAATATCCATTTATTTTGTTTTCAGCCATTTAACCCTAACCATATTTAGCCACTTAATGCATTCAATCATTTTATGTATTCAGACCATTTAGTGTATTCTGCCTTCCATACATCATAAACGTCCATACATCATAAACGTCCATACATCATAAACTTCCATACATCATAAACTTCCATACATCATAAACGTCCATACATCATAAACTTCCATACATCATAAACTTCCATACATCATAAACGTCCATACATCATAAACTTCCATACATCATAAACTTCCATACATCATAAACTTCCATACATCATAAACTTCCATACATCATAAACTTCCATACATCATAAACTTCCATACATCATAAACTTCCATACATCATAAACTTCCATACATCATAAACTTCCATACATCATAAACGTCCATACATCATAAACTTCCATACATCATAAACTTCCATACATCATAAACTTCCATACACATAAACTCCATACACATAAACTTCCATACCATAAACTTCCATACATCATAAACGTCCATACATCATAAATTCCATACATCATAAACTTCCATACATCATAAACGTCCATACATCATAAACTTCCATACATCATAAACGTCCATACATCATAAACTTCCATACCCATAAACTTCCATACACATAAACTTCCATACATCATAAACTTCCATACATCATAAACTTCCATACATCATAAACTTCCATACATCATAAACTTCCATACATCATAAACTTCCATACATCATAAACTTCCATACATCATAAACTTCCATACATCATAAACTCCATACATCATAAACGTCCATACCCATAAACTTCCATACATCATAAACTTCCATACATCATAAACTTCCATACATCATAAACTTCCATACCATAAACTTCCATACATCATAAACTTCCATACATCATAAACTTCCATACATCATAAACTTCCATACATCATAAACTTCCATACATCATAAACTTCCATACATCATAAACTTCCATACATCATAAACTTCCATACATCATAAACTTCCATACATCATAAACTTCCAAACATCATAAACTTCCAAACATCATAAATGTCAATACATCATAAACTTCCATACCCATAAACTTCCATACATCATAAACTTCCATACATCATAAACTTCCATACCCATAAACTTCCATACCCATAAACTTCCATACATCATAAACTTCCATACCATAAACTTCCATACATCATAAACTTCCATACATCATAAACTTCCATACATCATAAACTCCATACATCATAAACTTCCATACCCATAAACTTCCATACCATAAACTTCCATACATCATAAACTTCCATACCCATAAACTTCCATACATCATAACGTCCATACATCATAAACGTCCATACCCATACACTTCCATACATCATAAACATCCATACATCATAAACGTCCATACATCATAAACTTCCATACCCATAAACTTACATACATCATAAACTTCCATACCCATAAACTTCCATACATCATAAACGTCCATACATCATAAACGTCCAAACATCATAAATTTCCATACATCATAAACGTCCATACATCATAAACGTCCATACATCATAATTCCATACATCATAAACTTCCATACTTTCCATACATCATAAACTTCCATACACCATAAATTTCCATACATCATAAACTTCCATACCCATAAACTTCCATACCCATAAACTTCCATACATCATAAACTTCCATACATCATAAACTTCCATACATCATAAACATCCATACACATCATAAACTTCCATACATCATAAACGTCCATACCCATAAACTTCCATACATCATAAACTTCCATACATCATAAACTTCCATACCCATAAACGTCCAAACATCATAAACTTCCAAACATCATAAACTTCCATACATCATAAACTTCCATACATCATAAACTTCCATACATCATAAACTTCCAAACATCATAAACTTCCAAACATCATAATGTCAATACTTCATAAACTTCCAAACATCATAATGTCAATACTTCATAAACTTCCAAACATCATAAACGTCCATACATCATAAACGTCCAAACATCATAAACTTCCATACATCATAAATGTCCATACATCATAAACGTCCATACATCATAAACTTCCATACATCATAAACTGACATACATCATAAACTTCCATACATCATAAACTTCCATACCCATAAACTTCCAAACATCATAAACGTCCATACATCATAAATGTCCATACATCATAAACGTCCATACATCATGTACATGGGGACAGTCTAGAATCACGAGACACATACAAGCAATAGTAGCATTGATTCAAAAGGCTGATTAATGTTCACTGAATAGGAGTAATGGATGAGCAATCAATGAGCTTAAATTAGTGCCATTCATGGGACAATAGCGGCAGTTCGCCAATGATTGAATACGTCGTCTCTATGGGATACCATAAGCTGTATGCACCCATTTTCTCTGACTACTTTGAATCGGTTTCATTATTATCACGGCATATCAATACATTAATGAATTTATATAAATTTATTTTAGCTCGATTGCGAAACAGGTTATTACAACTTATATTAACCCATTCAACCCCAAGTAACTGACATGGACTGGTGCATGCTATATTTAGACCAATAAATTAATAAGAAAATTACATTTGGACCAGTTCATTTATCAAAATGGGTAATTATATCTAAAAATAGTAATAATTATTACTGGCAAAAAAGTGCAGATCCTGATGAGACGGCTCGTTATGAGCCGGCTCATCTGGATCTACACTTTTCATAAGCCTATTTAGAGGCCTGTGGGGTTGAAAGGGTTAAACACTATTGAGACGTCATTCCTGATGGAATCCATTGCCACAAGGGAGAGAAGAGGCAACTTGGAATTTAAATGCCTTGCCTAAGGGTAGAAGTGTAACGACTCGAGCGGGGCTCGAATGCCGGGCCTTTCGCACCTGAAGCTAACGCGCTACCACTGTATAGTAATGGCAGGAGGGTCAGTATGATAACACATACTTGGATCATCACCGATTTACGGGATTTTACGTAAAGGATATTTCTTGTGATGATTTGATCAGACATATTCTGGAACTTGTCCTGCATCTGTTGTAGGAGATTCTGTACCTGAAAGTAGATAGATTATACAGATTGTAGGTCACAACAGCAAGAGATTCTGTACCTGAAAGTAGATAGATTATACAGATTGTAGGTCACAACAGCAAGAGATTCTGTACCTGAAAGTAGATAGATTATACAGATTGTAGACAACATGTACTGTCAACTACAGATAGTAGGTAGACCAACATGTACTGTCAACTACAGACTGTAGGTAAACCAACAGACATGTACTGTCAACTACAGATTGTAGGTTGAACAATGGACAACATGTACTGTCAACTACAGAATATATGTAGAACAACGGACAGCATTGTAGGTAGACCAACATGTACTGTCAACTACAGATTGTATGTAGACCAACATGTACTGTCAACTACAGATTGTAGGTAGAACAATGGACAACATGTACTGTCAACTACAGATTGTAGGTCCAACGGACATGTCCTGAAATGCACATGGATAACGACCACATACTATTTTACACTTACACTTAGTCTTTATAGCTCAATAAAACACACGAGTGTTTCGACTGTCTAACTCTTATCGACATGAGTCGATGAATATCCAAACATAATAAATTGAACTTTGTTCCAAATTGTTAAAATAATTGATAAAGATGTATGTATGGCTGTGTATATTAACACATTATGTGAGATGGTATGTAGACAGCACGGTTAGCTCAGTCCGTCGTTAGAGCATTCACCCTGTAAGCGAGAAGTCCCGAACTGACTGGCTGCATGCTTACCTCACCTTGGCTACAAAGTGATACTAGTAAATCAATAGGGAATTCAAGTGAAAGCATAAAATGGAAGGTTTTAATGCCTCGATTAAACTTTCACAATCTTATCTATTATAAGACTACTCCTACAGTGATCCCTCTAAGTGACATTTACCAACCATTTTATCTTACAAACATGCAAATAAACTGACAATCAAATATATAAACTGACAATCAAATATATATTGCATACTTTATTCATAGGAATGCACCATTTTATACTACAAATCTATTACAGATCAATAAATCAATAGTTACCTCAAAGCGCTTTAATCAAGCTTGTGTTTACTCTTATCAGTATTTACTTGATCAAACAATAGATTTGCTGAACATACATTTGCTCTAGTATATACCGTTTCACTTTGTCCATTGTAGTACAATGTTCCCAATTTGAATTGTCAATTAACAGGGCACATTCTAGGTCAGAATAGTTGGGGAAAAGTGAGAAAGCGCGTGATTGGTATTTAACATTGTGAAAGCATAAAATAGAAGGTTTTATGCCGCGATTAAACTTGCAATTGCGTCATTAGATGGTTTAACATGCACATTATGACCATTAAATACAACATGAGAATAGGAGCGCTTTACAATGGCCAGTGTATTTTACTATACAAAATTTTGTGGGAAAAGTGTAAATGAATTAAAAAATTTTAGGGAGAAGTGCGGCCCAATGATGCAGTCAGTGTCACTAGGGCAACTATTTCGCCCAGGTTGTCCTCTAGAATGAACCCTGATTAATGAATTGAAACAAAATGTAGTGACACTTATCTTAGTCGTCAAAGAATGCAGTATAAGCTTGAGTAGGATAACGTTCAGATCATCAATATTCTGTAATGTTTCCTTGCTAAACATTCTTATTTTATCAGAAGATCGGATAAATAGAATATTAGCTTATTGTCGGATAAATAGAAATTTATTAGTTTTGTCTCCGAAAAAAAATACAATCCTCGTGTACAAGCCGCATTGAATATTTTCTCCAACTCGCCCAATAAATTTCTATTTATAAGACAGTGATCTAATATTCTCTACATATATATTAATCATTCTTGTCAACTCGAGTGGATGAAAGTGGATATAGGAGGTCATTTGTGTGGGAGGAAACTGGAGTGCCCGGAGAGAACCAATCTATTTTTCAATCTACTAGTTGTGCTGATCTTGCTCATAAACATCATCACTATTAACCATTTCTACACCACAGACCTCTAAATAGGCTTACAAAAAGTGTAGATCCAGACGAGCCGTCTCATCAGGAGCTGCACCTTTTGCCATAATATTACTATTTTTACACAAAATTACCCATTTTGATAAATGAAATTTTCTTATTAATTTATTGGTCTAAACATCATGCACCAGTCCATGTCAGTTAATTGGTGTTGAATGGGTTAACATTCATGCACCAGTCCATGTCAGTTACTTGGTGTTGAATGGGTTAATACTACAGCAACTAACCAATAACTAGCATATTTCAGGTGGATACCGACACCCACCTTTAAATACCAGATAGGTTTGAATATACAGGACGAGGTACCAAATTGTTTGCTAGGATCTCTACTATATGGATTGCAACTGCCGCGCTACAACTTTTTATTGCACGTTTTCTACAGCCACCTATTTCCTATATTATCTTATACAGTCAAACCTGTCTTACGCAGCCAGCCAAGGGAATCACAGAAAGTGGCTGCTTAGCACAGGTGGCTGCTTAATAGAGGTTAAATATATAATTAAACAACATATCTGGAAACTGGCTGCTTAATACAGGTTGGCTGCTTAATGGAGGTGACCACTAACACAGGTTTGACTGTAAACACGACAGATCTGTAGTTCAGTGGTAACACATTGGACTGGTAATCCAGGGATCGCAGGTTCGATATCCTGTCTGAACCAAATATAATTAAAAGTCTTTCAGATGGAGACCTTAAACCGAGGTCTTGTGTCGGTGCTTTACACTGTGCCACTGGAATGGGTCTCTGTCTGTATCATTGCACTATCCGCCAAAAATCTAAAATGACCAATCTCTTCAGGAGTTGTCGCTCATATGGGCAACCGGTAGTGACTATAAATAAACGTAAAACACCACCAAGCTATTGTATAATGCCACACCTAAAGCACAGTAGGATTACAATTGAGACGGGATTATCTCAAACATTAATCACATGTTACTAGGGTAATCATTAAATGCTGGGGGTTCTCAAAATATTAGCTTGAAGTAGACAATTGTATTATAGAAAGAATTGTATATGGAGTATCCAGCTTAAACTTGTAATAATCTGTTGATTTCTATGATTGCATGGACAGGAGTTCTACCAGATGTAATAAAAACAGAATCTATGGAAACCAGTTGGTAGGGGATTATCATTACAGGGTTCATTCTAGGTCAAAATGTTTGGGAGAAGTGAGAAAGCGCGTGATCGCTTCCTTAAATGGTGTTCTTTATAAATATACTTCTGCAAAATAGGGTTTAAATGCACAGTACAACCATTAAATACAATATTTGAATAGAAGGAGTGCTTTATAATGGGCCAGTATATCTTACTAGACAAAATTTTGTTTGAAAATCGTAAAAACCAAAAATGGGGCTGAATGGCTAGGCGACTATTTCGCTCATGTCGCACTAATGACTGTTTGAACCTTGGTATGTAGTTATTTTTACACTCTCCATCTCAATTAAAGATATTATTAATAACTGTCCCTGACAAGCGCCACATAATGTACATATATAGCTCCCTAGGTATAACAACAAATAATCAGGTAGTAGAAGCTAAACATCTCATTGCAGTCTGTCCAATTGCACACATTCCAATAAATTAGATTTGTGCGTGCGTGGCCCATTATAAAGCACTTCTTCTATTCAAATGTTGTATTTAATGGTTGTACTGTGCATTTTAACCCTATATTTGCAGAAGTATATTAAAGAACACCATTTAAAGAAGCGATCACGCGCTTTCTCACTTCTCCCAAAAATTCTGACTTAGAATGAACCCTGTAACAATACTTCATTGGAATAGCCTCCCCTACCATGTATAGTCCAGCTTAACCATTTATGCTGAATGGCTGGCCACTGTGTCACTCATGTAACACTAATGACTGTTTTAACCTTGGTATGTAGTTATTTTTAACACTCTCCATCTCAATTAAAGAGATTATTAATAACTGTCCCTGACAAGCGCCACCATAATGTACATATATAGCTCCCTAGGTATAACAACAAATAATCAGGTAGTAGAAGCTAAACATCTCATTAAGCAGTCTGTCCAATTGCACACAGTCCAATAAATTAGATTTCTGCGTGCGTTGCTGGCTCGGACACCAATTTGATCTCTCCTAGGCTGTTCACCATCGTACATGATGCGACATCAACTAAATAAACATCAGGAATTATGAAAACAACCAGTATCTTAAATACTCTGCTCTGTGCGTTACCAACGAATGTTTTAAATAAAATGATATATTTATTTTTATATTATAATGTTAGTTTTAACGTGGCCCTGAAAGGAAACCGTTTGTATATATTAGACATACAGAACATTTTCTGCGGAAATGGAGGCACTGTTTTTAGTACCATTTTTTATTGTAACGCACAGGCAGAGAGACTTTTAACTTTAAGTTCATGAGGCTTTCATCTTCAACCTATATTTGGGAATGGGACATGATAATCTGCTCTAATAGCCTAATATGTCATAAAGACTCCATCCTTTTGTACAGTATATACATCTTTATTTTTATTTTTTTACTGTGTACACTGAACCCTTGTAAATATATAAATGGAGCATATTGTATCCTGGGTTCAGTGAATGTGTCTGAAGTGCTTATATTTGTTCGCAAAGTATCTTCAGACCACATATTAGGCTGTTGAGAAACACCAGCAGACAGATCATCTGGGCACAACATAGAATCTAACATAGAATTATAGAACCACAACATTATATATCTACAGAATGTTGTGGTTATATATAGCCTCTTGAATTGATATGAAATATTCAAGTGTAGATAACTATAAGCTAGACGTAATGTTTTCATTAAAACATTGTATATTTTAATCATAATGTATGTAATTATTTTAGTCACAATCAAAGTTTGCAATATTAACACTAGTACAGGTTCTTGCGGTCACAAAGTAGCTCTAAGCTAGGCTTCAAAATCAACCAATCAGTAAACAGTTCGAGCTAGGACCAACAAATGGATAGTTTTTCTACCAATGAAAAACATCCTTACAAATGCTGCATCTAGCCGAAAACATTCAAACGTTAAACTGTTTCTGATGTCCGTTTTTGAAGATTTGTGACTGTTTGAACCATAAAGAATGACATATAAACGGCTAGAAACATAATAAATCGGGTCGATAATTGATCGCGCGTCGCGTGCGAGGACATAGAGATCATCGAACATGGAAAAGATATATAATATCAAGAGATACGAGGACAGTTTAGAGCGACTCCTAAACAGACCCTATGTATTTTGATGCTCGTAGCCTAAGTTATGGTGGGGCTGAGTTATCAAATAACATTACTCATCTAATTCACACATTATAGAATTAAGATGCGTGTTAGTACAGCGTGACTCCTGTACCGACTCTATATAATTTGGTGCTTGTAGCCTAATCTATGGCCGGGCTGAGCATTCAAATCGTATTATTAACACACACAACTTAATCACCGTCTATAATCTATGAGTAATAACTAAACTTCTTAGTGCGCTCGCCCATATGGTTCGCCGGTGGCGAGGGTAAATAAGCTCAATCATCATCGCGCCACCATGTCAGTGTTGAGAGAATTATGTAGATCACTAGATGTAGATATTTTCACAGAGTTACTTTGGATGGTTGTTGTAAGCCTACGAGGAAGCTTAAGTGTGTATATAATAAATAAATAATCAGAAAATGATTGATAGAAATAATACAAAAAGAATGAATATATGTCTATATATGTACTCTGGTACGAAACATCTCTGACATTGGGGACAAAACATTCAAATTGGGTATGGAATATCCATGGTACGAAACAACCAGGGTCATGGTACGAAATGATCTCAGATCTGCGCCCATGACTAGGCAATATTGTTGAATCAGAATTCCAAAAACAATGTTTATTGTGAAATGGCAAGAATTTCATTGTTTCCCGTCTATGAAATTCAACATAATTTTCTACATAGCGACTCATAAAAAAATATGCAAGTGTTACAACAGTTGAAATTGAAAGTGAAACATCAAACAAGTTTTGACAGGTTCACTTTTTTTCTTCTCCAAAACCAACATTAGCAGCGAAAATGAAAACGATCTAAAATTCCAGATATTTAAAAGAACGATTGCAATGTTTACTTACAAATGTTGTTAGATCCTGAATATTCTTGGGATCAGCGCTGTTAGAAATATAATCTTTGCCTGTATCTGCCATCCTGCTTATTTTGATTACAAATGGTAACTGGAAGTAGAACGGTGATATTCGAGATATTCCGCATTAGTACTACTAAACAACCAAAAGAAACACAAAGACAAGAAAACACCACAAAGACTGTGTATAATGAACTACGTGTATTAGTATTTAAATTAATTTGTAATACATGTAGTATTATTGAATAAAACATACACAGATGTTGGTGTACATAATTTTAGTTGCACTATAATTACATTTTTGATTAGTTACCACATTCAATCCAAATATCTACCCTACTGGACAATTACCATAAAGACTTTATATCGGTACACATGCTGATTGATTCCGATTTATTGGTATTTTTAATTATATTATTGAATAAAACATACAAACCTGCTGGTGACCACACATATGTTACCAATTGAGAAAGCTGTGACAGACAGACAGACAGACACAGACACACAATATATGTTGTTACCATCAACTTAACTTAAGAAATGCACATATATAAGATAAGAAATTCCTATTGTTCACATCATCATTCACAATTATAGTCCACAACGTTAGTTTATATAATGATTTCACCAAATACCATGCCATTATCTTTTTCAAACAAAGTGATGGTTTTGGAAACGGTGTTCCTATGGCAACATTTTCGACTTCTTACGCTATTTGATATCGAAACGGCATAGCTTTAAGTTATAATTCCTTGAAATTATACAGCAATGTAAAGAAGAGGGGGAAATGTGTAATTTTTAGTCCATCTATCTTCCGTTAATGTCGAACCCCTCGCGGGGACGTAGACATGTTGCGAGTCTAATGTTAACACCTTTGTCAATTTTTTGTATTTCTGAAAGCACTTCATAAATATTTAATAACTGGAATGATAATCATTGAGAAACTTGCAGAATTGGTAATATATATATAATTGGTATATACATTATATATATGTAGCGAAATTGGTATTTGATGTATTTCGCAGGGCTTGATTGAAGTCTGATCTCTGCGATTCGGTCATGTATTTACAAGTCCTGTTTACTCCTATGGATTACTCCTTCCATGGATTGCTCCTTCTGTGGATTGCTCCTTCCATGGATGGCTCCGTCCAAGAGATCCGTCCATTGTCTATGTTCATACCTGTTTTGTTTAGTATCATGATGCTTTCATGATTTACATGCATATTAGTTCAGAAGGAGCATACCTACCATATATATACTCTCGCATTGCATTATTTGGGATAGAGTTTGTATAGCAGTAAGTGTGTGTGAGGAATAAATTGATAAGTAGCAGAATCGTGTTGTATTCAATAGTGAAACGGCTAGCACTCGTTTCATTGGTGGCAGCGGTGGGATTCTTCGTATGATTTACCAAGGATTAATTATCTGATGAGATAAACGAACTTTCTACAAAGAAAATAAATGAGTGAGTACTGTTTTAACATTTGATACAACAGAATATGCAAGATTCTACTGCATCTCCAGGAACACCGACATCAGGCGGATGTCCTGGAACTAACAACCATATGCACCGAGTCACTCATGATTCTGGTGTTGTTAGTCAGATGTTTTTCCCACTAGACTTTGATAGTAATGCTATAGTAAGCACACCATTGACTCCACCGACTACGGTCTCGGAGCATGGTGGTGCTCAAATGGCTCCGACAAATGTCGGTAGCGAGCAGTGCCAAGGATGGAAGGGGTTCGTGATCAGTTGGACATTGATTGTGTTATTGGCAATGTGTCTTCGAACCGTAGTTCACAAGTATGCTGAATTCAAGACATCAATTTTACAACAATTTGATACATGCGGAATCGAGTGTTTGATTTGCATCTCTTTGTTTTGTATTTTTGTGATAACTGTAATTATCCGATTCGTTTTGTTAAACCGAGACGCATGTTCTAAACACACATCAGAGCAGCCTCGTAATATATTATCACCGATACCTCTGGAGGGGACAACCAAGCTTAAAATTGGTGATGACCATTTTAACAATGAATGTGCAGTTCCAGCTATGGTTATGGACAATGCCAAACCCGCCAAACACGAATTTCCTTGTCGTAGAACATAGGTATTTTGAAAATATCGTTCTATTGAATAACTGGACCAGAGTATTCACGGAGAATATTATTATGTTGCTTTCGAGGTCAGGCAGAAGCATTTGCATACGGCCAACCTCAGAATGTGCAAGATAACTGGGACTTACTTGTTGCTAGAGTGGAAGCACGATTTGGGACAGCAAACATGAAAGACAGTTACATTGCAGATGCAAAACTGCGTAAGAAACGTAAGCACGAATCGTTCCGTGAGTTTGGACAAACTGTAGAGAACTTGTACCGGAAAGCATATCCGGACAATTTAGAATTTGTGGCGGAGCAGGCGAAGATGACATTCTTGGATAATTGTCACGAGTCCTCAGAGTTTGTATAGCAGTGTGTGTGAGGAATAAATTGATAAGTAGCAGAATCGTGTTGTATTCAAAAGTGAAACGGCTAGCACTCGTTTCATATATATATATATAGGATATAAACCTAAAACGATCGAGTATGTAAAAAATATGTGTGTGAGGCGGGTAGCGTCAAAGACAGAACCAATATTTTACACATATTGGATCAGTTTTGAGGCTTATAACTTACTAAAAACACACATAATATATACAACAAGACCCTACTATTTAAAATTGTTAATTTCGTACATTTAAGCGTAGTATTTAATACAATACTCTGGCCTTTTAACACCAGTCCAATATTAATAATAATGGACTGCAAGTACACAGATATGACGTCACGACAGCGTTTTAAATTCACTTGCACTACCGTCACCTTTGTAAGGATTATGAATCGCCTTCAGCGTTATCTATAGCTTCATCCAATGTGGACGACTTTACGGAGCTATAAGGTTATTAAAAATATTACAATGATATGTCCACTTATCTCCTGGCGAAAACTTGTAGAAAACACTAGCGTCAGCTCTAGTTTTACATAGTTTCAATTTTGTTCCACACATATGTACATGTACACATATTAAACCTCAGCTTGCCAATCACAAGTCGCATTCGCTGTTCGATCAGGCTCTATGCTATTTGTATAGTAGAGACAATTAAAACACTTGTCTGAATAGCAAACAACATAGATCCCAATCAGGCAGCATGGCTGATCTGGGTCTATGTTGTTTGCACATTCCATCTAATTTATTCGGCAGGTTATGGGTCAACAGATATCTCAAGGTTGTTATTTTCTAGCACAACAGTTTTCCATAACAATACCGCATATAGCACGAACAGCACCCTCGCAGATAGCATGTCTTCCGACATATGATGGATCGTCATCCTACACATTTATTTATTTGGCTCGACGGTATTGTAAAGTACTTAGGACTATATATTATCCGTCTCCGTGGCCTAGTGGTTAAAGTGTCCGCCTACATAGCGGGAGGTCGAAGGTTCTTACCACGTCAGGGGTTCATTCTGATATGGCCGGTTGGTGAGCCGTCAGCTAGTTAAATAATGGATACCGATTGCCTGGCATACAAGCATATGATTCGAAAAGTACCGATGTTCATTAAAAAAAAATAATAGAGTGTCCAAGTCGGAAATGGCTGGCCCTTTAAATAGGGGATACACTATGTATATAGGGGTGAAACAAACACTTTACTTTTATTATTTTTCAGGAGTATTATTGAACATCCGAGTTGGCTATACAAATGCAGCAACACAAGGCTTGGTCTTGAAAATGGTCTGTCAATGACATATATATATATTTTAAAAACAGCTACGACCTGGTTGTTGTTCAATCGGCCACAATAGTTTATACAAATTTATCATGACGAAATAAACATTCGTACATTAGTTTAATCGCTCTCGAGTCCTCATTCCTGATGGAATCCATCACCTTGAGGGAAACCCCATTCCTGATGGAATCAATCGCACCGAGGGAAACCTCATTCCTGATGGAATCCATCGCTCTGAGGGAAAGAGAAGAGTCAATGTGGAATTTAAGTGCCTTGCCTAAGGGCATAATCATAACAGCTACAGCTGAGTACAAACTCCAGGCCTCTCGCACCCGATGTGAACTCGCCACCACTGCACTATCCCCGTCTTTCACAAATAATATCTGGGTCATCTTAGTATCCGCCATCTGTTTGTACAATCAACATCTGGTTCGATACCCGTCTTGTGAAGTATGCAAGATGTATGGTGGTCAGCAGACTGGACATGTTGGTTTCATCGGGGTACGCCAACGAGTCGTTAAAAACTCGCATTAGATTTCCGTGTTAACGTTGTTGACCGACTTGTACCTCGTCGTTGTGCTCGAGTCATACAGGGCATTTCAGAAAGCTCAGGGGATGACATCTTTCATTTCAGAAAGCTCCGGGAGGACATCTTTCATTTCAGAAAGCTCCGGGGATCTTTCATTTCAGAAAGCTCAGGGGATGACCTCAATTGCACGATAGAAACATTTATTGAAATTGTGACAGGAACATGACTAACACTTACTGTGCTGGGAACCAGTATATTCGTTTTTGCAAACGGCATAGAGCCAGATCAGACAGCTCTATGCCGTTTGCGATTCGGATAGTGGAGATAAACACTTGGCTGAATAGCAAACAACATAGATCCTGATCCGAGGTAGCTATTTGGATCTGGATCTATGTTGTTTGCTCATTCCTTCCAATTTATTCAACATTTTAATGCTTCAAATGTATTCAATTCATAAGTTGGATATAAAATTAGTTATATACAGAAGAAAATCAAAACAAGAAAGATGACCACATTGTTGGACAAAATGACCCATACATTGGCGTGGACACATAACCCTAGTACATGGTATTTAAACTTTATTTTCATGATGCATCTCTTCGCTCGCCCACATGGTTCGCATCTCCTCACTCACTCACTCATTCGCTCACATGGTTCTCCGGCAGCGAGCATCTCCTCACTCACTCACATGGTTCTCCGGCAGTGAGCATCTCCTCACTCACTCACTCACTCACTCACTCACTCACTCACTCACACGGTTCTCCGGCAGCGAGCATCTCCTCACTCACTCGCATGGTTCTCCGGCAGCGAGCATCTCCTCACTCACTCACATGGTTCTCCGGCAGCGAGCATCTCCTCACTCACTCACTCACTCACTCACTCACATGGTTCTCCGGCAGCGAGCATCTCCTCACTCACTCACATGGTTCTCCGGCAGCGAGCATCTCCTCACTCACTCACACGGTTCTCCGGCAGCGAGCATCTCCTCACTCACTCACTCGGTTCTCCAGCAGCGAGCATCTCCTCACTCACTCACTCACATGGTTCTCCGGCAGCGAGCATCACCTCACTCACTCACATGTTTCTCTGGCAACGAGCATCTCCTCACTCACTCACATACATGGTTCTCCGGCAGCGAGCATCTCCTCACTCACTCACTCGCATGGTTCTCCGGCAGCGAGCATCTCCTCACTCACTCACATGGTTCTCCGGCAGCGAGCATCTCCTCACTCACTCACATGGTTCTCCGGCAGCGAGCATCTCCTCACTCCCTCACTCACATGGTTCTCCGCAGCGAGCATCTCCTCACTCACTCACTCACTCACATGGTTCTCCGGCAGCGAGCATCTCCTCACTCACTCGCATGGTTCTCCGGCAGCGAGCATCTCCTCACTCACTCACTCACACGGTTCTCTGGCAACGAGCATCTGCTCACTCACTCACATGGTTCTCTGGCAACGAGCATCTCCTCACTCACTCACATGGTTCTCCGGCAGCGAGCATCTCCTCACTCACTCACTCACTCACTCACTCACTCACTCACTCACATGGTTCTCCGGCAGTGAGCATCTCCTCACTCACTCACTCACTCACTCACATGGTTCTCCGGCAACGAGCATCTCCTCACTCGCTCACATGGTTCGCCAGCAATGAGCATCTCCTCACTCGCTCACATGGTTCGCCGGCAGCAAGGGTAAACATGCTCAATCATCATGCGTCTATCGAATGGATGCAATTTGTTGTAACATAGTGAAGCACAAAAGGGGCATAATTGGAGAAGTTTATCAACAGACCTGAAAGTCATGACAATATGCATTTACTTTAATACACATATACATGTACATTGTCGTTCACAGGTTACAGGATTTAGAAGTATGTTGATCTCTCTCCTAGATTATATTTTGCACTTGGATGTCGAGTATAACATCCACTCATTTTGATATATCAATAGAAACTGTTATTTATGGTTTATATACAGTATGAATCTATTTCTACACACTTGCCATGTATCAACGATATCAATAAACGAAAAGTCAAACCAGTCTCAACTAAATGTAGGTACATCATTTTCATGTTAGTCAAAAATAGCATTTCACGTTATTCAATTGCAACATAGGTACAGAAATAACGGGTTTCTTGACAACAAATGTGTAACTTCAATTTTCATCCGATGAGGAAGACGAAGATGATGATGATGATGATGATGATGATGACACTTGGTCTTCAGCGTTGATGGCGACGTAGGAACATGTGATTTTGGCGCCATAATTTCCCGCCCAGTTACATGTATCACGACCACCATGCGAATATTCGATAAATCTCACTCCTTGACCATAATCATTAAAACACTGTTCAACCTGAATAACAGAAATTATACAAGATATACAAGAATGAACAGATCTGACATACTCATTGTTCCGAGAAGGTAACCATATAATTATCATAACTACCACGATCAAATGTGCACATACATTTTAATACTGTCGTTTTTAGTGTTAATCACTTTTTTTATCGACAAGACCTCTCAGCAGCTCATGTCTTGTGCCTTTTAAGACGCAATCCGTGTTGTCCAGGGCCTTTTAACGCAATCCGTCATGTCTAGGGCCTTTTAAGATGCAATCTGTCTTGTCTAGGGCCTTTTAAGACGCAATCTGTCTTGTCTAGGGCCTTTTAAGACGCAATCTGTCTTGTCTAGGGCCTTTTAAGACGCAATCTGTCTTGTCTAGGGCCTTTTAAGACGCAATCTGTCTTGTCTAGGGCCTTTTAGGACGCAATCTGTCTTGTCTAGGGTCTTTTAAGATGCAATCTGTCCTGTCTAGGGCCTTTTAAGATGCAATCCGACTTGTCTAGGGCCATTTAAGACACAGTCTGTCTTGTCTAGGGCCATTTAAGACACAGTCTGTCTTGTCTAGGGCCATTTAAGACACAGTCTGTCTTGTCTAGGGCCATTTAAGACACAGTCTGTCTTGTCTAGGGCCATTTAAGACACAGTCCGTCTTGTCTAGGGCCATTTAAGACACAGTCTGTCTTGTCTAGGGCCATTTAAGACACAGTCTGTCTTGTCTAGGGCCATTTAAGACACAGTCTGTCTTGTCTAGGGCCATTTAAGACACAGTCCGTCTTGTCTAGGGCCATTTAAGACACAGTCTGTCTTGTCTAGGGCCATTTAAGACACAGTCTGTCTTGTCTAGGGCTTTGCGTAAATTAATAATCCACCTCAGCACAATTAACCCTTTCCTTCATAGAGATTTAGGTTAATATACTATTATATCTCCATACAAACGACAGTCATTTAACCCTTTCCTTCATAGAGATTTAGGTTAATATACTATTATATCTCCATACAAACGACAGTCATTTAGCTATCATACAGTGGATAAGTAGTCGCCATATCTATCCCACCTATATAGATATTACTGGGACTACATAGAGATTTAGGTTAATATACTATTATATCTCCATACAAACGACAGTCATTTAGCTATCATACAGTGGATAAGTAGTCACCATATCTATCCCACCTATATAGATATTACTGGGACTACATGAGATTTAGGTTAATATACTATTATATCTCCATACAAACGACAGCCAATTAACCCTTTCCTTCGTAGAGATTTAGGTTAATATATTATTATATCTCCATACAAACGACAGCCATTTAGCTATCATGCAGTGGATAAGTAGTCACCATATCTATCCCACCTCCATAGATATTACTGGGACTTCATAGAGATTTAGGTTAATATACTACTATATCTCCATACAAATGACATTCATTTAGCTATCATGCAGTGGATAAGTAGTCGCCATATCTATGCCACCTCCATAGATATTACTGGGACTTCATAGAGATTTAGGTTAATATACTATTATATCTCCATACAAACGACAGCCATTTAGCTATCATGCAGTGGATAAGTAGTCACCATATCTATCCCACCTCCATAGATATTACTGGGACTTCATAGAGATTTAGGTTAATATACTATTATATCTCCATACAAACGACAGCCATTTAGCTATCATGCAGTGGATAAGTAGTCACCATATCTATCGCACCTCCATATATATTACTGGACTACATGAGATTCTGGCCTTTAATATGAACAATTGTTTGGCTACTACATTGTCAATGTATGTCGTATTGGTAATGTCGTCAAGAAGTGCTTCTATGAGGGAAAGGTTGAATAACTAAAGTCATCAATCATTGTAAATTGATAATTTAATTTCCACGTTGCCTCTTCTCTCCCTCGTGGTGATGGATTCCATCAGGAATGAGGTCTCGAGAGTGATTAATATAAGTTGAAAGAACTTGTTTCGCAATCGAGCTAAATAAATTTGTATAAACTAATTCAAATTTAATTTATTGTTGCAATGTTTTAATTTAATTTTACCCAATGTTTTTACTAATATTCCTTTTTATTGTGCATGCAAAATTTTATTATGTTATATGCATGATATGAAGAATTTTATTACCTTTCCAAAAATATATAGTTATATGGGTGTTTATGAAGCATAATAAACAGCATATGCATTTAAATGTAACTACCATCAAAACAAAAGTGGATTAACAGATTTCTGATAAAATGTCCAGATATTCAGAGGTCCTTATCTGAAAGGGGTCCAGAATACAAAGGGTTAAGCAGCCACCTGTGCTAAGCAGCCACTTTTTGTGATTCCCTTGGCTGGCTGCTTAAGACAGGTTTGACTGTATACATGTATGTTGTTGCAGAAACATATCACTATGTTACACTACCTCACATACATATGATCATATATAGATTACTATTCAAACTGTAAAAGTAACGATGGAAATATTGCACCACTATTAATTATACTTGCTTGATTTTATATATGATACAAGTTATGGTACACAATGTATTTATTTATTTATTTATTTATTTAATGGATATCTTGACGATATCTTATTTACCGACGCCTCAACCTAATAAGGTCATGTGGCGTCGAAAACATTTGTAAAAATAAAAATTGTTTAAAAAACGTGATCTATGTTAAAAGGTTACATTTTAAATATATATACTTGATAATCACAATAAGTTGCATTATAATCTATTTATAAGGCGAGTTTCTTTTAAAAAACCTAATATTGTACTTGGCAGTACTGAATCGAATAATTCTTGTATACTATTTGTATTAAAGTATGCATTCCTTGTAAAGAGGAGGTCGGCACAGTGGAGCAAAAAGTGCTTCACTGTGAATATCTCATCACAAGGAATACATATGGGTTGTTCTTCTGCATTTAAAATATAAGAATGTGTAATCCAAGTGTGTCCAATACGACACCGAGTCAAACGAACTTGGTCTTTTCGGTTTAGTTTTGTACGATATGTACTTGAAAATATGGGTTTAATTTCATGTAATTTATTTCCAACTTGTTTGTCCCAATTTATTTGACATTTACTATCGACATATTTCCTAATATTGGATTTTAAATACGTATGCGGTATTTTAGAGTTTGTTATTGGCAAGTCTAAAGCAGACTTTGCTAGAAAATCAGCTTCATCATTTCCTCGTATGTTTATATGACTGGGAATCCAACAAAAAACAACAGTTTTTGAGGAGCTAATAGATATGTATCTTTTAAAGAGTTGTTGAATTAGGGGGTTGGAATGGTTTGGTTGTTTGAGAGATGTTAAAACCGACAAAGAGTCGGAAAATATAATAAATTTGTCGTTTTCGTTAACAGTTATAAGGGAAAGAGCTAGGTCGAGAGCTTGTGTTTCTGCAGAGAAAATTGAACTGTCATCAGGTAATCTTACAGTACTTGATTTAGTATGGGTAACTGCTGCACATGCAACCTTTTCAAGTCTTTTTGAGCCATCTGTGTAGATGGATATATAATCTTTATATTTAGATTTTATTTCTAAAAATTTTGTTTTAAAAATATCTGGACTAGTTTCACTTTTCTTAGTCTCATACAAATGAAGATCTAAAATAATGTTTGGGGTAGTCAAAGTCCACGGTTCTTTATTTAACAACTTGTTTTCTTGTATAATTGTTGTATCTATTTTTGCTTCTACTAATAATGGTTTAATACGGAGACCTAGTGGTTTTATGGCGGATGGAGAGTTTCCGTAAACTATTTTGTTTTTAGGCTCGAAAACGCAATTGAATGCAGGATTTTTGGGATTTGCAGCTAGTTTGGTTGTATATTGTAACGAGAGGTTCTCTCTCCGTATGTATAAAGAGGGTTCATTTGTTTCAGCATATAAGCTTTCTACGGGAGATGTGCGAAAAGCTCCTAGAGCCAGTCGTAGACCTTGATGATGTATTGTATCTAACTTTTTCAAGTAGGATTTTCTCGCCGATCCATACACACTGGATCCGTAATCCAGTTTGGAACGGATAAGTGATCTGTATAGATTTATAAGAACTGGACAATCGCTTCCCCAATTTGTATTGGAGAGCACCTTCAAAATATTTAGAGCTTTTAGACATTTCGTCCGTAGATAATTTATATGAGGTATGAATGTTAATTTTTGTCAAATATAAGTCCTAGGAATTTTACTTCTTCTACTACAGGAATTTGTGAACCGTAAATTTTTAAATTTGGATCTGGATGTAATCCTCTCAATTGACAGAAATGTACGCATTGAGTTTTAATTTTAGAGAATTTGAAACCATTTTTGTTTGCCCAATCTTCAAGTTTATTTAGACATTGTTGGAGTTTTTGTTCAATGGTTTCCATATTTTTAGATTTGTAGAACATTACAAAATCATCTACATATAAGGAGCAATCTGTTTCGTTTAAACATTTCACAATGCTATTTATTTTAATATTAAAAAGTGTTGGGGATAAAATACTACCTTGAGGCACCCCTTGCTCTTGTTTGTATGTATCGGAGAGCGTTGAGCCAATTCTTACTTTAAAATTTCTATTTGATAAAAAATTGGCAATAAAATTTGGCAAGTGGCCTTTCAGACCAAAATCGTGTAAATCTTTGAGAATACCCTATTTCCATGTGGTATCATATGCCTTTTCTAAATCGAAAAAAACTGCTACCAAATGTTCTTTTTTGATGAAGGCATTACGAATATAAGTTTCTAGTCTTACTAGATGATCAGTTGTACATTTATTTTTCCGAAAACCCGTTTGGTAACTCGTAATCAAACTGTTTGATTCCAAGAACCAAACAAGTCTATCGTTAATAATTCTCTCCATGGTTTTACATAGACAACTAGTTAGTGCGATGGGACGATAATGTGTGGGATTTGTATGATCTTTTCCTGGTTTGGGAATAGGAATGATTATGGCTTCACTCCATTCTTTGGGAAAGTTCTCACTTTCCCACGTCATATTAAAAATATCTAAAAGAGTTATCATTGCATTATTTGGTAAATGTTTTATAATTTGATAATGGATTTGATCTGGACCTGTGGCCGTTTCTTTTGTTCTTTGTAGAGCAGTTTCTAGTTCTGACATATTGAATGGTAGATTATATTTTTCTTCATTTCTAGAATGAAAATCAATTTTTTCTTTCTCTTTCTCAGTTTTAAATTTCTGAAACTTCTCATTATAGTTTGATGTTGAAAAGTTGTTTTGAAAGTTTTCACCTAAAACATTGGATATGTCTTTTTTTGTTAAATGGGTTCTATTATTAGATGTATTTAGATGAACAATTTTTGAGCTTTTCCTCTTGCCAGTTATTTTTGCTACCATATTCCAAACCCTTTTCATTGATGTATTAGAGTTTATAGTAGATACATATTTTTGCCATGAAGTGCGTTTTGCATTTTTTATAGTTCTTCGAGCTTTTGCTCGTGTAATTTGTGTGTTTAAGAGATTTGCTTTTGTGGGAGTTTTATTAAATTTACGCAATGCATTCTTTCGTGTATTTATAACATTTTTACAATCGTCATTAAACCATGGTCTAATTCTTTTAGAAGATGTAGAGGATTTCGGAATGCATTACGTTGAAATTTTTAAAAGTGAATTCGAAAACGAGGTGATTTGATCCTCGTTCCCAATCTTTTCCAATATCAAATGTTCTCTGCATAAAATTTGTAATTTTTCCCAATTAGCTTTTTGTAGATTCCATTGTGGGTAAAATTCATCTTTTGATTTGTTTATTTCTGTGATTACGATTGGGAAGTGGTCACTTCCATGTAGGTCATCATGTACGGACCATTAAAAATCTAAGAAAATGTTTGGATGACATATACATAAATCTAAAGCAGAAAAATGTCCTGTGGCAGGATGAAGGTATGTCGATTTAATAGACAAAGATCATTTTCAGTTATAAAGTCTTCTATTATTTTTCCTTTATTATTGATATTTGTACATCCCCATAGTTTACTATGTCCATTGAAATCTCCAACTAACATAAAAGGGTGAGGTAATTGTTCAACAAGATTCTCTAAATCATTTTGTTTTAATGGCGAGGTTGGAGGTATATAAATGGAACAAATTGTAAATGTTTTTGAAAGTGTAACCTTGGCAGCAATGGCCTGTAAATTTGTAGTCAAGTCTATTTTACTATGTGGAACAGTATTTTTTATGAGAATGGATGATCCACCAGATGCCTTTTGACAATCATTATTTATAAAATTAAACATGATAAAATCTTTAAAATATATATTGTCAGTCGATTTTAGGAAAGTTTCTTGCAAACAAAGGATATGTGGTGAAAGCAGAGATATAAGTATTAAAATCTCATTATAGTTTGCTTTTAGTCCCCGACAGTTCCATTGTATTATTGTATTATTCTTATCCATTATTTACGGAGAGAAGATTAAAAAATGGTACATAAAAAGATTACATTTTAGTGTTTGGAGGTGGATCTGGTACCAGCTCCATGTCTTCATGTTCTAATGAAGAGAATTTATTCGATTGTTTTATGGGATCCACTGATCCCTTCGGTGGTCTATCTGAGTTTTGTTTCAGGTTGCTAGGTCCATTTGGTTTATTTGTTTTTTTTGTTGGTTCGTTTTACTCTGTGATGAGTTTGATTTAATAACAGATGTTGATCGGGATTTACGAGATGTTGATTGGGATGAGGATTGAGAAGATAAGTGAGTTTTTGTTTTGTCATTGGAACTGTTTTTGGCTTCGGATTTTTCGGTAATAATTTCAGTAATAATTTCAGTTTGAGTGTATGCATTTTTCATTATTGGCTTATTTATTGCTGATTGAACTATTTTAGAGTATGATATATCTGGGTTATTTTCCTGAATTTTCCTTGCTTCGAAGTAAGAGATATTTTGTGAGCACTTTATTTTCATGATTTCTTTTTCTTTTATCCAAGTTTCGCATTTGTTTGATTTTGAGATGTGATCTTTTTTACAGTTTACGCATTTTGATCGATTGGGGCAATTTGCGGTAAGGTGATCGTTTTCACCCATACCACAATTTTCACAAATGGAGTATTTTGTAATTTTACAGTTGTCTTCATGGTGGCCAAATTTTTGGCAGTTGAAACATCGAAGGGGATTTGGTATATATAATTCGACATTTATAATTCTATAAAAGATTTTCAGATTTGGTGGAATAACTGTGTTGTTGACGGTTAATAAAATTGTATTAGTTTCAAAAAATTGGCCGTCTTTTTTGTACATGAATCTTTTAGCTTGAGTGACGCATTGTGGAGTTAAATTTTTAACAATATCTTCGTTCGAGACTCCTTTTAAAATGTGATCTTTGATTATACCTTTGGAACTGTTTAGAGATCTGTGTTCCGTTATAGTAACATCAATGTCGTATATTTGTTTTATTTTAAAAATATTTTCAGTTTGTGATCTGGATTTAGTTTCAACAAGTAACGTTTGGTTTCTTAGTTTTTTTACAGATTTTGGTGATCCAATTAAACTTTCCAATGATTTTTCGATAACAAATGGAGATAGTGAGCCAATTTTTTTTTTCATGCATTTCTGATTCAATAATGAAGAATTTTGGATACGCTTTAAGTGGTATTTCTGAATCGTCTGATGGTCGTGGTCGTTTTAGGGAATTTTGGGAAGCCATGGTTATTGTTTTGATGTTCAACAGAAGAGGGCACCACCCGCCTCGGAGTCCTACCAGGGAACGCAGTTTAGAGGTGGTATTCCTACCTCTAGCGTTAATGCTACTCTGTCATACTCTACTGATAGTAGAGGAAACTGTGATCCTGCCAGTAACTGGACAGTCACACAGATCCCCTATTTATCCATCGATTAACCCGTTAAGCCGCCGCTCATAAGAATCTACTTTAAGAAAGGAAAAAAGGTAGTCAACACACGGTTTGTATCTGACGATACATATATAGTAAGAAAGATAGGCAGATAAGTTTTTCGATTCCAGAGCAAGGCACGACTAGCCGATTGTCTAGGCCCGGGCCCAACCCAGACGCCACGTCTATCCGAAGCCAGGGTCGAAGTAGTGTGTTAGGAGCTGGAGATCCCTGAGCCCCCTCAACTACCAGAATCCCTATTTCCGGTTTACGGGTCGCCACCTACGGCAAACTGGTGGCGTCTGTTTTATCAGGGGATTTCACCCCAACCATCACAGACGTAAAATGATCTATAGATTGTATCCCTACAGACAAGGGGTTAATCGATTTGTTTCAAAATGTTTCGTAAGCTAGGTGAAGGCCTAAACATACTACTAGTTAGATGATACATTGGAGTACGGTTAGATGATACATTGGAGTACTGAACTATTTGGAAGATGTTACGTGGATATTCCGTGTGAAAATATTTCAAATAATCAAACAGTGGGATAAAATTTGTTCCCAATTTTGTATAAATTGTGCATAGTGATACGAGAATAGAAAATGTGAAACGTACACAACACAAATGGTATTAAATACAGATGAATGTTACAATCTTCGTCCCGTGCGCTACCCACAGGCACAAATGGTAAACAAATGAGCATTGTTAATATATGATATAGCAAGGATAGAGAGAAAAGACATACATGCAGGGTTTGGGAAGGGAAAAATATTTACCTAAAGAGATTTAATTTATTTAAAATCATTTATTTATATTTTTGTTTAACCTAGTTTGTTTTGTTCGTTTGTTTTGTTCATTTGTTTAGTTTTATTGTTCGTGTGTTTGAAATCCTAACAGTATAGTATTACGATATTTTAAACATAAGTTTAATAACTTAGAAAGTTTTTTTTTTTGTATTTAATTTCTCAGTTTTAATGGTTATATTTTTATATTTTCTAACGCGTTTTACATTTCAGTTCTGTGGTATATTTATTTTTCAAGACTTTATTTAGTTTTAGGGTATGTATTTGAATTTAAATTTTAGAATATGTTTTTGGTGGAACGCGGTCGGCTGGTTTCGTGGGAGTTTTACCCAACCTGCACACCAGCCAGGCAGCAGTGAATTTCTTTTGCCCCCAGCCGCTGGGGCGGGGTACACAATGTAACTAATGTACCTACCCGGTACCAGCCTACTCTATAGCATGGCAACAAATCTACCTACCAGGTACCAGTCTACTCTATAGCATGGCAACAAATCTACCCACCTGGTACCAGTCTACTCTAAAGCATGGCAACAAATCTACCCACCCGGTACCAGTCTACTCTATAGCATGGCAACAAATCTACCCACCAGGTACCAGTCTACTCTAACATGGCAACAAATCTACCTACCAGGTACCAGTCTACTCTATAGCATGGCAACAAATGAACCCACCTGGTACCAGTCTACTCTATAGCATGGCAACAAATCAACCCACCAGGTACCAGTCTACTCTATAGCATGGCAACAAATCAACCCACCAGGTACCAGTCTACTCTATAGCATGGCAACAAATCAACCCACCAGGTACCAGTCTACTCTATAGCATGGCAACAAATCATCCCACCCGGTACCAGTCTACTCTATAGCATGGCAACAAATCAACCTACCCAGTACCAGTCTACTCTATAGCATGGCAACAAATCAAGCCACCAGGTACCAGTCTACTCTATAGCATGGCAACAGATCATCCCACCAGGTACCAGTCTACTCTATAGCATGGCAACAAATCACCCACTAGGTACCAGTCTACTCTATAGCATGGCAACAAATCTACCTACCCGGTACCAGTCTACTCTATAGCATGGCAACAAATCTACCTACCCAGTACCAGTCTACTCTATAGATGGCAACAAATCATCCCACAGGTACCAGTCTATCTATAGCATGGCAACAAATCAACCCACCAGGTACCAGTCTACTCTAAAGCATGGCAACAAATCTACCCACCAGGTACCAGTCTACTCTATAGCATGGCAAAAATCTACCCACCAGGTACCAGTCTACTCTATAGCATGGCAACAAATCAACCCACCAGGTACCAGTCTACTCTATAGCATGGCAACAAATCAACCTACCCAGTACCAGTCTACTCTATAGCATGGCAACAAATCTACCCACCAGGTACCAGTCTACTCTAACATGGCAACAAATGAACCCACCAGGTACCAGTCTACTCTATAGCATGGCAACAAATCTACCTACCAGGTACCAGTCTACTCTATAGCATGGCAACAAATCAACCTACCCAGTACCAGTCTACTCTATAGCATGGCAACAAATCAACCCACCAGGTACCAGTCTACTCTATAACATGGCAACAAATGAACCCACCAGGTACCATTCTACTCTATAGCATGGCAACATATCAACCTACCCGGTACCAGTCTACTCTATAGCATGGCAACAAATGAACCCACAAGGTACCATTCTACTCTATAGCATGGCAACATATCAACCTACCCGGTACCAGTCTACTCTATAGCATGGTAACAAATGAACCCACCCGGTACCAATCTACTCTATAGCATGGCAACAAATCTACCAACCCGGTACCAGTCTACTCTATAGCATGGCAACAAATCTACCTACCCAGTACCAGTCTACTCTATAGCATGGCAACAAATCAAGCCACCAGGTACCAGTCTACTCTATAGCATGGCAACAGATCATCCCACCAGGTACCAGTCTACTCTATAGCATGGCAACAAATCAACCCACTAGGTACCAGTCTACTCTATAGCATGGCAACAAATCTACCTACCCAGTACCAGTCTACTCTATAGCATGGCAACAAATCTACCTACCCAGTACCAGTCTACTCTATAGCATGGCAACAAATCATCCCACCAGGTACCAGTCTACTCTATAGCATGGCAACAAATCAACCCACCAGGTACCAGTCTACTCTAAAGCATGGCAACAAATCTACCCACCAGGTACCAGTCTACTCTATAGCATGGCAACAAATCTACCCACCAGGTACCAGTCTACTCTATAGCATGGCAACAAATCTACCCACCAGGTACCAGTCTACTCTATAGCATGGCAACAAATCAACCCACCAGGTACCAGTCTACTCTATAGCATGGCAACAAATCAACCCACAAGGTACCAGTCTACTCTATAGCATGACAACAAATCTACCTACCCAGTACCAGTCTACTCTATAGCATGGCAACAAATATACCCACCCGGTACCAGTCTACTCTAACATGGTAACAAATGAACCCACCAGGTACCATTCTACTCTATAGCATGGCAACAAATCTACCCACCAGGTACCAGTCTACTCTATAGCACGGCAACAAATCTACCTACCCGGTACCAGTATACTCTAAAGCATGGCAACAAATGAACCCACCAGGTACCAGTCTACTCTATAGCATGGTAACAAATGAACCCACCAGGTACCAGTCTACTCTATAGCATGGTAACAAATGAACCCACCAGGTACCAGTCTACTCTATAGCATGGCAACAAATCTACCCACCCGGTACCAGTCTACTCTATAGCATGGTAACAAATCTACCCACCCAGTACCAGTCTACTCTATAGCATGGCAACAAATCTACCCACCATGTACCAGTCTACTCTAAAGCATGGCAACAAATCTAACACCCGGTACCAGTCTACTCTATAGCATGGCAACAAATCTACCCACCCGGTACCAGTCTACTCTATAGCATAGTAACATATCTACCTTCCAGGTACCAGTCTACTCTAAAGCATGGCAACAAATCTACCTACCAGGTACCAGTCTACTCTATAGCATGGCAACAAATCAACCCACCAGGTACCAGTCTACTCTAAAGCATGGCAACAAATCTACCCACCCGGTACCAGTCTACCTACCAGGTACCAGTCTACTCTATAGCATGGCAACAAATCAACCCACCAGGTACCAGTCTACTCTATAGCATGGCAACAAATCAACCTACCAGGTACCAGTCTACTCTATAGCATGGCAACAAATCTACCCACCAGGTACCAGTCTACTCTATAGCATGGCAACAAATCAACCTACCAGGTACCAGTCTACTCTATAGCATGGCAACAAATGAACCCACCAGGTACCAGTCTACTCTAAAGCATGGCAACAAATCAACCTACCCGGTACCAGTCTCCCCTGGAACACATACGGTAACAACTCTAACCATGTAGTACCAGTCTCCTCTATAATACGGTAACCAATCTACCCACATGGTACCCGTCTACTCTATAGAATGGCAACAAATCAACTTCCCCAGTACCAGTCTCCTCTAGAACACAAAACGGTAACAAATCTAACCACGTGGTACCAGTCTCCTCTTTAACACAGTAACAAATCAACAGAAACGGTAACCAATCTACCCACATGGTACCAATGTGCTCTATAACATGGTAACCAATCTACTCATATAGTACCAGTCTCCTCTAATAACAGTAACAAATCTACCCACATGGTACAAGTCTGTTCTATAACATGGTAACCAATCTACTCACACTGTACCAGTCTGTTCTATAACATGGTAACCAATCTACCCACCTGGTACCAGTCTGTTCTATAACATGGTAACCAATCTACCCACATGGTACCAGTTTGTTCTATAACATGGTAACCAATCTACCCACCTGGTACCAGTCTGTTCTACAACATGGTAACCAATCTACCCACCTGGTACCAGTCTCCTTCCGCATCTTTCTTCTCCTTGACCTCTATTATGCTCACTTCTTCCATATTTGAATTCAGCAGACGGACTTTCAACCAGTACTCGCAACCAGCATCACCACGACTACCATACCTGCGAGATAACAAGAAGGACATGGGTGTGGCATGTTTAAATCACCAGGACTATCATACCTGCAAGAGGACATGGGTGTGGCATACAAGCATTATCAAAACTACAAAAACTGCAAGAGAACACAAGTGTGCCATAATTGACTTCTGTGCCAATTCTGTTATTTAACGTTGAACCCATAGCATGCTGTAGGCGAAACGAGCATCGGGACGATTTTAATGAAATAATTAATTAATAATGTATTATTTTTCCTAGAAAGTAAGGCTTGACATGTGTGCAATACTCCTGTCCCCGGGTGCGCACTACTCCCGTCCCCCGAGTGTGCACTACTCCCGTCCCCCGAGTGCGCACTACTCCCGTCCCCCCGAGTGCGCACTACTCCCGTCCCCGAGTGCGCACTACTCCCGTCCCCGAGTGCGCACTACTCCCGTCCCCGAGTGCGCACTAC
>CM026395.1:58307347-58325024 GCA_014843695.1 Archivesica marissinica
TACCATCTCACATACTTCCCAGTCCGAGGATCAAACCCGGGTAGCATTGGTGAGAAGCGAGCACGCTACCACTGCGCTAATCGGACAGACTAAGATGTCTGGCTGTGATCTGGGTATATTTAGCTTCCATTAGGTCACACCCATAGCATATTTCAATTCTGTACAGAATTTACGATCACTATACCATCACAATGTCTTGACATTTAATCTCTCGTGTGTCAAAGTGGCGTCCTTGGGTATTCATCACCTCTGATGATAGCTCTAGTTAACCCCTGCCTGTCTGTCTGTGTGTTAGCAGGATAAATCATAAGATTGTGGATGAATGTTGATAAAACTTTGTGGATATATAGAGGGTTGGTCCCGGAGAAAGTGGTTCGATTTTGGTCATGGCGGTCAACCCGGTTTCCTCCCACATGAATGACAAAATTTATGCTTTCATCCGAGCCAACGAGAGTGATTATCACAATCGTTGTAAAATAAATAAAGCTTAAAAAACCCCAGTGCAGGGGGTTGCAAATGATGGTTCGAAAAGTTGAATTTTACTTCGCGACTACAGCTAATAAAGGGGTATAGGGGAGTAGTGTCTTTTTTACAAAATGTTACTTCAATTGACGAGTTTTAAAGAAATTTACGATTTATCGTGTCTCCCGTCCTCTCAAGTACAGCTTCATAATTACATATATAGACTACGAACAAATACCACGCATACAAACAACGAGAAAGATGACAATACAGTAAAACCTGTCTTAAGCAGCCAGCCAAGGGAATCACAGAAAGTGGTTGCTTAGCACAGGTGGCTGCTTAATAGAGGTGAAATGTATAATAAAACAACTTATTGGGAATCTGGAAACTGGCTGTTTAATACAGGTTGGCTGCTTAATAGAGGTGACCACTAACACAGGTTGGCCTGTATACCCTACTGTGAAATATATTTTTCCGGTTATGAAATCTGGGATGTATTAAAACAATTGTATGCAAAATCATACAAAAGTTTATCATTGTTCCATTTGCACATTCAGCAACACAACCATTGCTATATTATAATGCACATTCAGCAACACAACCATTGCTATGTTATAATGCACATTCAGCAACACAACCATTGCTATGTTATAATGCACATTCAACAACACAACCATTGCTATGTTATAATGCACATTCAGCAACACAACCATTGCTATGTTATAATGCACATTCAGCAACACAACCATTGCTATGTTATAATGCACATTCAGCAACACAACCATTGCTATGTTATAATGCACATTCAGCAACACAACCATTGCTATGTTATAATGCACATTCAACAACCATTGCTATGTTATAATGCACATTCAGCAACACAACCATTGCTATGTTATAATGCACATTCAGCAACCATTGCTATGTTATAATGCACATTCAGCAACACAACCATTGCTATGTTATAATGCACATTCAGCAACACAACCATTGCTATGTTATAATGCACATTCAGCAACACAACCATTGCTATGTTATAATGCACATTCACAACACAACCATTGCTATGTTATAATGCACATTCAGCAACCATTGCTATGTTATAATGCACATTCAGCAACACAACCATTGCTATGTTATAATGCACATTCAACAACACAACCATTGCTATGTTATAATGCACATTCAGCAACCATTGCTATGTTATAATGCACATTCAGCAACCATTGCTATGTTATAATGCACATTCAACAACACAACCATTGCTATGTTATAATGCACATTCAACAACACAACCATTGCTATGTTATAATGCACATTCAGCAACACAACCATTGCTATGTTATAATGCACATTCAGCAACACAACCATTGCTATGTTATAATGCACATTCAGCAACACAACCATTGCTATGTTATAATGCACATTCAACAACCATTGCTATGTTATAATGCACATTCAGCAACCATTGCTATGTTATAATGCACATTCAGCAACCATTGCTATGTTATAATGCACATTCAGCAACCATTGCTATGTTATAATGCACATTCAGCAACCATTGCTATGTTATAATGCACATTCAGACAACCATTGCTATGTTATAATGCACATTCAGCAACACAACCATTGCTATGTTATAATGCACATTCAGCAACCATTGCTATGTTATAATGTACATTCAGCAACCATTGCTATGTTATAATGCACATTCAGCAACACAACCATTGCTATGTTATAATGCACATTCAGCAACCATTGCTATGTTATAATGCACATTCAGCAACCATTGCTATGTTATAATGCACATTCAGCAACACAACCATTGCTATGTTATAATGCACATTCAGCAACACAACCATTGCTATGTTATAATGCACATTCAGCAACCATTGCTATGTTATAATGCACATTCAGCAACACAACCATTGCTATGTTATAATGCACATTCAGCAACCATTGCTATGTTATAATGCACATTCAGCAACCATTGCTATGTTATAATGCACATTCAGCAACCATTGCTATGTTATAATGCACATTCAGCAACCATTGCTATGTTATAATGCACATTCAGCAACCATTGCTATGTTATAATGCACATTCAGCAACCATTGCTATGTTATAATGCACATTCAGCAACCATTGCTATGTTATAATGCACATTCAGCAACCATTGCTATGTTATAATGCACATTCAGCAACCATTGCTATGTTATAATGCACATTCACAACACAACCATTGCTATGTTATAATGCACATTCAGCAACACAACCATTGCTATGTTATAATGCACATTCAACAACACAACCATTGCTATGTTATAATGCACATTCAACAACACAACCATTGCTATGTTATAATGCACATTCAGCAACCATTGCTATGTTATAATGCACATTCAGCAACCATTGCTATGTTATAATGCACATTCAACAACCATTGCTATGTTATAATGCACATTCAACAACACAACCATTGCTATGTTATAATGCACATTCAACAACACAACCATTGCTATGTTATAATGCACATTCAACAACACAACCATTGCTATGTTATAATGCACATTCAGCAACCATTGCTATGTTATAATGCACATTCAACAACACAACCATTGCTATGTTATAATGCACATTCAGCAACCATTGCTATGTTATAATGCACATTCAACAACACAACCATTGCTATGTTATAATGCACATTCAGCAACACAACCATTGCTATGTTATAATGCACATTCAGCAACCATTGCTATGTTATAATGCACATTCAGCAACACAACCATTGCTATGTTATAATGCACATTCAACAACACAACCATTGCTATGTTATAATGCACATTCAGCAACCATTGCTATGTTATAATGCACATTCAACAACCATTGCTATGTTATAATGCACATTCAGCAACCATTGCTATGTTATAATGCACATTCAACAACACAACCATTGCTATGTTATAATGCACATTCAACAACACAACCATTGCTATGTTATAATGCACATTCAGCAACCATTGCTATGTTATAATGCACATTCAGCAACCATTGCTATGTTATAATGCACATTCAGCAACACAACCATTGCTATGTTATAATGCACATTCACAACCAACCATTGCTATGTTATAATGCACATTCAGCAACACAACCATTGCTATGTTATAATGCACATTCAGCAACACAACCATTGCTATGTTATAATGCACATTCAGCAACACAACCATTGCTATGTTATAATGCACATTCAGCAACCATTGCTATGTTATAATGCACATTCAGCAACACAACCATTGCTATGTTATAATGCACATTCAGCAACCATTGCTATGTTATAATGCACATTCAGCAACACAACCATTGCTATGTTATAATGCACATTCAACAACACAACCATTGCTATGTTATAATGCACATTCAGCAACCATTGCTATGTTATAATGCACATTCAGCAAACAACCATTGCTATGTTATAATGCACATTCAACAACACAACCATTGCTATGTTATAATGCACATTCAGCAACACAACCATTGCTATGTTATAATGCACATTCAACAACACAACCATTGCTATGTTATAATGCACATTCAACAACACAACCATTGCTATGTTATAATGCACATTCAGCAACCATTGCTATGTTATAATGCACATTCAACAACACAACCATTGCTATGTTATAATGCACATTCAGCAACCATTGCTATGTTATAATGCACATTCAGCAACACAACCATTGCTATGTTATAATGCACATTCAGCAACCATTGCTATGTTATAATGCACATTCAACAACACAACCATTGCTATGTTATAATGCACATTCAGCAACCATTGCTATGTTATAATGCACATTCAACAACACAACCATTGCTATGTTATAATGCACATTCAGCAACCATTGCTATGTTATAATGCACATTCAGCAACACAACCATTGCTATGTTATAATGCACATTCAACAACACAACCATTGCTATGTTATAATGCACATTCAGCAACCATTGCTATGTTATAATGTACATTCAGCAACCATTGCTATGTTATAATGCACATTCAACAACACAACCATTGCTATGTTATAATGCACATTCAGCAACACAACCATTGCTATGTTATAATGCACATTCAGCAACCATTGCTATGTTATAATGCACATTCAGCAACACAACCATTGCTATGTTATAATGCACATTCAGCAACCATTGCTATGTTATAATGCACATTCAGCAACACAACCATTGCTATGTTATAATGCACATTCAGCAACACAACCATTGCTATGTTATAATGCACATTCAGCAACACAACCATTGCTATGTTATAATGCACATTCAGCAACACAACCATTGCTATGTTATAATGCACATTCAGCAACCATTGCTATGTTATAATGCACATTCAACAACACAACCATTGCTATGTTATAATGCACATTCAGCAACACAACCATTGCTATGTTATAATGCACATTCAACAACACAACCATTGCTATGTTATAATGCACATTCAACAACACAACCATTGCTATGTTATAATGCACATTCAGCAACCATTGCTATGTTATAATGCACATTCAGCAACCATTGCTATGTTATAATGCACATTCAACAACCATTGCTATGTTATAATGCACATTCAACAACACAACCATTGCTATGTTATAATGCACATTCAGCAACCATTGCTATGTTATAATGCACATTCAGCAACCATTGCTATGTTATAATGCACATTCAGCAACCATTGCTATGTTATAATGCACATTCAGCAACACAACCATTGCTATGTTATAATGCACATTCAGCAACACAACCATTGCTATGTTATAATGCACATTCAGCAACCATTGCTATGTTATAATGCACATTCAGCAACACAACCATTGCTATGTTATAATGCACATTCAGCAACCATTGCTATGTTATAATGTACATTCAGCAACACAACCATTGCTATGTTATAATGCACATTCAGCAACCATTGCTATGTTATAATGCACATTCAGCAACCATTGCTATGTTATAATGCACATTCAGCAACACAACCATTGCTATGTTATAATGCACATTCAGCAACCATTGCTATGTTATAATGCACATTCAACAACACAACCATTGCTATGTTATAATGCACATTCAGCAACCATTGCTATGTTATAATGCACATTCAGCAACCATTGCTATGTTATAATGCACATTCAACAACACAACCATTGCTATGTTATAATGTACATTCAGCAACCATTGCTATGTTATAATGCACATTCAGCAACCATTGCTATGTTATAATGCACATTCAGCAACCATTGCTATGTTATAATGCACATTCAACAACACAACCATTGCTATGTTATAATGCACATTCAACAACACAACCATTGCTATGTTATAATGCACATTCAACAACACAACCATTGCTATGTTATAATGCACATTCAACAACACAACCATTGCTATGTTATAATGCACATTCAGCAACACAACCATTGCTATGTTATAATGCACATTCAGCAACCATTGTTATGTTATAATGCACATTCAGCAACCATTGCTATGTTATAATGCACATTCAGCAACCATTGCTATGTTATAATGCACATTCAGCAACACAACCATTGCTATGTTATAATGCACATTCAGCAACACAACCATTGCTATGTTATAATGCACATTCAACAACACAACCATTGCTATGTTATAATGCACATTCAACAACACAACCATTGCTATGTTATAATGTACATTCAGCAACACAACCATTGCTATGTTATAATGCACATTCAGCAACACAACCATTGCTATGTTATAATGCACATTCAACAACCATTGTTATGTTATAATGCACATTCAGCAACACAACCATTGCTATGTTATAATGCACATTCAGCAACACAACCATTGCTATGTTATAATGCACATTCAGCAACACAACCATTGCTATGTTATAATGCACATTCAGCAACACAACCATTGCTATGTTATAATGCACATTCAGCAACCATTGCTATGTTATAATGCACATTCAGCAACACAACCATTGCTATGTTATAATGCACATTCAGCAACACAACCATTGCTATGTTATAATGCACATTCAGCAACCATTGTTATGTTATAATGCACATTCAGCAACACAACCATTGCTATGTTATAATGCACATTCAGCAACACAACCATTGCTATGTTATAATGCACATTCAGCAACACAACCATTGCTATGTTATAATGCACATTCAGCAACACAACCATTGCTATGTTATAATGCACATTCAACAACACAACCATTGCTATGTTATTTTTTTTTTTATTTTTTTTTTATTTTTCAGGCCCCCTTTCGGAGTAACCCCATTTATTTTCCACGTCATAGGTCGAGTAGGGGTCGAGGAGCATCCCCTATTCGCCTTACAATGTATATATACAATACAATATTCATAATAGATATATGTACATTCATATGATTTACATAGGGTTTTTTTGCACAGACACAACAAAAACACATACAACAAAAATAATTGTACCCCCACCATATCCTACAGCATCTTTATATCAATATGACAAAGGGAGCTCAATAACTTATACTCGAATAACACACACACACATAGATAAAACATGCTTCTCAATATTTCTACCTTAGATGCGTTTACATACATGAGGTAATGCTTTTAATATCGACCAAAGTTGTACAGTTTGGTAAAAAAAAAAATCAAATACAACAACATTTCAACACAGCTCTGGCATAAATACGTTCATAGATTCCCATATTCTTCTAAAGTTATCTATATTATTATTAACCACTGCAGCCTTTTTGTTTATATTGTAATAATATAATATGATATGTTTTGCTCCTATTACTGTAAGGGGGCATTCTTGCATTTTACATTTATATATATACATTTTCAAAAAGATAATTATCAAATTCTTTGCTATCTCGTTATTATTGAGATTAATGTATCCAAAGATCATTGTATTTTCATTTAAAGGTGCAAATAAGTCTATTGATGGCGTTAATAAAGCAGTGATTAGTTTCCTAGTTGCATTGCATCCCCAGAATAAGTGTTCTATTGTTTCATTCTCAGTCTTACAGAAGGTGCAAAGTGGGCTGTCCTTGTACTTTATTTTATATAGTAAATCGTTTGTTCCTAAAATTCTATGTAATATTCTTATTTGGAACCACTGTAGTTTAGAATCTTTTGTTATATTGAAAGGCAAAGAATAAATTTGTTTCCACTCCTCTTTATTAAATGTTACACTAGGCTTTTCTAACCATTTTGCTTGACTAGTTGGCATAGAAGTATTGTTATTTAAGATATTATACATTGCTTTTGACCCTTTCTTATTTATAGTTATGTCTTTTAGAGTGGGTGGTAATGTTGGTCTGGGTGGTATGACAATGTCGTTTGTAGTTATATTGTACATTATTAATAGTTGTTTTACAGCATTTAAAACACCCTGATAAACTAAATAGTTTGTTGTGACATTGTATGTTTTCTTAAATTCATCTAATGTTAAAAAAGTGCCATCAGCATTTAAAAGGTCAGCTATGTAATGGACACCTGCATCAAACCAGGATTTTAAGAAGACACTCTTCGCACCAATTAATAGTTTATGATTATAAAACAAGGGTATGTTACATATACACTCTTTTTTCACTACACTGTGCTCTATCAAATTAGCAAAGGCACCTAAGGTGTCCTTCCAAAACATGTTATTACTTTCTCTAGATAGTTTTTCAACATAGTGTTTTCCGCAATGGAATAATTTCTGCATTTCAAGTTTTTCATTAACAATACTTATCCAACTTCCATTACCTAATATTCTTCTTAACCATGTAAGTTTTAAAGCCTTTATGGAAGCAGTTATATTGATCATTTTTAAACCTCCCCATGTGTACTCATTTACTAGAATATTGCTTTTTATTTTGGCAGTACCTTGCCAAATAAAATCATAAATTAATGTATTTAGGTAATTAATAAGTTCCTCTGGTGGGTTTGGCAATGCAATAAATAAGTGGTTAAGAGTGGAAATTAATAGAGTTTTAATAACTGTTATTTTTCCAATAGGTGTTAATATTCTTCTTTTCCATTGTTTAATAACGTTTTGGATCTTTTCAATTTTATCTTTATAATTTATTTCTATTATCTTGTTCAAATCTACATGGAAATGTATGCCTAACATTTTGAAACTATGTTGATTCCAAGATAGTTTCCATCTTGTTTTTATACTATCACTAGAAAATTTCTTTCTACCTATCCATACAACCTTAGTCTTATCAAAGTTTACATTTAATCCAGATATAATAGCATAATCCGATAAAGTATTTAATGTCTGATTCACTTTGCTATGTTATAATGCACATTCAGCAACACAACCATTGCTATGTTATAATGTACATTCAACAACACAATCATTGCTATGTTATAATGCACATTCAACAACCATTGCTATGTTATAATGCACATTCAGCAACCATTGCTATGTTATAATGCACATTCAGCAACCATTGCTATGTTATAATGCACATTCAGCAACCATTGCTATGTTATACTGCACATTCAGCAACCATTGCTATGTTATAATGCACATTCAGCAACCATTGCTATGTTATAATGCACATTCAGCAACCATTGCTATGTTATAATGCACATTCAGCAACCATTGCTATGTTATAATGCACATTCAGCAACACAACCATTGCTATGTTATAATGCACATTCAGCAACACAACCATTGCTATGTTATAATGCACATTCAGCAACACAACCATTGCTATGTTATAATGCACATTCAGCAACACAACCATTGCTATGTTATAATGCACATTCAGCAACACAACCATTGCTATGTTATAATGCACATTCAGCAACCATTGCTATGTTATAATGCACATTCACAACACAACCATTGCTATGTTATAATGCACATTCAGCAACCATTGCTATGTTATAATGCACATTCAGCAACCATTGCTATGTTATAATGCACATTCAGCAACCATTGCTATGTTATAATGCACATTCAGCAACCATTGCTATGTTATAATGCACATTCAACAACACAACCATTGCTATGTTATAATGCACATTCAACAACACAACCATTGCTATGTTATAATGCACATTCAGCAACACAACCATTGCTATGTTATAATGCACATTCAACAACACAACCATTGCTATGTTATAATGCACATTCAGCAACACAACCATTGCTATGTTATAATGCACATTCAGCAACCATTGCTATGTTATAATGCACATTCAGCAACACAACCATTGCTATGTTATAATGCACATTCAGCAACCATTGCTATGTTATAATGCACATTCAGCAACACAACCATTGCTATGTTATAATGCACATTCAGCAACCATTGCTATGTTATAATGCACATTCAGCAACCATTGCTATGTTATAATGCACATTCAACAACACAACCATTGCTATGTTATAATGCACATTCAACAACACAACCATTGCTATGTTATAATGCACATTCAGCAACACAACCATTGCTATGTTATAATGCACATTCAGCAACCATTGCTATGTTATAATGCACATTCAGCAACACAACCATTGCTATGTTATAATGCACATTCACAACACAACCATTGCTATGTTATAATGCACATTCAGCAACACAACCATTGCTATGTTATAATGCACATTCAGCAACACAACCATTGCTATGTTATAATGCACATTCAGCAACACAACCATTGCTATGTTATAATGCACATTCAGCAACACAACCATTGCTATGTTATAATGCACATTCAGCAACACAACCATTGCTATGTTATAATGCACATTCAGCAACACAACCATTGCTATGTTATAATGCACATTCAGCAACCATTGCTATGTTATAATGCACATTCAGCAACCATTGCTATGTTATAATGCACATTCAGCAACACAACCATTGCTATGTTATAATGCACATTCAGACAACCATTGCTATGTTATAATGCACATTCAGCAACACAACCATTGCTATGTTATAATGCACATTCAGCAACACAACCATTGCTATGTTATAATGCACATTCAGACAACCATTGCTATGTTATAATGCACATTCAGCAACCATTGCTATGTTATAATGCACATTCAGCAACACAACCATTGCTATGTTATAATGCACATTCAGCAACCATTGCTATGTTATAATGCACATTCAACAACCATTGCTATGTTATAATGCACATTCAGCAACCATTGCTATGTTATAATGCACATTCAACAACCATTGCTATGTTATAATGCACATTCAGCAACACAACCATTGCTATGTTATAATGCACATTCAACAACACAACCATTGCTATGTTATAATGCACATTCAGCAACCATTGCTATGTTATAATGCACATTCACAACACAACCATTGCTATGTTATAATGCACATTCAGCAACCATTGCTATGTTATAATGCACATTCAACAACACAACCATTGCTATGTTATAATGCACATTCAGCAACCATTGCTATGTTATAATGCACATTCAACAACACAACCATTGCTATGTTATAATGCACATCAACAACCATTGCTATGTTATAATGCACATTCAGCAACCATTGCTATGTTAATGCACATTCAGCAACACAACCATTGCTATGTTATAATGCACATTCAGCAACCATTGCTATGTTATAATGCACATTCAGCAACCATTGCTATGTTATAATGCACATTCAACAACACAACCATTGCTATGTTATAATGCACATTCAGCAACCATTGCTATGTTATAATGCACATTCAACAACCATTGCTATGTTATAATGCACATTCAACAACCATTGCTATGTTATAATGCACATTCAGCAACCATTGCTATGTTATAATGCACATTCAGCAACCATTGCTATGTTATAATGCACATTCAGCAACACAACCATTGCTATGTTATAATGCACATTCAGCAACCATTGCTATGTTATAATGCACATTCAGCAACCATTGCTATGTTATAATGCACATTCAGCAACCATTGCTATGTTATAATGCACATTCAACAACCATTGCTATGTTATAATGCACATTCAGCAACCATTGCTATGTTATAATGCACATTCAACAACACAACCATTGCTATGTTATAATGCACATTCAACAACACAACCATTGCTATGTTATAATGCACATTCAGCAATCATTGCTATGTTATAATGCACATTCAACAACACAACCATTGCTATGTTATAATGCACATTCAGCAACCATTGCTATGTTATAATGCACATTCAGCAACACAACCATTGCTATGTTATAATGCACATTCAACAACACAACCATTGCTATGTTATAATGCACATTCAACAACACAACCATTGCTATGTTATAATGCACATTCAACAACACAACCATTGCTATGTTATAATGCACATTCAGCAACACAACCATTGCTATGTTATAATGCACATTCAGCAACCATTGCTATGTTATAATGTACATTCAGCAACCATTGCTATGTTATAATGCACATTCAGCAACACAACCATTGCTATGTTATAATGCACATTCAGCAACCATTGCTATGTTATAATGCACATTCAGCAACACAACCATTGCTATGTTATAATGCACATTCAACAACACAACCATTGCTATGTTATACTGCAACAAAATTGTGTGTGTGTTTTACGCTTATTTAGCGTCACTACCGGTTGCCCATATGAGCGACGCCTCCTGAAGAGATTAGTCATTGTAGACTTTTGGAGGATAGTGCAATGATACAGACAGAGACCCATTCCAGAGTCTCCTCTGGTTCTTTTACGTGCACAATGTAAAGCACCGACACGAGACCTCGGTTTAAAGTCCCATCTGAAAGAATGTTAATTTTCAGACAGGAGATCGAACCTGCGATCCCTGAATTACCAGTCAAGCATGTTACCACTGGACCACAGACCCTCTGCTTCCATTTACCTGTTGAAATATATGAGCAGCTACCTGGAGGCAATGGTTATGTTTTCGTAAAGGATGTGTTCCGATTGTGGAGCAAGACATTATCTTTCACTCTAGGTTTGATGGTAAAAAGTACAAACTGTATACGATTGCGAAACAAGCTTTAACAACTTATATTAATTGCTTAAACCGGAGAAAAACATCTGTCTGATGGGGTGACCACCGTACCAGTCACATACTTCCTGTTCCCGAGTATCTGACCTGGGTTGCAGTGGCACAGCCAATGTTTGATGGTAAGTACTGGTATTGTGTTGCGACGTGTGTAGGAAATCGGACAAGTTAAATGCGTTAACATATTTTGTTCAGTCCTCTTTGTACTTTGTTTATTTCAACCGATGTCCAGGTACATTTAGGTTCTTCATGTAGGGAGTCACTTGCGGTACATTTAGGTTCTTCATGTAGGGAGTCACTTGCAGTACATTTAGGTTCTTCATGTAGGGAGTCAATTGCAGTACATTTAGGTTCTTCATGTAGGGAGTCACTTGCGGTACATTTAGGTTCTTCATGTAGGGAGTCACTTGCGGTACATTTAGGTTCTTCATGTAGGGAGTCACTTGCGGTACATTTAGGTTCTTCATGTAGGGAGTCACTTGCAGTACATTTAGGTTCTTCATGTAGGGAGTCACTTGCGGTACATTTAGGTTCTTCATGTAGGGAGTCACTTGCGGTACATTTAGGTTCTTCATGTAGGGAGTCACTTGCGGTACATTTAGGTTCTTCATGTAGGGAGTCACTTGCGGTACATTTAGGTTCTTCATGTAGGGAGTCACTTGCGGTACATTTAGGTTCTTCATGTAGGGAGTCACTTGCAGTACATTTAGGTTCTTCATGTAGGGAGTCACTTGCAGTACATTTAGGTTCTTCATGTAGGGAGTCACTTGCGGTACATTTAGGTTCTTCATGGAGTCACTTGCAGTACATTTAGGTTCTTCATGTAGGGAGTCACTTGCAGTACATTTAGGTTCTTCATGGAGTCACTTGCGGTACATTTAGGATTCAGTTCTCTTGACATGCTTGGACATTTCTAACTGGTTTTCTTCAGCAATAGTGAACTGATTCAAGGATTTTTACCATGTAAAACCTACTTCCATGTGCAAAACACTGCATTTTACTGCCGTTATATACACTTACGTAGCCGGTAACCAGTACGATCACCCAAAGTCCATCCATCAAGAATTACTTCCAGCAACATATCGCATACCACGGGGCCAATTCCATGTAATCTTTACGGGTATGGTCCTTGGATAGTCCTGTATCCAAATAGCTACACTAAACATGATCCATCAACAACTCCATGTTTCCATGGCAACAAGGAGGATTTTTTGTATAAGAATTTTGAAAATTCTTCTCTAATTCCAAGCTGTCGGAATTAAAAGTTATTTGGTACAAATGATCATCTAAATAAAGACTGCCATAAAGAAAGAAAATGACAATTGTTGCTATTTTTAGATTGCAAGCGGCTTAAATATCTTATTAGGGACGTAGCACAGTTGACTGCAGGATTATAACAGCACTTGAATATACTGTCGGCGGGGAACCAGCCTGAATCTTACCTGGTAATATTGAGGAGTGGCGATATGTAAGCCAGATTCCATTTGACCCAGTTTTATTTCTATACCTTGAATCGGTGAAAAATGAATTCATAATCAAGATGGATAATAAATCTGACAGCATAACTATTATTCCTTGACAAATTCATTTTTTATTCACAAATAAATATTCATGTACATGCCTGCATATGCACCGACTCTAGAATGGCTTGCTACAAATATATCTCACTAGCCCTACATTCTTACGTTTTTACCACATTACGGAAACGATCCATTATTTTGTCGGAGGACAAATAATAAACATCAATTCAAGGACCAAAGATCATTATCTACCGTATATCCATCGTCTCTTTGCAAAGTACATGCTAGCGTTCGTCACATGTTTGGTTTGGGTATATCTGCATCATTGATAAAATGGCGAATATTTTTTTTTTTAAGTCACATTTTTTTCAAAACAAAACTATTCAAGTTACCCGTTCTTTATGCCAACATTTTGAATAAATCGTGCTAAAATTTCTAATCTAATTTCTTTGCTACATGTATTATGATTTGTTACCGAGATACGAGAGTAAGCTAGTCAGAATAAGATTATTTATTTTTCAACAATGTTTAATGTTCAATTGTATTGAAAAATGTTAACAGGGTTGAATATCTTTACTGAAAAACTTTTCCATGATAACAACCGTGTTTAGACATTGTGACGAGTCAGTTTGAACATGAATATGGCCAATCTTTGAGCTCAAGTTAATTTTATACCAGTAAAGTACAAAATCCAATAATGACTTGCATTACATTAACATTAAACATCACCGACTGTCTACTCTAGTAAAACATTTAACTCTTTCAGCGCCAATGTCGCATAAAAGCGACTGTAAAAAAGTAGAGAACCCGAGCGGACAGAATAGAACATGCTGTCTGATCAGGCTATATGCTGATTGCTCTTCAGACAGTGGAGCTGAAGCACCTGTCAGAATAGCAAACAACCTAGATCCTGATCAGACGCGGCGTTACGCCACGGCTGATCTGGATCTATGTTGTTTGCACATGCTCTGAATTTATTCGGCGCTGAAAGAGTTAAAGTCGTAGTCGTGTCAACAACAGCATCTGATAAATGTACACTTTAGTAATTATCGTTCACTTTCTTTTCCAATTCGGCATGCTCCTTTTTATATTCTATCATTTTCTTTTCTTGCCTTTCTAAGAATTCTCGTTTTCTCACATCCCGCCGAGCAAAGTAGTTTGGGTATTGTGCCTTTTCAAGTGGGTGCCAAGTGTCAAGAATCTGAAATGTTAAAATCATACTTGTAATAACAGAATGTAAAACAGTAGAATGTAAAACAGTATACTGTATCTTTCATAACAATAGAAAGTTGAACAAAAATCGTTCATAACAATGGAAAGTTGAACAAAAATCATTCATAACAATGGAAAGTTGAACAAAAATCTTTCATAACAATAGAAAGTTAAATAAGTGTGGGTGTTTATGTAGATCTGTCTGCTCAAAGTTACAGTACGTGAGGGACCCAGAATGTGTACATCTTAAATTAAGAGTTGCTTAAACCTTTGCACACTAGCAGATAAAATCACTTTTTCCAGATCAGGCTTTATGCTGTTTGCTATTCGGAAAGTGGAGCTAAAATATTGGCTGAATAGCGAACAACATATATCCTGATCAGAAACGGCGCTACGCCATGGTTGATCTGGATCTATGTTGGTTGCAAATGTGATATTATTTACTCAGTAGGCAAAGGGTTGATGTTTGATGTATAAATCTGATATTATTTACTCAGTAGGCAAAGGGTTGATGTTTGATGTATAAATCTGATATTATTTACTCAGTAGGCAAAGGGTTGATGTTTGATGTATAAATCTGATATTATTTACTCAGTAGGCAAAGGGTTGATGTATAAATCTGATATTATTTACTCAGTAGGCAAAGGGTTGATGTATAAATCTGATATTATTTACTCAGTAGGCAAAGGGATGATGTATACATTTGGTGAATTATGATTTCAATTATTGCATGGGTGGATAATGAAACCTGTTAAATTGCCCTAATCTTAAACATTTCTCTCCCACCGTTATTGGAGAAGGAAGAAAAATGTGGGTACAATATTTCAGGCACACATAGAACCACTGACCTTCTACAAGCCAACTGGATAGCTCCCACAAACAAATTCAACGTCCTCAGTGCGATTCGAATCTACAGCGGTGAAGGGAAGTGATTTGTAGTCACCGTCCTTCACCATTTGGCCACGACAACCCAAAATTACACAAATACGTTCCATGCCTTGTGAAAATCAGCATAGTGGGCAAAAGGAACATACATGTAAAACACATAATGAAATTCCAGACCTCATTCATGATGGAATCTATTGCCGTGAGGGAGAGAGAAGGCAATGTGGATTAAGTGTCTTGTCCAAGGTCACCACATTTGTTGTATTAAAATGGCTCAAACTCGCAACCCCTCGATTACAAGACGGACACCTCATCCTTTACACCATGGTGGCTCCACCTCTTTGCTTTGTTTTACAATTGAGTCATTTCAGTATAAATCAAGTTAAGAAATTTGCGAAATTAATGGAAATTAATGAAAATGGCATACTTCACACAGCCGGAAAATGTTTCACGAGCATTTTAGCAAATTATCATTAATTTGCATACATTATGCTAATAAGTTAGGCAAATAATGATTGTAACTTTGCAACTCTATGTCTGATCTAACAAAGCCAGACATGTTTGTGTAGTTGGTTATTAACGTGTTAATTGAAGGGTAATCTGAGATCATTACTGTACTGTAGAACAAATTGGCTGGAATGTTTGCATGTGTAATTTATACAAATTATTCGCATTGCTGGTGTTCGTAATTTGATACTTGATGATGTTCTAGTATATATACCCTCGAGTTTGATACAAACAATAACTAGAATACCTATGTGTGCTTACTGGTTCAAAAGTTGTGTCTTAAAACCCACTATGTTGGTTTTCCCCTGGCATGGCTCATATTTATACATTTATTATAAGATAACATAAGAAAATACAGGTTAAGACATAATAGCTAAACAAGAACAAACATGAAGCTACACGTTGTTCACAGCAGCACATGTCATTCTCACCACATATAATAGTAGTACTCTAAGAAATTGTGAAAAAAGTGCCCAGCATATATTCACAAGTATAATTAGTATTAACCAGCAATACAGAGCTCTAGCAAAGGGGGACATAAAAGTAGTTGTCTATACAAGCCTATTAATTAAATGTTTCACTTTCGTTGGCGCGGATGAAAGCGTATATGCGGTCATTCGTGTGGGAGAAAACCTGCCTGTCCGGTCTGGCGACCAACGTACCATATCACATACTTCCCGGTCCGAGGATCGAACCCGAGTTGCCTTGGTGAGAAGCGAGCTAAGAAACGGATACTATGATGTTAGACTGCCATAAAGCTTCATGGCAGTCCACCGCGTAAACTTCATGGCAGTCCACCGCGTAAACTTCATGGCAGTCCACCGCGTAAACTTCATGGCAGTCCACCGCGTAAACTTCATGGCAGTCCACCGCGTAAACTTCATGGCAGTCCACCGCGTAAACTTCATAGCAGTCCACCGCGTAAACTTCATGGCAGTCCACCGCGTAAACTTCATGGCAGTCCACCGCGTAAACTTCATGGCAGTCCACCGCGTA
>CM026395.1:58326024-58491897 GCA_014843695.1 Archivesica marissinica
ATATAGTGACCAGCGTACAGACTAACCTGTTTATAGTGACCAGCGTACAGACTAACCTCTGTCTATAGTGACTAACATATATATAGTGACCAGCATACAGACAAACATGTTTATAGTGACAAGCGTAAGACTAACCTCTGTCTATAGTGACCAGCGTAAGACTAACCTCTGTCTATAGTGACTAACATATATATAGTGACCAGCGTACATACTAACCTATGTCTATAGTGACTAACATATATATATATAGTGACCAGCGTACAGACTAACCTCTGTCTATAGTGACCAGCGTACAGACTAACCTCTGTCTATAGTGACTAACATATATATAGTGATCAGCGTACAGACTAGCCTGTTTATAATGATCAGCGTACAGACTAACCTCTGTCTATAGTGACTAACATATATATAGTGATCAGCGTACATACTAACCTGTTTATAATGATCAGCGTATAGACTAACCTCTGTCAATAGTGACTAAGATATATATAGTGACCAGCGTACAGACTAACCTGTTTATAGTGATCAGCGTATAGACTAACCTCTGTCAATAGTGACTAACATATATATAGTGACAAGCGTACATACTAACCTGTTTATAATGATCAGCGTACAGATTAACCTTTGTCTATAGTGACTAACATATATATAGTGACCAGCGTACAGACTAACCTGTCTATAGTGACCAGCCTACAGACTAACCTGTATATAGTGACCAGCGTACATACTAACCTGTCTATAGTGACCAGCGTACAGACTAACCTGTCTATAGTGACCAGCCTACAGACTAACCTGTTTATAATGATCAGCGTACAGACTAACCTCTGTCTATAGTGACTAACATATATATAGTGACAAGCGTACATACTAACCTGTTTATAATGATCAGCGTACAGATTAACCTCTGTCTATAGTGACTAACATATATATATAGTGACCAGCGTACAGACTAACCTGTCTATAGTGACCAGCCTACAGACTAACCTGTATATAGTGACCAGCGTACATACTAACCTGTCTATAGTGACCAGCGTACAGACTAACCTGTCTGTAGTGACCAGCGTACAGACTAACCTGTCTATAGTGACCAGCGTACAGACTAACCTGTCTGTAGTGACCAGCGTACAGACTAACCTCTGTCTATTGTGACCAGCGTACAGACTAACCTGTCTATATAGTGACCAGCGTACAGACTAACCTGTCTATAGTGACCAGCGTACAGACTAACCTGTCTATAGTGACCAGCGTACAGACTAACCTGTCTATTAGTGACCACGTACATACTAACCTGTCTATAGTGACCAGCGTACAGACTAACCTGTCTATATAGTGACCAGCGTACAGACTAACCTGTCTATAGTGACAAGCGTACAGACTAACCTGTCTATAGTGACCAGCGTACAGACTAACCTCTGTCTATTGTGACCAGCGTACAGACTAACCTGTCTATATAGTGACCAGCGTACATACTAACCTGTCTATAGTGACCAGCATACATATTAACCTGTCTATAGTGGCCAGCGTACATACTAACCTGTCTATAGTGACCAGCGTACATACTAACCTGTCTATATAGTGACCAGCGTACAGACTAACCTGTCTATAGTGACCAGCGTACAGACTAACCTGTCTATAGTGACCAGCGTACAGACTAACCTCTGTCTATAGTGACCAGCGTACATACTAACCTGTCTATTGTGACCAGCGTACAGACTATCATCTGTCCATAGTGACCAGCGTACAGACTAACTTGTCTATATAGTGACCAGCATACAGATTAACCTGCCTATGGTGACCAGCGTACAAACTAGCCTGTCAATAGTGACCATCATACAGACTAGCATGTCTATAGTGACCAGCATACAAACTAACATGTATACAGTGACCAGCGTCAATTGCTTTAATCATATTGTATGTGTGTGTTTTACGTTTATTTATTGTCGCTACCGGTTGCCCCCATATGAGCGACACCTCCTGAAGAGATTAGTCATTATAGATGTTTGGAGGATTGTGCAATGATACAGACAGAGACACATTACAGAGTTTCCTCTGGTTCTTTTACGTGCGCGGTGTACAGCACCGACACGAGACCTCGGTATAAAGTCCCATCTGAAAGACTGTTAATATTATTAGGGTCTGACTAGTCTGTCGATTTTTCACTTTTTAACTTCTAGCCAAATGACATGTTCAGAAACTCAATACGGCCCAATTAATAGCCTCGGTGTTAAAATATATTTATTTGACTGACCAGGCAAAATATATCGACGCCTGTTCCCAGGCTAGGGTCTGACGGGAGATCGAACCTGCGATCCCTGGATTACCAGTCCAGCGTGTTACCACTGGACTACAGATCCGTCTATCCAATATTGTATTACTCTTTGAAATAATTATACATACATGTGTGCACACATTCAATTACAGTTAGGAACGAATATGTATACATATCAAAACGCAAAATGGTTGGACATACGTTCTTGCAACGCTTGAGATTGTTCTCTCCGGGAGTGTCGAATTCATTCGTTTATGGACACTATTGGATAGTGTGCCTGAAATGCATCAACCCACAGGAACTTGAAATTTTATCCATAAGCCACCAACGGTCTCGTACCTCTATCCTAGGACACCCCCCCCCCCTCTATTAAAAAAAGATAGAGGGTGTGTCCTAGGATAGAGGTACGAGACCGTTGGTGGCTTATGGATAAAATTTCAAATTCCTGTGATCAACCATTATCAAAGGTTATGGTCACGTTTAAGGGTTAGAGTCTATCCAGAGACATGCGGACAGGACGGGCGGGTAATACGGACAAACTCACACATAAGAGCTACATATTCTGTTAAAGCACAAGTCGAGTGCGCATTTCAAGTTCGAAGATTTATTCAAATGCATGTACTTCGATTCTAAGGTGTATCACATTGCCAGTGCGTTAATAACGTAGGTATTCCGATAGTTTCCAATAATATAACACAAACAAATCAAAAGACGGCAACATTTGAACAACTGGTCTAAGAATCGATTGAATATAGGTATGTATATCGAGCTTATTTTGTGTTTGCATCTTAATCAAATATTGTATAATATGTGTTTAAAAGTCCCGTTTAAAGATTTAAAGATCATCAATGCCTTTGATTCCGTTTACCTGTTGATATATATGGAGACGATTATTTTTAATAGCATAAACAGACGGATCTGTAGCCCAGTGGTAACACGCTGGACTGGTAATCCAGGGATCGCAGGTTCGATCCCCCGTCTGACCCTAATAAAATTAACAGTCTTTCAGATGGGACGCTAAACCGAGGTCTCGTGTCGGTGCTTTACACCGTGCACGTAAAAGAACCAGAGGAGACTCTGTAATGGGTCTCTCTATCTGTATCATTGCACTATCCTCCAAAATCTAAAATGACTAATCTCTTCAGGAGGCGTCGCTCATATGGGCAACCGGTAGCGACGATAAATAAACGTAAGACACACATAATAGCATAATTAAGTAAGTCATGAGGACCTCCATTTGAAGAGTACTGCAAACAAAGGTGTGAACATGACTGCACTCCTATGATTAATATCAAACATAGTTGGATGTAGTACTGCACACAACTGTTGATCTAAAATAGATCCAGGTGAAGTAAATCTATTTTAAAAACGCACAATGTGCGTCTAATTTATTCGCGCACTCGTACTGAGTTCAGTGGACCCCGAAACGTTAGGGAAAGGTCTCTCCGTCACAATAGACTTATCTCAGTTAAAATCAGAAACTAGGTAGATATATAGAGAATATATCACGTATGCCCCGCTTATTATACAGTAAAATCAAACATATACTCACATAAAATTATTTATTTCTCACTTTCACTCCGTGCGTTTATTTCGGCTTTGCAGGTTGTTTCTGTTTTTACGTTTATTTATCGTCGCTACCGGTTGCCCATATGAGCGACGCCTCCTGAAGAGATTAGTTATTTTAGATTTTGGAGGATAGTGCTTGATACAGACAGAGACCCATTCCAGAATCTCCTCTGGTTCTTTTACGTGCACGGTGTAAAGCACCGACACGAGACCTCGGTTTAACGTCCCATCTGAAAGACTGTTAATTTTATTAGGGTCAGACGGGGGATCGAACCTGCGATCCCTGGATTACCAGTCCAGCGTGTTACCACTGGACTACATATCCGTCTGTGCAGGTTATTTACGCGTATACAATATATATGTAGATGTAGTTAGTTATATACGCGGGTAATTTGGAATAAACACATGATTTCAGTTAGTAAACATGGATTATCGGGTATGTTAGTGGTCCTATGATTGATAAAAGTTTGGCCATTGGTTCTTGGAATGTTACACTCGAAGTGTCCGCTTTGTAAAATTATAGGAATAGAGAGCCTTTAATGAAAACAAGCAATAAAACAATCAGGTGGTACAATTAAAAAATATCAAGTGTCGTTCTGTTCAATTTTCTAAATAGTACGGGAATTTATTATTTCAAGTAATAATTAATACATGCATATGCATATCTATCAATAGTATCTTCCTTTGACGTCACTTAGACCTACACGTTCTGGTAAGTTATTAATGCAGAGTTTATTATAATAATATAATGTACTATTAGAACATTAACGTGTAACGATTCGTGCTCATCGGGATATGCTGTTTGCTGTACTGGTCCAAAGAAACGGATTTGGAGTCGAGAGTGAATTAAATAAATAATCTGTGTGTTTACAATTCCCATGCATATATGTTCTTTGTACAAAAGAAGAACAATAAATAAAGTTTAAACTAATTAAATAAGCCAGCGTATTTCGTCACAATCGAGCTAAAATCAATTAGTAATGACCAACATTCAAGACGATATGACAATAGGCCTAAGCATAAGCCTAATTATATCAGAATGTCGAAGAATGCTGTCTATACCAAAAGATGGAATATCATGGAATTACAATGAAGATGAGATAGAAAAGGCAGTCAACACGGTTAGTAACCAGATGATGTTCGCTAGAAAGGCACCATCCATAAATACCATTCCAAATTTGACAAGCTGGGGCCTAGTAGCTGGGGTGAGGGGTTAAAAAGAAACAAAGCAATATAACAATTCGCAATCATGATAAACACATGAGTGCACGAGCAAATATGATGAACTCTGAAGTAGCTACTGTAAATACCTAATAACAACAATGGAACGCTTGAACCTACAGTAGAAGCCACAATGTCTGTGGAATTGCAAGAACGTTGGCAAGAACTACGAACATACTCATGTATGTATGTTCCATTAATGCCAAACCCCTTGCGGGGATCTAGACATGTTTACCTGGGCAGGCTTAGCCGTCCTAAGTGGTTAACCAGTACTAAGCAATGTGTGTGAGGTGCCTTGCTCAATGACACTACATTACGTGGCCTGACCAAGTATCGAATCCGGGACCGATCGATTCCAAATCCGACTCTCTACCACTGGACCACGGACGCCACAAAGGCCATCGCAGGTAAAGGCGAACAGTATGTGAGTTGTGAGTCTTACAAACAACAGGAGCAGCAATGTAACACTAATGACTTGCGCTAATGCGTTTGATGATATGATCAAATGCTGCCAATGTATGTTGTCAAGGCAACAACTTCAATATCTCTTCATGGATATAATGCAGCTGAAATTGACAAATGGCTGGATGGACGATACTACATGAGATAGTTGAGTTATTTTTGAATAAAATGAGATGCGCGATCCCAGCTTCTAATACTGGATGGCCATTCGTCACATGAAATATTGAGTATTTGATGGCGGAAAAAGGAAAATATCCACATCTTAACACATCTTAGCACTCCCACCTCTCACGACCCATTACATTTTGGGGAGGGCAGTTTACTAATGTTGTTAGAACGTGTTGCCCTATTCATTTTGCCTTTTCTTTGCTTTGTCATATACATGTATGTAATGTAAATGTCTAATAGCAAATAAAATATCATGAATCTAAACCCATTACATCCAATCGTGTTCTGCCTTTCTCGAGGAAACATTCGTTTCATCAAATCAACATGTTGGCATCTCCTTTTCAGCAAGGCATGAACAAGAGATGTCAACTGTTCGAATATACAAACTGACTTCCAGTAATGTGAGATATGGCCGTTGAATAGAGATGTGATACCAGAAAAGAGATTCGAATACACATGTCATTTACCGTTATGTGTTAACACTAAATTACCAAACACCATGTTATTTAACCCTTTCAACCCCACAGGCCTCTAAATAGGCCTATGAAAAGTGTAGATCCAGATGAGCCGGCTCGTAACGAGCCGTCTCATCAGGATCTGCACTTTTTTGCCAGTAATAATTATTACTATTTTTAGATAAAATTACCCATTTTGATAAATGAACTGGTCCAAATGTAATTTTCTTATTAATTTATTGGTCTAAAAATAGCATGCACCAGTCCATGTCAGTTACTTGGGGTTGAAAGGGTTACATATCTTGATTCATATAACCACTTTAGCTTATATACATCAAGAAATGCATGAATGCAAAGTATCAAAGGCATCAGCAAATATGTGTGCAATTAATTGATGCATGTGTAATGTTACATACAAGTTCATGAAAACACAGGAACCTGAGATTTTATCCACAAATGGTGTTGGTGTCTTATGCTGGAACGGGATGTTGCTTATGTTTTCAAAACGTGTAGCCCAATGCTACTATGCACTATGAAAATGTCATGTATATCGATATTATCAGGTTTATGTATGTTAAAAACGTGACAGTAATATGTTAATTATGTTATTGTGATATGTAAATTGTATTCCTCATTGTGAAAAAGTTGCATGTTAATATTTGGAGAAAATATTATACCACATTCTGTATAAATTTGCGTTCTCACTGATGTGGTGTCGTTTTAGATTAATTAAAAAAAAGTTTAAACTTTATTTATTTTAGCTCGATTGCGAAGCAAGTTTTACAACTTATATTAATCACTCTCGTTGGCCCGGATGAAAGCGTATGTGTGGTCATTCATGTGGGAGGAAACCGGAGTACCTGGAGAAAACCCATGTGTGTGATCTGGCGACCACCTTACCATCTCATATACTTCCCGGTCCGAGGATCGAATCCGGATTGCATTGGTGAGAAGCGAGCGCGGCTAACGACTGCGCTAATTTCTTTTTTTTACGATTGTGCCAATAGGCAAGGCATATAAATTCTACATTGCCTCATCTCTCTCCCTCGTTGCGATGGATTTCATCAGAAATGAGGTCTCGAGAATGATTAATATAAGTTGTAGGAACTTGTTTCGCAATCGAGCTAAAATAAATTTGAATAAACTAACAATAGGCCTAGTGGTCTTTGACCGAACTGTGATTTTCATGTAAGAACAATTTTTACGCCTCACAAAATTTGGATGACAGGAAAAAAACTGAGTCAGAAACTAGTTTAAAGTATGTTGAAATTGACGATTGTTTCATTATTAATGACTTAATTCGAATGTTTATCACACCATCTTTCAAATGTTTATGTAGAGCTCAACTTCTACCAAATATTGTCATTTTTCGGATAAATGTTTTTCGGATATTGTTTTGACACCATGGCATGACCACGGCACATATTTTCAGAATTGATACGATTTCTGAATACGTCATGCCTCGCAAGCGCCAATTCCCCGATATCACGAGAGTCAACAATAATCATTATGTCATCCCCAATGTCTTTTTTCCTGTTCCAATAATGTACAGGGCTAGTCCTATAAAAGGCTATATTGTGATATTTAGACTTGAAAATGTAACTCATCCCCGTGAGGGGTTCGACATTAGTATGTATGTATGTATGTTCCATTAATGTCAAACCCCTTGCGGTGACCTAGACATGCTTTCCTGGGCAGGCTTAGCCGACCTAAGTGGTTAACCAGTACTAAGCAATGTGTGTGAGGTGCCTTGCTCAATGACACTACATACGTGGCCTGACCGAGTATCAAACCTGGGACCGCTCGATTCCAAATCCGACGCTCTACCACTGGACCACGGACGCCACACAAGGAAGATAGATAGATAGATAGAAATAACAGATCGGGGAAAAAAATGTACACAGATGTCTTATATATAGGACTAGGGATTTAGGTGAAATCAAATGAAATAAATTACTAATGTGTGGAGTCTATCTATCTCTATCTATCTTCCTCTAATGTCGAACCCCTCTATGCTATAAAGGCGTAAGAGGTTGATGATGATGATTGAGCTTATTTAATGTGATTAATTATAAAGTACAAATATTGCTTCTTTTAGGCAGATTCTTTCAGAGAAAAATGAATGTAAATCAAGTTTGTTTACTTCTAAAAAGGTCAGTAGGAACATACAAGCTAGTTGAGAGATGAGTTTCGGAGGGGCAGAGGGAAGCACTGGTATACCAGGATTCAGTTTGAAGAAGTTTGAGTCACAGAATGAAGTAGATGAGAAGAAGAAGAAACGACAAGAGGAGTGGGAGAAAGTTCGGAAAGACGAAGATCCAGAAGGTATATCGTTGTGTATAAAACTTGACTGAGATGTTTGGAATCTTGGTCTAGTAATTAATAAACGTATAATTGAGAATCGGTCGTGATATTACCATTTGAACATTGGTATTTTAGTTTCATGCAGGTATATTTTAAATTCTATATAGATTTGGACCGAATTAGAATCATGTTTATGTCTCTCATTGTTTACTAAGCTCAACTACAGTCAAACCTGTCTTAAGCAGCCAGCCAAGGGAATCACAGAAAGTGGCTGCTTAGCACAGGTGGATGCTTAATAGAGGTAAAATGTATAATAAAACAGCATATTGGTGAAATGGCTGCTTAATAGAGGTGACCACTTACTCAGGTTTGACTGTGTACTTCACTAGTGGATTCAGACAGGGCATGCACTCCCCCTCCCACACCACCAAGTATGTCAAGCTTAGGTTCAATACTGGCTAGTAGCCTACGATACGCTTTCACAGCATACATACATTGTATTATTGCAAGCTGAGATGTACTTCATTATGCATGTGTTGTATTCTTAAATCATACATGTATACACAAACTATGTAAAAATTAGCCTGAATATACTTACAGTATATTCCCCGGTCACAAGTCAACTTTTTTCTCATCCAGAAATGACATAGAAGATACAAACAAAACAAATGTTGGGGAAAAAATGAATTTTTTAATAAATTTATTTCTTGGAACTTTATGTCTGTTTGTCTTATTTGCTTTAGTATAACATTTGCTTTAGTATAACATTTGCTTTAGACAATTATTTACATTCTAAACCATACAAATGTAGAACATGCTGATATACAAACTTCATTAATTATTGTTGTGCATTTTTGTATGATTTAAACATTAAATACACAAATACTTTCATCCAAATTTAGCCCATTTGAAATTTAAAAAAATCTTTAAAGTGTGAAAGGTACACCTTGGAATTAAGCCCCTGTTGTGTGATACACCTGTAATCCAGTGGTTAACACGTTGGACTGTGAAGCAGGGATCTCAGTTCGATCACCCGTCTAACCCTAATAATATTAACAGTCTTTTAGGTGGGACTTTAATATGGGCAACCGGTAGCAACGATAAATGAACGTAAAAATAACAACAGCCGTTATGTTTCAGAGTGTCCCGAGGCAGCAGTAGACAACAGATGCTTGTATGATAAACTTGAGGAACAGAGGCTGAAGAAAGATGAGGAATTTGAAGACAAAGTTGCATTTAGTATGCCTTCATTGTATTCTGTTTGTATTTGCTCTGTGCATTTGTGCTATATATCATCTCCAAAGCCAATGACGTATGTTGTTAAACTAGGTCAAATCAATGAATTGTTGTTAATCCTTTCCTTAATAGAGATTTAGGTTAATATACTATTATATCTCCGAACAAACGACAGCCGTTTAGCTATCATGCAGTGGATAAGTAGTCACCATATCTATCCCACCTCCATAGATATTACTGGGACTACATAGAGATTTAGGATAATATACTATTATATCTCCATACAAACGACAGCCATTTAGCTATAGTGCAGTGGATAAGTAGTCGCCATGTCTATCGCACCTTCATAGATATTACTGGGACTACATAGAGATTTAGGATAATATACTATTATATCTCCAAACAAACGACAGCCATTTAGCTATAGTGCAGTGGATAAGTAGCCGCCATATCTATCCCACCTCCATAGATATTTCTGGGACTACATGCGATTCTGGCCTTTATTATGAACATTGGTTTGGCTAGTACATTGTCAATGTATGTCGTATTGGCATCAATAGGTGCTTCTATGAGGGAAAGGGTTAATGTATGTTGTATTGGTAATGGAATCAATAGGTGCTTCTATGAGGGAAAGGGTTAATGTATGTCGTATTGGTAATGGCATCAATAGGTGCTTCTATGAGGGAAAGGGTTAAACTAGGTCAAATCAAAAAGACACCTTGGATGCTACCATTAATTTATATCTGACCAGAATTTGTCCAAACTTGGTCAGTGTTTATTTTTTATGAAACTACTGAAAGCCTTTGTGACCTCTGTAGGTCATTGACTCAAATGAAAGGAAACCTTGTAGACTTGTTCACAATATAAGTGAAAACATGCCCCCGTCTGACCCTAATAAAATTAACAGTCTTTCAGATGGGACATTAAACCGAGGTCTTGTGTCAGTGCTTTACACCGTGCACGTAAAAGAACCAGAGGAGACTCTATACAAATTTATTTTAGCTCGATTGCGAAACAAGTTATTTCAACTTATATAAATCACTCTCGAGACCTCATTCCTGGTGGAATCCATCACCACGAGGGAGAGAGAAGAGGCAACATGGAATTTAAATGCCTTGCCTAAGGGCACAATCGTAACGGCTCCAGTGGGACTCGAACTCCGGACCTTTCGCACGACTTCCACACACAGAGGAGACTCTGGAATGGGTCTCTGTCTGTATCATTGCACTATCCTCCAAAAATCTAAAATGACTAATCTCTTCAGGAGGCGTCGCTCATATGGGCAACCGGTAGCGACGATAAATAAGCGTAAAACACACACAGAAAACATGCATTTTTAGTTTAAACATTATTTATTTGTTCTGTTACATATATATATATATACATATATATACATATACCGGTACAACTATTATAAATGATTGTAAGACAAATAGGATTTGAAAACAAGCTTAATACAAAGCTTATGTAAATTCATCTCCGTGGTAAACATAAAGTCTAATTATCCGATTAAAGAAATGATATGTATTATGAAATGGTCAAGTTATAATATTGTTTGTTTTAAACAAAAATATAGTCCATATTTCCCGATTGTAATTGAAAGTGCTGCTGCAAATCATGCATTTTTATGCCTCCGAAGTTAGGCATATAGTTTTCACACTGTCAATATTTTCAAACCGGGCTGTAACTCCTTTGGCTGTGGTGGGGGCATTCATCACCTACTGTGATATTTCTTGTTTTGCGATGTAATATTGTTGAAGCGTCTCCTAATTTGAATGTGTTGATGATGATTGAGCTTATTTACCCTCGCCTCCGTCGAACTATATGGGCAAGCGTTTGCCCTTAGTTTTTGTCTGTACTTAATTTGACTATATTTACAGAAAATCAGGTGAAACGTTTAGATGCCGATGAGACTGACTTTCTTCACTTCTGTACAGAAAGACAACAAGAAATTGACCATGAGCGCAAACAGGAGGATGAAACTGTGATCTCAGAGTTGAAAATATCCTTTACGAAACACACGTCCCTAAAGCAGATTTCCGATGTACATGTGTACGATTTACTGAAATTCTTTCACGGCCATAATTATGCATATGTACCATGGACGCAATGCAAAATTAATGTATAATATAACCTTTTTTATTGGTTTAAACTTTATTTGTTTTACAACGATTGCGAAGCAAGTTTTAACAACTTATATTAATCACTCTCGTTGGTGCGGATGGAAGCGTATTTCTATATTACACGTCCATCTCTAGTTCCATTTCCCTTAGGCAATCCATTAATGCAAATTCAGCCACAGGGCTCATCCTATTTCAAATATTTGGGAGAAGTGAGAAACCGTGAGATTGTGCCCTTAAATTGTATTGTTTAATAATTCTCAACAAGATCCTCAATATGACCATTAAATACAACATTTGAATAGAAGGAGTGCTTTACTTTACAATGGCCAGTGTAGCTTACTGGACATGATTCGGTATGAAAATTATAAGAATATAATTGTTGTTGACAGTTGATTTTTTTCGGGAGAAGTGGGTCCCCAAGATGGCTGAGTCAGAGTCCCTAGGGTGACAAATTCACCCATGCCACCCCCTAGAATGAGCCGTGAGCCATGGTAAGATCACAGCCGTAAGCAGAGCATTTATCATTTACTGTAATCTTCATAAAATCTTCTTTAACCATTAGCAAGATGCAAAAGTAATAAAAGTGCTGGAAAACAAAGCGGAAGAGAAAAAACCGCGTCATCTTCAACCGCAGCAAGGAAAACGATCTCAGCTGGCGCTTCTAGCGGGAGCTGTAAAGCGGAAGGGGTAAGAATAGTCATCTGTTAACCCTTATCCTCATAGAAGCACCTTACCAATACGACATACATTGACAATGTAGTAGTCAAACCAATGTTCATAAACCCTTTCCCTCATAGAAGCACCTGATGTATACGACATACATTGACAATGTAGTAGTCAAACCAATGTTCATAAACCCTTTCCCTCATAGAAGCACCTTACCAATACGACATACATTGACAATGTAGTAGTCAAACCAATGTTCATAAACCCTTTCCCTCATAGAAGCACCTTACCAATACGACATACATTGACAATGTAGTAGTCAAACCAATGTTCATAAACCCTTTCCCTCATAGAAGCACCTTACCAATACGACATACATTGACAATGTAGTAGTCAAACCAATGTTCATAAACCCTTTCCCTCATAGAAGCACCTTACCAATACGACATACATTGACAATGTAGTAGTCAAACCAATGTTCATAAACCCTATCCCTCATAGAAGCACCTTACCAATACGACATACATTGACAATGTAGTAGTCAAACCAATGTTCATAAACCCTTTCCCTCATAGAAGCACCTTACCAATACGACATACATTGACAATGTAGTAGTCAAACCAATGTTCATAGAAAAGGCCAAAATCTTGTGTAGTCCAAGTAATATCTATGGAGGTGGGATAGATATGGCAACTACTTATCCACTGCATGATAGTTAAATGGCTGTCGTTTGTATGGAGATATAATAGTATATTAACCTAAATCTCTATGAAGTCCCAGTAATATATATGGAGGTGGGCTAGATATGGCGACTACTTATCCACTGCATGATAGCTAAATGGCTGTCGTTTGTATGGAGATATAATAGTATATTAACCTAAATCTCTATGAAGTCCCAGTAATATCTATGGAGGTGGCATAGATATGGTGATTACACTTGTCTGAATTAGCAAACAACATAGATCCTGATCAGATAACGCCGCGGCTGATCTGGATCTATGTTATTTGCTCAGTCCGTCCAATTTATTCGGCAGGTTAAGGGTTAATATGTGGAAAAGCTTTCCAGGTGCATTGGGTCAGTGTGTGAAATACTGCCAGGACGGTGCATCACTTGTGTTCCTGCACCAAGATAAGCTGGAGATCACACTACAGTCACCTCTATTAAGCAGCCAACCTGTATTAACCCATTCAACACCAAGATTGTGATGAGACGGCTTGTCACGAGCCGGCTCATCTGGATCTACATTTTTTTGTAAGCCAATTTAGAGGTCTGTGGTGTTGAAAGGGTTAAGTAGCCAGTTTGTCAAATGTTACATTTGACCTCTATTAAGCAGCCAACCTGTATTAAGTAGCCAGTTTGCCAAATGTTACATTTGACCTCTATTAAGCAGCCAACCTGTATTAAGTAGCCAGTTTGCCAAATGTTACATTTGACCTCTATTAAGCAGCCAACCTGTATTAAGTAGCCAGTTTGCCAACTGTTACATTTGAACTCTATTAAGCAGCCAACCTGTATTAAGTAGCCAGTTTGCCAAATGTTACATTTGACCTCCATTAAGCAGCCAACCTGTATTAAGTAGCCAGTTTGCCAAATGTTACATTTGAACTCTATTAAGCAGCCAACCTGTATTAAGTAGCCAGTTTGCCAAATGTTACATTTGACCTCTATTAAGCAGCCAACCTGTATTAAGTAGCCAGTTTGCCAAATGTTACATTTGACCTCCATTAAGCAGCCAACCTGTATTAAGTAGCCAGTTTGCCAAATGTTACATTTGAACTCTATTAAGCAGCCAACCTGTATTAAGTAGCCAGTTTGCCAAATGTTACATTTGACCTCTATTAAGCAGCCAACCTGTATTAAGTAGCCAGTTTGCCAAATGTTACATTTGACCTCTATTAAGCAGCCAACCTGTATTAAGTAGCCAGTTTGCCAAATGTTACATTTGAACTCTATTAAGCAGCCAACCTGTATTAAGTAGCCAGTTTGCCAAATGTTACATTTGAACTCTATTAAGCAGCCACCTGTGTCAAACAACCACTTTCTATGATTCCATGGGCTAGCTGCTTAACCCTTTCCCTCATAGAAGCACCTCTTGATGCCATTACCAATACGACATAAATTGCCAAGTAGTAGCCAAACCAATGTTCATAATAACGGCCAGAATCTCCTGTAGTCCCAGTAATATCTATGGAGGTGGGATAGATGTTGCGACTACTTATCCACTGCATGATAGCTAAATGGCTGTCGTTTGTATGGAGATATAATAGTATATTAACCTAAATCTCTATGAAGGAAAGGGTTAAGACAGATTTGACTTTACTCACACATTATTTTATACGTGTAAAAGAGCCACAAATGAACCATTTCCCTCATAGAGAGGAGGGATTATATTTGCTTGTTTCTCCGTATGATATAATGCAACAACTATTTACCTATCATATTCAATAACTAGCGGACAACATATCTACCCAACATCCATAGAGATTACTGGCAATGCATAATGGTTGTAATACAATATGTCTAGTGTTTGTTTGTTTGTTTGTTTGTTTGTTTGTTTGTTTGTTTGTTTGTTTGTTTGACTAGTACAATATCAATGCGCTAGCTATGGTCATATAGTAAGTAATGTAAACCTTAACTAATACTAGCTCAGGTTAAACATTTACTTACTATATGACCATAAGGGCAACAAAAAAAATTGTGTCTTGTGCCTGTTCGCTAGTATAAGTAGAGGCTGCGAGTGCCTTTTCTATGTGGGAAAGGCTTAACTAGAGTAACAAAACTGTGCCTCACTAGTCAAGTGGATAACATCATTGACCTGCAATCACTTGCCCGTCACGGTTCCGGGTTCCAGCCCGACTGGGTGGAGTCAGATTTCAAGTAAATAATTGGGGTAATCGATTAGTAAATAAAAATGGGCTGTCCGATTAGCGCAGTTGTTAGCGCGCTCGCTTCTCACCAATGCGACCCGGGTTCGATCCTCAGACCGGGAAGTATGTGAGATGGTACGATGGTCGCCAGATCGGACAGGTTTGTTTTCCCCGGGTACTCCAGTTTCCACCCACACTAAAATAAGTTTTAAAAAAGTAAATAATTGTCAAACTGGCCTGCGGAAGACTGGTGGTTCTACTCGGAAGGCTGCCGTGCATGTAACATTGCTCAGATGGGCACCTGAGGTACATTCCATCAACAAATAGCAGGAAAGTCATTATATTATTGCTGCTGCTGGTGGTATTCAAAATGAAAACAAATTGTGCATATCAGAGTATGGGCCTCCTCATTTCGATGAATCTGATATTGTAGTAAATAGATGGGCTGTCCGATTAGCACAGTGTTAGCATGCTCACGTCTCACCAATGAAACCCAGGTTAGATCCTTGGACTGGAAAATATGTGAGATGGTACGGTGGTCGCCAAATCAAACAGGTCGGTTTTCTCCAGGTATTCCGGTTTCCTCGCACACAAATGACCACATATACTATTCCAACTCGCACCAATGAGAGTGACTAATATAAGTTGTTTAAGCTTGTTTCGCAATCGTTGTAAACTTAATAAAGTTTATACTTGGATAATGTATATTCCAGATCAGAGGAAGCTTCTCCCAATAAGAAGATGCGGACGGACAGTACAGACATTGACAAGTAGGTTATGTACTAGTAGATGGATACTGAGAGATTCTTTTGCTAGCTTAACTCTTTGCATGCTGGGTAAAAATTCGACACAATTCTAATGAAATTCCATGATATATTTGACTTATTTTTACTACTAGCTTGCAAAGAGTTAAATGTCTTATCAGTTTGTGCTTTAACCCATAACCTGCCAATCATGATTAAAGTTGCTTTTGCAAACAGTATAGAGCCAGATCCTATGGCACAGAATGTGCCGTCTGATCAGGCTCTATACTGTTTGCTATTCAGATAGTGAAGCTAAAACACTTGGCTGAATAGCAAACAACATAGACCCTGATCAGACGTGGCGTTACGCAACTACTTATCTGGATCTATGTTGTTTACACATTCCGTCCAAGTTATTCGGCAGGTTAAAGGTTAAGTTTGGAACCTATACAAAGCTTCAGCTTCACTTTCAATATATAAGGGAGAAGTTTGTTGACAGTCTCAGTATCTATGTATGAAACATCTTCTCGTTGAGCTCAGAATAGGAAGAAATAAGGCATATCGTTCAGAATATTTTTTCAAATTCTCCATCTTGCCCAATCCTTTCTAAGGCACCAAAATTGGACGCAAGCAGAAAGATGAGTCGTCATTCATTCAGTAGACATGGAGACATCAGTCATTCAGTAGACATGGAGACATCAGTCATTTAGTAGACATGGATACATCAGTCATTCAGTAGACATGGAGACATCAGTCATTCAGTAGACATGGAGACATCAGTCATTCAGTAGACATGGAGACGTCAGTCATTCAGTAGACATGGAGACGTCAGTCATTCAGTAGACATGGAGACGTCAGTCATTCAGTAGACATGGAGACATCAGTCATTCAGTAGACATGGAGACGTCAGTCATTCAGTAGACATGGAGATGTCAGTCATTCAGTAGACATGGAGACGTCAGTCATTCAGTAGACATGGAGATGTCAGTCATTCAGTAGACATGGAGACACCATTCAGTAGACATGGAGACATCAGTCATTCAGTAGACATGGAGATGTCAGTCATTCAGTAGACATGGAGACACCATTCAGTAGACATGGAGACGTCAGTCATTCAGTAGACATGGAGACGTCAGTCATTCAGTAGACATGGAGACGTCAGTCATTCAGTAGACATGGAGACGTCAGTCATTCAGTAGACATGGAGACGTCAGTCATTCAGTAGACATGGAGACGTCAGTCATTCAGTAGACATGGAGACATCAGTCATTCAGTAGACATGGAGATGTCAGTCATTCAGTAGACATGGAGACGTCAGTCATTCAGTAGACATGGAGACGTCAGTCATTCAGTAGACATGGAGACACCATTCAGTAGACATGGAGACATCAGTCATTCAGTAGACATGGAGATGTCAGTCATTCAGTAGACATGGAGACACCATTCAGTAGACATGGAGACGTCAGTCATTCAGTAGACATGGAGATGTCAGTCATTCAGTAGACATGGAGATGTCAGTCATTCAGTAGACATGGAGACATCAGTCATTCAGTAGACATGGAGACATCAGTCATTCAGTAGACATGGAGATGTCAGTCATTCAGTAGACATGGAGACGTCAGTCATTCAGTAGACATGGAGACGTCAGTCATTCAGTAGACATGGAGACATCAGTCATTCAGTAGACATGGAGACATCAGTCATTCAGTAGACATGGAGATGTCAGTCATACAGTAGACATGGAGATGTCAGTCATTCAGTAGACATGGAGATGTCAGTCATTCAGTAGACATGGAGATGTCAGTCATTCAGTAGACATGGAGACGTCAGTCATTCAGTAGACATGGAGATGTCAGTCATTCAGTAGACATGGAGACATCAGTCATTCAGTAGACATGGAGACATCAGTCATTCAGTAGACATGGAGACATCAGTCATTCAGTAGACATGGAGATGTCAGTCATACAGTAGACATGGAGACGTTAGTCATTCGGTAGACATGGAGACATCAGTCATTCAGTAGACATGGAGATGTCAGTCATTCAGTAGACATGGAGATGTCAGTCATTCGGTAGACATGGAGACATCAGTCATTCAGTAGACATGGAGATGTCAGTCATTCAGTAGACATGGAGATGTCAGTCATTCAGTAGACATGGAGATGTCAGTCATTCAGTAGACATGGAGATGTCAGTTATTCAGTAGACATGGAGATGTCAGTCATTCAGTAGACATGGAGACATCAGTCATTCAGTAGACATGGAGACATCAGTCATTCAGTAGACATGGAGATGTCAGTCATACAGTAGACATGGAGACGTCAGTCATTCAGTAGACATGGAGATGTCAGTCATTCAGTAGACATGGAGATGTCAGTCATTCAGTAGACATGGAGACATCAGTCATTCAGTAGACATGGAGATGGAGACATCAGTCATTCAGTAGACATGGAGACGGAGACATCAGTCATTCAGTAGACATGGAGACGGAGACATCAGTCATTCGGTAGACATATAGACCTCCTAGTATTCATTCAGTATATTTGTTTGTTTCGTTTGTTTGTTTCATTGTATGATCAAATTATATTTCACCGAATGTACATTGAAAGCGTTACTGCAGCCAATAGCTTTCTGTGTTCAGGAGTGAAATATAATTTGATCATTCACTTACACAAACAGATCATTCACTCACACAAACAGATCATTCACTCACACAAACAGATCATTCACTCACACAAACAGATCATTCACTTACACAAACAGATCATTCACTTACACAATCAGATCATTCACTTATACAAAAAGATCATTCACTTACACAATCAGATCATTCACTTACACAAACAGATCATTCACTTACACAAACAGATCATTCACTCACACAAACATATCATTCACTTACACAAACAGATCATTCACTCACACAAACAGATCATTCACTCACACAAACAGATCATTCACTCACACAAACAGATCATTCACTTACACAAACAGATCATTCACTTACACAATCAGATCATTCACTTATACAAAAAGATCATTCACTTACACAATCAGATCATTCACTTACACAAACAGATCATTCACTTACACAAACAGATCATTCACTCACACAAACATATCATTCACTTACACAAACAGATCATTCACTCACACAAACAGATCATTCACTCACACAAACAGATCATTCACTCACACAAACAGATCATTCACTTACACAAACAGATCATTCACTTACACAAACAGATCATTCACTTACGCAAACAGATCATTACGCAAACAGATCATTCACTTGCACAAACAGATCATTCATTTACACAAACATAATTTTATTTTCGGCTGAAACATATTTATATGCTAAGAAAACAATGCAAACATTCACATTGACACCATGCAGCTAGTAGCCAGCTACCACACATGCAGAGCAGTGAGAAATAAGAGGCTGAAAGCAGTGCAATAACACATTTTATTTCTCACAGGTTTGTTCATGTGGTACCTTGAAATGGTGTCGACGTTAACGTTTTTGGAATCAGTGTCAGTGACATCATCATGTACGACGTCCACGTCTGTTATGATATCATTTATGGTAGTCTGAACGTTCTAGCGCCATTTAGCTCATGGTTGCATCGTTTTTTATATAAAAACACTACAGTCTAAAATAAAAAGAAAATTTGTTTTTTTAACCCATAGAGATTTAGGTTAATATACTATTATATCTCCATACAATTGACAGCCATTTAGCTATCATGCAGTGGATAAGTAGTCGCCAAATCTATCCCATCTCCATAGATATTACTGGGACTACATGCGATTCTGGCCTTTATTATGAGCATTGGTTTGGCTACTACATTGTCAATGTATGTCGTATTGGTAAATGGCATCAAGAGGTGCTTCTATGAGGGAACGGGTTAAGTGAATGATCGAATAATAGTTCACTCATGAAATATAAATTAATAATTTACTGAAACGAACATATATCCTTGTGGAAGTCGTGATAGCACAGTGGATGCGCGTTCATTCAGGTGTGAAAGGTCCTGAGTTCGAGCCCCGCTGGAGCCATTATGATTGTGCCCTTAGGCAAGGCATTTAAATTCCACGTTGTCCACTTCTCTCTCCCTCGTGGCAATGGATTCCATCAGGAATGAGGTCTCAAGAGTGATTCATATAAGTTGTAAGATTTTGTTTCATAATCGAGCTAAGATAAATTTGTATAAACTATATATCCTCGTATTATATCTATATTTCATGGGAAAGAATAAAATAAAAGCTACAGTTCATCCGATTATCATATTTGCTGGTAATTTTCAGGTCCCCAAAAACTGATGAGACAACAGATTCCTCAGCAGCAACAACAACAACAGCTCGTGACGGCAGTCAGACAGCAGCATCTTCTCAGTTGGCACGAGTTATAGGTGTTCTTCCTCGGGCTTTGCCCGGACTTACAGAGTATTGTGATTCAAGTGACTCTGTGTCTAGTAGTAGCGATTCCGAACCCGATTTCTCTCTATCCGGCAGAAATAATGCAGTAATGATAATCCGCCAACAAATACAACAGCATCAACATTGATATCAATAGAACAAGTGTTTTAATGCACCGTGTTAACGGTTTGTCCGTTCAATTCAGTTAATTGTTTACCGTGGCAAACTGAAGACTAACATTGTGTGCTTAGTTTGCGAGAGTTAGAAAACGAGTTTCTCATATCCGGTATATCAGATAGGAAATATATGAGTGCTATATAGGTGTCACACAGCATGTCTATCCGTTTCTCGTCCAGTCCATATTTTACAAATACCTACGCGGATTTTCATTAAAGTCTTATCAAATGGTCAAATGTTGTAGAAACCATGTTCATTCAAGGTCACAACACTTGAGGTCAAAGTTTGAGTGGATATATTTCATATCCGGTCCACAGTAATTAATTGCCACAAATATTAACCATATTGAGGCAATATGCAGTGACGGTTTCAGCCATGTCAAGGTGACACTTTGAACATGGTCAAATACGACTATTTTTCATAACATTTCTTGTCTGGTCCTGTGGTGCATTATTTGGGATGATTGGACGTATTTGCAACTACCATCACATGTGCAGCACAACAACGCGCAGATCTCGCCTGCATACATGTAGATTCTAATCGGGCGTTAGACTAGAAAAAAGTTTAAACTTTATTTATTTTACAACGATTGCGAAGCAAGTTCTAACAACTTGTATTAATCACTCTCATTGGCGCAGATGAAAGCGTATATGTGGTCATTCGTGTGGGAGGAAACCGGAGTACCTGGAGAAAACCCACCTGTCCGATCTGGCGACCACCGTACCATCTCACATACTTCCCAGTCCGAGGATCAAACCCGGGTAGCATTGGTGAGAAGCGAGCACGCTACCACTGCGCTAATCGGACAGACTAAGATGTCTGGCTGTGATCTGGGTATATTTAGCTTCCATTAGGTCACACCCATAGCATATTTCAATTCTGTACAGAATTTACGATCACTATACCATCACAATGTCTTGACATTTAATCTCTCGTGTGTCAAAGTGGCGTCCTTGGGTATTCATCACCTCTGATGATAGCTCTAGTTAACCCCTGCCTGTCTGTCTGTGTGTTAGCAGGATAAATCATAAGATTGTGGATGAATGTTGATAAAACTTTGTGGATATATAGAGGGTTGGTCCCGGAGAAAGTGGTTCGATTTTGGTCATGGCGGTCAACCCGGTTTCCTCCCACATGAATGACAAAATTTATGCTTTCATCCGAGCCAACGAGAGTGATTATCACAATCGTTGTAAAATAAATAAAGCTTAAAAAACCCCAGTGCAGGGGGTTGCAAATGATGGTTCGAAAAGTTGAATTTTACTTCGCGACTACAGCTAATAAAGGGGTATAGGGGAGTAGTGTCTTTTTTACAAAATGTTACTTCAATTGACGAGTTTTAAAGAAATTTACGATTTATCGTGTCTCCCGTCCTCTCAAGTACAGCTTCATAATTACATATATAGACTACGAACAAATACCACGCATACAAACAACGAGAAAGATGACAATACAGTAAAACCTGTCTTAAGCAGCCAGCCAAGGGAATCACAGAAAGTGGTTGCTTAGCACAGGTGGCTGCTTAATAGAGGTGAAATGTATAATAAAACAACTTATTGGGAATCTGGAAACTGGCTGTTTAATACAGGTTGGCTGCTTAATAGAGGTGACCACTAACACAGGTTGGCCTGTATACCCTACTGTGAAATATATTTTTCCGGTTATGAAATCTGGGATGTATTAAAACAATTGTATGCAAAATCATACAAAAGTTTATCATTGTTCCATTTGCACATTCAGCAACACAACCATTGCTATATTATAATGCACATTCAGCAACACAACCATTGCTATGTTATAATGCACATTCAGCAACACAACCATTGCTATGTTATAATGCACATTCAACAACACAACCATTGCTATGTTATAATGCACATTCAGCAACACAACCATTGCTATGTTATAATGCACATTCAGCAACACAACCATTGCTATGTTATAATGCACATTCAGCAACACAACCATTGCTATGTTATAATGCACATTCAGCAACACAACCATTGCTATGTTATAATGCACATTCAACAACACAACCATTGCTATGTTATAATGCACATTCAGCAACCATTGCTATGTTATAATGCACATTCAGCAACACAACCATTGCTATGTTATAATGCACATTCAACAACCATTGCTATGTTATAATGCACATTCAGCAACCATTGCTATGTTATAATGCACATTCAGCAACACAACCATTGCTATGTTATAATGTACATTCAGCAACCATTGCTATGTTATAATGCACATTCAACAACACAACCATTGCTATGTTATAATGCACATTCAGCAACCATTGCTATGTTATAATGCACATTCAACAACACAACCATTGCTATGTTATAATGCACATTCAACAACACAACCATTGCTATGTTATAATGCACATTCAGCAACACAACCATTGCTATGTTATAATGCACATTCAACAACACAACCATTGCTATGTTATAATGCACATTCAACAACACAACCATTGCTATGTTATAATGTACATTCAACAACACAACCATTGCTATGTTATAATGCACATTCAGCAACCAACCATTGCTATGTTATAATGCACATTCAGCAACACAACCATTGCTATGTTATAATGCACATTCAACAACACAACCATTGCTATGTTATAATGCACATTCAGCAACCATTGCTATGTTATAATGCACATTCAGCAACACAACCATTGCTATGTTATAATGCACATTCAGCAACACAACCATTGCTATGTTATAATGCACATTCAGCAACCATTGCTATGTTATAATGCACATTCAACAACACAACCATTGCTATGTTATAATGCACATTCAGCAACCATTGCTATGTTATAATGCACATTCAACAACACAACCATTGCTATGTTATAATGCACATTCAGCAACACAACCATTGCTATGTTATAATGCACATTCAGCAACCATTGCTATGTTATAATGCACATTCAACAACACACCATTGCTATGTTATAATGCACATTCAGCAACACAACCATTGCTATGTTATAATGCACATTCAGCAACCATTGCTATGTTATAATGCACATTCAACAACACAACCATTGCTATGTTATAATGCACATTCAGCAACACAACCATTGCTATGTTATAATGCACATTCAGCAACCATTGCTATGTTATAATGCACATTCAACAACACAACCATTGCTATGTTATAATGCACATTCAACAACACAACCATTGCTATGTTATAATGCACATTCAACAACACAACCATTGCTATGTTATAATGCACATTCAGCAACCATTGCTATGTTATAATGCACATTCAACAACACAACCATTGCTATGTTATAATGCACATTCAGCAACCATTGCTATGTTATAATGCACATTCAGCAACACAACCATTGCTATGTTATAATGCACATTCAGCAACACAACCATTGCTATGTTATAATGCACATTCAACAACACAACCATTGCTATGTTATAATGCACATTCAACAACACAACCATTGCTATGTTATAATGCACATTCAACAACACAACCATTGCTATGTTATAATGCACATTCAGCAACCATTGCTATGTTATAATGCACATTCAGCAACACAACCATTGCTATGTTATAATGCACATTCAGCAACACAACCATTGCTATGTTATAATGCACATTCAACAACACAACCATTGCTATGTTATAATGCACATTCAGCAACACAACCATTGCTATGTTATAATGCACATTCAACAACACAACCATTGCTATGTTATAATGCACATTCAGCAACCATTGCTATGTTATAATGCACATTCAGCAACCATTGCTATGTTATAATGCACATTCAGCAACACAACCATTGCTATGTTATAATGCACATTCAGCAACACAACCATTGCTATGTTATAATGCACATTCAGCAACACAACCATTGCTATGTTATAATGCACATTCAGCAACACAACCATTGCTATGTTATAATGCACATTCAACAACACAACCATTGCTATGTTATAATGCACATTCAGCAACCATTGCTATGTTATAATGCACATTCAGCAACCATTGCTATGTTATAATGCACATTCAGCAACCATTGCTATGTTATAATGCACATTCAGCAACACAACCATTGCTATGTTATAATGCACATTCAGCAACCATTGCTATGTTATAATGCACATTCAGCAACCATTGCTATGTTATAATGCACATTCAGCAACCATTGCTATGTTATACTGCACATTCAGCAACACAACCATTGCTATGTTATAATGCACATTCAGCAACCATTGCTATGTTATAATGTACATTCAGCAACCATTGCTATGTTATAATGCACATTCAGCAACCATTGCTATGTTATAATGCACATTCAACAACACAACCATTGCTATGTTATAATGCACATTCAGCAACCATTGCTATGTTATACTGCACATTCAGCAACCATTGCTATGTTATAATGCACATTCAGCAACCATTGCTATGTTATAATGCACATTCAGCAACCATTGCTATGTTATACTGCACATTCAGCAACCATTGCTATGTTATAATGTACATTCAGCAACCATTGCTATGTTATAATGCACATTCAGCAACCATTGCTATGTTATAATGCACATTCAGCAACCATTGCTATGTTATAATGCACATTCAGCAACCATTGCTATGTTATAATGTACATTCAGCAACCATTGCTATGTTATACTGCACATTCAGCAACCATTGCTATGTTATAATGCACATTCAACAACACAACCATTGCTATGTTATAATGCACATTCAACAACACAACCATTGCTATGTTATACTGCACATTCAGCAACACAACCATTGCTATGTTATAATGTACATTCAGCAACCATTGCTATGTTATACTGTACATTCAGCAACCATTGCTATGTTATAATGCACATTCAGCAACCATTGCTATGTTATAATGCACATTCAGCAACCATTGCTATGTTATAATGCACATTCAGCAACCATTGCTATGTTATAATGCACATTCAGCAACCATTGCTATGTTATACTGTACATTCAGCAACCATTGCTATGTTATAATGCACATTCAGCAACCATTGCTATGTTATAATGCACATTCAGCAACCATTGCTATGTTATAATGCACATTCAGCAACCATTGCTATGTTATAATGCACATTCAGCAACCATTGCTATGTTATAATGCACATTCAGCAACCATTGCTATGTTATAATGCACATTCAGCAACCATTGCTATGTTATAATGCACATTCAGCAACACAACCATTGCTATGTTATAATGCACATTCAGCAACCATTGCTATGTTATAATGCACATTCAGCAACCATTGCTATGTTATAATGCACATTCAGCAACACAACCATTGCTATGTTATAATGCACATTCAGCAACCATTGCTATGTTATAATGCACATTCAGCAACACAACCATTGCTATGTTATAATGCACATTCAGCAACCATTGCTATGTTATAATGCACATTCAGCAACCATTGCTATGTTATAATGCACATTCAGCAAACACCATTGCTATGTTATAATGCACATTCAGCAACCATTGCTATGTTATAATGCACATTCAACAACACAACCATTGCTATGTTATAATGCACATTCAACAACCATTGCTATGTTATAATGCACATTCAGCAACCATTGCTATGTTATAATGCACATTCAACAACCATTGCTATGTTATAATGCACATTCAACAACCATTGCTATGTTATAATGCACATTCAGCAACCATTGCTATGTTATAATGCACATTCAGCAACCATTGCTATGTTATAATGCACATTCAGCAACCATTGCTATGTTATAATGCACATTCAGCAACCATTGCTATGTTATAATGCACATTCAGCAACCATTGCTATGTTATAATGCACATTCAGCAACCATTGCTATGTTATAATGCACATTCAGCAACACAACCATTGCTATGTTATAATGCACATTCAGCAACCATTGCTATGTTATAATGCACATTCAGCAACACAACCATTGCTATGTTATAATGCACATTCAGCAACCATTGCTATGTTATAATGCACATTCAGCAACCATTGCTATGTTATAATGCACATTCAGCAACACAACCATTGCTATGTTATAATGCACATTCAGCAACCATTGCTATGTTATAATGCACATTCAACAACACAACCATTGCTATGTTATAATGCACATTCAGCAACCATTGCTATGTTATAATGCACATTCAGCAACCATTGCTATGTTATAATGCACATTCAGCAACACAACCATTGCTATGTTATAATGCACATTCAGCAACCATTGCTATGTTATAATGCACATTCAGCAACCATTGCTATGTTATAATGCACATTCAGCAACCATTGCTATGTTATAATGCACATTCAACAACACAACCATTGCTATGTTATAATGCACATTCAACAACACAACCATTGCTATGTTATAATGCACATTCAACAACACAACCATTGCTATGTTATAATGCACATTCAGCAACACAACCATTGCTATGTTATAATGCACATTCAGCAACCATTGCTATGTTATAATGCACATTCAGCAACCATTGCTATGTTATAATGCACATTCAGCAACTTGTTGTTTTGTTGTTGCTATGTTATAATGCACATTCAGCAACTTGTTGTTTTGTTACAACCATTGCTATGTTATAATGCACATTCAGCAACACAACCATTGCTATGTTATAATGCACATTCAGCAACACAACCATTGCTATGTTATAATGCACATTCAGCAACACAACCATTGCTATGTTATAATGCACATTCAGCAACCATTGCTATGTTATAATGCACATTCAGCAACACAACCATTGCTATGTTATAATGCACATTCAGCAACCATTGCTATGTTATAATGCACATTCAGCAACACAACCATTGCTATGTTATAATGCACATTCAACAACACAACCATTGCTATGTTATACTGCAACAAAATTGTGTGTGTGTTTTACGCTTATTTAGCGTCACTACCGGTTGCCCATATGAGCGACGCCTCCTGAAGAGATTAGTCATTGTAGACTTTTGGAGGATAGTGCAATGATACAGACAGAGACCCATTCCAGAGTCTCCTCTGGTTCTTTTACGTGCACAATGTAAAGCACCGACACGAGACCTCGGTTTAAAGTCCCATCTGAAAGAATGTTAATTTTCAGACAGGAGATCGAACCTGCGATCCCTGAATTACCAGTCAAGCATGTTACCACTGGACCACAGACCCTCTGCTTCCATTTACCTGTTGAAATATATGAGCAGCTACCTGGAGGCAATGGTTATGTTTTCGTAAAGGATGTGTTCCGATTGTGGAGCAAGACATTATCTTTCACTCTAGGTTTGATGGTAAAAAGTACAAACTGTATACGATTGCGAAACAAGCTTTAACAACTTATATTAATTGCTTAAACCGGAGAAAAACATCTGTCTGATGGGGTGACCACCGTACCAGTCACATACTTCCTGTTCCCGAGTATCTGACCTGGGTTGCAGTGGCACAGCCAATGTTTGATGGTAAGTACTGGTATTGTGTTGCGACGTGTGTAGGAAATCGGACAAGTTAAATGCGTTAACATATTTTGTTCAGTCCTCTTTGTACTTTGTTTATTTCAACCGATGTCCAGGTACATTTAGGTTCTTCATGTAGGGAGTCACTTGCGGTACATTTAGGTTCTTCATGTAGGGAGTCACTTGCAGTACATTTAGGTTCTTCATGTAGGGAGTCAATTGCAGTACATTTAGGTTCTTCATGTAGGGAGTCACTTGCGGTACATTTAGGTTCTTCATGTAGGGAGTCACTTGCGGTACATTTAGGTTCTTCATGTAGGGAGTCACTTGCGGTACATTTAGGTTCTTCATGTAGGGAGTCACTTGCAGTACATTTAGGTTCTTCATGTAGGGAGTCACTTGCGGTACATTTAGGTTCTTCATGTAGGGAGTCACTTGCGGTACATTTAGGTTCTTCATGTAGGGAGTCACTTGCGGTACATTTAGGTTCTTCATGTAGGGAGTCACTTGCGGTACATTTAGGTTCTTCATGTAGGGAGTCACTTGCGGTACATTTAGGTTCTTCATGTAGGGAGTCACTTGCAGTACATTTAGGTTCTTCATGTAGGGAGTCACTTGCAGTACATTTAGGTTCTTCATGTAGGGAGTCACTTGCGGTACATTTAGGTTCTTCATGGAGTCACTTGCAGTACATTTAGGTTCTTCATGTAGGGAGTCACTTGCAGTACATTTAGGTTCTTCATGGAGTCACTTGCGGTACATTTAGGATTCAGTTCTCTTGACATGCTTGGACATTTCTAACTGGTTTTCTTCAGCAATAGTGAACTGATTCAAGGATTTTTACCATGTAAAACCTACTTCCATGTGCAAAACACTGCATTTTACTGCCGTTATATACACTTACGTAGCCGGTAACCAGTACGATCACCCAAAGTCCATCCATCAAGAATTACTTCCAGCAACATATCGCATACCACGGGGCCAATTCCATGTAATCTTTACGGGTATGGTCCTTGGATAGTCCTGTATCCAAATAGCTACACTAAACATGATCCATCAACAACTCCATGTTTCCATGGCAACAAGGAGGATTTTTTGTATAAGAATTTTGAAAATTCTTCTCTAATTCCAAGCTGTCGGAATTAAAAGTTATTTGGTACAAATGATCATCTAAATAAAGACTGCCATAAAGAAAGAAAATGACAATTGTTGCTATTTTTAGATTGCAAGCGGCTTAAATATCTTATTAGGGACGTAGCACAGTTGACTGCAGGATTATAACAGCACTTGAATATACTGTCGGCGGGGAACCAGCCTGAATCTTACCTGGTAATATTGAGGAGTGGCGATATGTAAGCCAGATTCCATTTGACCCAGTTTTATTTCTATACCTTGAATCGGTGAAAAATGAATTCATAATCAAGATGGATAATAAATCTGACAGCATAACTATTATTCCTTGACAAATTCATTTTTTATTCACAAATAAATATTCATGTACATGCCTGCATATGCACCGACTCTAGAATGGCTTGCTACAAATATATCTCACTAGCCCTACATTCTTACGTTTTTACCACATTACGGAAACGATCCATTATTTTGTCGGAGGACAAATAATAAACATCAATTCAAGGACCAAAGATCATTATCTACCGTATATCCATCGTCTCTTTGCAAAGTACATGCTAGCGTTCGTCACATGTTTGGTTTGGGTATATCTGCATCATTGATAAAATGGCGAATATTTTTTTTTTTAAGTCACATTTTTTTCAAAACAAAACTATTCAAGTTACCCGTTCTTTATGCCAACATTTTGAATAAATCGTGCTAAAATTTCTAATCTAATTTCTTTGCTACATGTATTATGATTTGTTACCGAGATACGAGAGTAAGCTAGTCAGAATAAGATTATTTATTTTTCAACAATGTTTAATGTTCAATTGTATTGAAAAATGTTAACAGGGTTGAATATCTTTACTGAAAAACTTTTCCATGATAACAACCGTGTTTAGACATTGTGACGAGTCAGTTTGAACATGAATATGGCCAATCTTTGAGCTCAAGTTAATTTTATACCAGTAAAGTACAAAATCCAATAATGACTTGCATTACATTAACATTAAACATCACCGACTGTCTACTCTAGTAAAACATTTAACTCTTTCAGCGCCAATGTCGCATAAAAGCGACTGTAAAAAAGTAGAGAACCCGAGCGGACAGAATAGAACATGCTGTCTGATCAGGCTATATGCTGATTGCTCTTCAGACAGTGGAGCTGAAGCACCTGTCAGAATAGCAAACAACCTAGATCCTGATCAGACGCGGCGTTACGCCACGGCTGATCTGGATCTATGTTGTTTGCACATGCTCTGAATTTATTCGGCGCTGAAAGAGTTAAAGTCGTAGTCGTGTCAACAACAGCATCTGATAAATGTACACTTTAGTAATTATCGTTCACTTTCTTTTCCAATTCGGCATGCTCCTTTTTATATTCTATCATTTTCTTTTCTTGCCTTTCTAAGAATTCTCGTTTTCTCACATCCCGCCGAGCAAAGTAGTTTGGGTATTGTGCCTTTTCAAGTGGGTGCCAAGTGTCAAGAATCTGAAATGTTAAAATCATACTTGTAATAACAGAATGTAAAACAGTAGAATGTAAAACAGTATACTGTATCTTTCATAACAATAGAAAGTTGAACAAAAATCGTTCATAACAATGGAAAGTTGAACAAAAATCATTCATAACAATGGAAAGTTGAACAAAAATCTTTCATAACAATAGAAAGTTAAATAAGTGTGGGTGTTTATGTAGATCTGTCTGCTCAAAGTTACAGTACGTGAGGGACCCAGAATGTGTACATCTTAAATTAAGAGTTGCTTAAACCTTTGCACACTAGCAGATAAAATCACTTTTTCCAGATCAGGCTTTATGCTGTTTGCTATTCGGAAAGTGGAGCTAAAATATTGGCTGAATAGCGAACAACATATATCCTGATCAGAAACGGCGCTACGCCATGGTTGATCTGGATCTATGTTGGTTGCAAATGTGATATTATTTACTCAGTAGGCAAAGGGTTGATGTTTGATGTATAAATCTGATATTATTTACTCAGTAGGCAAAGGGTTGATGTTTGATGTATAAATCTGATATTATTTACTCAGTAGGCAAAGGGTTGATGTTTGATGTATAAATCTGATATTATTTACTCAGTAGGCAAAGGGTTGATGTATAAATCTGATATTATTTACTCAGTAGGCAAAGGGTTGATGTATAAATCTGATATTATTTACTCAGTAGGCAAAGGGATGATGTATACATTTGGTGAATTATGATTTCAATTATTGCATGGGTGGATAATGAAACCTGTTAAATTGCCCTAATCTTAAACATTTCTCTCCCACCGTTATTGGAGAAGGAAGAAAAATGTGGGTACAATATTTCAGGCACACATAGAACCACTGACCTTCTACAAGCCAACTGGATAGCTCCCACAAACAAATTCAACGTCCTCAGTGCGATTCGAATCTACAGCGGTGAAGGGAAGTGATTTGTAGTCACCGTCCTTCACCATTTGGCCACGACAACCCAAAATTACACAAATACGTTCCATGCCTTGTGAAAATCAGCATAGTGGGCAAAAGGAACATACATGTAAAACACATAATGAAATTCCAGACCTCATTCATGATGGAATCTATTGCCGTGAGGGAGAGAGAAGGCAATGTGGATTAAGTGTCTTGTCCAAGGTCACCACATTTGTTGTATTAAAATGGCTCAAACTCGCAACCCCTCGATTACAAGACGGACACCTCATCCTTTACACCATGGTGGCTCCACCTCTTTGCTTTGTTTTACAATTGAGTCATTTCAGTATAAATCAAGTTAAGAAATTTGCGAAATTAATGGAAATTAATGAAAATGGCATACTTCACACAGCCGGAAAATGTTTCACGAGCATTTTAGCAAATTATCATTAATTTGCATACATTATGCTAATAAGTTAGGCAAATAATGATTGTAACTTTGCAACTCTATGTCTGATCTAACAAAGCCAGACATTTTTGTGTAGTTGGTTATTAACGTGTTAATTGAAGGGTAATCTGAGATCATTACTGTACTGTAGAACAAATTGGCTGGAATGTTTGCATGTGTAATTTATACAAATTATTCGCATTGCTGGTGTTCGTAATTTGATACTTGATGATGTTCTAGTATATATACCCTCGAGTTTGATACAAACAATAACTAGAATACCTATGTGTGCTTACTGGTTCAAAAGTTGTGTCTTAAAACCCACTATGTTGGTTTTCCCCTGGCATGGCTCATATTTATACATTTATTATAAGATAACATAAGAAAATACAGGTTAAGACATAATAGCTAAACAAGAACAAACATGAAGCTACACGTTGTTCACAGCAGCACATGTCATTCTCACCACATATAATAGTAGTACTCTAAGAAATTGTGAAAAAAGTGCCGAGCACATATTCACAAGTATAATTAGTATTAACCAGCAATACAGAGCTCTAGCAAAGGGGGACATAAAAGTAGTTGTCTATACAAGCCTATTAATTAAATGTTTCACTTTCGTTGGCGCGGATGAAAGCGTATATGCGGTCATTCGTGTGGGAGAAAACCTGCCTGTCCGGTCTGGCGACCAACGTACCATATCACATACTTCCCGGTCCGAGGATCGAACCCGAGTTGCCTTGGTGAGAAGCGAGCTAAGAAACGGATACTATGATGTTAGACTGCCATAAAGCTTCATGGCAGTCCACCGCGTAAACTTCATGGCAGTCCACCGCGTAAACTTCATGGCAGTCCACCGCGTAAACTTCATGGCAGTCCACCGCGTAAACTTCATGGCAGTCCACCGCGTAAACTTCATGGCAGTCCACCGCGTAAACTTCATGGCAGTCCACCGCGTAAACTTCATGGCAGTCCACCGCGTAAACTTCATGGTGGGTGGTTTGGGTGTTTCTGGGTCCAGCGTAAACTTCATAGCAGTCCACCGCGTAAACTTCATGGCAGTCCACCGCGTAAACTTCATGGCAGTCCACCGCGTAAACTTCATGGCAGTCCACCGCGTAAACTTCATGGCAGTCCACCACGTAAACTTCATGGCAGTCCACCGCGTAAACTTCATGAGAAGTTGTATGAATACCAGTGGACTTAGACAGTAGTAGCCGGCGAACCATGTGGGAGAGCGGGACAGCAGTAGCCGGCGAACCATGTGGGAGAGCGGGACAGTAGTAGCCTGTGATATGTGGAGAGCGGGACAGTAGTATTCGGCGAACCATGTGGGAGAGTGGGACAGTAGTAGCTGGCGAACCATGTGGGAAGGCGGGACAGTAGTAGCCGGCGAACCATGTGGGAGAGCGGGACAGTAGTAGCCGGCGAACCATGTGGGAGCGGGACAGTAGTAGCCGGCGATATGTGGAGAGCGGGACAGTAGTAGTCGGCGAACCATGTGGGAGAGCGGGACAGTAGTAGCCGGCGAACCATGTGGGAAGGCGGGACAGTAGTAGCCGGCGAACCATGTGGGAGAGCGGGACAGTAGTAGCCGGCGATATGTGGAGAGCAGGACAGTAGTAGCCGGCGAACCATGTGGGAGAGCGGGACAGTAGTAGCCGGCGAACCATGTGGGAGAGCGGTACAGTAGTAGCCGGCGAACCATGTGGCAGGGCTCGACAAATCCTATTGCCAGACGCCCGGGGCAAGTCAAAACAATGTTCGGGCAAATGGCCGTCAACCAGAGTTTAGTCCCGGGCAAGTCAAAATTCCATGGATGTAATTATCGGACAGGTGTCAAATAAACATATCAATTAACAGAATAAACAAACTAATCAACTGTTTATGTCATGATTGGACCTATTATCGATTGTAAACCCTGCAGACGGCATGCTATGAATGACAGTTATCGCCCCAAACATTTAAGCAATCGAGGCTCTCGTTACGCTTCAATTGTTTTATTTGCACTTATTAAATTAGTCCTATTAAATAGACTACGGCGCTTTTAACATCCGGGCGCTTTCTTAATTTCTACAATTTGCAGTCGCCAGCGAAATATCAAAGAATCTGTCAATGCCTTGCTTATATACTTGTTAATTACACATTAGTCATAGCAAGGACATTATCCACGAGTACATACACAGTAAGTACATGTTTTCTACAAGACAGGCCGATTTCATTGATGTATTGTAAATTTGTAAGTTATAATTGACAAAAAATTAAACAGTTAGAACTCAGGTAATTATCAGATTACAAATGTATACAAATTGTTTTATAATTAAGCCCCAAATCCCCTGTTATCATTCAAATGCATTTTCAATTACAATAAGTTTGCTCAAATTCTTTAACTCCAGTGAAAGTAATAGTAAAAAACAGAAACTAGATTTAAAATGTGTGCCTACTTCCAAGAAAGTGAAACTCACTGAGGGTAAAAAGGATATTAAATATGATTCAAAACACCAAAGGACTTTTCATTAATATATACTATGATGATGTTATTCATAGACATAACTAGTTAAGTGTAAGCCATCATTCGACATTTAGCATAATAATTGGGGCAAGTCAAATTCACATTGGGGCAAGTCAGCTTGCCAGTGTCACTTGTCCTGGGCAAGTCAGTTCGAAAAGAATTTGTCGAGCCCTGCATGTGGGAGAGCGTGACAGTAGTAGCCGGCGAACCATGTGGGAGAGCGGGACAGTAGTAGCCAGCGAACCATGTGGGAGAGCGGGACAGTAGTAGCCGGAGAACCATGTGGGAGAGCGGGACAGTAGTAGCCGACGAACCATGTGGGAGAGCGGGACAGTAGTAGCCGGCGAACCATGTGGGAGAGAGGGACAGTAGTAGCCGGCGAACCATGTGGGAGAGCGGGACAGTAGTAGCCGGCAAACCATGTGGGAGAGCGGGACAGTAGTAGCCGGCGAACCATGTGGGAGAGCGGGACAGTAGTAGTCGGCTAACCATGTGGGAGAGCGGGACAGTAGTAGCCGGCGAACCATGTGGGAGAGCGGGACAGTAGTAGCCGGCAAACCATGTGGGAGAGCGGGACAGTAGTAGCCGGCAAACCATGTGGGAGAGCGGGACAGTAGTAGCCGGCGAACCATGTGGGAGAGCGGGACAGTAGTAGCCGGCGAACCATGTGGGAGAGCGGGACAGTAGTAGCCAGCAAACCATGTGGGAGAGCGGGACAGTAGTAGCCGGCGAACCATATGGGAGAGCGGGACAATAGTAGCCGGCGAACCATGTGGGAGAGAGGGACAGTAGTAGCCGGCGAACCATGTGGGAGAGCAGGACAGTAGTAGCCGGCGAACCATGTGGGAGAGCGGGACAGTAGTAGCCGGCGAACCATGTGGGAGAGTGGGACAGTAGTAGCCGGCGAACCATGTGGGAGAGTGGGACAGTAGTAGCCGGCGAACCATGTGGGAGAGCGGGACAGTAGTAGCCGGCGAACCATGTGGGAGAGCGGGACAGTAGTAGCTGGCGAACCATGTGGGAGAGCGGGACAGTAGTAGCCGGCGAACCATGTGGGAGAGCGGGACAGTAGTAGCCGGCGAACCATGTGGGAGAGCGGGACAGTAGTAGCCGGCGAACCATGTGGGAGAGTGGGACAGTAGTAGCCGGCGAACCATGTGGGAGAGTGGGACAGTAGTAGCCGGCGAACCATGTGGGAGAGCGGGACAGTAGTAGCCGGCGAACCATGTGGGAGAGCGGGACAGTAGTAGCTGGCGAACCATGTGGGAGAGTCGGACATACGAACCATGTGGGAGAGCGGGACAGTAGTAGCCGGCAAACCATGTGGGAGAGCGGTACAGTAGTAGCAGACAAACCATGTGGGAGAGCAGGACAGTAGTAGCTGGTGAACCATGTGGGAGAGTGGGACAGTAGTAGCTGGCGAACCATGTGGGAGAGCGGGACAGTAGTAGCCGGCAAACCATGTGGGAGAGCGGGACAGTAGTAGCACAGATAGATGACAGTATTGAGACTACAATAATCACTGTGTGAGCACTTTTGTGGTGAGGTGAGCAAAAACATAAATCCAGTGCTTTAGCTTACCCAATCCGGATCTGGTGGCATTGTACCATAGGCATTTCCTCCAGGGGAATTTCCAACTGAAAAAGAAAGATACATCGTTTTAATAATGAGAAAGATGTCATTATAATAGTTTATACACATTTATTTTAGCTCGATTGAGAAACAAGTTCTTACAACTTATATTAATCACGCTCGAAACCTCATTCTGATGGAATCCATCGCCACGAGGGAGAGAGAAGAAGCAACGTGGAATTTAAATGCCTTGCCTAAGGGCACAATCGTAATGACTCCAGTGGTACTCAAACTCCGGGCCTTTCGCACCTGAAGTGAATGTGCTAACACAACACCATCACCACTTCAGCAAACCTGGGAGTTGTAACTTGTATGTAACATTATCTCGATGTTAGTCATAGCAAATCGCAATACATATACAGTGTGACCCGGTAGTTGTATGCAACATTATCTCGGTATAAGTCATGGGCACACAATACATATACTGATGTGATTTTTACCTGGGAGTTGTAGATATACGTTATTTCTGTGGAATAAAGATAACTGACACAATGAAACCCAGCTGCTAGGCGATAGGGGATTAGCTACTAAGCACGACAACTTTCATATCCCTATCCAAGATCAATCATATGATATTTTCCACCATCCCAGAAAATGTTACTAAAAAAAGTTTAAACTTTATTTATTTTACAACGATTGCGAAACAAGCTTTATAACCTTATATTAATCACTCTTGTTGGCGCGGATGAAAGCGTAAATGTGGTCATTTGTGTGGGAGGAAACCGGAGTACCCAGGGAAAACCCACCTGTCCGATCTGGTGACCACCATACTATCTCACATACTTCCCGGTCAGAGGATCGAACCCAGGTCACATTGGTGAGAAGCAATGTCAAAATGTTATTCATTCCCATGAAATTGAAAACCTGCATTATAGTGATGCAAACTGCCTATGAATATGTAAAATATTACTGCATAATTTATATAATTATAATAACAAATGTAGAAAACACTATTTAAATATATAATAAAAAAAGTTTTAAAATTCCATCATATATGTTGTTGTTGCCATAGAAACAGAAAGGTCACCATATTCACCAATAACTTCCTTCTTTATTATTAGACTTTAATAATGGTTTCACAGGTGTAAGTGGTTTGACAATATCTAATTAACGGATGTACAAATTACTACAAATGTCTTTCCCATTAATTATATAGAGTCAAACCTGTGTTAGTGGTCGCCTCTATTAAGCAGCCAACCTGTATTAAGCAGCCAGTTTCCAGATTCCTAATATATTGTTTTATTATATATTTGACCTCTTAAGCAGTCACTTGTGCTTAGCAGACACATTTCTGTGATTCCCTTTGCTGGCTGTTTAAGACAGGTTTGACCGTACAGACATAATGTTCTACATACAGCATAATGGCCATGGATTTCTGGCTATAGCTATTTCTTTTTCACCATCTGCAAGTGCTTGCCTGGCTTCATGTGGCTGTAAGTACTTGTTCTCTTCAAAGCGGGCCCTCATTAGCACCTGGTCATATCTTATTTCTATGCTGTTAAACAAAGAATCAGTAAGATCAGATAAGTAAAAATATTTCATTTTCATGACAAAAGCTTCAAAATAGGAAGAAGTATAGGAGGGAGAAGTTTGTTGACAGAGTGTACTCTTATCTTTTGTTCGTTTGTTTTGGGGGTTTAAAGTCGCACCAATACGGCGACTATCTCCTCTGAGCAGTATTTCTGGCACGGACAGGCACCCAGGTCAGACCACCAACCTTTTGCAAGCCAGTTGGATAGCTTCCTCACATGAAATAATTAATTTAAACATTTTAATCAGAATTTTACTACTGTCATGTAAACAAGAAATAAAACATTTTAATTATAAATTAACAGCAGTAGACAAAGAAAACTTATATTGTTTTTCTCCAATACGAAATAATTTGACCCCCCCCCCAGTTGGGATTTGAACCTCCAGCTTGTTGGTTTCATTCTAATCTGTTTCCTGTACAATGTATATAGATTTCTAATTATACATGAATCATGACAACTTAAACAATATGATACACCATAGACTTAACACTATACAGACTCGGAATTTAGACAATATCCAAGCAAGTTTAAAAATGACACATTACAGACGGATCTGTAGTCCAGTGGTAACACGCTGGACTGGTAATCCATGGATTGCAGGTTCGATCCCCCGTCTGACCCTAATAAAATTAACAGTCTTTCAGATGGGACATTAAACCGAGGTCTTGTGTCGGTGCTTTACACCGTGCACGTAAAAGAACCAGACGAGACTCTGGAATGGGTCTATGTCTTTATCATTGCACAATCGTCCAAAATGACTAATCTCTTCAAGAGGTGTCGCTCATATGGGCAACCAGTAGCGACGATAAATAAACGTAAAACACACAAAGTGACATTGTTAAAAATAAGTTAGTACAGTACTATGGTGTCTAATGCTGAGCCAAAGCCTCTAGGGCTGAATCTGCGACTAGGTGCTCTGGTAGCTTGGCCTCCTCTCATCTGTGTTGGTGAGATTGCCATTCAAGTTCAGCTATTATCCGAGTGGTGCGATAGTCTCCCTTGACAAAGAGTGCCATCCTTTTGCTGGACTGCCTCTAGCTGCTGTATGCAGACATGTATATGTGGATCCCACACTGTGGAGGAATACTCGAGTGTTGGTCTCACGAAGACCTTGTAGGCTATGTATGGCATTGTCACCCTGAGGATAGGTCAATACTCAATAGGTTTCTTCTGATGAAGACCAGGCTGTGGATGGCTTCCATGGTGGTTGCATCAACATGCGGCTTCAGGGAAGGTTGTGCCAAGATATCATACTGTTTTTGATATGGCTAGGTTTTGCCAAGTGAAAGCGTAGTCTAGGTTTTGCCAATGGAAAGCGTAGTCGTAGTGGATGGAGTACAGCTTTCTAGTGATGCAAACTACTTGGCATTTCGAGGTGTTGAATATTTTGAGATGTTGAATGACATCAGTCAGTCTCGCTCTCATTGTTGTAGCATGCCCCGGTCTTCAAGTTCCTGCACCTTGGCAGAGTAGTTGGTGGACTTGATCTTCCGGAAGAGGAGGCTGTTGTATGTATGTATGTTCCTTTAATGTCAAACCACTCGCGGGGACTTAGACATGTTTTCCTGGGCAGGCTTAGCCGACCTAAGCGATTAACCAGTACTAAGCAACGTGTGTGAGGTGCCTTGCTCAATGACACTACATACGTGGCCTGACCGAGTATCGAACCCGGGACCGTTCGATTCCAAATCCGACGATCTACCACTGGACCACTGACGCCACACTTCTGTTGTCGCCGAAGAGCTTAGCTCTGTGGAGATTATAGATGTGGAGCTCATTCTGTTTCTTAAGGCCGATATTATCACCAAAGGGTATTACTGATATAACATTAATAACATGATATTACAATCTCTGTGACGCATGTAATTTTACCAATAGTTGTTTTCAAAGTCGTTATATAATAATTCATACCCCACCCACTATTTATTTTAACCTGAAATATAATGAACCATTAAATCGAACATATATATTTACATTCTATTGTGTCTAATAGATATATTAGCTTGAACTTCCCTCAAAGATCGTTTGTACAGATTGCAAACTTTCTGCCCGTGCGACTTTGCAGTCGCTCTCAAATAGTTAGTCGACATTTTACGTATTCGCAACCTGAAATGGTCGACCTTATTGTATTCGTACCACAATAGTTCGGACCATATACATAAAGTGCGCAAATAACGCACACTATAGTGAACACAGGCAACACCTCATTTTTAGCTCACCTTCCACTGGATCAATTAACCTGCATTCAAAGAGCAAAATAATGGCGGTCTGTTCTCATTGCAATCTCCCAACATTAATTAATCATCAAATGAACATGACCACAGGCACCAGACACAAAAAATAAAAAATAATTTTTTTTTTGTGTCTGGTGCCTGTGAACATGACAGTAAGCAGGAATATGTTAGCAAAATTATAACTGTAAAAGCCACAGATACGTTGTGAATGATCCAAATAGCATCTTTACCATTTAGCGTTTGTGAATTCTTATATTTTGCTACATGTAGAAAGACAGCCCATTCGATAGTATTGTGGTCTGGATAATAGGGATATGTGTCTAAGCATAGAACGTTAAATTGTATAGCTATGTTTGCAACTTGAACTGGGATACATTTGATTAATTTTGATGTGTTCTCTGACGACCCTGTTACAAAATTTTAGTATTCCAAAAAGTTAAATGGCACAGTTGTTAATGGATCAGTATCCAAGTGTCTTTTATGTGCAAGTGTACCAATCAAAGAAGTGATTAACTGATCACATTGCGTTAGTATTTGTTGGTAGATATGCTGTCCAATGATCTAAATGATCTGGTATAATAATTGAAAAAATGTACACTATCCTGATCGTTGCTGTATTAATGTACACTATCCTGATCGTTGCTGTATTAATGTACACTATCCTGATCGTTGCTGTATTAATGTACACTATCCTGATCGTTGCTGTATTAATGTACACTATCCTGCTCGTTGCTGTATTAATGTACACTATCCTGATCGTTGCTGTATTAATGTACACTATCATGATCGTTGCTGTATTAATGTACACTATCCTGATCGTTGCTGTATTAATGTACACTATCCTGATCGTTGCTGTATTAATGTACACTATCCTGATCGTTGCTGTATTAATGTACACTATCATGATCGTTGCTGTATTAATGTACACTATCCTGATCGTTGCTGTATTAATGTACACTATCCTGATCGTTGCTGTATTAATGTACACTATCCTGATCGTTGCTGTATTAATGTACACTATCCTGATCGTTGCTGTATTAATGTACACTATCATGATAGTTGCTGTATTAATGTACACGATCATGATAGTTGCTGTATTAATGTACACTATCCTGATCGTTGCTGTATTAATGTACAATATCCTGATCGTTGCTGTATTAATGTACAATATCCTGATCGTTGCTGTATTAATGTACACTATCATGATAGTTGCTGTATTAATGTACAATATCCTGATCGTTGCTGTATTAATGTACAATATCCTGATCGTTGCTGTATTAATGTACACTATCATGATAGTTGCTGTATTAATGTACAATATCCTGATCGTTGCTGTATTAATGTACAATATCCTGATCGTTGCTGTATTAATGTACACTATCCTGATCGTTGCTGTATTAATGTACACTATCCTGATCGTTGCTGTATTAATGTACACTATCCTGATCGTTGCTGTATTAATGTACACTATCATGATCGTTGCTGTATTAATGTACACTATCCTGATCGTTGCTGTATTAATGTACACTATCCTGATCGTTGCTGTATTAATGTACACTATCCTGATCGTTGCTGTATTAATGTACACTATCCTGATCGTTGCTGTATTAATGTACACTATATTGATAGTTGCTATATTACACAGCAGTAACACCACATAAGCAGCTATAAAGCATATATTTTAAATACATGTATATACATGAGAACATATAGAAAGCAGTTATAATAGCCCAGGTCGTGGATTCAATAATTCGAATTGAGCTATGCTATGGATTTATAATTGAGCTCGCGTTGACGCCGTTGAGGCGTTGTCTATATATGGGGTGTCCAGGGTTACCGGTGCCTAAAACATGGTTTGTATGTATGCATGCATATATGTTCCATTAATGCCAAACACCTTGCGGGGACCTAGCCATGTTTCCCTGGTCAGGTTTAGCTGACCTAAGTGGTTAACCAGTACAAGCAATGTGTGTGAGTTGCCTTGCTCAATGACACTACATACGTGACATGGCCGAGTATCGAACCCGGGACCATTCGATTCCAAATCCGACGATCTAACACTGCTGCCGTAATGTAAGTTGTTTTATTTTTTTTAATGCCGTATGGATAAAATCTCAAGTCCCTGTGGATTGAACTCGCATTGGGACTTTGCCGTATTCGTATTATTTACAACTCACTGGCACTGTTTCCCGTTCCTAGCATATCAATTTGTCAATGTATTATACCAGACCTGATTTTGACCTCTAGCTCGGATGAGCCGTTTATTCATATATTTCGATAAATTCAAGCCATCCGCCAACAGTGGCCACCATTTATTTCCAGCAAACATTAAGAACCGGAAATGTGAAGATTTGTCGCCCGTCTCGTAAAACGGTGTAATTTAACGGTGTGCAAAAAAGATAGCCGTCATCACGGAAACACGGTTTGGCTTATTATATAGTGCGCACCGTTTTGACCTACTTTCGCCAAAGCGAGACTAACAGGTAAACAAACGTAAATATGCATTACTCGTATAGGAATGACACACCCAAGTGTCACATAATCTTGAAATTTACCAGTAGTTAGACGCAATATCTGTTCCTATGAATGTATATGGGTTATATGGTTCAGAGAATTACTTAGTGTGTCGTCCATTGTCCAGTGGTAGAGTGTCTTATTTGGATTCAAAGGGTCCCGGGTTTGATACTAGTTTGGGGCACATATAGTGTCATTGAGTGAGGCATCTCAGTACTTGTTAGTGACTTAAGTCTGCTAAGCATGTCAACAAACATGTCAAGGTCCCCATACGGTGCTTGGCATCAATAAAACATACAATGTACATAAGTAATTGAATACATCAGTAATATTTAGGTCACACACACCATATTAACTATATTAACACATGCCATTGGAATGGCCTCCCTCCCCTCAACGAAAGATCACTGCCGGTCCAATGGAAGTCAGTAAATGTTGCTCCCATTTACAAAAAATGGGGACAAGTCAATCCACGCCAACTATAGGCCTATCTCACTGACATGTACTGTTCTATGCAAGGTTCTAGAACATATACTTAGTTTCCTCCTCGATAGTAAAACAGTTCACTAACCACAGTATTCTGTACCATTTGCGGCATGGTTTTAGAGAAAAACGGTCATGCGTGACCCAATTAGTAATGCTAATCAATGACTTGGTTACCTCTGTCTACAATAAGCATCAGGTAGATCTCATCCTATTAGACTTCAGTAAGACTTTCGATAAGGTCAATCACGAGAAAGTACTACTAAAAATGCATGACTATGGAGTCATTAAGAGTTTTCTAGATAATAGACTCCAGTCAGTTGTCCTTAATGGTATTAGTTCAGATGCCATTCCTCTGGAGTCCCACATGGATCCGTACTTGGACCCCTGCTTTTCCTAGCTTATATAAACGACCTCCCACAAACATCAGTTCCAAAGTCTGTATTTTTGCAGATGATACTGCAGTCTATCTATCATCTGCAATTGAATCGGTCACACTCCAAAACGATCTTAAGAGATTAGAAGAGTGGGAGTTGGAGTGGGACATGGAATTTAACCCCTCCAAATATCAAGTTATCCACGTCACCAGAAGGAAACATCCTATTCCCAGTCAATATGAACTCCACTTGAGTCGGTCACCTCAGCCTTGGCGTGGATATCTCAAATAACCTGTCGTGGGACACTCACATAAAAAGGTCAACTAACAAAGCAAACCAAACATTAGGATTCCTACGTAGAAACCTCTAGGTCAAATCCGAACCCCTTAAGTCCATGGCTTACCAGACACTAGTGAGACCCCAGCTTGAATATGGCTCCGAGATCTGGTTGCCCCATACCCAAATATTGATAGACTATATGAAGGTGTCCAGCGAAGAGCAGCCCGTTGGATAAAGGCTGACTTCTATCGTACATCTAGTGTTACAGACATGCTACATTCCCTAAATCTATGCAGACTAGATCAACGGCGTATTGACAATAGGTTATCCCTTCCGTATAAAATCCATAATGATCTTGTTGCTATTCCCATTGAAAATTACCTAGTTCCTCTCTCCCGCCCTGCTCGCCATTGCCATTCCATAAGCTATAGGTTAATTACAGCAACTACAGACTACTACACGTTTTCCTTTTTTCCACGAACAATCTACCATTGGAACCATCTCCCTCCTGACATTGTCCATCTCCCTACCACAGAGCAATTCAATACGACAGTTTGCCATATTGACCATGCCAGTCCCTAGTTGTTCTGCGCAGCTGCTTTTAAACTTTTACCACAACTTATTTTCATTACTTTCTTAAATTATGCTTTTAACTATTCATACGTTTAACTTCTGTGCGGTTTTGACGCGCAACATGTCTACATCCCCGCAAGGGGTTCGACATTAAAGGAAGATAGATCACAGGAACTTGAAATTGTATCCATAAGCCACCAAAGGTCTCTTACCTATATCCACGGACACACCCCTCTATTAAAAAAAATAATAGAGGGGTGTGTCCTAGGATATAGGTAAGAGACCTTTGGTGGCTTATGGATAAAATTTCAAGTTCCTGTGGATAGATAAAGGTAGGTTGGTAGATAAAGGTAGGTTGGTAGATAAGGATAGGTAGGTAGGGTAGAGGTAGGTAGGTAGACTATGTACAGTCCAGCCCCTGAGATGTTTATCAACGGTCCCCGACAAGCGCCACCCTGTCATACTCAGTAGTGTGTGCTGGGAGTACCCAGTATATGTGGATGAATAAGTTACTACCCGAAATCATCGTTAGACGAAAGTGGGTTTTAGACGAAACTAGTACGGGAATTCGTGTTTACTCTCTAATATTCACTTCTGTTATCAGTAGTTATATAAATACGGATATAATACAGTTACAAAACAACCTACCAAAGTAAACAGAGTATGTCGAAGGTAGTATATTGCCAAAATACGCTAAACCGGTGATTTTATAACGAACGGTTTTAATGTTTGTTTACCTGTTTATAGGAATCTGGGTCAAGACGGTGTCCAAACCGTGTTTCCGTGTAATTAAAGCAGCATTACATCGTAATGAAGGATGTTTTGGGTAAAATATAAATACTAATGTGTGTATGTTTTTTGGCCTATGGTCATATAGTAAGTAATATATAATATTATTATTATATACCCTCGAGTGTCCGGTTTCCGTTATGATAAGAAATGATTGGCATTCAACAAAACGAATCTTAAAACTACATAGTTTCTAAATGTATGATGTAAATAAAGTAACGTTCCTCGTTTATTCCAAAGAATTAGAAATGAATATGACTACGTAAATAACAACGGGCGCTGTCATTTTTACCATGACCCGAAACAGACATCTGTGGTGACTGGTACCGGAGTTTTCGTGACCTTTCAGAAAATCAATTTTGCGTAACATTGAATGGGTGTAAATATAAAACGAACACGTTTTATGAAGCATAATGATAATTTCTATTATTTTGATGAATATTTCTTTTCACAATGAACTCTTTCACAGTTTAACAAGCATTTTCACATGTGGACACCTGAATTCATCACCTAATCTTGTAAACCTGACTTTTGAACAGTAAATGAGGTGGGTCCAATTGAGGACACTGTGCCCATTTGTAAGGGCTGTTGATGAATATTGCCTGTACTTTCGCTTTGTAGGTGGTGGACTGCCATAAACCTAAAACAAAATTAAAAACTATTCCTTTAAGTACACTACACTACAGGACACATCGCTTAGTTGACGATGACAGTAACACTGTATGGACCTCAAAACAATATAAGAGAAGTCTCCAAAACGAACTCCCCTTACACTAATTAAAATTGTAACCCAGTCTATATTGACCTTCACATTAAATGACAGGTAGGTAAACAAATCAGACGACGCAAAACAAAACTGGAAATGGTCAATATTTTGCAGTAAATCAAATGGACAAATGGTGATGCAATATTGCATTATGAAAGATAGCATGTTTTATACCAATGCAAGGAAAATAACCGATTACTTATGCCTACACGGATTATACGGCGCATTGTTGTTGCCAAATATGGAAAATGACCTTTGACACTATCTATTCCTGATTGGTGACGTCAGAAAACACCGATCGCGCACAGTATTATAAATACTTACGGGGTAACGAAAACGAAGGTATCACGATTTGAGGACACTAGAGGATATTACTACATGTGTCTGGTGCCTGTGGCGCGTATGCTATCTATTTATCTATTGGTATCAGATAGTCGCTACCCAATATGTTCCCAGACTATTGTCTGTAATAATTGTAATTTCGTTGTTTTATACCCGGGTCTTTTGTCGATTAATAAGATTATCATAATAATGGAAAATTACAAGGGGATTTAATTATTTTCAAGTTAGTGTTTGCTGGAAATATTTAATGTTTGCTGCAAATGAGGGATCACTAATGAGGGCTGAATTGTGTTCACTGTACATTTCTACGCAGTTGTACACACACACACACACACACACACACTATAATACGCATAATTATAGACCAAGTTGTCAAAATGCATCAAAAGAATAAAAATGCATGTCAAACACCCGTACCATGTTTATGAAATAAAATTCGCATATATGCTGTGCTATCTAAATAACTTCAGTTTTTAACCAGGAAGACGATTCCAAAGATTAAACAAAAAATGGCGGCGCCCATCTACAATGGACTACCTGATATGGGAACCATGCATTTGCTTGGTGATCTAGAGACAGGGAAAGTTGTTTCCATATTTTTTTCAAAAAGTAAACCTGAGAAAAGAACTCTGGAGATAAAGCCTACCACAAGTCAACTTGTATGGATCCGGGCACAGGGTGTAAGACCAGAGGGATCTAGTAAGTGAATATGATTATCAACTTCAACTTATTAAACTTCTTACTGCTGAACAATCATTGTTAAGCTTCTTACTGCTGAACAATCATTGTTAAACTTCCTACTGCTGAACAATCATTGTTAAACTTCTCACTGCTGAACAATCATTATTAAACTTCTCACTACTGAACAATCATTATTAAACTTCTTACTGCTGAACAATCATTGTTAAACTTCTTACTGCCAAACAATCAGTCATGATTATGATTGGCAGGTGCAGTCTAGAACAGTTGTGACCATGTCAGAATGTGATAAGTTATATGTATGTTCCTTTAATGTCAAACCCCTCGCGGGGACTTAGACATGTTTTCCTGGGCAGGCTTAGCCGACCTAAGCGATTAACCAGTACTAAGCAATGTGTGTGAGGTGCCTTGCTCAATGACACTACATACGTGGCCTGGCCGAGTATCGAACCCGGGACCGTTCGATTCCAAATCCGACGCTCTACCACTGGACCACGGACGCCACAGTTACAACTGAAGTTACTATTTCTACTGTGGATTATGATAGTGTAGAGTGGTGGAACTTATGCTCTTGTATATATTATATAGTGTAGAGTGGTGGAACCTATGCTCAGCGTAAATACCACATGTAGAGTGGTGGAACCTATGCTCGGCGTAAATACCACATGTAGAGTGGTGGAACCTATGCTCGGCATAAATACCACATATAATGACCAGTATACAATGTTAATTGCACTTGTCGTATATTATTATTTTCTTAAGTCATGAAAACATCTTTCAAAACACTCTTGTTGAAAGTTTTAGCTTCATCAAGTGACCTTGCTGCTCAATACAGCTATTGCAACGGTGTCGGTTGGCACACGTTTATATGGGGAACTCAAGACTTCACCTATGCACGGCGTACTAGTTATTTTTTTATTTATCCACCAAAACTTGTTGAATATCTTATTTTGATATAGTACATCATTGAATAAAAACACTTATTCATAATTGATCTTAATCAGAAATGGTATAGAAACTATTTTTCGGGTTAGGTGTAGATATATAAAATTTGGGTAGCTACCTGAATTGCTCATACACCTATTAGTTTCGGTGGAAATATTCTCTCAATGATTTGTTTGTTTATATTCGTCTGCTGGATCAGTCACGTGGCAGTTGCATGTACTTGTGCACTTGATTTCTAAAAAAAAAAAAGCATTATGAAGTTAATAAAAAAAATATTGAGAAAAAATAATATGATCATTGAAGGATTGCATCATCAGTACATCCCCGATAGGGGTTCTATCTATAGTCCTATTCTAATATCCATAGCATAGCTAAATCCAGGTTTCCCTCTGCCTGAATGTTTGTCTTCGCCACTTCTGTTGCCAATTGAAAAACACTGGAGCCAATTAAAAAAACTTGGAGCCAACTAAGAGACGTATTAGTTCACAAATAAATATTTGAAGCCAAAAAAAGTTAAAAAAAAGAATGGTTGCACACCAAATATTGTCGCCAATTCATAACATTTAGCACCACTATTTGTTTTTTGTCTCAATTGGCGCCATTGGCGACCGACAGCGGGAACCCTGTAAATCCGAATGATTGAATCCATGGCTGCTACTAATAGAGAAAGTTATATTGTAGTGTATGTATGTACGGTATGTATGTTCCATTAATGTCAAACCCCTCTCGGGGGACCTATACATGTTTTCCTGGGCCGGCTTACCGACTTATGCGATTAACCATTACTAGGCAATGTGTGTGAGGTGCTTTGCTCAATGACACTACATACATGGCCTGTCCGAGTATCGAACCCGGGACCGTTCGATTCCAAATCCGACGCTCTACCACTACGCGTAACGCCACACAAATACACCAGTGTATAAACATGTACTGTATGCAAAAAGATATGTTTTTTTGAACAATGTGATACTGTTACTGCTGCTGTTACTAATTCTACTGTGCAATACAGCAAGGATTATGATAGTGTAAATATTTTGATTATAAAAATTAAAGCAGAATTATGAAATCCTTAAAAAGATTTTGCAGTGTGAAGTTAAAAAAATATTGATATTCATATAATTATATAAGTGTGAACTTGATTTTCATTAAAGAAATGGAATTATGAAGTATATAAAAGAATATTGAGGAAAAATAATGCCCATACTGGGATTCGAATCTCGGCCCTCTGGATCTGTAGGCGATTACTTTACCATGCGACCCAGTCCGTCTCCGTGGTCGAGTGGTTAAGGTCGCTGACTTGTATACCACTGTAACCTATCATCACTGATGGTCACGGGTTCGAGCCCCGCTCAGACCGTGTTTCATTTATATGAAAAAGTTGGCAGTTTCTTACGGAGGTTGGTGCACCCAAGTACTGGTTAACCGCTGGAGCCTGCCCAGGAAAGGTGTTGTCAGGTAAACTGCCTGCCGGCGATATAGCCCAAAATGGTGCTGATGCAGGCGTAAAACCCGAAATATAACATAACATTACCATGAGACCAACTTTCTATATATATCCGCAGGTGCGCGCACGTTCTTACTAGAAGTGTGCTATGTTTTTCTTTATGTAATGGAAAAGAATAATTAATGTAGATATAAGGACTGAAACGCGAGTTTATTAGGACTCCACTCATTTTAACCACGCCAAATATAGTTCATACCCCAATAAACCGCCATTCATTCCATAAAACAGTCAGGTGCAGGGTTCATTATAGGTCAGAATTTTTGGGAGAAGTGAGAAAGCGCGCGGTCGCGTCCTTAAAGCGACATTACATCACAAATGCAAATAAAATACATTTTTTCACATATAAATGCATTGCTACTACAATTTCTTCTGAATACATTCGAACACTAACATTGAATCAATTCAACAGTGTGTTTGTGGTTTACAAACTTTCAAAAGTGAAAGTAGCTTTTCATATAACGGTCATCCCTGCTCCTGAATTGACGTTTATTTGTCATTGGAGTCAATACTAAATGAGTGATACTGCCGTTTAGCGATAGTTTGACTAAGATTAGGCACAAATGTGAGATATAACGGTAAATTTGTACCATAAATATTGTTATTCAGGATACACTCGTTGTATTACGCATGTATGCCGACCCTATTTACATTATTTTGTTATGTCAACAAACCGCGTATACGACGCTTGTTTATTAGTTGAAATACTCAGTTTGTGAGGCAAATATTGGAAAAACAATTAGGTATACCATATAATAGGAAATTATATTCTGCAGACATTTGCGTTTTCACTGATGTAGTGTCGCTTTAAATGTTGTTATTTAATAAATGTCAACAAAATATGGTTAATCTGCACAGTAGTTATGACCATTAAATACAACATTTGAATAGAAGGAGTGCTTTATAATGGGCCAGTGTATCTTACTGGCCAAAATTTTGTATGAAAATGGTACAAAAAAATAAAATATTTAAAAAAGGAGCAGTGGGTCCCAAGAGGGCAAAGTCAGGGTCCTTAGGACGACTATTTCTCCCACATCACCCTTTAAAATGATCCCTGCAGGTGCTTGTAAAACACTGTACCGTACTGTACATAGCGCTATATAATTATAATACTACTTTGTGGAATATGGACCAACAAAAGTTACATATAAGTTTTCACGAGCAGTATTTTGTCTGTATTACGAATACGAGACATCTGGGATATTTACCAGTCGTCTACATCTACTATTGATGCACCCAGCCTCAGGTTTAATATGCATTCTTGGAATGTTTGTAAATACCATTTTTGAAAACGATATGCAGGCCCGTGCCTACGTGGAGCTATGCCCTTGAAGGCTCTAGAAAATACCCTAACAGCTGTCCAGACTCCAGAATAGTAGTACATTGTATAAACAAATGTTTTTTTTAAGTCTGCACCATTACCAAGTGGTTACAGTATATTAGTATTCTATGTACATTCAAACCTGTCTTAAGCAGCCAGTCAAGGGAATCACAGAAAGTGGCTGCCTAGCACAGGTGACTGCTTAATAGAGGTCAAATGTATAATAAAACAACATATTGGGAATCTGGAAACTGGCTGCCTGCTTAATACAGGTTGGCTGCTTAATGGAGGTGACTGGGTCACTAAACCAGGTTTGACTGTATTTTCAGTTTGTTTTCGAGACATTAAAGAAGTGAGACGTGGAAAGAGCTCAAAGGACTTTGATAAATGGCCAGATGACGCTCGTAAAATAGACCAGAGACTGTGCTTTGTAGTCTACTATGGGAATGATTTCAAATTGCATACACTGTCAGTAGTTGGTGAGTTACATTTCAAATTGCATACACTGTCAGTAGTTGGTGAGTTACATTTCAAATTGCATGCACTGTCAGTAGTTGGTGAGTTACATTTCAAATTGCATACACTGTCAGTCAGTAGGTGGTGAGTTACATTTCAAATTGCATACACTGTCAGACAGTAGTTGGTGAGTTACATTTCAAATTGCATGCACTGTCAGACAGTAGTTGGTGAGTTACATTTCAAATTGCATACACTGACAGTAGTTGGTGAGTTACATTTCAAATTGCATATGCTGTCAGTCAGTAGTTGGTGAGTTACATTTCAAATTGCATACACTGTCAGTCAGTAGGTGGTGAGTTACATTTCAAATTGCATGCACTGTCAGTCAGTAGGTGGTGAGTTACATTTCAAATTGCATACACTGTCAGACAGTAGTTGGTGAGCTACATTTCAAATTGCATACACTGTCAGACAGTAGTTGGTGAGCTACATTTCAAATTGCATACACTGTCAGACAGTAGTTGGTGAGCTACATTTCAAATTGCATACACTGTCAGACAGTAGTTGGTGAGTTACATTTCAAATTACATACACTGTCAGACAGTAGTTGGTGAGCTACATTTCAAATTGCATACACTGTCAGACAGTAGTTGGTGAGCTACATTTCAAATTGCATACACTGTCAGTCAGTAGGTGGTGAGTTACATTTCAAATTGCATATGCTGTCCGTAGTTGGTGAGTTACATTTCAAATTGCATACGCTGTCAGTCAGTAGGTGGTGAGTTACATTTCAAATTGCATACGCTGTCAGTCAGTAGGTGGTGAGTTACATTTCAAATTGCATACACTGTCAGTCAGTAGTTGGTGAGCTACATTTCAAATTGCATATGCTGTCAGTCAGTAGTTGGTGAGTTACATTTCAAATTGCATACACTGTCAGTAGTTGGTGAGTTACATTTCAAATTGCATATGCTGTCAGTCAGTAGTTGGTGAGTTACATTTCAAATTGCATACGCTGTCAGTCAGTAGTGGTGAGTTACATTTCAAATTGCATACACTGTCAGTAGTTGGTGAGTTACATTTCAAATTGCATACGCTGTCAGTCAGTAGGTGGTGAGTTACATTTCAAATTGCATACGCTGTCAGTCAGTAGGTGGTGAGTTACATTTCAAATTGCATACACTGTCAGTCAGTAGTTGGTGAGTTACATTTCAAATTGCATACACTGTCAGTCAGTAGTTGGTGAGTTACATTTCAAATTGCATATGCTGTCAGTCAGTAGGTGGTGAGTTACATTTCAAATTGCATACACTGTCAGTCAGTAGTTGGTGAGCTACATTTCAAATTGCATACACTGTTAGTAGTTGGTGAGTTACATTTCAAATTGCATACACTGTCAGTCAGTAGTTGGTGAGTTACATTTCAAATTGCATACACTGTCAGTCAGTAGTTGGTGAGCTACATTTCAAATTGCATATGCTGTCAGTCAGTAGTTGGTGAGTTACATTTCAAATTGCATACACTGTCAGTAGTTGGTGAGTTACATTTCAAATTGCATATGCTGTCAGTCAGTAGTTGGTGAGTTACATTTCAAATTGCATACGCTGTCAGTCAGTAGGTGGTGAGTTACATTTCAAATTGCATACACTGTTAGTAGTTGGTGAGTTACATTTCAAATTGCATACACTGTCAGTCAGTAGTTGGTGAGCTACATTTCAAATTGCATACACTGTTAGTAGTTGGTGAGTTACATTTCAAATTGCATACACTGTCAGTCAGTAGTTGGTGAGTTACATTTCAAATTGCATACACTGTCAGTCAGTAGGTGGTGAGTTACATTTCAAATTGCATACACTGTCAGTAGTTGGTGAGCTACATTTCAAATTGCATACACTGTCAGTCAGTAGTATGTGAGTTACATTTCAAATTGCATGCACTGTCAGTCAGTAGTTGGTGAGTTACATTTCAAATTGCATATGCTGTCAGTTAGTAGGTGGTGAGTTACATTTCAAATTGCATATGCTGTCAGTCAGTAGGTGGTGAGTTACATTTCAAATTGCATACACTGTCAGTCAGTAGTTGGTGAGCTACATTTCAAATTGCATACACTGTTAGTAGTTGGTGAGTTACATTTCAAATTGCATACACTGTCAGTCAGTAGTTGGTGAGCTACATTTCAAATTGCATACACTGTTAGTAGTTGGTGAGTTACATTTCAAATTGCATACACTGTCAGTCAGTAGTTGGTGAGTTACATTTCAAATTGCATACACTGTCAGTCAGTAGGTGGTGAGTTACATTTCAAATTGCATACACTGTCAGTAGTTGGTGAGCTACATTTCAAATTGCATACACTGTCAGTCAGTAGTATGTGAGTTACATTTCAAATTGCATGCACTGTCAGTCAGTAGTTGGTGAGTTACATTTCAAATTGCATATGCTGTCAGTCAGTAGGTGGTGAGTTACATTTCAAATTGCATATGCTGTCAGTCAGTAGGTGGTGAGTTACATTTCAAATTGCATACACTGTCATTCAGTAGGTGGTGAGTTACATTTCAAATTGCATATGCTGTCCGTAGTTGGTGAGTTACATTTCAAATTGCATATGCTGTCAGTCAGTAGTATGTGAGTTACATTTCAAATTGCATACACTGTTAGTAGTTGGTGAGTTACATTTCAAATTGCATACACTGTCAGTCAGTAGTTGGTGAGCTACAATTCAAATTGCATACACTGTTAGTAGTTGGTGAGTTACATTTCAAATTGCATACGCTGTCAGTCAGTAGGTGGTGAGTTACATTTCAAATTGCATACACTGTCAGTCAGTAGTATGTGAGTTACATTTCAAATTGCATACACTGTTAGTAGTTGGTGAGTTACATTTCAAATTGCATACACTGTCAGTCAGTAGTTGGTGAGTTACATTTCAAATTGCATACGCTGTCAGTCAGTAGATGGTGAGTTACATTTCAAATTGCATACACTGTCAGTCAGTTGTTGGTGAGCTACATTTTAAATTGCATACACTGTCAGTAGTTGGTGAGTTACATTTCAAATTGCATACGCTGTCAGTCAGTAGGTGGTGAGTTACATTTCAAATTGCATACACTGTCAGTCAGTAGTTGGTGAGTTACATTTCAAATTGCATACACTGTCAGTCAGTAGTATGTGAGTTACATTTCAAATTGCATACACTGTCAGTCAGTAGTTGGTGAGTTACATTTCAAATTGCATACACTGTCAGTAGTTGGTGAGTTACATTTCAAATTGCATACACTGTCTAGTTGGTGAGTTACATTTCAAATTGCATACACTGTCAGTAGTTGGTGAGTTACATTTCAAATTGCATACACTGTCAGTAGTTGGTGAGTTACAATTCTCCCAGGTAGTATACTATTGCTGTTGGTATGAAGTAACTTCAAAGTTTTAAAGACTTATATTCGAGAATTGTCTGTTTATCTGGCTCCCAAAACTTAAAAGCCAGGCATTTTACGCAGCCTGCTGCAAGATTTGTATTACGCAGCTGATGGACATTGTATTTGTATTTTTCGGTTGGCATGCATATTGCAAATGTTAGTACATGGCTGGGGTGGGGTGCATGCAGTATTGGTATTATGCAGTTTGCATGCATGTAGTTTTAGTATTACTTGGCTGGCATGCATATACATGTATTTCATAGATGGCATGCTTGTAGTTTAGTATTACTTGGCTGGCATGCATATACATGTATTTCATAGATGGCATACTTGTAGTTTAGTATTACTTGTCTGGCATGCATATACATGTATTTCATAGATGGCATGCTTGTAGTTTAGTATTACTTGGCTGGCATGCATATACATGTATTTCATAGATGGCATGCTTGTAGTTTAGTATTACTTGGCTGGCATGCATATACATGTATTTCATAGATGGCATGCTTGTAGTTTAGTATTACTTGGCTGGCATGCATATACATGTATTTCATAGATGGCATGCTTGTAGTTTAGTATTACTTGGCTGGCATGCATATACATGTATTTCATAGATGGCATGCTTGTAGTTTAGTATTACTTGGCTGGCATGCATATACATGTATTTCATAGATGGCATGCTTGTAGTTTAGTATTACTTGGCTGGCATGCATATACATGTATTTCATAGATGGCATGCCTGTAGTTTAGTATTACTTGTCTGGCATGCATATACATGTATTTCATAGATGGCATGCTTGTAGTTTAGTATTACTTGGCTGGCATGCATATACATGTATTTCATAGATGGCATGCTTGTAGTTTAGTATTACTATGCTGGCATGCATATACATGTATTTCATAGATGGCATGCTTGTAGTTTAGTATTACTTGGCTGGCATGCATATACATGTATTTCATAGATGGCATGCTTGTAGTTTAGTATTACTTGGCTGGCATGCATATACATGTATTTCATAGATGGCATGCCTGTAGTTTAGTATTACTTGTCTGGCATGCATATACATGTATTTCATAGATGGCATGCTTGTAGTTTAGTATTACTTGTCTGGCATGCATATACATGTATTTCATAGATGGCATGCTTGTAGTTTAGTATTACTTGTCTGGCATGCATATACATGTATTTCATATATGGCATGCTTTTAGTTTAGTATTACTTGTCTGGCATGCATATACATGTATTTCATAGATGGCATGCTTGTAGTTTAGTATTACTTGTCTGGCATGCATATACATGTATTTCATAGATGGCATGCTTGTAGTTTAGTATTACTTGTCTGGCATGCATATACATGTATTTCATAGATGGCATGCTTGTAGTTTAGTATTACTTGGCTGGCATGCATATACATGTATTTCATAGATGGCATGCTTTTAGTTTAGTATTACTTGGCTGGCATGCATATACATGTATTTCATAGATGGCTCGCCAAAAGGCGAATCAGCATACAGTCAGTCTATTGCTGCAATTATTTGAACTACTTGTAGCCTTTATTTTACCCAGCATGCAAAGAGTTTTAAATAGAAACAATGGTGCAATTGTTTGATCTACAATACTGGTATGTCATCTTAAAGACCTAGCCCCAGCCGTGTGTACCTCGTCTTGCATTTGTGCACAGAGTATTTATAAAGTGTTTCAACTTTCTACTTTGCAGCCAGTTCTACAGATGAAAGAGATAAATGGTACAAAGGTTTGGATCTTCTCATTGACGAGGTGCGTTCAGTCTCCCACATTAGTCTGGTTGAAAGGTAAGTTTCACTTGACACATCGAATGATCAGGAACGTCATTTAGTTTACCGTATATTCCTGGCAATAAGTCGACCTTTTTCTCATCCAGAATGTGATGAATGTACTAGACTTATGGACGACAAACATGCCGAAACAAATTTTGAAGAAAAAAAAGTTATTTTTTTATTTGTTGGAACTTTGTCTGTTTGTTTTGTTTGATTTAATATAACAATTTGCTTAGACTATTATTTACAGTATAAACCATAGAAAAGCTGATAAACAAACTTCATAAATTATTGTTGAGCATCAGTGTATTTTTTTATGATTTGTTATGGAATAAAGTCAACCAGATATCGCAAATTTAGCTCAGTTTCATTCAAAACAGATGGGCTCGAACTCCTGGCCTTTAGCATGTGAAGCGAACGTGCTACCACTGCGCTATCACGACTTAAATATGAATAAAATTGAATCAAGGAGTCCGAGAACAATATTGAATTAAATCAAGCCTTGTGTGAATGGTTGTAGCCCTAATTACATCGTATATTTGCTGAACTAGGTGGTTGACTCGTGAGTTCAACAGTATGATAGAGAGGCTGCGTGTAGAACGAGCGGACAGGCTGGCATTGAAGAATTTGAAGTCCTGGACCACCAGAATCAACTGTAAAATCTCTACCAATCGACTCCGAGAGAAATTTCAAGTATACAGTTTTCATTGTTTGGTCCTTATTTTTAAATATTGAAATATATTTTGGAATGTTTTTAAGTACATCTAGTGTTTGTAGCTACATGTATGTATGCATTTGAAATTTTATTCTAAAACAATTGTTTAATGTTTTACCCAATTTTAGATTGGTTTATTTGTGCGTGTTTTTACGTTTATTTATCGTCGCTGCCAGGTGCCCATATGAGCGACGCCTCCTGAAGAGATTAGTTATTTTAGATTTTGGAGGATAGTGTATGATACAGACAGAGACCCATTCCAGAATCTCTGGTTCTTTACGTGCACGGTGTAAAGCACCGACACGAGACCTCGGTTTAACGTCCCATCTGAAAGACTGTTAATGTTATTAGGGTCAGACGGGAGATCGAACCTGCGATCCCTGGATTACCAGTCCAGCGTGTTACCACCGGACTACATATACGTCTTGGTTTATTTCTGAAATACAATACAATTTATTTGTTATTTTTCAGAGTGTGGATATGAGGAGAAAAGGGGAGATCAGTGTGGATGAGTTTATAAAACTCTATCATTACCTCATACATGCACCAAATGTAAGTGACTGATTTTGGTTGATAGAAATTAATTCCTAGGTTATCTTGTCCTTTCACCGTAATCTGCCTGTCACAACATTTTTAATTACCGATTTGTCACATCATGTTTAATTACCGATTTGCCACAACATAGATATTGCAGATAGATAGATAGATATTGCAGATAGATAGATAGATATTGCAGATAGATAGATAGATATTACATTGTAATTATGAAGTAAAATTAAACATTCTTAGTTTAAACTTTATTTATATAATGATTGCGAAGCAAGTTTTAACAACTTATATTAATCACTCTCGTTGGCGCGGATGAAAACATAACTGTGGTCATCTGCATCATCAGTGTATCATCTGAGCAACTCTAGTACTCTTTGTTTCATGTATTTCACTTTTCTAAATGTTTGTTGTTCCTAACAGGGGACTAGTAATATATATATATATATGTTTAACTATCTACAAGCATATCCAAATGTTTGGCTTAAAAGGCCTTCTTCAAGGAAAGCTTTAAAAACAGAAATCCAGCTAATTCATTTTCTTTCAGCTTCCCCCCCCCCCCAGTTTTGATTACGCCTCGTATCAATTGTGAACCTCATCAAGACAGCGTGCAGAATCCATGTTCCAATCACATACAAATTGTTATATAACTTGGTATAAATGTTAACCCTATTGAGACAATGTGCAGAGCGAAGGTTTCAACTATGTCGTTTCAAAGACTAGGTAACACTTGGGAACTTATGTGTTTAAATTAAGAGGCCTCTGTGGCCGAGTGGTTACGGACGTTGGCTTCATATCACCAGTGTTTTCTCCAGGGTCAAAATTTTGGGGCTCATCAGTGACCCCCTTACTAAATTTTAGGGGGTAATTTTCTAAATCACAGGGTCATGAGTATAACATGAATTTATATATAGTGCCATATATTTAATCGGACGTCTGGTATGCTAAACAAGTTGTGTATGACTGTGTACTACTGTTAATTACTTGTACTTCTGCTGTAGCTGTCTACATGTACATGAAAGCGGCGTCTGAGGGTAATTCATCGCATTCAGTGATAGCTCTAGTACCGCTATTCAATGATAGATGATCTTATCTTGTTATGCTATGTTTATTTTCATGTGTCGCCTCAGTCGGTAACGTATAAAAAATCCGCTGCTTATTTTCCAATTAATACATTTGCATTTAGTGCTCAGAATCTGCGAATACTCGTGATGATTGATCAATATTGACTGCGTTCGTGATTTTCGCGATATTCGATTTATGATTCTGGCACTGAAATGATGGCTTTCCTTTCTCCAACCATAAACACCTTTATACTCAGTTTCTATCAAATATGTGACTCATCAAATCATAGCGTATTGTTGGTGAAAGTGACGCAACGCAAGAGGCTATGCAGCTGCTCCTAAATGTATTCTGGGTAATATTAAAACTTTGCAACTATGGTGTTTTTTGATGGCAGAGAAACAGCAATATTACAGTATCTACTGCTGTACATAGTTCCCACGGCCTGTGAAAATAGTCAAAAACACTGATAAGATCTTATCTTGGCAGCCATTTTGACTGGCACGTTTTATTAACGGCAATTTCATGATTTTACTAGTAATTCTTTAATTGCAATAACTTTATTAATTTTGGTTTCTTAATATAAAATTTGGTATGATTTTAAAGGTATTGAAATGTACTTTTTAAATATTAATTTATATTTTGACAATGATGTATGGATTATAAATTATAAGAACTTAACTTAAACTTAAAATTTTTGAAAGTCTATTTTCACCAGTTGATTAATATACAGGTAAATTATTATTTATTCGTTATTGATTACGAAATTTGTGAAATGATACAAAAAAATATGTCCACTGAGAGCTTTCCAACAATGTATGAACCACGGTGATGGGATGAACAATAAATATTTTATGAAGAAAACAAAATTACGCTACTATATATTATATCTGATCAACTTTGCCAATCAAAATGGCAGCCACAGTAGGAATGATGACGCCACACGGGAACTATGTATTGTGTGTACAGCATTAGTTTGGAGTGACATTATCCTGTATACAGTCATTTTGTTCATTGTTTGCTGCAACTAACTTTAAATATAAACTTTTATTTATTTTACAATGATTGCCAAACAAGCTTCAACACGTTATTTTATTGACTCTCGTTGGCACGGTTGGAAGCGTATATGTGGTCATTCGTGTGGGATGATCTATAGGTACCTAGAGAAACTGAAAGCCGACCAGGAATGTTATATCTGAAAATATCCTCGAGAGAAACCTGGATTGGCTACCCGATTCGGAATTCTTATTCATTTTATTAACATTTTTTTATACAAATTTATTTTAGCTTGATTGCGAAACAAGTTCTTACAACATTAGTTTAATCGCTCTCGAGACCTCATTCCTGTTGGAATCCATCGCCATGAGGGAGAGAGAAGAGGAAATGTGGAATTTAAATATCTTATTTTATTATGTCATAAAAATTATAGAAAAATCTGTCTAAAGGACTTGAAAACTTAGTGTTCATTCTCTGTCTGAGCAGAAGAAATAACTGTTGAAACATGACAGAGAAATGTTTCCCAAGAATCCTCGTCAAACAATTTCTATTTCAACTGGCTCTTTGTGGATTGTTAAGAACCACACAAGCAGATGATAATTATTGTAGAAATAAGACACTGATGTGTTTTACTGTTACTGTATACTCCATATTTGGAAGAGTCCATTGTGTGTGCTTCAGTGATGCATTATGTGTGCTCCAGTGATACATTATGTGTACTCCAGTGATGCATTATGTGTACTCCAGTGATGCATTATGTGTACTCCAGTGATGCATTATGTGTGCTCCAGTGAGTGATGCATTATGTGTACTCCAGTGATGCATTATGTGTACTCCAGTGATGCATTATGTGTACTCCAGTGATGTATTATGTGTACTCCAGTTATGCATTATGTGTACTCCAGTGATGCATTATGTGTACTCCAGTTATGCATTATGTGTACTCCAGTGATGCATTATGTGTACTCAAGGGATGCATTATGTGTACTCCATTGATACATTATGTGTACTCCAGTGATGCATTATGTGTACTCCAGTGAGTGATGCATTATGTGTGCTCCAGTGATGCATTATGTGTGCTCCAGTGAGTGATGCATTATGTGTACTCCAGTGATGCATTATGTGTACTCCGATGATGCATTATGTGTGCTCCAGTGAGTGATGCATTATGTGTGCTCCAGTGATGCATTATGTGTGCTCCAGTGAGTGATGCATTATGTGTACTCCAGTGATGTATTATGTGTGCTCCAGTGATGCATTGTGTGTGCTCCAGTGATGCATTATGTGTGCTCCAGTGATGCATTATGTGTACTCCAGTGATGCATTATGTGTACTCCAGTGATGCATTATGTGTGCTCCAGTGATGCATTGTGTGTGCTCCAGTGATGCATTGTGTGTACTCCAGTGATGCATTATGTGTGCTCCAGTGAGTGATGCATTATGTGTGCTCCAGTGATGCATTATGTGTGCTCCAGTGATGCATTATGTGTGCTCCAGTGATGCATTATGTGTACTCCAGTGATGCATTATGTGTACTCCAGTGATGCATTATGTGTACTCCAGTGATGTATTATGTGTGCTCCAGTGATGCATTGTGTGTGCTCCAGTGATGCATTATGTGTGCTCCAGTGATGCATTATGTGTACTCCAGTGATGCATTATGTGTGCTCCAGTGAGTGATGCATTATGTGTGCTCCAGTGATGCATTATGTGTACTCCAGTGATGCATTATGTGTACTCCAGTGATGCATTATGTGTACTCCAGTGATGCATTATGTGTACTCCAGTGATGCATTATGTGTACTCCAGTGATGCATTATGTGTACTCCAGTGATGTATTATGTGTGCTCCAGTGATGCATTATGTGTACTCCAGTGATGCATTATGTGTACTCCAGTGATGCATTATGTGTACTCCAGTGATGCATTATGTGTACTCCAGTGATGCATTATGTGTGCTCCAGTGATGCATTATGTGTGCTCCAGTGAGTGATGCATTATGTGTACTCCAGTGATGCATTATGTGTACTCCGATGATGCATTATGTGTGCTCCAGTGAGTGATGCATTATGTGTGCTCCAGTGAGTGATGCATTATGTGTACTCCAGTGATGTATTATGTGTGCTCCAGTGATGCATTGTGTGTGCTCCAGTGATGCATTATGTGTGCTCCAGTGATGCATTATGTGTGCTCCAGTGATGCATTATGTGTACTCCAGTGATGCATTATGTGTGCTCCAGTGATGCATTATGTGTACTCCAGTGATGTATTATGTGTGCTCCAGTGATGTATTATGTGTGCTCCAGTGATGCATTATGTGTGCTCCAGTGATGCATTATGTGTGCTCCAGTGATGCATTGTGTGTGCTCCAGTGATGCATTGTGTGTATTCCAGTGATGCATTATGTGTGCTCCAGTGAGTGATGCATTATGTGTGCTCCAGTGATGTATTATGTGTGCTCCAGTGATGCATTATGTGTGCTCCAGTGATGCATTATGTGTACTCCAGTGATGCATTATGTGTACTCCAGTGATGCATTATGTGTACTCCAGTGATGTATTATGTGTGCTCCAGTGATGCATTGTGTGTGCTCCAATGATGCATTATGTGTGCTCCAGTGATGCATTATGTGTGCTCCAGTGAGTGATGCATTATGTGTGCTCCAGTGATGCATTATGTGTACTCCAGTGATGCATTATGTGTACTCCAGTGATGCATTATGTGTACTCCAGTGATGCATTATGTGTACTCAAGTGATGCATTATGTGTACTCCAGTGATGCATTATGTGTACTCCAGTGATGTATTATGTGTGCTCCAGTGATGCATTATGTGTACTCCAGTGATGCATTATGTGTACTCCAGTGATGCATTATGTGTACTCCAGTGATGCATTATGTGTGCTCCAGTGATGCATTATGTGTGCTCCAGTGAGTGATGCATTATGTGTACTCCAGTGATGCATTATGTGTACTCCGATGATGCATTATGTGTGCTCCAGTGAGTGATGCATTATGTGTGCTCCAGTGATGCATTATGTGTGCTCCAGTGAGTGATGCATTATGTGTACTCCAGTGATGTATTATGTGTGCTCCAGTGATGCATTGTGTGTGCTCCAGTGATGCATTATGTGTGCTCCAGTGATGCATTATGTGTACTACAGTGATGCATTATGTGTGCTCCAGTGATGCATTATGTGTGCTCCAGTGAGTGATGCATTATGTGTGCTCCAGTGATGCATTATGTGTACTCCAGTGATGATTATGTGTGCTCCAGTGATGCATTGTGTGTGCTCCAGTGATGTATTATGTGTGCTCCAGTGATGCATTATGTGTGCTCCAGTGATGCATTATGTGTACTCCAGTGATGCATTGTGTGTGCTCCAGTGATGCATTATGTGTACTCCAGTGATGTATTATGTGTACTCCAGTGATGTATTATGTGTGCTCCAGTGATGCATTGTGTGTGCTCCAGTGATGCATTATGTGTACTCCAGTGATGCATTATGTGTGCTCCAGTGAGTGATGCATTGTGTGTGCTCCAGTGATGCATTATGTGTGCTCCAGTGAGTGATGCATTGTGTGTGCTCCAGTGATGCATTATGTGTGCTCCAGTGATGCATTATGTGTACTCCAGTGATGTATTATGTGTGCTCCAGTGATGCATTATGTGTACTCCAGTGATGCATTATGTGTGCTCCAGTGATGTGTTATATGTGCTCGAGTGATGCATTATGTGTGCTCCAGTGATGCATTATGTGTGCTCCAGTGATGCATTGTGTGTGCTCCAGTGATGTATTATGTGTGCTCCAGTGATGCATTGTGTGTGCTCCAGTGATGCATTATGTGTGTCTCCAGTGATGCATTATGTGTGCTCCAGTGATGTATTATGTGTGCTCCAGTGATGCATTGTGTGTGCTCCAGTGATGTATTGTGTGCTCCAGTGATGCATTGTGTGTGCTCCAGTGATGCATTATGTGTGCTCTGAGTGATGCATTATGTGTGCTCCAGTGATGTATTATGTGTGCTCCAGTGATGCATTGTGTGTGCTCCAGTGATGCATTATGTGTGCTTGAGTGATGCATTATGTGTGCTCCAGTGATGCATTATGTGTGCTCCAGTGATGCATTATGTGTGCTCCAGTGATGCATTATGTGTGCTCCAGTGATGCATTATGTGTGTGCTCCAGTGATGCATTATGTGTGCTTGAGTGATGCATTATGTGTGCTCCAGTGATGCATTATGTGTGTGCTCCAGTGATGCATTATGTGTGCTCCAGTGATGCATTATGTGTGTGCTCTAGTGATGCATTATGTGTGCTCCAGTGATGCCATGTCTCTGCAAACAAATCTTAAAGTCATAAAAAGTTTGCCAATTCTTGCATTTTTTTTAGCATGTACTGTGATTTCCGGCCACATCCGAATTGAATTTGAACATTCTAGAGGTCACATGGTTCGCCGGCAACGAGGTGTAAATAAGCTCAATCATTTTCAAGGCCCTGCCGATAGATATAAATTGATTTAAATACAGATTACATTAATAGTTTCTTTGCATCGAGTACCTTGTGCCTTTATTTTGTTATGTATTGTCTATAAATCACTTGAATGGTCAATCCAAACTAATACTGTACAAAATGGTACATGTAAATTTTAAAATTCAGTTTGTAATTTCTCTGCAGTTGTACCTTATGTTGTGATTGGTCACATATTTATTATAGGTAATGTAAGTGGATAGTAACTATATAATGGCATTTCAATAAGGTTGGGCTGGTATCCAGTCTGGATTAAGGGTAATTATGGTTGGACTGGTATCCAGTCTGGATCGAGGGTAATTAAGGTTGGGCTGGTGTCCAGTCTGGATCGAGGGTAATTAAGGTTGGACTGGTATCCAGTCTGGATCGAGGGTAATTAAGGTTGGGCTGGTGTCCAGTCTGGATCGAGGGTAATTAAGGTTGGACTGGTATCCAGTCTGGATCGAGGGTTATTACGGTTGGACTGGTATCCAGTCTGGATCGAGGGTAATTAAGGTTGGACTGGTGTCCAGTCTGGATCGAGGGTAATTAAGGTTGGGCTGGTATCCAGTCTGGATTAAGGGTAATTATGGTTGGACTGGTATCCAGTCTGGATCAAGGGTAATTAAGGTTGGGCTGGTATCCAGTCTGGATTAAGGGTAATTATGGTTGGACTGGTGTCCAGTCTGGATCAAGGGTAATTAAGGTTGGGCTGGTGTCCAGTCTGGATCAAGGGTAATTAAGGTTGGGCTGGTATCCAGTCTGGATTAAGGGTAATTAAGGTTGGGCTGGTATCCAGTCTGGATCAAGGGTAATTATGGTTGGGCTGGTATCCAGTCTGGATTAAGGGTAATTATGGTTGGACTGGTATCCAGTCTGGATCGAGGGTAATTAAGGTTGGACTGGTATCCAGTCTGGATCGAGGGTAATTAAGGTTGGACTGGTATCCAGTCTGGATCGAGGGTTATTAAGGTTGGGCTGGTGTCCAGTCTGGATCGAGGGTTATTAAGGTTGGACTGGTACCCAGTCTGGATCGAGGGTTATTAAGGTTGGACTGGTATCCAGTCTGGATCAAGGGTTATTAAGGTTGAACTGGTATCCAGTCTGGATCAAGGGTAATTAAGGTTGGACTGGTATCCGGTCTGGATCACGGTTATGCCTTATGGCTGGACTAGTGTTGGATCTAGGTCAAAGATATTTATGGGTATCCGGTCTGAAATAAGGATCATTATATTTGGACTGGTGTCCGGTCTGGATCAAGGATCATTAATGTTGAACGATCTGTATCAAGGGTAATTAATGTTAGACATATATGTGGTGTGGATCAACGGTAATTAAGGTTGGACTGTCTGGATCAAGGGTCAGTAAGGTTGGACTGTTATCCTGTCTGGATCAAGGGTCAGTAAGGTTGGACTGTTATCCTGTCTGGATCAAGGGTCAGTAAGGTTGAACTGTTATCCTCTCTGGATCAAGGGTCAGTAAGGTTGGACTGTTATCCTGTCTGGATCACGGATCAGTAAGGTTGGACTGTTATCCTGTCTGGATCAAGGGTCAGTAAGGTTGGACTGTTATCCTGTCTGGATCAAGGGTCAGTAAGGTTGGACTTGTAATGGTCCTGTTTTTAACTCAAATACAGTCTATGTAATGTAGTTGTGGTCGGTCCATTGTCAGACATTAGTGAAAATGCCGTTTACTTCAGCTAGGTCGTGCCAGTGCATAGTAATGCTATAATTATAACACGATTACGCCCGCGTGTATTATTTATGATTGCTTGCTTTTAGATATTGTTTCTTGACTCTTTGCATGCTGGGTAAAATAAAGGCTATAAATAGTTCTAATAATTGTAGCAGACGACAATTCATTAAATGTGGTTTTCTTATTTCTTACTGAAAACTCTGGAAATATGCCATGGAATTTCATTAGAATTGTGTCGTTATGACACGATTCTAAGGAAAGTCTATGACACCTTGGACTTATTTTCACTGCTAGCTTGCAAAGAGTTAATACTAATATACCTATTTAAAATATGCTATTCCAGAATATGTGGGACACATATGTTGTTCTAATATTGATGCAATATGTGCGCACACGTATTGTTGTAAACATGTTCAGGGAATGAAATCTTAATTTACAATCATTGACTCTTTACCCCCTTGTATGGATATAACCAGTCTCTGTGTTAATTGGTTTATATTACAATCATTGACTCTTTACCCCTTGTATGGATATAACCAGTCTCTGTGTTAATTGGTTTATATTACAATCATTGACTCTTTACCCCTTGTATGGATATAACCAGTCTCTGTGTTAATTGGTTTATATTACAATCATTGACTCTTTACTCCTTGTATGGATATAACCAGTCTCTGTGTTAATTGGTTTATATTACAATCATTGACTCTTTACTCCTTGTATGGATATAACCAGTCTCTGTGTTAATTGGTTTATATTACAATCATTGACTCTTTACTCCTTGTATGGATATAACCAGTATCTGTGTTAATTGGTTTATATTACAATCACTGACTCTTTACTCCTTGTATGGATATAACCAGTCTCTGTGTTAATTGGTTTATATTACAATCATTGACCCTTTACCCCTTGTATGGATATAACCAGTATCTGTGTTAATTGGTTTATATTACAATCATTGACTCTTTACCCTTGTATGGATATAACCAGTCTCTGTGTTAATTGGTTTATATTACAATCATTGACTCTTTACCCCTTGTATGGATATAACCAGTCTCTGTGTTAATTGGTTTATATTACATCATTGACTCTTTACCCCTTGTATGGATATAACCAGCCTCTATGTTAATTGATTTATATTACAATCACTGACTCTTTACCCCTTGTATGGATATGACCAGTCTCTGTGTTAATTGGTTTATATTACAATCATTGACTCTTTACTCCTTGTATGGATATAACCAGTCTCTGTGTTAATTGGTTTATATTACACCATTGACTCTTTACCCCTTGTATGGATATAACCAGCCTCTGTGTTAATTGATTTATATTACAATCACTGACTCTTTACCCCTTGTATGGATATAACCAGTCTCTGTGTTAATTGATTTATATTACATCATTGACTCTTTACCCCTTGTATGGATATAACCAGTCTCTGTGTTAATTGATTTATATTACATCATTGACTCTTTACCCCTTGTATGGATATAACCAGTCTCTGTGTTAATTGATTTATATTACATCATTGACTCTTTACCCCTTGTATGGATATAACCAGTCTCTGAGTTAATGCAGTAATGATAATGTACATGTACATACATGTCGAGGGTTCAGATAATGTACATATATGTCGAGGGTTCAGATAATGTACATGTACATACATGTCGAGGGTTTAGATAATGTACATGTACATACATGTCGAGGGTTTAGATAATGTACATGTACATACATGTCGAGGGTTTAGATAATGTACATGTACATACATGTCGAGGGTTCAGATAATGTACATGTATATACATGTCGAGGGTTCAGATAATGTACATGTACATACATGTTGAGGGTTTAGATAATGTACATGTACATACATGTCGAGGGTTTAGATAATGTACATGTACATACATGTCGAGGGTTTAGATAATGTACATGTACATACATGTCGAGGGTTTAGATAATGTACATGTACATACATGTCGAGGGTTCAGATAATGTACATGTAATACATGTCGAGGGTCAGATAATGTACATGTAACATGTCGAGGGTTCAGATAATGTACATGTACATACATGTCGAGGGTTCAGATAATGTACATGTATATACATGTCGAGGGTTCAGATAATGTACATGTACATACATGTCGAGGGTTTAGATAATGTACATGTACATACATGTCGAGGGTTTAGATAATGTACATGTACATACATGTCGAGGGTTCAGATAATGTACATGTATATATATGTCGAGGGTTCAGATAATGTACATGTATATACATGTCGAGGGTTCAGATAATGTACATGTATATACATGTCGAGGGTTCAGATAATGTACATGTATATACATGTCGAGGGTTCAGATAATGTACATGTATATACATGTCGAGGGTTCAGATAATGTACATGTATATACATGTCGAGGTTAGAAATGTCAGTATATACATGTCGAGGGTTCAGATAATGTACATGTATATACATGTCGAGGGTTCAGATAATGTACATGTATATACATGTCGAGGGTTCAGATAATGTACATGTATATACATGTCGATCGAGGGTTTAGATAATGTACATGTATATACATGTCGAGGGTTCAGATAATGTACATGTATATACATGTCGATCGAGGGTTTAGATAATGTACATGTATATACATGTCGAGGGTTCAGATAATGTACATGTAGATACATGTCGAGGGTTCAGATAATGTACATGTAGATACATGTCGAGGGTTCAGATAATGTACATGTACATATATGTCGAGGGTTCAGATAATGTACATGTCGAGGGTTCAGATAATGTACATGTCTGTCGAGGGTTCAGATAATGTACATGTACATACATGTCGAGGGTTCAGATAATGTACATCCATGTCGAGGGTATTACCTTCTATATTGGTATGCAGATACAATACATCCACGGTAAACCATCGACTTGCATCATACACACCTGGCACTCTTCAGATTTCTAATGCAGAATGCCTGTTATTTACATGTTTTAGCTAGATAGTACCCTTCATTTTCTTGCATGTCCTTTGATCGATTGGATTCATTAACTCGATGTTGTGTAATTAGTCCCACACTAGGTGTAGGGATACATAGGGGATGGTAATACCATGTCTTATTTTAGTGTCCTGGAAACTCCTAGCAAAACCCAGTTCTGTAATGAATACATTCCAAGCCCCTAATGTACATTTACATGGAATGTGCTGTACACATACATGTTCTAAGGGTGGGATTAGTACTTGTGCTGTACATAGACATATTCTAAGGATGGGATTAGTACTTGTGCTGTACATAGACATATTCTAAGGATGGGATTAGTACTTGTGCTGTACATAGACATATTCTAAGGATGGGATTAGTACTTGTGCTGTACATAGACATATTCTAAGGGTGGGATTAGTACTTGTGCTGTACATACACATACATGTTCTAAGGATGGGATTAGTACTTGTGCTGTACATAGACATATTCTAAGGATGGGATTAGTACTTGTACTGTACATAGACATATTCTAAGGGTGGGATTAGTACTTGTGCTGTACACATACATATTCTAAGGGTGGGATTAGTACTTGTGCTGTACACATACGTGTTCTAAGGATGAGATTAGTACATGCTGCTTAGCAAAGGGTCTTTATTGGAAAAATGAGCTACACTCTCGGCCTCATGTACGGAATTGCTATTTATATTAAACAGCTTTTATGCTTACTATCGAACACTACACATTATGATATGTTTTTGTGTGACAATAATCCGTACACGTGTGCTTTGTAAACGCTGGTTATTTTGTTCAAACGTTATAACATGGTACATTTTGATTAAATTTGGTTCCATTCAATAATTCTATATAGTATGTTATATGATTATATGTTTGTATGATGTCCGCCTCCGTGGTCGAGTGGTTAATGTCGCTGACTTGTATACCACTGTAACCTATCATCACTGATGGTCACGGGTTCGAGCCCCGCTCAGACCGTGTTTCATTTATATGAAAAAGTTGGCAATTTCTTACGGAGGTTGGTGCACAAAGTACTGGTTAGCCGCTGGAGCCTGCCCAGGAAAGGTGTTATTAGGTAAACTGCCTGCCGGCGATATAGCCCAAAAATGGTACTGATGCAGGCGTAAAACCCGAAATATATAACGTAATGTTTGTATGATGCGTATAATTATATTTATATGACGTGTATAGATTACACAACTGATAATAATATATGTTTATATGGTGTCATTGGTGTGCATATATTGTAAAACTGATATGTTTGTATGGTGTGTATATATTGTAAATGTGATTATATGTTTTCTTGGTGTATATATAATTATTGTCTGATGTACCATATATTTATATGTGTATATTTGTTTCAGATTATTGATGAATACTTTAGTATGTACATGAAGAAGTTGCACACGGACAGGTATGTGTTCAGTCTCCCACCATGTATGTTTTATTTGCCACCATGTCGCGTGAATCTCCCACAGTGTATGAAATTAGATGCATGGCTGGTCACCATCTTCTGTTGCATATATTGCGGCCATTCTGTATCTCCAAAATTATTTAAAATGAGGTTTAAATTGGTGATGGTAACGAATATTCGAATATTTGCTTGAACATCCGAATACTATTCCAGTATTCAGAAAAAAATATTATATTGTCCTCAAAAATGCCACCCGCTCAGTCACACGTTTGGAAATGCTTGAATCGCTCGGAGAATAAGACAACTGCTAGGTGTAATCTATGCAAATTGGATTTAACATATTCGGTTACAATATCAATCTGAATAATCATTTGAAGAAGATGACATTTACGCGTAAAACAGAAATTATGTTAGTTTGAGTGATTTTGATAGAATTCTATTGAATATTCGAATACCTTCCCGACTGAATATTCGAATAGTATAATCGCTATTAGTGGCCATCCCTAGTTTACATTAACCTGGCACATAATGGATGATGCTCAATAATCTTCGTGTTTAGGAATGAGAGTTATTGTTTTTGAAGATTAAGTTATGTTTAGTTATTGGTATACGATTTAATCAGGGAAAAAATCAATGTATTTTGTAATAGCAATTATTACCACTCTGTTAGAAATATAAAAAATAACTTATAATTTCAGGGTTGTAAGCGTAGAAAAACTGCAACAGTTTGTTATACAGGAACAGAAGGTAGGTGACATGTCTTGTCGTTATCAAATCATTATATTTACGTCGCTAATGCATTTCCTTCGATGAACGTATGTGCCCTGATTGTATACAAACTCGTATGACGTTTCCCAACTAATGATATGCAGCCGACAGTTTACGCTGTTCCAAGGATGATCTATATACCTGTTCTGGGATGTGGTAAGTTGCAAATCTGGACTGAAATGGTTTTTAAATGCAAAGTGTGCTATATTTTCTTCGTGTCATTGAAAAAAAAATTAATGTAAATATAAGTAATGAATTGCCTTCGGCCTCCACAAACTTTAAACATGGCCAATGTAGTTCATACCACGATGGAAACTATTAACCCGCAATTCGTTCCTTAAATAAATAAATAAAAGTTTAATAGTAGTAAGCATGCACAAAAGAATGCTACTTTCGGTGTACTGACTAATTAAATTTATTTAAAGTCGCCATTGCATAAATGCATTTGGACGACTGATCTTTCGGTGTAAACTGTATATGACCAATTATAAAGGTTGGGGAAAACTGCACTGATCTAACTTTTATAAGCAAGTCGCATGTCTTAAAATAATCTTGAATATTTAAATTGCGAGGAAAAGTTTATACTGACTGAAATGTTTTGCCAATTCGTCATTGTGATCTTCAAAGAATTGAACAGGGTTCATTGTAGGTCAGAATATTTTGGGAGAAGTGAGAAAGCCTGCGACCGCGTCCTTAAATGGTGTTATTTAATAAATGTCAACAAAATATGGTAAAAATGCACAGTATGATCATTAAATACAACATTTTAATAAATGGAGTGCTTTATAATTAAATGGGCCAACTTTTTTTTAGAGAGATGTGGGGTCTCAAGAGGGCGAGTTCAGGGTCCCTAGGATGATTATTTCACCCACATCACCCTTCAAAATAATCCCTTATGGAAGAAATAATTACAATTTTCTCGGCTCGAATTGAAGTAATAAGTTTTGTCTATTTCACATTTGTAACATGTCTTGCAATTACATACACGTATCATTCTTTAGGAAGAAGACTGCACTGCACTTATATGTTTTTCATTTACAGGAGAGTTTGTCACAGAATGAGGTTAAAGAAATAATGAAGTTGTTCCTTGCAGATCCTGGGAGAGAGATACAGAATAAACTCTTCTTTTCTGAACCGGAGGTTAGTCTAGGGGTCATATAGGGGCTGAGGTTAGTCTAGGCATCATATAGGGGCTGAGGTTAGTCTAGGGGTCATATAGGGGCTGAGGTTAGTCTAGGTGTTATATAGGGCCTGAGGTTAGTCTAGAGGTCATATATGGGCTGAGGTTAGTCTAGGGGTCATATATGGGGCTGAGGTTAGTCTAGGGTAATATATGGGCTGAGGTTAGTCTAGGGGTCATATAGGAGCTGAGGTTAGTCTAGGGTAATATAGGGGCTGAGGTTAGTCTAGGGGTCATATAGGAGCTGAGGTTAGTCTAGGGTAATATAGGGGCTGAGGTTAGTCTGGGGTCATATAGGGGCTGAGGTTAGTCTGGGGTAATATAGGGACTGAGGTTAGTCTAGGGTAATATAGGGGCTGAGGTTAGTCTAGGGGTCATATAGGGGCTGAGGTTAGTCTAGGGGTCATATAGGGGCTGAGGTTAGTCTAGGGGTCATATAGGGGCTGATGTTAGTCTAGGGTAATATAGGGACTGAGGTTAGTCTAGGGGTCATATAGGGGCTGAGCTTAGTATAGTGTAATATAGGGGCTGAGGTTAGTATAGTGGTCATATAGGGGCTAAGGTTAGTCTAGGGTAATATAGGGGCTGAGGTTAGTCTAGGGGTCATATAGGGGCTGAGGTTAGTCTAGGGGTAATATAGGGGCTAAGGTTAGTCTAGGGGTCATATAGGGACTGAGGTTAGTCTAGGGTAATATAGGGGCTGAGGTTAGTCTAGGGGTCATATAGGGCTGAGGTTAGTCTAGGGGTCATATAGGGGCTGAGGTTAGTCTAGGGGTCATATAGGGGCTGTGTTAGTCTAGGTAATATAGGGACTGAGGTTAGTCTAGGGGTCATATAGGGGCTGAGCTTAGTATAGTGTAATATAGGGGCTGAGGTTAGTATAGTGGTCATATAGGGGCTAAGGTTAGTCTAGGGGTCATATAGGGGCTGAGGTTAGTCTAGAGGTCATATAGGGGCTAAGGTTAGTCTAGGGGTTATATAGGGGCTGAGGTTAGTCTAGAGGTCATATAGGGGCTAAGGTTAGTCTTGGATCATATAGGGACTGAGGTTAGTCTAGGGTAATATAGGGGCTGAGGTTAATCTAGAGGTCATATAGGGGCTAAAGTTAGTCTAGGGGTCATATAGGGGCTATGGTTAGTCTAGGGGTAATATAGGGGCTGAGGTTAGTCTAGGGGTCATATAGGGGCTAAGGTAGTCTAGAGGTCATATAGGGGCTAAGGTTAGTCTAGAGGTCATATAGGGGCTAAGGCTAGTCTAGGGGTAATATAGGGGCTGAGGTTAATCTAGGGGTAATATAGGGGCTGAGGTTAGTCTAGGGGTAATATAGGGACTGAGGTTAGTCTAGGGGTAATATAGGGACTGAGGTTAATCTAAATATAGGGGCTGAGGTTAGTCTAGGGGTAATATAGGGGCTGAGGTTAGTCTAGGGGTCATATAGGAGCTGAGGTTAGTCTAAATATAGGGGCTGAGGTTAGTCTAAGGGTAATATAGGGGCTGAGGTTAGTATAGTGGTAATATAGGGGCTGATGTTAGTCTAGGGGTAATATAGGGGCTGAGGCAAAAGTACTATTTATTTAACATAAAAACTCTCCAAGAATTGAAGTGAGGTTGTAACATAAACATTTATATGTCCATGTTTTTACGTTTATTTATCGTTGCTACCGGTTGCCCATATGAGCGACGCCTCCTGAAAAGATTAGTCATTTTAGATTTTTGGAGGATAGTGCTTGATACAGACAGGGACCCATTCAAGAGTCTCCTCTGGTTCATTTACGTGCACAGTGTAAAGCACTGACACGAGACCTCGGTTTAACGTCCCATCTGAAAGACTGTTAATTTTATTATGGTCAGACGGGGGATCGAACCAGCGTGTTACCACTGGACTACAGATCCGCCTGTAAATTCACATTTGTGAAAAACGATTCTCCTCTTTGGCTGGTAGAAGATGGACAGCCACTTTTTTTACTTGTATAGCTTTGTGCCTTTGTGCTTGTAATAATTTTTAGCTGTGAGAATTGCATTCAAACACGACATGAATCACACCTAGGTCAATTTTTAAGCGACACTTTTAATTTCTTTTAGCAAGAATGACTTTGAATAGCTGCCATAACAGAACACTGTACCAACAATGGATATGTTCAACGTCTGTACCGCTTTCACATTTCTGTATATTTTCAGTTTCTGGATTACCTGTTCTCCAAGCATAATACAATATGGGATACAAAATTTGACAGCGTTAATCAAGACATGAACCGTCCACTGTGTCATTATTGGATAGCTTCGTCTCACAACACGTAAGTTCACACATTATTTTCAAATTGGGTATTATTTTTATCATGCTGGGGTCATGTTATTTCTCATTCTTAATCACATTATTATGCCATCCATTTGGTTTGCCAAAGTTGCAACATTCTATTGTGATACTCTGCCTATGCTTGAAGCAATATTAGGAGGGTACCCCACCCATGCTTGAAGCACTGCTAGAGGTGTACCCCACCCATGCTTGAAGCACTGCTAGAGGTGTACCCCACCCATGCTTGAAGCACTGCTAGAGGTGTACCCCACCCATGCCTGAAGCACTGCTAGAGGTGTACTCCACCCATGCTTGAAGCACTGCTAGAGGTGTACTCCACCCATGCTTGAAGCACTGCTAGAGGTGTACTCCATCCATGCCTGAAGCACTGCTAGAGGTGTACTCCACCCATGCTTGAAGCACTCTAGAGGTGTACTCCGTTGAAGCACTGCTAGGGTGTACCCCACCCATGCTTGAAGCACTGCTAGAGGTGTACCCCACCCATGCTTGAAGCAATGTTAGAGGTGTACCCCACCCATGCTTGAAGCACTGCTAGAGGTGTACCTCACCCATGCTTGAAGCACTGCTAGAAGTGTACACCACCCATGCTTGAAGCACTGCTAGAGGTGTACCCCACCCATGCTTGAAGCACTGCTAGAGGTGTACCCCACCCATGCTTGAAGCACTGCTAGAGGTGTACCCCACCCATGCTTGAAGCACTGCTAGAGGTGTACCCCACCCATGCTTGAAGCACTGCTAGAAGTGTACACCACCCATGCTTGAAGCACTGCTAGAAGTGTACCCCACCCATGCCCGAAGCACTGCTAGAGGTGTACCCCACCCATGCTTGAAGCACTGCTAGAAGTGTACACCACCCATGCTTGAAGCACTGCTAGAGGTGTACCCCACCCATGCCCGAAGCACTGCTAGAGGTGTACCCCACCCATGCTTGAAGCACTGCTAGAAGTGTACACCACCCATGCTTGAAGCACTGCTAGAGGTGTACCCCACCCATGCATGAAGCACTGCTAGAGGTGTACCCCACCCATGCTTGAAGCACTGCTAGAGGTGTACCCCACCCATGCTTGAAGCACTGCTATAGGTGTACCCCACCCATGCATGAAGCACTGCTAGAGGTGTACCCCACCCATGCTTGAAGCACTGCTAGAGGTGTACCCCACCCATGCATGAAGCACTGCTAGAGGTGTAACCCACCCATGCTTGAAGCACTGCTAGAGGTGTACCCCACCCATGCTTGAAGCAATGTTAGGGAGGGTACCACACCCATGTACCAAGTATTGGTTATCCGGTGTAGCCGGCCAGTAGACGATATAGCCCAAAATGATGCTGATGAAGGTGTAAAACCTGAACAAACAAAAATATATGTTGTTCAGTACTGTACAAAAAAGTGTGAATTTCTTTACTGTAAAACTTGGGCAATACTTGTTTTGTAGCAAATACAATTATATGGTAACTATCATTTTAAATATTGTGACAGACAATAACCCTTGAAATGCCAAATAAATTGGAAGGAATGTGCACTCAACATAGATCTAGATCAGCCATCGCGTAGCGCAGCATCTGATCAGGATCTATGTTATTTGCTATTCAGCCAAGTGCTTTAGCTCCACTATCTGAATAGCAAACAACATAGAGCCTGATCATGTTCTGTGCGCATGTTCTATGCCGTTTGATCTGGCTCTATGCTGTTTGCAAAGTTGTGATTAGCATTTAATCCTTTCAAAACCACATACCTCTAAATAGGCTTACAAAAAGTGTAGATCCAGATGAGCCAGATTTGTAGACAAAATTGCCCATTTTAATAAATGAAATTGTCCAAATGTAATTTTCTTATTAATTTATTGGTCTAAAAATATCATGCACCAGTCCACGTCAGTTACTTGGTGTTGAATGGGTTAATGAATTAACAGCATCAACAAGAATATGACTTTAAGCAGTAAAAATCCTATAAACAAACATTCAATAATGAAATTCATTTGCATGTTTAAAATGAGACATGTTGGTCTATTAACGTATCAAATAAAAGAAGATTTATGGAAATGTTTAGCAAATGAAATGGCGATACGGTTTTATGTTAACAGGTACCTGACCGGTGACCAGTTTTCCAGTGAATCATCTGTCGAAGCGTACATCAGATGCCTGAAAATGGGCTGTAAATGCCTGGAATGTATGTATAACTGAACAATTCCATGGTTGTAAATGCCTGGAATGTATGTATAGCTTGAACAATTCCATGGCTGTAAATGCCTGGAATGTATGTATAGCTTGAACAATTCCATGGCTGTAAATGCCTGGAATGTATGTATAGCTTGAACAATTCCATGGCTGTAAATGCCTGGAATGTATGTATAACTGAACAATTCCATGGTTGTAAATACCTGGAATGTATGTATAGCTTGAACAATTCCATGGCTGTAATTGCCTGGAATGTATGTATAGCTTGAACAATTCCATGGCTGTAAATGCCTGGAATGTATGTATAGCTTGAACAATTCCATTGTTGTAAATGCCTGGAATGTATGTATAACTGAACAATTCCATGGTTGTAAATGCCTGGAATGTATGTATAGCTTGAACAATTCCATGGCTGTAAATGCCTGGAATGTATGTATAGCTTGAACAATTCCATGGTTGTAAATGCCTGGAATGTATGTATAGCTTGAACAATTCCATGGCTGTAAATGCCTGGAATGTATGTATAACTGAACAATTCCATGGTTGTAAATACCTGGAATGTATGTATAGCTTGAACAATTCCATGGCTGTAAATGCCTGGAATGTATGTATAGCTTGAACAATTCCATGGCTGTAAATGCCTGGAATGTATGTATAGCTTGAACAATTCCATTGTTGTAAATGCCTGGAATGTATGTATAACTGAACAATTCCATAGCTGTAAATGCCTGGAATGTTGGTATAACTTGAACAATTCCATGGCTGTAAATGCCTGGAATGTATGTATAACTGAACAATTCCATGGCTGTAAATGCCTGGAATGTATGTATAGCTTGAACAATTCCATTGTTGTAAATGCCTGGAATGTATGTATAACTGAACAATTCCATAGCTGTAAATGCCTGGAATGTTTGTATAACTTGAACAATTCCATGGTTGTAAATGCCTGGAATGTATGTATAGCTTGAACAATTCCATGGCTGTAAATGCCTGGAATGTATGTATAACTGAACAATCCCAAGGTTGTAAATGCCTGGAATGTATGTATAGCTTGAACAATTCCATGGCTGTAAATGCCTGGAATGTATGTATAACTGAACAATTCCATGTCTGTAAATGCCTGGAATGTATGTATAGCTTGAATAATTCCATGGTTGTAAATGCCTGGAATGTATGTATAACTGAACAATTCCATGGCTGTAAATGCCTGGAATGTATGTATAGCTTGAACAATTCCATGGCTGTAAATGCCTGGAATGTATGTATAGCTTGAACAATTCCATGGCTGTAAATGCCTGGAATGTATGTATAACTGAACAATTCCATGGCTGTAAATGCCTGGAATGTATGTATAACTGAACAATTCCATGGTTGTAAATGCCTGGAATGTATGTATAGCTTGAACAATTCCATGTCTGTAAATGCCTGGAATGTATGTATAACTGAACAATTCCATGGTTGTAAATGCCTGGAATGTATGTATAGTTTGAACAATTCCATGGCTGTAAATGCCTGGAATGTTTGTATAACTGAACAATTCCATGGTTGTAAATGCCTGGAATGTATGTATAGCTTGAACAATTCCATGGCTGTAAATGCCTGGAATGTATGTATAGCTGAACAATTCCATGGCTGTAAATGCCTGGAATGTATGTATAACTGAACAATTCCATGGCTGTAAATGCCTGGAATGTATGTATAACTGAACAATTCCATGGCTGTAAATGCCTGGAATGTATGTATAGCTGAACAATTCCATGGTTGTAAATGCCTGGAATGTATGTATAACTGAACAATTCCATGGCTGTAAATGCCTGGAATGTTTGTATAACTTGAACAATTCCATGGCTGTAAATGCCTGGAATGTATGTATAACTGAACAATTCCATGGCTGTAAATGCCTGGAATGTATGTATAGCTTGAACAATTCCATGGTTGTAAATGCCTGGAATGTATGTATAACTGAACAATTCCATGTCTGTAAATGCCTGGAATGTATGTATAACTGAACAATTCCATGGTTGTAAATGCCTGGAATGTATGTATAGCTTGAACAATTCCATGGCTGTAAATGCCTGGAATGTATGTATAACTGAACAATTCCATGGCTGTAAATGCCTGGAATGTATGTATAACTGAACAATTCCATGGTTGTAAATGCCTGGAATGTATGTATAGCTTGAACAATTCCATGTCTGTAAATGCCTGGAATGTATGTATAACTGAACAATTCCATGGTTGTAAATGCCTGGAATGTATGTATAGTTTGAACAATTCCATGGCTGTAAATGCCTGGAATGTTTGTATAACTGAACAATTCCATGGTTGTAAATGCCTGGAATGTATGTATAACTGAACAATTCCATGGTTGTAAATACCTGGAATGTATGTATAGCTTGAACAATTCCATGGCTGTAAATGCCTGGAATGTATGTATAACTGAACAATTCCATGGCTGTAAATGCCTGGAATGTATGTATAACTTGAACAATTCCATGGCTGTAAATGCCTGGAATGTATGTATAACTGAACAATTCCATGGTTGTAAATGCCTGGAATGTATGTATAGCTGAACAATTCCATGGCTGTAAATGCCTGGAATGTATGTATAGCTGAACAATTCCATGGCTATAAATGCCTGGAATGTATGTATAACTGAACAATTCCATGGTTGTAAATGCCTGGAACTTTGAAAAGAGTGACATTGCTGGCTTTTCTGTTATCTCCCTTAGCAGATGAAGTCTGAGTTATCCCAAAATGTATATTGGTCTTTTTAGTTGGAATCCTTTGGTTTTACTGTTTTTCCCTAACCAGATGTTGTGGGGTTTATTTTATGACTAATGTGAATTTTTTAAAGTCCTATTACTGAATTGATAGCAAATGTTTATATTACGGTATCCATTGGATATACCGCAGGGTATCTGTCGAGATTTAGTAATTATAAGATGAGAAAACGGATGAAAATCGATAGCATATGATGCAAAGAAAACCACGATGAAAACGGAGTGAATCCAATTAGGGAGACCTACCCTCTTTAAAGCGACATTACATCGCAAAAAGCAAATAAAATGCATTTTTTTCACGTATAAATGCATTGCTACTACAATTTTTCTGAATACATCAAATTCTAACATTGAATCAATTTAACAGTGTTTTTGTGGTATACAAACTTTCAAACGTGAAAGTAGCCTTTCATATAACGGTCATCCAGGCTCCTGAATTGACGTTTGTTGTCATTGAAGTCAATACGCGATACTTTCGTTTAGAGATATTTTAATTAAGATTAGTCTACAAATAAATATGCATATGCACACATGTGAGATATCACGGTAAATATGCAGCATAACTTGTGTTATTCAGGAAACGTTTGTATTATTGTATTACGTATGAATAACGACCCTATTTACATTATTTTGTTATGTCAACAAACCATGTATGCGACATTTATTTATTTGTTGAAATACTCAGTTTTTGAGGCAAATATTTGGGGGGAAAATTATACCATATAATAGGAAATTACATTCTGTAGAAATTTGCGTTTTCACCGATGTAGTGTCGCTTTAAAGAGAATTAAAATTTACTGATATTTATTTGTATAATTCAATCAGCTGATATAAATGTGCTTGTTTGTAGAAATTTGTATATATATTTATCTGATATAAATGTGCTTGTGTGTAGAAATTTGTTTATATATTTATTGATATAAATGTGCTTGTTTGTAGAAATTTGTGTTTAAATTGACTGATATTTCAGCGTCAGTTGTCTATGAGTAGCTGTATGTTGTTGCATGGTTATACTACATGTACTGGTTGCAAAGTGTTGTACCTGCCTTGATGTTGTACAATGTAATGCGAACACCACTTCTATCACGCGGCCCACCTAAAGTCTGTCAAGCACAGGTTAACTCTGCTCTTAGAGCGTATATTATGTTTAGATGTTCTCGCTCGCTCGTTCATTACAATGTAAAAGCAACAATTTACATTATTAGAATCCATATCATTGCGTAATATTTTATCCTTTAGATCATGACCTATTGATATTATCATATATATTTGACTGTTAATTGGCACAAACAAATATTGCTGAAAATGCACTAGAATGCACCAAGTGCATTGCTCCCCACCCAAAACTTTATGGGCGGGTATGCCCCCAGTCCCCCCCTCTTACATAATTTCCTGCGTCCGTCCTAACTTTTATCACATACTTAAAACCATCAAAATCAGAGAAAGGAATAAATTATTGTTTCACTGCAATAAATTTATTATTTTTTTAACGAATGATAATATTTACGCTTTCATCCGCGCCAACGAGAGTGATTAATATAAGTTGTTAAAACTTGCTTAGCAATCGTTGTAAAATAAATAAAGTTTAAAAAATATATATTATCTAGGTACTCCTGGAAACTTATTACAGGTAGCTACACCATGCGTCGGATTGAAAGCACTATTGCTTGTATTTATAGGAAATTTCAATAGCTAACAAAAAGGTAATAACTGGCACCACAAACACAAGTGCATCTCTTTTATTCCACATGGCTGTCCCTTAAAATGCTGCATAAATTGGAAGGAATGTGCAAACAACATAGATCCAGATCAGCTGCGACATAGCGCCACGTCTGATCAGGATCTACGTTGTTGCAGTTCAGCCAAGTTTAGCTCCACTACACGTTCTGTGCCATCTGATCTGGCTCTATGCTGTTTGCAAAAACGAATATACCAGCATATTACGGGTTAGTGCAAAAGTAATTATTTTTGAAAGAAGAATGTTGAATTTTATATTAAAGTTTTTCTGACATGAAACTGAATGCTCCACTATGTGTACCACTATATGCTAGAGCCTGGACATCATGGATACCAGCTTCCTGAGATTGCTTGTATAAGTGACTATTTAGCTTACTAATATACATTTACAGTAGAAACTACTCACATGTTTTGAATATATCCGTGACATGTGCATTTATAATGTCTGTTTGTTTTGCATAGTGGACTGCTGGGACGGACCGGATGGATACCCAAAGATCTACCATGGGCATACATTAACGTCACATATTCGATTTCTAGACGTCCTTAAATCAATCAAAGAGCATGCTTGGTCTGTATCAGAGTAAGTGGAAGACATGTTTACATACCAAATAGCACTTCCTGTGCGGCCTGCAGTGATGGCATCCCAAATAGCACTTCCTCTGCAGCCTGCGGTGATGGCATCCCAAATAGCACTTCCTGTGCGGCCTGCAGTGATGGCATCCCAAATAGCACTTCCTGTCCGGCCTGCGGTGATGGCATCCCAAATAGCACTTCTTGTCCAGCCTGCGGTGACGGCATCTCAAATAGCACTTCCTGTCCGGCCTGCGGTGACGGCATCCCAAATAGCACTTCCTGCCTGGCCTGCGGTGACGGCATCTCAAATAGCACTTCCTGTCCGGCCTGCGGTGATGGCATCCCAAATAGCACTTCTTGTCCAGCCTGCGGTGACGGCATCTCAAATAGCACTTCCTGTCCGGCCTGCGGTGACGGCATCTCAAATAACACTTCCTGTCCGGCCTGCGGTGACGGCATCCAAACGTCGCTTAGCTATGGCTTAAGCATAGTAAATTTTTTCTTGTATTTTCAAAACTCCATTTTCAGGAACTGTTCCACTCTGATCAGCCATGGATAGTGTTCACAATTAAGTGTGCATGTTTCACTATATATTATATGTGTGTGCGTGCGTGTGTATGTGCATGTGGATCACCACACTCGTATATCTCGTGCATCATATTTGTCTCCCTTGTGTCAGTTGTTGTTCGATGATTTGAAGATATTTGATGTTGTGTTTTGTGAAATCGTGTATTCTTATCGTAATCATGTTTTCCATACGTTAATTGTGTGTTTTCTACCAGTGTGGATTAGTAGGAATATGGTAGATTGTTCCTCGAGTTGGGGTGGGTATTCTGGTTCCAGTATATGTGGAGAGTAAACTGGATCGAGAGGTTGGGGAGAGTAGACTGGATTCAGAGTATGGGTAGTGTAGACTGGATCCAGAGTATGGGTAGTGTAGACTGGATCCAGAGTATGGGTAGAGTAGACTGGATCCAGAGTATGGGTAGTGTAGACTGGATCTAGAGTAGAGTATGGGTAGAGTAGACTGGATCTAGAGTATGGGTTGAGTTGACTGGTTCCAGAGTATGGGTAGAGTAGACTGGATCTAGAGTATGTGGAGAGTAGATTGAATCCAGAGTATGGGTAGAGTAGACTGGATCCAGAGTATGGGTAGAGTAGACTGGATCTAGAGTATGGGTAGTGTAGACTGGATCTAGAGTATGGGTAGAGTAGACTGGATCCAGAGTATGGGTAGAGTAGACTGGATCCAGAGTATGGGTAGAGTAGACTGGATCCAGAGTATGGGTAGAGTAGACTGGATCAGAGTAGAGTATGGGTAGAGTAGACTGGATCCAGAGTATGGGTAGAGTAGACTGGATCCAGAGTATGGGTAGTGTAGACTGGATCTAGAGTATGGGTAGAGTAGACTGGATCCAGAGTATGGGTAGAGTAGACTGGATCTAGAGTATGGGTAGAGTAGACTGGATCCAGAGTATGGGTAGAGTAGACTGGATCCAGAGTATGGGTAGAGTAGACTGGATCCAGAGTATGGGTAGAGTAGACTGGATCCAGAGTATGGGTAGAGTAGACTGGATCCAGAGTATGGGTAGTGTAGACTGGATCTAGAGTATGGGTAGAGTAGACTGGATCCAGAGTATGGGTAGAGTAGACTGGATCCAGAGTATGGAGTAGACTGGATCCAGAGTATGGGTAGAGTAGACTGGATCCAGAGTAGGGAGAGTAGACTGGATCCAGAGTATGGGTAGAGTAGACTGGATCCAGAGTAGGGAGAGTAGACTGGATCCAGAGTATGGGTAGAGTAGACTGGATCCAGAGTATGGGTAGTGTAGACTGGATCCAGAGTATGGGTAGTGTAGACTGGATCCAGAGTATGGGTAGAGTAGACTGGATCCAGAGTATGGGTAGTGTAGACTGGATCCAGAGTATGGGTAGTGTAGACTGGATCTAGAGTATGGGTAGAGTAGACTGGATCCAGAGTATGGGTAGTGTAGACTGGATCTAGAGTATGGGTAGAGTAGACTGGATCCAGAGTATGGGTAGAGTAGACTGGATCTAGAGTATGGGTAGAGTAGACTGGATCCAGAGTATGGGTAGAGTAGACTGGATCCAGAGTATGGGTAGAGTAGACTGGATCTAGAGTATGGGTAGAGTAGACTGGATCCAGAGTATGGGTAGTGTAGACTGGATCTAGAGTATGGGTAGAGTAGACTGGATCCAGAGTATGGGTAGTGTAGACTGGATCTAGAGTAGAGTATGGGTAGAGTAGACTGGATCTAGAGTATGGGTTGAGTTGACTGGTTCCAGAGTATGGGTAGAGTAGACTGGATCTAGAGTATGTGGAGAGTAGACTGGATCCAGAGTATGGGTAGAGTAGACTGGATCCAGAGTATGGGTAGAGTAGACTGGATCTAGAGTATGGGTAGTGTAGACTGGATCTAGAGTATGGGTAGAGTAGACTGGATCCAGAGTATGGGTAGAGTAGACTGGATCCAGAGTATGGGTAGAGTAGACTGGATCCAGAGTATGGGTAGAGTAGACTGGATCCAGAGTATGGGTAGTGTAGACTGGATCCAGAGTATGGGTAGAGTAGACTGGATCCAGAGTATGGGTAGAGTAGACTGGATCCAGAGTATGGGTAGAGTAGACTGGATCCAGAGTATGGGTAGAGTAGACTGGATCCAGAGTATGGGTAGTGTAGACTGGATCTAGAGTATGGGTAGAGTAGACTGGATCTAGAGTATGGGTAGAGTAGACTGGATCCAGAGTATGGGTAGTGTAGACTGGATCTAGAGTATGGGTAGAGTAGACTGGATCCAGAGTATGGGTAGTGTAGACTGGATCTAGAGTATGGGTTGAGTTGACTGGTTCCAGAGTATGGGTAGAGTAGACTGGATCTAGAGTATGGGTTGAGTTGACTGGTTCCAGAGTATGGGTAGAGTAGACTGGATCTAGAGTATGTGGAGAGTAGATTGAATCCAGAGTATGGGTAGAGTAGACTGGATCCAGAGTATGGGTAGAGTAGACTGGATCTAGAGTATGGGTAGAGTAGACTGGATCCAGAGTATGGGTAGTGTAGACTGGATCTAGAGTATGGGTAGAGTAGACTGGATCCAGAGTATGGGTAGTGTAGACTGGATCTAGAGTATGGGTAGAGTAGACTGGATCTAGAGTATGGGTAGAGTAGACTGGATCCAGAGTATGGGTAGTGTAGACTGGATCTAGAGTATGGGTAGAGTAGACTGGATCCAGAGTATGGGTAGAGTAGACTGGATCTAGAGTATGGGTAGAGTAGACTGGATCCAGAGTATGGGTAGAGTAGACTGGATCTAGAGTATGGGTAGAGTAGACTGGATCCAGAGTATGGGTAGTGTAGACTGGATCTAGAGTATGGGTAGAGTAGACTGGATCCAGAGTATGGGTAGTGTAGACTGGATCTAGAGTATGGGTAGAGTAGACTGGATCTAGAGTATGGGTAGTGTAGACTGGATCTAGAGTATGGGTTGAGTTGACTGGTTCCAGAGTATGGGTAGAGTAGACTGGATCTAGAGTATGGGTAGAGTAGACTGGATCCAGAGTATGGGTAGAGTAGACTGGATCTAGAGTATGGGTAGAGTAGACTGGATCTAGAGTATGGGTAGAGTAGACTGGTTCCAGAGTATGGGTAGAGTAGACTGGATCTAGAGTATGGGTAGAGTAGACTGGATCTAGAGTATGGGTAGAGTAGACTGGTTCCAGAGTATGGTCAGAGTAGACTGGATCCAGAGTAGGGAGAGGATATACTGGTTCCAGAGTATGGGCAGAGTAGACTGGGTCCAGAGTAGGGAGAGGATAGACTGGTTCCAGAGTATGGGCAGAGTAGACTGGATCCAGAGTAGGGAGAGGATAGACTGGTTCCAGAGTATGGGCAGAGTAGACTGGATCCAGAGTAGGGAGAGGATAGATTGGTTCCAGAGTATGGGCAGAGTAGACTGGATCCAGAGTAGGGAGAGGATAGACTGGTTCCAGAGTATGGGCAGAGTAGACTGGATCCAGAGTAGGGAGAGGATAGACTGGTTCCAGAGTATGGTCAGAGTAGACTGGATCCAGAGTAGGGAGAGGATAGACTGGTTCCAGAGTATGGGCAGAGTAGACTGGATCCAGACAGAACTATCAAACAATATGAGTGACTAAAATAATATACTGTGAACTCTCCTATACAACAATTACATATACACTGTGCGCAGTTTTGTACGATAGTTAGCCACATACTGTGTGTAAGCTGTGTGTGAACGGGCGTATACAACAATTATGCGTGGACTGTACATAAACCCTCATATACATGCACATGTGTGTAAACTGTTGAATACGACAATTACAGGCAAACTGTGTGAACTTACAGATACAATAATTACAGGTTCACTGTACTGTATTTATAAACTATCATATACGACAATTACAGGTAAACGGTGATACGTGTCATCTCTATATTAAAGGAGTACCTTTCACAGGTCATAGCAGTTTACCAGTCATGTTTATGCATGGATCTGATTTCATTTTAGTTTCGATTTTGTTTTAACAAACAAAAATGCATATAAAAGTAAAAGAAACATATTTCAAACAGTAGGATGAATATGTTTGTCGGTATATTTCAGTTAAAAAGTGTGAACCTGCCTTTTAAAATAGCCAATTCAGAAGGTAAACGTGTGTCTTACCATAAGCTGAAACTTGGCTTTTGGTCACAAAATCACATCTAAAGAAACATCCTGTATCTGAATAAAAATATCTTCGAATCCCACTGGGGGTCTCGAATTCATTCATGCGAGGAAGCTATCCAGCTGGCTTGCGGAAGGTCGGTGGATCTACCTGGGTGCCCGTCCGTGACTGATTTACTGTTCGGAGGGGCACCCGGGGTCTTCTTCCACCAATAATATCCGGAAAGTCGCTATATGACCTAAGCTGTTGGTGTGATGTTAAATCCCAAAAACAAACAACCACGGTCTATGTCACCAGTGAATTAAACAACCACGGTCTATGTCACCAGTGAATTAAACAACCACGGTCTATGTCACCAGTGAATTAAACAACCACGGTCTATGTCACCAGTGAATTAAACAACCACGGTCTATGTCACTAGTGAATTAAACAACCACGGTCTATGTCACTAGTGAATTAAACAACCATGGTCTATGTTACCAGTGAATTAAACAACCATGGTCTATGTCACTAGTGAATTAAACAACCATGGTCTATGTCACCAGTGAATTAAACAACCATGGTCTTTGTCACCAGTGAATTAAACAACCATGGTCTTTGTCACCAGTGAATTAAACAACCACGGTCTATGTCACTAGTGAATTAAACAACCACGGTCTATGTCACCAGTGAATTAAACAAACAAGGTCTATGTCACCAGTGAAATAAACAAACAAGGTCTATGTCACCAGTGAATTAAAGGACGTGGCCTCGATTACTGAATGCGCATCTATTTAGAACATACCTCTAATTTGAATCAATTTTAAGCAGTATTGCACTGGTTTAATGGCATGCAAGCAAGACTTTGTAAATCCTGCATCTGTTTAATGATTTTATAGATAATTCCATGCTATGGTGAAGTGATACAGATAATTCCCTGCTATGACAAAGTGATATAGATAATTCCCTGCTCTGGTGAAATGATATAGATAATTCCTTGCTATGACAAAGTGATATAAATAATTTATCCGCTATGGTGAAGTGATACAGGTACTTCCCTGCTATGACAAAGTGATGTGATATAGATAATTCCCGGCACAGCAGAGATATAGATAATTTCCCACTATTGTGAAGTGATATAGATAATTCCTGGAACAGCAGAGATATAGATAATTTCCCACTATTGTGAAGTGATATAGATAATTCCAGGAACAGCAGAGATATAGATAATTTCCCACTATTGTGAAGTGATATAGATAATTCCCGGCACAGCAGAGATATAGATAATTCCCTGCTATGTCAATGTCATATTAAGAAAAATTCCCGCTACGTCAAATTGATAAAGATAATTCCCCGCTACATCAAAGTGATATAGATAACTCCCTGCTATGGTGAAGTGATATCTATTTCCCTGCTATGTCAATGTGATATTGTTAATTCTCTGCTACGATGGCATGATATAGATAATTCCCTGCTATGTCAAAGTGATAGAGATAATTCCCTGTTATGGTGAAGTGATATAGATAATTCCCTGTTATGTCAAAGTGGTATAGATAATTCCCTGTTAAAGTGATATAGATAATTCCCTGTTATGTCAAAGTGATATAGATAATTCCCTGTTAAAGTGATATAGATAATTCCCTGTTATGTCAAAGTGATATAGATAATTCCCTGTTATGTCAAAGTGATATAGATAATTCCCTGTTATGTCAAAGTGATAGAGATAATTCCCTGCTATGTCAAAGTGATAAAAAGTGATAAGATAACTCCCTGTTATGTCAAAATGATAAGATAATTCTCTGCTATGTCAGAGTGATAGAGATAATTCCCTGTTATGTCAAAGTGATATAGATAATTCTCTGCTATGTCAAAGTGATATAGATAATTCCCCACCTGTTTTAGATTGTGCCTGTTTGTGAGAGAGGTGTCTGTAAGACAAAGGTTCTACATGGTGCCTGTGAGACAGTGATGGCCTGTACTTGTGTATAGTTTTTCAGCCTAGATGTAGTGTGGATTGACCGTGTGTATTATGCAGTACTTGTGGATTGACTGTGTGTATTATGCAGTACTTGTGGATTGACCGTGTGTATTATGCAGTACTTGTGGATTGACCGTGTGTATTATGCAGTACTTGTGGATTGACCGTGTGTATTATGCAGTACTTGTGGATTGACCGTGTGTATTATGCAGTATGTGTGGATTGACCATGTGTATTATGCAGTACTTGTGGATTGACCGTGTGTATTATGCAGTATGTGTGGATTGACCGTGTGTATTATGCAGTATGTGTGGATTGACCGTGTGTATTATGCAGTATGTGTGGATTGACTGTGTGTATTATGCAGTACTGTGGATTGACCGTGTGTATTATGCAGTATGTGTGGATTGACCATGTGTATTATGCAGTATTTGTGAATTGACTGTGTGTATTATGCAGTATGTGTGGATTGACCGTGTGTATTATGCAGTATGTGTGGATTGACCATGTGTATTTTGCAGTATGTGTGGATTGACCGTGTGTATTATGCAGTACTTGTGGATTGACCGCGTGTATTATGCAGTACTTGTGGATTGACCGTGTGCATTATGCAGTACTTGTGGATTGACCGTGTGTATTATGCAGTACTTGTGGATTGACCGTGTGCATTATGCAGTACTTGTGGATTGACCGTGTGCATTATGCAGTACTTGTGGATTGACCGTGTGTATTATGCAGTACTTGTGGATTGACCGTGTGTATTATGCAGTATGTGTGGATTGACCGTGTGCATTATGCAGTACTTGTGGATTGACCGTGTGCATTATGCAGTACTTGTGGATTGACCGTGTGTATTATGCAATACTTGTGGATTGACCGTGTGTATTATGCAGTACTTGTGGATTGACCGTGTGTATTATGCAATACTTGTGGATTGACCGTGTGTATTATGCAGTACTTGTGGATTGACCGTGTGTATTATGCAGTACTTGTGGATTGACCGTGTGTATTATGCAGTACTTGTGGATTGACCGTGTGTATATGCAGTACTTGTGGATTGACGTGTGTGTAGTATGCAGTACTTGTGGATTGACCGTGTGTATTATGCAGTACTTGTGGATTGACCGTGTGTATTATGCAGTACTTGTGGATTGACTGTGTGATTATGCAGTACTTGTGGATTGACCGTGTGTATTATGCAGTACTTGTGGATTGACCGTGTGCATTATGCAGTACTTGTGGATTGACCGTGTGTATTATGCAATACTTGTGGATTGACCGTGTGTATTATGCAGTACTTGTGGATTGACCGTGTGTATTATGCAATACTTGTGGATTGACCGTGTGTATTATGCAGTACTTGTGGATTGACCGTGTGTATTATGCAGTACTTGTGGATTGACCGTGTGTATTATGCAGTACTTGTGGATTGACTGTGTGTATTAGTGTGTATTATGCAGTACTTGTGGATTGACCGTGTGTATTAGTGTGTATTATGCAGTACTTGTGGATTGACCATGTGTATTAGTGTGTATTATGCAGTACTTGTGGATTGACGTGTATATTATGCAGTACTTGTGGATTGACCGTGTGTATTGTAGTAATTGTTGTCATTGTGGCATTATGCATTGTGCTCTATACTCCTGTACCCAATATTGTTGTAAGTTGTACGTCTTGCATTGGCATCAGCATTATTTCTATCATATTACCCTATGCAACCTCTCCATGTTTGACCTTCGGCGAATTTAGCATTGACCTTGACCTAATTTACAGTGGATTGCTGGGATGGTCCTGATAATCACCCATTGGTATTTCACGGTCATACGTTAACATCCAAAATACGGTTTATGGAGGCAGTACAAGTTATAAAGGATTATGCTTGGGTGTGTTCAGAGTAAGTTTGAATGTTGTAATTATTTTGCGCTGCTGGTGTTCCGAAACCGCTAGATCCCAACCGCGAAATTTCTTGTAAAATGTGAAAATCCGTGTATGAAAAGTGTTATTCACCCTTTTTTGGTGGATTTGAGGCGCATCCTCATTTTGATGGAGTTCATGATATGACGGACCATCATATGCCGGAACAACTGTATTAATTGTAAAATGCCTGAAAATGACCCCCACCCCTCAAATCGGCTAACTTTCCCCAACTTCATTTGAGAAAATGTTTTAATTGATTTCCAATTAAGTAAACTAATTGTCGTTGATTACATGAATATTCATGAAATAATTGATTAGGTTCATTTTCACGTGTACAGTTTTAATAAGATATATTTTCCGGATATTAAATTGACCAAGAAGTTTGAAAAGGTATATTTCACTGTTATTTAGACATGTTTCAACACCATGTACTTGTCCGAAATAACTGGTTACATGATGCATATTGTCCCTTTTTCGTACAGTATATATTTTACAAAATTACCAGGAATGTTTTTCTAGGAATGGGTTGCATTCATAACAGATTTTACAGTAAGTATTGTTGTTATCCAGCTTGAGAATTGCAAATTGAAAGAAATTTGTGAAATTGTCTGTTTGTTTTGTCTTTTATCAGCATTGTCTGTTGATATTTGTCAGTATGTATGGCGTTGCTTTTTTATGACTTTAATGTGTTTCTCAACAGTTTTGCTGAAGACATGATAGAACTGGACGTCTGCATTTCTTAGGGCAGTGTAGTGTTTGATTTCTTTTCTGTAGTTTGTTGGTAGTGGGGGTATTATTGATATGTTGAAGTTCTTTATGTTATTTTGGCATTCTTTGGGTTATGTTGATGTTTTTTGGGTTATGTTTACATTCTTTGTGTTATGTTGATGTACTTTGGGATATGTTGATGTTCTTTGTGTTATATTGATATATTTTGTGTTTATAATGGCATTCTTTTTGTTATGTTGACATTCTTTGGGGTATATTAATGTTCTTTGTGTTATGTAGGCATTCTTTGTGTTATGTTGACATTCTTTGGGTTATGTTGATGTTCTTTGTGTTATGTAGGCATTCTTTGTGTTATGTTGACATTCTTTGATTTGTTGATATTCTTTGAGTTTGTTGATATTCTTTGGGTTATGTTGACATTCTTTGGGTTGTGTTGAAAATTTTATTGAAACTCTCTAGTAGAAGCATCTAACTTTGATGTCATACATACACGGAATACCTAATTCATACAGTTAAATGACATAAGGAAGATCAGGTGTGACAGAAGAACTTGTTTAGTCTTAATAATATTTCATTGTTTTATATACATGTAAATATGTTCAGAGTTATATACATACAATACAAGGTTAGCAAATGAATCAGGCCACTATCTCTTGTAACATTAGCATTTGGTCCTCCCCAAAAGAAGAGCTATGACATAGTTGCATCAGCATCAAAAATGCTACCATCGTAGGACAGGAAATGAAACTGATACGAATAACAATAGAAGATTAGGCACTCCCACTACTGCAGAGTTCCAGCTAATATGCACTGCCCACTACTGCAGAGTTCCAGCTAATATGCACTGCCCACTACTGCAGAGTTCCAGCTACTATGTACTGCCCACTACTGCAGAGTTCCAGCTACTATGCACTGCCCACTACCGCAGAGTTCCAGCTACTATGCACTGCCCACTACTATCAGTCCCCCTCCTTAATCGACTAGAGTCATGCGAAATTTCTCAATATACGTGATATGTCAGGGGCTGGATTGACATTGTTAATACGTCCTACGTCCATTTGGCTCCTCACCGCTGTTCCCATTGCGGGTGTTGAATGATATCATATTAGGAAGCTATCCAGCGGCTGTCGCAAACGGCTTGCTGTAGGATTGAATCCCATTGGGGGTGTTGAATTATATCATATTAGGAAGCTATCCAGCTGGCTTGCTGTAGGTCAGTGGTTCTACCATGGTGCCCATCCGTGCCTGCAATACTTCTCGGAGAGGCACCCATGGGCTACCTCTACTAGTAAAAGCTGGAGAGTCGCTGTATATCCTACGCTGTTGGTGCAACTTTAAACCCCAAAAAACGAAACAAACACACACGCAATGTGTCCATTTCTCCCGCATGATTTGGCCGAAAATTATTTATTTACCACAAGGACAGAAACAGTAGCGTGTCAATTGTTTTTGTGACGTTAGTATTTAGTTTATTGTACACAGACAGGAATAGAAATATTGTAAGTGTTTTTACACACATTTAGTAAATATACCACAAATGGAACTCTGCTATAGCTACTTGGTAATTAAATCCAAACCTAGTTTTGATGCTGGTGCACTATGTTATAAATAGCACATCACTCACATCTCAAGGTCAGCTTCAAGCTTTCTTGTTAGTTTATGCAAATTTATTTGAGCTCAATTGCGAAACAAGATTTCACAACTTATATTAATCACTCTCGAGAACTCATTCCTGATGGAATCCATCTTCATGAGGAAGAGAGAAGAGGCAATGTGGAATTTAAATGCCTTGGCTAAGGACACAATCGTAATGGCTATAGCTTCGTGCGAACTCCGGGATTTTCGCACCTGAAGCTAACATGCTATTACCTTAGCTGTTGATGCGGCTTTATGCCCCCCAAAAAAACAAGCACACAATATGTCCATTTGTCATGCATGACTGGCCGTAAAAGCCTCGCAAGCTTTCTGATTGGCTGGGCTGTATGCAAATTTCAGCTTCAAGCATTCTGATTGGCTGGCCTGTATGCAAATTTCAGCTTCAAGCATTCTGATTGGCTGGGCTATATACAAATATCAGCTTGAAATGAGAGGTGTCCCCCTTGTAGTGTATAGAGTTTTAACATGTATGTGAATGAGAGTTGTCCCCCCTTGTGGTGAATCGATGTTTCACATGTATGTGAATGAGAGTTGTCCGCCCTTGTGGTGAATCGATGTTTCACATGTATGTGAATGAGAGTAGTCCGCCCTTGTTGTGTATAGATGTTTCACATGTATGTGAATGAGAGTTGTTCCCCCTTGTGGTGTATCGATGTTTCACAATGTATGTGAATGAGAGTTGTTCCCCCTTGTTGTGTATAGATGTTTCACATGTATGTGAATGAGAGTTGTTCCCCCTTGTGGTGTATCAATGTTTCACATGTATGTGAATGAGAGTTGTTCCCCCTTGTTGTGTATAGATGTTTCACATGTATGTGAATGAGAGTTGTTCCCCCTTGTGGTGTATCAATGTTTCACATGTATGTGAATGAGAGTTGTTCCCCCTTGTGGTGTATCAATGTGTGTATTTATTTTCTATCCAGTAATGTATTGTGTTGTATGTGTTTACTTAGTGTGTGGTTTTGGTGGGTACCACAAGGAATTCACTTGGTTTATTGAAGATTCAGTGCCTTATCATCAGTTTGCACGCCCATACCAGGAACAATGTTCGGTGCCTGATCATCGGTTTACACGACCATACCCGGAACAATGCTCGGTGCCTGATCATCGGTTTACACGACCATACCCGGAACAATGCTCGGTGCCTGATCATCGGTTTACACGACCATACCCGGAACAATGCTCGGTGCCTGATCATCGGTTTACACGACCATACCCGGAACAATGCTCGGTGCCTGATCATCGGTTTACACGACCATACCCGGAACAATGCTCGGTTCCTGATCATCGGTTTACACGACCATAACCGGAACAATGCTCATGTACCTCGAGTCTTGCTGTACTAATTATGCCTGGAAAGTGTCTGTATGACCGTAGCTAACTAAATCCCTATTCATAAATTGTTCATTTTGTTATGTAAGTTACAACTGTTTGTATCATACACAATGATGTGTGGGCGTGTGTTTGTATATCTTATGATCATATGTTTGCATTCCATATAAGTCCCTATATATTTCTATAGTTGTGTACATGAGCTATCAACATGCTCAGGTCTCTCTCGTACAGTGTGAAGTGTCGTGTTGCACTGTAAAACCTAGCACTATCACACCTTTAGTATTACACAGTTTCTATATGAATCTGTCGTTATCATATATTGCCCATTGTATACGACAACATTACACAGTTTCTATATGAATCTGTCGTTATCATATATTGCCCATTGTATACGACAACATTACACAGTTTCTATATGAACCTGTCGTTATCATATATTGCCCATGTATACGACAACATTACACAGTTTCTATATGAATCTGTCGTTATCATATATTGCCCATTGTATACGACAACATTACACAGTTTGTATATGAATCTGTCGTTATCATATATTGCCCATGTATACGACAACATTACACAGTTTGTATATGAACCTGTCGTTATCATATATTCCCCATGTATACGACAACATTACACAGTTTGTATATGAACCTGTCGTTATCATATATTCCCCATGTATACGACAACATTACACAGTTTGTATATGAACCTGTTGTTATACTATTGCAGCTACCCGCTGATTCTGTCCATAGAAAATCACTGTAGCCTTGGACAGCAGAGGAATATGGCCAGTGCATTCAAAGACATATTTGGTGGTAAGACACGTTTTAAGCCCCGCCATTAGGAACAGGTGGTTATTATTTTTGGCTACTAGACACTAATCTAGTGAAATTCCATGACATATTTCCACAGTTTTCAGTTACAAATAAGAAAAACACATTATTGAATTGTCGTCTGCTACAATTATTTGCACTATTTATGGTATTTATTTTAACCAGCATGCAAAGACGCTGTTTTAAAGATGGATGTATTATTTCCAATAATCAGAGAAATGACGGGTTTTAATCTGCAAAGTTGGGGAATATTCGTGTGTATTAGAAACATTACTGCGTTTCAGATATATTATTGTTTGTGTATATTTTAGATATGCTGTTAACAGAGCCAGTTTAAGCTTTCGATTAAATCCATTTTCATTCTGTATACAATAGATATGTACTGTACATTATGAATGACTAAATATGTTTTAAACCAACAGAGCCAGTATTTGTGTATATTTTAGATATGCTGTTAACAGAGCCAGTATCGAAAGATGGATCACAGCTGCCTTCACCTGAACAGCTTAAGCGCAAAATTATACTCAAGGTAAATCTGCCACCGTTTTTATGTTTTTCCGACCACCTCTAATGAACTCGTTTTAAGATTTACTTGTAATGCGCCAAAGCCCACCACCCATCCCTACTGGGATCTGCGTAAATGGTCATGCATGTTCGGAACATCCATCCGTCACACTTTCTTGTGGCCTCAATCCCATCAGTTCTCTACTTAACATCGGGTGGACTAGCTCATTTTTCAGAACTTTCAACTAACACACAAGTTGTCTCGCCCACTTTAGCGGAAAGTGACACTAAACAGTCACCGTTCTGGCGGCGGCGATGGCACTCTCAACAGTTTAATATTTGATTTATAGTTAAAAACCCGTCGAATATAATGCTTTGATAACTTGCATACTGTTGCTAGGGGATGTTCCCTGCCCCCATAAGACGTCCAACCAATAGAGTGACCTTGAACGTGGGTATTGTTTAGAAACTTCACATATATTACCTAGTCCCTACCCTACCACTGACCTTGAACTTAAAGTATGGCAATTTGTTGGAAAGTATAAAAGACATTTTTTAGTACGCTGAGCCAACACGTATGCAGTTAATTGTGTATTCTTTACTGTGTTGCGATATAGCACACTTGCTAAATGGTTGTTGAATTGTGCCCCTAATTTTGATTCCCTATTTTTACAATGCAGCCCAGTCCGCCTCCGTGGTCGAGTGGTTACGATCGCTGACTTGTATACCACTGTAACCTATCATCACTGATGGTCGTGGGTTCGAGTCCTGCTCAGACCGTGTCTCATTTATATGAAAAAGTTGGCAGTTTCTTACGGAGGTTGGTGCACCCAAGTACTGGTTAACCGCTGGAGCCTGCCCAGGAAAGGTGTTGTTAGGTAAACTGCCCGCCGGCGATATAGCCTGAAATGGTGTTGATGCAGGCGTAAAACCCGTAATATAACATAACATAACAATGCAGCCCAACTGGAACCATTTGGCCTCGACTACTCCTTCAGTTTTCATCCAATTGCATGTTGACTAGGAAATACATCATCGGCATATAGTTAACAAATGCATATTATCGTGACTTCTAGGTTCGATCACTTCTCAGGTTATGCCACATTTTGTACTTCACTCTATTACAACAATTGATGTACCGTTATTAAAAAACACTCTTAATAAACTTGAGAATCATTGAATGTGCTGACATTTCACAACTTACAAATGAAAACATACACACTGAGTGTGTACATATCCTTTACAAACACGTTTTGATGGAGTATCATATCAACACCTGGGGAAACTGGACGGATTGTCCGTGTAATTATTGACTAGCATTACTCCTATTAATAGGCCTATTAGCACGTGACTTAATTAATGACGTACTTGAAACGAAAGCGAGGCACTGCAATGTTGATATAACTTTATAATTGGCCGCCATTGTTTACGGGTCAACGGAACGATACATAGTTTTAAAAAGTACAATGTGTGTCTGATTTGACATATTTACTCAATATTTTGTCGTCCTTAGTTCAATTACGCCGAATCGACCCATTACCATCTAAACGTAATATTTAAAATCCGCCATCTCGTCGATATAACACAGAAACGGGACATAATATGTTTGCAATGTAAATGAGATGAGTCTATGGGAGCATTAGTGTATATTCGGAAATGATCGTGTATAATCGTGCCTGTTCGGTGATTTCCAATAGAATTCCGTGTTGCCGTTCTTCAAATCTACCCTCATAAATGAGGGTGTAAGTAGATGGCGCTATGATCGGAAATCCAGTTTCCCCAGGCTGTCATTTTGCCAGAAGTTAAAAAGTGAAAAATCAACAGACTGGCACCCAGGCTAGCTGCCACTGTGAAGATGTAGTGTTTGTTCGTCCCTCCCACCTTTGCATGGACATCTTAGCTGGAAGACAAAATAAAACCGTTCAACTGTTTTCGTTTAATTTCGATTGATAAAATAAAGTAGTGTTATTAGTTCAATGACATGTACATTATAGCACAAGAAGTTACCAGCGGACCCTAGTCAAGCCGATCCTGTGGACTACACGCTCGATGACAGTAAGTAGCAAACCTAATGTTGGTGGGACTTTAAACCCAAATACAAACATACATTGTGTACATTAATGTTAATGGGACTTTAAACCCAAATACAAACAAACAGTGTGTACATTAATGTTAGTGGGACTTTAAACCCAAATACAAACATACATTGTGTACATTAATGTTGGTGGGACTTTAAACCCAAATACAAACATACATTGTGTACATTAATGTTTATGGGACTTTAAACCCAAATACAAACATACATTGTGTACATTAATGTTGGTGGGACTTTAAACCCAAATACAAACATACATTGTGTACATTAATGGAATTGTTTATAGAAGAATTTTGTTTTATAAATGTTAAAGTTGTGAAGTTGGAAGTCGTGATAGCGTAGTGGATGCGCGTTCGCTTCAGGTGCGAAAGGCCCTGCGTTTGAGCCCCCGCTGGAGCCATTATGATTGTGCCCTTAGGCAAGGCATTTAAATTCCACGTTGCCTCTTCTCTCTCCCTCGTGGCGATGGATTCCATCAGGAATGAGGTCTCGATAGTGATTAATATAATTTGTAAGAACTTGTTTCGCAATCAAGCTAAAATAAACTTTTATAGACTAAACTAAATATGTTTGTGTGCCCACTGCGTTAAATTATATTGAAAAAGGAAACATGCAGTATTTTGGACACCCCTAGTTTATAACATTGTTTCATACAGATCTTGTCAAAGAGTTTCATACAGATCTTGTCAAAGAGTTTCATACAGATCTTGTCAAGAGTTTCATACAGATCTTGTCAAAGAGTTTCATACATATCTTGTCAAAGAGTTTCATACATATCTTATCAAAGAGTTTCATACAGATCTTGTCAAAGAGTTTCATACAGATCTTGTCAAAGAGTTTCATACATATCTTGTCAAGAGTTTCATACAGATCTTGTCAAGAGTTTCATTGCTATATTTTTCAGATGCCCGAGAAGGGGACATTAGTAATTCTGCTAAAAATGGCATACTGTACCTGGAGGACCCGCTAGACCAATCGTGGACGCCACATTTCTTTGTGTTGACAACCAATAAACTGTACTACAGTGAGGAGACAGGACATGAGGAAGACGAGGACACTGATGATGATACTAACAGTAATACTGAGGTAGATATCACCCTGACGATGATACTAACAGTAATGTTGAGGTAGATATCACCCTGATGATGATACTAATAGTAATATTGAGGTAGATATCACCCTGACGATGATACTAACAGCAATATTGAGGTAGATATCACCCTGACGATGATACTAACACAGTAATATTGAGGTAGATATCACCCTGACGATGATACTAACAGTAATATTGAGGTAGATATCACCCTGACGATGATACTAACAGTAATATTGAGGTAGATATCACCCTGACGATGATACTAACAGTAATATTGAGGTAGATATCACCCTGATGATGATACTAACAGCAATATTGAGGTAGATATCACCCTGACGATGATACTAACACAGTAATATTGAGGTAGATATCACAAATCACCCTGATGATGATATTTACAGTAATATTGAGGTAGATATCACCCTGATGATGATACTAACAGTAATATTGAGGTAGATATCACCCTGACGATGATACTAACAGTAATATTGAGGTAGATATCACCCTGATGATGATACTAACAGTAATATTGAGGTAGATATCACCAATCACCCTGACGATGATACTAACAGTAATATTGAGGTAGATATCACCCTGACGATGATACTAACAGTAATATTGAGGTAGATATCACCAATCACCCTGACGATGATACTAACAGTAATATTGAGGTAGATATCACCAATCACCCTGACGATGATACTAACAGTAATATTGAGGTAGATATCACCCTGATGATGATACTAACAGTAATATTGAGGTAGATATCGCCAATCACCCTGATGATGATACTAACAGTAATATTGAGGTAGATATCACCAATCCCCCTGTTTTAGTTCACAACCTGTTTTTGAATTTGTTTACCAAAGTTTGCGGACAATTAATATAAACGGGGGACTGCACTTAGCGTGTAAACTGGAATTGATAATTATACGTATTTAAGTTTGTGTCTTTAATTTTATCAAGTACCCTGACCTTCCCCACCTCCTGACTGAACCTTCCCCACCTCCTGGCTGAACCTTCCCCACCTCCTGACTGAACCTTCCCCACCTCCTGACTGAACCTTCCCCACCTCCTGACTGAACCTTCCCCACCTCCTGACAACCTTCCCCACCTCCTGACTGAACCTTCCTCACCTCCTGACTGAACCTTCCCCACCTCCTGACTGAACCTTCCCCACCTCCTGACTGAACCTTCCCCACCTCCTGGCTGATAGCATGCAGTACAAAGGGTTACACGCAAGTGCAATGGAGACTTTTAATGTCATAATTAATGTGTGAGAACTTAATGTTATGTGATTGACTTCAGTTGTTCATGTCATCAATCACATTCATCAAAGGGTCTTTTGATGCTGCGATTTTCTACTTGATATCGCTGACTCAATCTGTTAAACCAGCTGGCTATCTGAAGTTTAACTAGGGAACAATGTTACAACTATGATTGAAGCTTGTGTGTTTTACGTTTATTTATCGTCTCTACCGGTTGCCCATATGAGCGACGTCTCCTGAAGAGATTAGTCAGATAGAGATACAGATACATACAGAGACCCATTCCAAAGTCTCCTCTGGTTCTTTTATGTGCACGGTGTCACCGACGCGAGACCTCGGTTTAACATCCCATCTGAAAGACTGTTAATTTTATTAGGGTCAGGCAGGGGATCGAACTTGCGATCCGTGGATTACCAGTCCAGCGTGTTACCACTGGACTACATATCCTTCTGTATTGAATCTATTTGTGTCTCTGTTCATCTGGTACATTACACATGTATTAAAAATCAAGTTTTATCAACTTATATTAATCATTCGTTGGCGCGGATGAAAGCGTATACGTGGTCATTCGTGTGGGAGGAAACTGGAGTACCCGAAGAAAACCCACCTGTCCGATCTGGCGACCACCGTACCATCTCACATACTTCCCGGTCCGAGGATCGAACCCGAGTTGCATTGGTGAGAAGCGAGCGCGCTAACCACTGTGCTAATCGGACAGCCACATGTATTAAAATATGCAAGACAACAGCAAAATGTTACAAACATGATATCCCTTGCAACAGGCCAAAAACAAAACAGTTTCATTTAATAAATATGTTTAGTGTGCCCGACAAATAATTAATATTTCACCATGACTGATTATCACATTTGGAGTCGAGCAATTGAGAACAGATGGTTAGTTTCCTAATGGGAATATAATCAGTACAGCCTCATTAAATAAATAGCTTTGTAATAATAAACATTTGAATCTTTGCTAATATTTATAATAAAAATATTTAAGAAAGGCTCGGACCACCAGGGACCACCACTACGACCGGACACCAGACACCCTGCATTTGTTCACCATGGATCACTTTGTACATTTCTGTAGGCGATTGAACACGATCAACTCGGAAATTTTGGCAAGGAACAAACACCCTTTGTGGGGTTCATTATTTGGTGAACACTGAGAATGAACCTGGTTGTAGGGTTAATTTGTCATGGCCATCGTTCATATACTGTATGTATAGGACAGAAATGAGATATCCGTAAGCATTCATTATGTTTAGGAGTAGGTGGGGATATGGTTTCAACGGAGCTATTGTTATAATTACTGATTTATCGATGCAGTTAGTTAGGTGCGATGATAAACCTCGTTTTTCATTGTATGTTTGTATATTTTAGGGTCAGCCTCAAGAAGAGCTGCATTACAGCGAGAAATGGTTTCACGGTCGTCTACCTCGCGGTCGCACCGAGGCAGAGAACAAGTTAAACGAGTATGCCCATCTTGGTAATGGTAATGGAAAGTTCCTTGTCCGAGACAGTGATACATTCGTTGGAGATTTCTCACTCTCTTTCAGGTAATAACAACCAAACATGTTTGGTGACCTTTGCTACTCTATCATCCATGTCTGCTTCAGATCTACTGCTCTATCATCCATGTCTGCTTCAGATCTACTACTCTATCATCCATGCCTGCTTCAGATCTACTACTCTATCATCCATGCCTGCTTCAGATCTACTACTCTATCATCCATGCCTGCTTCAGATCTACTACTATATCATCCATGCCTGCTTCAGATCTACTACTTTATCATCCATGCCTGCTTCAGATCTACTACTCTATCATCCATGCCTGCTTCAGATCTACTACTATATCATCCTTGCCTGCTTCAGATCTACTACTCTATCATCCATGCCTGCTTCAGATCTACTACTCTATCATCCATGCCTGCTTCAGATCTACTACTCTATCATCCATGCCTGCTTCAGATCTACTACTCTATCATCCATGCCTGCTTCAGATCTACTACTCTATCATCCATGCCTGCTTCAGATCTACTACTCTATCATCCATGTTTGCTTCAGATCTACTACTCTAACATCCATGCCTGCTACTACTCTTATCATCCATGCCTGCTTCAGATCTACTACTCTATTATCCATGCCTGCTTCAGATCTACTACTCTATCATCCATGCCTGCTTCAGATCTACTACTCTATCATCCATGTTTGCTTCAGATCTACTACTCTATCATCCATGTTTGCTTCAGATCTACTACTCTATCATCCATGTTTGCTTCAGTTCTACTACTCTATCATCCATGCCTGCTTCAGTTCTACTACTCTATCATCCATGCCTGCTTCAGATCTACTACTCTATCATCCATGCCTGCTTCAGATCTACTACTCTATCATCCATGCCTGCTTCAGATCTACTACTCTATCATCCATGCCTGCTTCAGATCTACTACTCTATCATCCATGCCTGCTTCAGATCTACTACTCTATCATTGTGTTGTTTTTTTTCATGCCTGCTTCAGATCTACTACTCTATCATTCATGCCTGCTTCAGATCTACTACTCTATCATCCATGTTTGCTACTACTCTATCATCCATGTCTGCTTCTACTCTATCATCCATGTCTGCTTCAGATCTACTACTCTATCATCCATGCTTGCTTCAGATCTACTATTCTATCATCCATGCCTGCTTCAGATCTACTATTCTATCATCCATGTTTGCTACTACTCTATCATCCATGCCTGCTTCAGATCTACTACTCTATCATCCATGCCTGCTTCAGATCTACTACTCTATCATCCATGCCTGCTTCTACTCTATCATCCATGCCTGCTTCAGATCTACTACTCTATCATCCATGCTTGCTACTACTCTATCATCCATGTTTGCTACTACTCTATCATCCATGCTTGATTCAGATCTACTACTCTATCATCCTTGCCTGCTTCAGATCTACTACTCTATCATCCATGCTTGCTACTACTCTATCATCCATGTCTGCTTCAGATCTACTACTCTATCATCCATGCTTGCTTCAGATCTACTACTCTATCATCCATGCCTGCTTCAGATCTACTACTCTATCATCCATGTTTGCTTCAGTTCTACTACTCTATCATCCATGCTTGCTTCAGATCTACTACTCTATCATCCATGTTTGCTTCAGTTCTACTACTCTATCATCCATGCTTGCTTCAGTTCTACTACTCTATCATCCATGCTTGCTTCAGATCTACTACTCTATCATCCATGCCTGCTTCTACTCTATCATCCATGCTTGCTTCAGATCTACTACTCTATCATCCATGCCTGCTTCTACTCTATCATCCATGCTTGCTTCAATATACTACTTATCATCCATGCCTGCTTCTACTCTATCATCCATGCCTGCTTCAGATCTACTACTCTATCATCCATGCCTGCTTCAGATCTACTACTCTATCATCCATGCCTGCTTCAGGTCTACTACTCTATCATCCATGCCTGCTTCAGATCTACTACTCTATCATCCATGCCTGCTTCAGATCTACTATTCTATCATCCATGCCTGCTTCAGATCTACTACTCTTATCATCCATGCCTGCTTCAGATCTAGTACCATACGATCATCTGCTCACCTATAAAACAAAATGTTGACTTTGCATGGAAGCAGTGAATATAACAGTCAAATATGTCATGCAATTTCATTAGGGGGAAACAATGAAATTCCAGGACATATTTCCAGAGTTTTCAGTTACAAATAAGAAAAACATATTAATGAATTGTTGTCTGCTATAAATATTTGAATTATTAATTTCCTTTATTTCCTTTATTTTAGTTAATACATATCTACCATGTTACGGTCTGTTTCATGCACTAGGTCACGGTCTGTTTCATGCACTAGGTCACGGTCTGTTTCATTTGTAGCTACAGTGAGTATCTTTGCAGAGAATTTATAATGACATTAAATGGAATATTATGCCTCATTTTCAGATGGCAGAATACCATTAACCATTGTAGGATCAAGTCAAAGCAAGAACTAGGGCAGGTGAGATTTATTTACTAGCGATTGTGTTATAGTGGCAATAGTTAATCTTTGTTTTCATGCACTAGGTCACAGTCTGTTTCATGCACTAGGTCACAGTCTGTTTCATGCACTAGGTCACAGTCTGTTTCATGCACTAGGTCACAGTCTGTTTCATGCACTAGGTCACAGTCTGTTTCATGCACTAGGTCACAGTCTGTTTCATGCACTAGGTCAGTCTGTCTCATGCACTAGGTCACAGTGTGTTTCATGCACTAGGTCACAGTGTGTTTCATGCAATAGGTCATGGTCCGTTTCATGCACTAGGACATGGTCTGTTTCATGCACTAGGTCACATTCTGTTTCATGCACTAGGTCACAGTCTGTTTCATGCAATAGGTCACTGTCTGTTTCATGCATTAGGTCACAATCTGTTTCATGCACTAGGTCACTGTCTGTTTCATGCACTAGGTCACTGTCTGTTTCATGCACTAGGTCACAGTCTATTTCATGCAATAGGTCACAATCTGTCTCATGCACTAGGTCACTGTCTGTTTCATGCACTAGGTCACAGTCTATTTCATGCAACAGGTCACAATCTGTCTCATGCACTAGGTCACAGTCTGTTTCATGCACTAGGCCACAGTCTGTCTCATGCACTAGGTCACTGTCTGTTTCATGCACTAGGTCACTGTCTGTTTCATGCACTAGGTCACTGTCTGTTTCATGCACTAGGTCACTGTCTGTTTCATGCACTAGGTCACTGTCTGTTTCATGCACTAGGTCACTGTCTGTTTCATGCACTAGGTCATTGTCTGTTTCATGCACTAGGTCATTGTCTGTTTCATGCACTAGGTCATTGTCTGTTTCATGCACTAGGTCATTGTCTGTTTCATGCACTAGGTCACTGTCTGTTTCATGCACTAGGTCACTGTCTGTTTCATGCACTAGGTCACAGTCTGTTTCATGCACTAGGTCACAGTCTGTTTCATGCACTAGGTCACAGTCAGTTTCATGCACTAGGTCACAGTCTGTTTCATGCACTAGGTCACAGTCTGTTTCATGCACTAGGTCACAGTCTGTTTCATGCACTAGGTCACAGTCTGTTTCATGCACTAGGTCACAGTCTGTTTCATGCACTAGGTCACAGTCTGTTTCATGCACTAGGTCACAGTCTGTTTCATGCACTAGGTCAGTCTGTCTCATGCACTAGGTCACAGTGTGTTTCATGCACTAGGTCACAGTGTGTTTCATGCAATAGGTCATGGTCCGTTTCATGCACTAGGACATGGTCTGTTTCATGCACTAGGTCACATTCTGTTTCATGCACTAGGTCACAGTCTGTTTCATGCAATAGGTCACTGTCTGTTTCATGCATTAGGTCACAATCTGTTTCATGCACTAGGTCACTGTCTGTTTCATGCACTAGATCACTGTCTGTTTCATGCACTAGGTCACAGTCTATTTCATGCAATAGGTCACAATCTGTCTCATGCACTAGGTCACTGTCTGTTTCATGCACTAGGTCACAGTCTATTTCATGCAACAGGTCACAATCTGTCTCATGCACTAGGTCACAGTCTGTTTCATGCACTAGGCCACAGTCTGTCTCATGCACTAGGTCACTGTCTGTTTCATGCACTATGTCACTGTCTGTTTCATGCACTAGGTCACTGTCTGTTTCATGCACTAGGTCACTGTCTGTTTCATGCACTAGGTCACTGTCTGTTTCATGCACTAGGTCACTGTCTGTTTCATGCACTAGGTCACTGTCTGTTTCATGCACTAGGTCACTGTCTGTTTCATGCACTAGGTCATGGTCTGTTTCATGCACTAGGTCACTGTCTGTTTCATGCACTAGGTCATGGTCTGTTTCATGCACTAGGTCACTGTCTGTTTCATGCACTAGGTCACTGTCTGTTTCATGCACTAGGTCACAGTCTGTTTCATGCACTAGGTCAAAGTCTGTTTCATGCACTAGGTCACAGTCTGTTTCATGCACTAGGTCACAGTCTGTTTCATGCACTAGGTCACAGTCTGTTTCATGCACTAGGTCACAGTCTGTTTCATGCACTAGGTCACAGTCTGTCTCATGCACTAGGTCACAGTGTGTTTCATGCACTAGGTCACAGTGTGTTTCATGCAATAGGTCATGGTCCGTTTCATGCACTAGGACATGGTCTGTTTCATGCACTAGGTCACATTCTGTTTCATGCACTAGGTCACAGTCTGTTTCATGCAATAGGTCACTGTCTGTTTCATGCATTAGGTCACAATCTGTCTCATGCACTAGGTCACTGTCTGTTTCATGCACTAGGTCACTGTCTGTTTCATGCACTAGGTCACAGTCTATTTCATGCAATAGGTCACAATCTGTCTCATGCACTAGGTCACTGTCTGTTTCATGCACTAGGTCACAGTCTATTTCATGCAACAGGTCACAATCTGTCTCATGCACTAGGTCACAGTCTGTTTCATGCACTAGGTCACAGTCTGTCTCATGCACTAGGTCACTGTCTGTTTCATGCACTAGGTCACTGTCTGTTTCATGCACTAGGTCACTGTCTGTGTCATGCACTAGGTCACTGTCTGTTTCATGCACTAGGTCACTGTCTGTTTCATGCACTAGGTCACTGTCTGTTTCATGCACTAGGTCACTGTCTGTTTCATGCACTAGGTCATGGTCTGTTTCATGCACTAGGTCACTGTCTGTTTCATGCACTAGGTCATGGTCTGTTTCATGCACTAGGTCACTGTCTGTTTCATGCACTAGGTCACTGTCTGTTTCATGCACTAGGTCACAGTCTGTTTCATGCACTAGGTCACAGTCTGTTTCATGCACTAGGTCACAGTCTGTTTCATGCACTAGGTCATGGTCTGTTTCATGCACTAGGTCACTGTCTGTTTCATGCACTAGGTCATGGTCTGTTTCATGCACTAGGTCATGGTCTGTTTCATGCACTAGGTCACAGTCTGTTTCATGCACTAGGTCACTGTCTGTTTCATGCACTAGGTCACTGTCTGTTTCATGCACTAGGTCATGGTCTGTTTCATGCACTAGGTCACTGTCTGTTTCATGCACTAGGTCATGGTCTGTTTCATGCACTAGGTCATGGTCTGTGTCATGCACTAGGTCACAGTCTGTTTCATGCACTAGGTCATGGTCTGTTTCATGCACTAGGTCACTGTCTGTTTCATGCACTAGGTCATGGTCGGTTTCATGCACTAGGTCATGGTCTGTTTCATGCACTAGGTCATAGTCTGATGAAGAGCTATTATTGAAGTGGAAAAATTAAACTTTTGTGTTGATTGGTGCATCTACACTTGTCAGCTCAAAAATCTGAGAACAAATTTGAAACTTGGAAATGTTTGCTAGGTACCTATGAATCAAATTCAGTCCAGTCTGTCTGTCTGTCAGTCTGTCAGTCTGTCAGTCTGTCAGTCTGTCAGTCTGTCAGTCTGTCTGTCTGTCTGTCTGACGGCCTCATGTTTAATATCAACACATGAATCTCGTGTTAATTTGATGCCAAACACATGAATCTCATGTTTGTTACAAACATCTGAATCTCATGTTTGTTACAAACATCTGAATCTCATGTTTGTTACAAACATCTGAATCTCATGTTTGATACAAACATCTGAATCTCATGTTTGATACAAACATCTGAATCTCATGGTTGTTACAAACATCTGAATCTCATATTTGATTCAAACATCTGAATCTCATGGTTGTTACAAACATCTGAATCTCATGTTTGATACAAACATCTGAATCTCATATTTGATACAAACATCTGAATCTCGTGTTTGATACAAACATCTGAATCTCATGTTTGATACAAACATCTGAATCTCATGGTTGTTACAAACATCTGAATCTCATGTTTGATACAAACATCTGAATCTCATATTTGATACAAACATCTGAATCTCGTGTTTGATACAAACATCTGAATCTCATGTTTGATACAAACATCTGAATCTCATGTTTGATACAAACATCTGAATCTCATGTTCGTTACAAACATCTGAATCTCGTGTTTGATACCAAACATATATGAATCTTGTGTTATGATTTCAAGATGTTTTTACAAGTATGATTCAAGAGTTAATTATGCATGATAAAAAGCATGTGCATTGTTGTTTTGTTAGGTGAAGTATTATTTGATAGACAATGTGATGTTTGACAGTCTGTACAGCCTGATCATGCATTACCGTACACATCCACTCAAGGGAAACAACTTCTCTATGGTGCTCAAGGAACCCGTCCCACAGCCACAAAGTCACGAAGGAAAAGAGTAAGTTATAAATGGAGCTCTAATCTCAATAACCTTTAAGGATCCGAGTTATTACGGTAGCTGACTTCAAATCACCCTCCCGAGGTTTGAATCCCACTGGGCGTGTCAAATTCTTTCAAGTGAGGAAGTTATCCAGCTGGCTTGCGGTATGTCGGTGGTTCTACCCGGGTGCTCATCCGTGCCGGCAATACTGCTCATTTGGGCACCAGGTTCTCCTCCACCAATAATAACTGGAAAGTTGTTGTATGACCTACGCTGTTGGTGCAACACATTAAACCCTAAAAACAAACAATAAGCTTTCAATTAAATCCAAACTCCAAAGACATTCTCTGTTTTATAGAGGGTACAACAAAGACATTCTCTGTTTTATAGAGGGTACAACAAAGACATTCTCTGTTTTATAGAGGGTACAACAATGACACTCTCTGTTTTATAGAGGGTACAACAAAGACATTCTCTGTTTTATAGAGGGTACAACAAAGACATTCTCTGTTTTATAGAGGGTACAACAAAGACCTGCTGTGTTTTATAGAGGGTACAACAAAGACCTGCTGTGTTTTATAGAGGGTACAACAAAGACATTCTCTGTTTTATAGAGGGTACAACAAAGACCTGCTGTGTTTTATAGAGGGTACAACAATGACATTCTCTGTTTTATAGAGGGTACAACAAAGACATTCTCTGTTTTATAGAGGTACAACAATGACATTCTCTGTTTTATAGAGGGTACAACAATGACATTCTCTGTTTTATAGAGGGTACAACAAAGACATTCTCTGTTTTATAGAGGGTACAACAAAGACATTCTCTGTTTTATAGAGGGTACAACAAAGACATTCTCTGTTTTATAGAGGGTACAACAAGACATTCTCTGTTTTATAGACGGTACAACAAAGACATTCTCTGTTTTATAGAGGGTACAACAAAGACATTCTCTGTTTTATAGAGGGTACAACAAAGACATTCTCTGTTTTATAGAGGGTACAACAAAGACATTCTCTGTTTTATAGAGGGTACAACAAGACATTCTCTGTTTTATAGAGGGTACAACAAAGACATTCTCTGTTTTATAGAGGGTACAACAAAGACATTCTCTGGTTTATAGAGGGTACAACAAATTCTTGGGTACACGACATTCTCTGTTATAGAGGGTACAACAAAGACCTGCTGTGTTTTATAGAGGGTACAACAAAGACATTCTCTGTTTTATAGAGGGTACAACAAGACATTCTCTGTTTTATAGAGGGTACAACAAAGACATTCTCTGGTTTATAGAGGGTACAACAAAGACATTCTCTGTTTTATAGAGGGTACAACAAGACATTCTCTGGTTTATAGAGGGTACAACAAGACATTCTCTGGTTTATAGACGGTACAACAAGACATTCTCTGTTTATAGAGGGTACAACAAGACATTCTCTGGTTTATAGAGGGTACAACAAAGACATTCTCTGGTTTATAGACGGTACAACAAAGACATTCTCTGGTTTATAGAGGGTACAACAAGACATTCTCTGGTTTATAGACGGTACAACAAAGACATTCTCTGGTTTATAGAGGGTACAACAAAGACATTCTCTGGTTTATAGAGGGTACAACAAGACATTCTCTGGTTTATAGAGGGTACAACAAGACATTCTCTGTTTTATAGAGGGTACAACAAAGACTTGCTGTGTTTTATAGAGGGTACAACAAAGACATTCTCTGTTTTATAGACGGTACAACAAGACATTCTCTGGTTTATAGAGGGTACAACAATGACATTCTCTGTTTTATAGAGGGTACAACAATGACACTCTCTGTTTTATAGAGGGTACAACAAAGACATTCTCTGTTTTATAGAGGGTACAACAAAGACATTCTCTGTTTTATAGAGGGTACAACAATGACACTCTGGTTTATAGAGGGTACAACAAAGACATTCTCTGTTTTATAGAGGGTACAACAAAGACATTCTCTGTTTTATAGAGGGTACAACAAAGACATTCTCTGTTTTATAGAGGGTACAACAAAGACATTCTCTGTTTTATAGAGGGTACAACAATGACACTCTCTGGTTTATAGAGGGTACAACAAAGACATTCTCTGTTTTATAGAGGGTACAACAAAGACATTCTCTGTTTTATAGAGGGTACAACAAAGACATTCTCTGTTTTATAGAGGGTACAACAAAGACATTCTCTGTTTTATAGAGGGTACAACAAAGACATTCTCTGTTTTATAGAGGGTACAACAATGACATTCTCTGTTTTATAGAGGGTACAACAAAGACATTCTCTGGTTTATAGAGGGTACAACAAAGACATTCTCTGTTTTATAGAGGGTACAACAATGACACTCTCTGGTTTATAGAGGGTACAACAAAGACATTCTCTGGTTTATAGAGGGTACAACAAGACATTCTCTGTTTTATAGAGGGTACAACAAAGACATTCTCTGGTTTATAGAGGGTACAACAAAGACATTCTCTGTTTTATAGAGGGTACAACAAAGACATTCTCTGTTTTATAGAGGGTACAACAAAGACATTCTCTGTTTTATAGAGGGTACAACAAAGACATTCTCTGGTTTATAGAGGGTACAACAAAGACATTCTCTGTTTTATAGAGGGTACAACAAAGACATTCTCTGTTTTATAGAGGGTACAACAAAGACATTCTCTGTTTTATAGAGGGTACAACAAAGACATTCTCTGTTTTATAGAGGGTACAACAAAGACATTCTCTGTTTTATAGAGGGTACAACAATGACATTCTTGGTTTATAGAGGGTACAACAAAGACATTCTCTGTTTATAGAGGGTACAACAAAGACTCTTGTTTTATAGGGGTACAACAAAGACATTCTCTGTTTTATAGAGGGTACAACAAAGACATTCTCTGTTTATAGAGGGTACAACAAAGACATTCTCTGTTTTATAGAGGGTACAACAAAGACATTCTCTGTTTTATAGAGGGTACAACAAAGACATTCTCTGTTTTATAGAGGGTACAACAAAGACATTCTCTGTTTTATAGAGGGTACAACAAAGACATTCTCTGTTTTATAGAGGGTACAACAAAGACATTCTCTGTTTTATAGAGGGTACAACAATGACATTCTCTGGTTTTATAGAGGGTACAACAATGACATTCTCTGTTTTATAGAGGGTACAACAATGACATTCTCTGGTTTATAGAGGGTACAACAATGACATTCTCTGTTTTATAGAGGGTACAACAAAGACATTCTCTGGTTTATAGAGGGTACAACAAAGACATTCTCTGTTTTATAGAGGGTACAACAAAGACATTCTCTGTTTTATAGAGGGTACAACAAAGACATTCTCTGTTTTATAGACGGTACAACAAAGACATTCTCTGTTTTATAGAGGGTACAACAATGACACTCTGGTTTATAGAGGGTACAACAAAGACACTCTCTGGTTTATAGAGGGTACAACAAAGACATTCTCTGTTTTATAGAGAGTACAACAAAGACATTCTCTGTTTTATAGAGGGTACAACAATGACACTCTATGGTTTATAGAGGGTACAACAAAGACATTCTCTGTTTTATAGAGGGTACAACAAAGACATTCTCTGTTTTATAAAAACAATAACATCCTCTCTCTTATAGAGGGTACCTCAAAAACCTTGGCTGTCCGATTAGCGCAGTGGTTAGCGCAGTGGTTAGCGCGCTCGCTTCTCACCAATGCAACCCGGGTTCGATCCTCGGAAGTATGTGAGATGGTACGGTGGTCGCCAGATCGGACAGGTGTTTTCTCCGGGTACTCCGGTTTCCTCCCACACGAATGATCACACATACGCTTTCATCCGCGCCAACGAGAGTAATTAATATAAGTTGTTAGAACTTGCTTCGCAATCGTTGTAAAATAAATAAAGTTTAAATTAAACCTCAAAAACCCTCTTTTAAACATCCTCTATTTTTATAGAGGGTACCACAAAAGCATTCTCTATTTTATCGATAGTGACATGAACATATTCTATGTTCGTATTGTAGATGGTACCATGAAAACAAAGACAGAGATCAGGCTGAAGAGATGTTGAAGCGTATACCACACAATGGTGCTTTCCTGGTACGAAGGAACGAAACCGATCAGTTTGCGTATGCTATCTCATTCAGGTAAGATTTGAATGGTCACGGTGTTGTAAGTAGCTGTAGTCTACTTCCTCATGGTTACAAGGTTGTCGATCAGAAACATCTACGGTGTCAGAGGGGTCAGTTGGCGATACCAGATTACTTTCATTGAGTGTAGTAACTACAATCTTTCCTAGGGGGCCCCTCTGTGTCCGAGTGGGTATGGTCGTTGACTTCAAATCACGTGCCCCTCACCACTGCAGGTTCGAGTCGCACTTGGGTGTGTCGCATTCTTAAATATGAGGAAACTATCCAGCTGGCTTGCGGAAGATCAGTGGGTCTGCCTGGGTTTCTGTCTGTGTCGGAAACACAGCTCAAAAGGACATTAATAGTTGGAGAGTCGCATAATCTAAGCTATTCGTGCGACTTTAAACCCCCAAAACAAAATTCTTTCAACCCCTATTCTTGTTTGTGTCATTTCTCAAGAACGTATTCCAAGCTTTTGGAATATTTGTTGATTCTGTTACGTTAATGCTTTCCCAGCCGAATAAATTGGACAGAATGTGCAAACAACATAGATCCAGATCAGCTGCAGTGTAGCGCCTCTTCTGATCAGGATCTATGTTGTTTGCTGTTCAGCCAAGTGTTTTAACTGCACTATCTGACTAGCAAACAGCCAGCGTAGAGCCTGATCAGATGGCACAAAATGCAAACAGCATAGAGCCTGATCAGATGGCACAAAATGCAAACAGCATAGAGCCTGATCAGATGGCACAAAATGCAAACAGCATAGAGCCTGATCAGATGGCACAAAATGCAAACAGCATAGAGCCTGATCAGATGGTACAAAATGCAAACAGCATAGAGCCTGATCAGACGGGACAAAATGCAAACAGCATAGAGCCTGATCAGATGGCACAAAATGCAAACAGCATAGAGCCTGATCAGACGGAACAAAATACAAACAGCATAGAGCCTGATCAGACGGGACAAAATGCTGTCTGATATGGCTCTATGCTGCTTGCAAAAGCACTATATCAATTCTTTGTACATTATTACACAACATATGTTTTCTATGTGTTGTATGAACACGTGTTGTTGAATTGTTTTCTGGTACTGGTGCTCTCTTTGGATCAAGAGATTGCATGGCCGCTGCACTATATTTGAGATATGTCCTCAATATCCTAGACTTTTAATTTCGTACCGTTATTCTGCCTCGTGCAACTGCACGTGCATATATTGCAGGTAGCTTAACCACAGGTCAATAAACAAAGCGAGAGGTGGGTTAACTTCATCTGTTTAATGTAGACCAACCGGTAAAGACTGCAAAAATACAAAGCACTATCTAAGTACAAGTATACAATTTACACATTAACTTCCATAAATATTACTAAAAGTTTAGTCCCTATTGCATATAAAACAATCTAAAGTTGTTAATTTAGCCCCTTAAATATTAAGTACTGAAAACTTTATTTTACAATAATATTGAAACATTTTTTAAAATTTTTTTTAGGGAGAAGTGGGGGCCCCAGAGGGCAATGTCAGGGTCCCTAGGGCAACTATTTCGCCCACATTGCCCTCTAAAATGATCCCTGGTAGTTCACAGCTTATCCATTGCGTACGATTGGTAAATTACAGCCAAATGTATGAAATAAAACTACATCTCTATGGGGGGAAAGGGTTAAGCAGCCAGTCAAAGTAATCACAGAAAGTGGGTGATTAGCACAGTTCTTGTGGTTGCTTAATAGAGGTCAAATGTATAATAAAATTGCTTAATACAGGTTGGCTGCTTAATAGAGCTCAAATGTATAATAAAATTGCTTAATACAGGTTGGCTGCTTAATAGAGGTGACCACTAACACAAGTTTTGATTGTATATTCATACTCATTTGTTTTCAGAGCCGAGGGCAAAATCAAACACTGTCGTATTCGACAGGAAGGTCGATTATTTACTATAGGAACTGCTGAATTTGAGAGCCTGGTAGAACTAATACAGTATTACGAAAAATATCCACTTTATAAGAAGATGAAGCTGCGGAAAGCTGTGAGCGACAATGTTGTAGAACAAGAGGGAGTTGTAAGTCCCGTATTCATTTATAGATCTCCAGAAACTATACTAGAGGACATAGAAAACGCACACCTACATTATATACTAGAGGACATAGAAAACGCACACCTACATTATATACTAGAGGACATAGAAAACGCACACCTACATTATATACTAGAGGACATAGAAAACGACACCTACATTTATACAGAGGACATAGAAACACACCTACATATATACGAGGACATAAACGCACACCTACATTATATACTAGAGGACATAGAAAACGCACACCTACATTATATACTAGAGGACATAGAAAACGCACCCTACATTATATACTAGAGGACATAAAAAACGCACACCTACATTATATACTAGAGGACATAGAAACGCACACCTACATTATATACTAGAGGACATAGAAACGCACACCTACATTATATACTAGAGGACATAGAAAACGCACACCTACATTATATACTAGAGGACATAGAAAACGCACACCTACATTATATACTAGAGGACATAGAAAACGCACACCTACATTATATACTAGAGGACATAGAAAACGCACACCTACATTATATACTAGAGGACATAGAAAACGCACACCTACATTATATACTAGAGGACATAGAAAACGCACACCTACATTATATACTAGAGGACATAGAAAACGCACACCTACATTATATACTAGAGGACATAGAAAACGCACACCTACATTATATACTAGAGGACATAGAAAACGCACACCTACATTATATACTAGAGGACATAGAAAACGCACACCTACATTATATACTAGAGGACATAGAAAACGCACACCTACATTATATACTAGAGGACATAGAAAACGCACACCTACATTATATACTAGAGGACATAGAAAACGCACACCTACATTATATACTAGAGGACATAGAAACGCACACCTACATTATATACTAGAGGACATAGAAAACGCACACCTACATTATATACTAGAGGACATAGAAAACACACACCTACATTATATACTAGAGGACATAGAAAACGCACACCTACATTATATACTAGAGAACATAGAAAACGTACACCTACATTATATACTAGAGGACATAGAAAACGCACACCTACATTATATACTAGAGAACATAGAAAACGTACACCTACATTATATACTAGAGGACATAGAAAACGTACACCTACATTATATACTAGAGAACATAGAAAACGTACACCTACATTATATACTAGAGGACATATAAAACGCACACCTACATTATATGATTATTATTACATGAAAACATCAACGATATAGCACATCTTTATTACAAAACACAAACTGAACAACTAAAAATATTACAAAATGTTTAAAACTATGTATTTATATAGTTATTGTTTTTCATGTAAAAAACACACTTATCCGAAGTGTGCGTTTTCTATGTCCTCTAGTATATCTATACCAGTTTCTTGATTTTCATTTACTAGCATTTGACCATTTTTCATAAACGTTTAGCACGCTGTATGCGAATTGAGCAGATAAACAAATGTGCAGTATATTTCTTATTTTTCCTAGAATGTAGGGCTTGACATTTCATTCAAATCCATTGGGAAGATTAGAATGAAATGTCGAGCTCTACTTTCTAGGAAAAATAAGAACAAAGTTAAACATTTGTTATCTTCTCATTTTGCCTACAACAAATCCATTGGGAAGATTAGAATGAAATGTCGAGCTCTACTTTCTAGGAAAAATAAGAAAAATGTTTTAAAATTATTTGTTATCTTCTCATTTTGCCTACAGCGTGCTAAAGGTTAAATTACCGGTAATTATCGGTTTGATTCAACTTCTTAATTATATACTAAAATACCTTGTTTGTTGTTCAGGATGCAGCTGTGGAGTTTTACTGCGAAGAAATGTTGTGCGTAAATATAGCAAGAATGTGATACGACGCAATACCACTTTAATCATATTTCTTCTATTCAATCTGTAATTATCAAGATTAATTTATTGTATCATCGCTCTTGGCCAAGTGGTTACGGTCGTTGATTTTGAATCACTTGCCCATCACCGCTGCAGGTTCGAATCCCACAAAGGGTGTAGGATGAATTTGTTTGTCTTGTGTATTGTCGGTATATTTCAGTTAAAAAGTGTGAACCTGCCTTTTGAAATAGCCAATTCAGAAGGTAAACATTTGTCTTACCATAAGCTGAAACTTGGCTTTTGGTCACAAAATCACATCTAAAGAAACATCCTGTATCTGAATAAAAATATCTTCGAATCCCACTGGGGGTCTCGAATTCATTCATGCGAGGAAGCTATCCAGCTGGCTTGCGGAAGGTCGGTGGATCTACCTGGGTGCCCATCTGTGCCTGCAATACTGCTTGGACGGGCACCCAAGGTATTCCTCCACCAATAATCGCTTCAGGTGCGAATGGTCCGGAGTTCGAGCCCCGCTGGAGCCGTTACGATCGTGCCCTTAGGCAAGGCATTCCACATTGCCTCTTCTCTCTCCTTCATGGCGATGGGTTCCTTCAGGAATGAGGTCTCGAGAGTGATTAATATAAGTTGAAATAACTTGTTTCGCAATCGAGCTAAAATAAATTTGTATAAACCAATAATCGCTGAAATGTCGCCCTATGACCTGTTGGTGCGACTTTAAACCCCCAAAACAAGCAAACAATACTGTAACATCATAAATGAAATTGATGATAGTTTTCCATTTTGTGAAATCTCATCAACATGTCATGCAATTGTAAACAATTATTGATATATTCTCACAAATGTTACTGTGACCTCTGTTACCTGTTGTTGCCCTCAACTGTAAGGATAAAAATCGAGCCATAATAAAAAAAAGAGTGTTTGTTTCCCATTTTCATACCGACCCACTGAAAACTGACCCGCTAAAAACTGGCCAGCTCAAATACTTTTATTGACCTTTTTTTTATAAAATATTCTTCTTTGGGCAGACATATTTCTCATTAAAGACCATTTTTGTTGGAAAAGGTTTTATTCATACCTACCGTACAACTTCATAAATCGGGAATTGGGAAACAAATATTTGTTTAATTGTGCCCTTGTTTAGAATAGATTACTGTCGTGTATCAACCCTAACCCCATGGCCGAGTGGTAACGGTTGTTTACTTCAAATCACTTGCCCCCCACTGCTGTAGGTCCAAATCCAACTGAGATGGTCAAATTATTTCATGTGAGGAAGCTATCCTGCTGGCTTGTGGTATGTCGGTGGTTCTATCCGGGGGCACCCAGGATCTTCCACCGCCAATAAATAATAGCTGGAGAGTCGCCGTATGAGCTAAACCAAAAAAACACATCAAACATGTTATATATATTTACTTGCTCCATTCACACAATTGAAGGCCATGTTATATTTACTTGCTCCATTCACACAATTGAAGGTCATGTTATATTTACTTGCTCCATTCACACAATTGAAGGCCATGTTATATTTACTTGCTCCATTCACACAATTGAAGGTCATGTTATATTTACTTGCTCCATTCACACAATTGAAGGCCATGTTATATTTACTTGCTCCATTCACACAATTGAAGGTCATGTTATATTTACTTGCTCCATTCACACAATTGAAGGCCATGTTATATTTACTTGCTCCATTCACACAATTGAAGGTCATGTTATATTTACTTGCTCCATTCACACAATTGAAGGCCATGTTATATTTACTTGCTCCTTTCACCCAATTGAAGGCCATGTTATATTTACTTGCTCCATTCACACAATTGTAGGCCATGTTATATTTACGTGCTCCATTCACACATTGAAGGCCATGTTATATTTACTTGCTCCATTCACACAATTGAAGGTCATGTTATATTTGCTTGCTCCTTTCACCCAATTGAAGGCCATGTTATATTTACTTGCTCCATTCACACAATTGAAGGCCATGTTATATTTACTTGCTCCATTCACACAATTGAAGGTCATGTTATATTTACTTGCTCCTTTCACACAATTGAAGGCCATGTTATATTTACTTGCTCCTTTCACACAATTGAAGGCCATGTTATATTTACTTGCTCCTTTCACACAATTGAAGGCCATGTTATATTTACTTGCTCGTTTCACACAATTGAAGGCCATGCTATATTTACTTGCTCGTTTCACACAATTGAAGGCCATGTTATATTTACTTGCTCCATTCACACAATTGAAGGCCATGTTATATTTATGTGCTCCATTCACACAATTGAAGGCCATGTTATATTTACTTGCTCCATTCACACAATTGAAGGCCATGTTATATTTACTTGCTCCTTTCACCCAATTGAAGGCCATGTTATATTTACTTGCTCCATTCACACAATTGTAGGCCATGTTATATTTATGTGCTCCATTCACACAATTGAAGGCCATGTTATATTTACTTGCTCCATTCACACAATTGAAGGTCATGTTATATTTACTTGCTCCTTTCACCCAATTGAAGGCCATGTTATATTTACTTGCTCCATTCACACAATTGAAGGCCATGTTATATTTACTTGCTCCATTCACACAATTGAAGGCCATGTTATATTTACTTGCTCCTTTCACACAATTGAAGGCCATGTTATATTTACTTGCTCCTTTCACACAATTGAAGGCCATGTTATATTTACTTGCTCGTTTCACACAATTGAAGGCCATGTTATATTTACTTGCTCGTTTCACACAATTGAATGCCATGGTGTATTTTCTTGTTTGTTTCACACAATTGAAGGTCATGTTATATTTAGTTGTGCGTTCACACAATTGAAGGCCATGGTGTATTTACTTGCTCATTTCACACACAATTGAAGGCCATGTTGTATTTACTTGCTCATTTCACACACACTTGAAGGCCATGCTATATTTACTTGCTCATTTCACACACACAATTGAAGGCCATAGTGTATTTACTTGCTTGTTTCACACAAATGAAGGCCATGTTATATTTATTTGCTCATTTCACACACAATTGAAAGCCATGTTATAATATATTTACTTGCTTGTTTTCACACACAATTGAAGGCCATGTTATATTTACTTGCTCCATTCACACAATTGAAGGTCATGTTATATTTACTTGCTCCTTTCACACAATTGAAGGCCATGTTATATTTACTTGCTCGTTTCACACAATTGAAGGCCATGTTATATTTACTTGCTCCTTTCACACAATTGAAGGCCATGTTATATTTACTTGCTCGTTTCACACAATTGAAGGCCATGTTATATTTACTTGCTCATTTCACACAATTGAAGGCCATGTTATATTTACTTGCTCCATTCACACAATTGAAGGCCATGTTATATTTACGTGCTCCATTCACACAATTGAAGGCCATGTTATATTTACTTGCTCCATTCACACAATTGAAGGCCATGTTATATTTACTTGCTCCTTTCACCCAATTGAAGGCCATGTTATATTTACTTGCTCCTTTCACCCAATTGAAGGCCATGTTATATTTACTTGCTCCATTCACACAATTGTAGGCCATGTTATATTTATGTGCTCCATTCACACAATTGAAGGCCATGTTATATTTACTTGCTCCATTCACACAATTGAAGGTCATGTTATATTTACTTGCTCCTTTCACCCAATTGAAGGCCATGTTATATTTACTTGCTCCATTCACACAATTGAAGGCCATGTTATATTTACTTGCTCCATTCACACAATTGAAGGTCATGTTATATTTACTTGCTCCTTTCACACAATTGAAGGCCATGTTATATTTACTTGCTCCTTTCACACAATTGAAGGCCATGTTATATTTACTTGCTCGTTTAACACAATTGAAGGCCATGTTATATTTACTTGCTCGTTTCAGACAATTGAAGGCCATGGTGTATTTTCTTGTTTGTTTCACACAATTGAAGGTCATGTTATATTTAGTTGTGCGTTCACACAATTGAAGGCCATGGTGTATTTACTTGCTCATTTCACACACAATTGAAGGCCATGGTGTATTTACTTGCTCATTTCACACACAATTGAAGGCCATGCTATATTTACTTGCTCATTTCACACACACAATTGAAGGCCATAGTGTATTTACTTGCTTGTTTCACACAAATGAAGGCCATGTTATATTTATTTGCTCATTTCACACACAATTGAAGGCCATGTTATAATATATTTACTTGCTCGTTTTCACACACAATTGAAGGCCATGGTGTATTTACTTGCTTGTTTCACACACAATTGAAGGCCATGGTATATTTACTTGCTTGTTTCACACACAATTGAAGGCCATGTTATAATTACTTGCTCATTTCACACACGTGAAGACCACCAGCTTGTATTTTAGGACCCGTCAGAGCAAGCTTTTTATGGATTGTTCGGACAGCCAGAACTTTATATAAATCCAAACGACTTTGCATCAAAGGTAAACAATAAGACGACTGGTAAATTGTGGCATCCCCTTAATTTGCTTGCTGCTTATATGACATTTCTTGTTGCGTTGTTCTCATTGTAGGTGAAAAAAGCCATAATAAATTAATTCCGAAATTCTGTCTTAAAATTGTTTTTTATTCTAATGTTTGAAAATTTTAATAAGAATGTTTTTTTGTGGCCTGAATTTTGTTTTTAAAGGTATGTAAAAGGAGAGAGGAATTAAGGTATTATGGCTGTAGTTGAGGTAAACCACAGGCGGTTTCATTGTTCCTGATGCATTCTGGTAGTTAATTTATGCCAGCTTTATCATGGAAATTTCTATTATTAGCGAAGACATAAATGTTCAAAGAACACGTACACGTAGTGTTTATATTATTATATGAACATTTCCGCTTTATTCGTCTTCAGCAAGATATCGGCATTTTATTGTGAAAGTAATATAGCGGGATTTTAACACGGGCGAAAATTTACACCTGTATAACGCAGGTAAATAATATACAGTGATTGTAATTTGTGTATGAATGAGTTTCTTTACGCTCACAATTTAACTCTTTGCATGGTAGTGATAAAAATAACAGTAAAATAGGTCCTGCAATTTCATTAGAATTGTATCTTGGAAGTCGTGATAGCGCAGTGGATGCGCGTTCGCTTCAGGTGCGAAAGGTCCAGAGTTCGAACCCCGCTGGAGCCGTTATGGCAAGGCATTTAATTTCCACGTTGCCCCTTCTCTCTCCCTCGTGACGATGGATTCCATCAGGAATGAGGTCTCGAGAGTGATTAATATAAGTTATAAGAACTTGTTTCGCAATCGAGCTAAAATAAATTTGTATAAACTAATTAGAATTGTATCGCAACGAAAAACGACACAATTCTAATGAAATTCAATGACAGATTTTTAGAATTTTCAGTTACAAATAAGACAAACACATTGATGAATTGTCGTCTACTACCATTATCTGAACTATTTGTAGTCTTTATTTTACCCAGCATTCAAAGAGTTAGCTCAGAATTTACAATATCAAATGGCATTAATGAAAGCTGCTTGAAGCTAATAGTTGAACCTACATTTGATGTAAGAAAATTCTGATGTGAAACGTGTGATAGTTCATGTGTTTAAATGCAGGTGCATTTGTTTGGCCTATATACAGTCAAACCTGTACGTGCACGGTGTAAAGCACCGACACGAGACCTTGGTTTAACGTCCCATCTGAAAGACTGTTAATTTTATTAGGGTCAGACGGGGGATCGAACCTGCTATCCCTGGATTACCAGTCCAGCGTGTTACCATTGGACTACATATCCGTCTGTCTTTCATACTATACTCTGCCCCCCTGCCAAGTCCCACTCGTCAAGAGTGCCAAAAATAATTCTTGATTTCAGAAATGATTAATGCATCGATAAAACATTGTCATTTCTCAAAAACCATCAACTGTATTGCTTTGGAACTTCACAGACACAGACTAATTCTCTACACATAGGGTAATTCCCCATCCCCAAGAGTGATCTTGAACTTGAAATTATGGCCAAAAATAGTCACATTCCAGAAATAATTATCGTAGGTGTAAAAAATCCCAAAACATCAAAAAACTCAAACATTGTCATTTCTCAAAAACAGTCAAAAAGTTATGGCTTTGAAACTGTGCATACACATCCGAGGACTTGTTCTCCACATCAACAGTAAGTCTCACCCTACCACTGTCTTTGAACTTGAAATTTGGCAATTTAAAAAAAAATATTTTGCTGACCCAGCATTTATACTCTGTGGCGAGACACCCTTTAGAGGGGTGGCATTTAGCCTTGCTTAAGCAGCCACTTTCTGCAATTCCCTTTGCTGCCTGCCTAGGTAAGGTTTGACTGTATTTCATTTTTACATATCTTACTGATAATCACATTAACCCTTTCAACACCACAGACCTCTAAATAGGCTTACAAAAAGTGTAGATCCAGATGAGCCGGCTCGTGACGAGCCGTCTCATCAGGATCTGCACTTTTTGCCAGTAATATTACTATTTTAGACAAAATTACCCATTTTGATAAATGAACTGGTCCAAATGTAATTTTCTTATTCATTTTATTGGTCTAAAAATATCATGGACCAGTCCATGTCAGTTACTTGGTGTTTAAAGAGTTAATCACATATTTGGATTGTGCAGTGTATTGAGAAGTTTACTGGATACACAAATTACAAACAATGTTCTCATTTTTGTTTTAAATACGAAATGTAATTCCGTGGTTGGCACACCTGATGTATAACAGGGTGAGCGATTAGTATGGGTCAGTCATCTGCCATCCGTCCGTCCGTGCTCTCCCTTGAAATCATTTGCTTATGTTTTATGAAATTTGTTTTCAACATTGCCTATGAACTACTTTATGCAGTAAACTTGGTGTGAAGCATCTTGACAACTGGCATATAAAGATTATGTAAAATCGACTCCATCCAGGATCCAAAATAACCTCCACTAAGTCCATCTTTATAAATTATTTTCAGCTTCTTCCAAATTGTGCAATTTTCATGAAACTTGGTGTGGAGCATCGGGGGCAACTAGATCATGGAAATAAATTGAATTTGTTTAAATCTGATTTCCAAAATGGCAGCCTTGACGGCCATCTTTAATTCTATTTGCGACTGATGAAACTTGACATCAAGTATCAAGACAATTACCTACCCCTACCCAACCTCCCATGCAGCATCACCTCTTCACAATTTTCCATGCAGCTTCACCCCTCCCAGCCTCCCATGAAGCAACATCCCTCACAATTTCCCATGCAGCTTCACCCCTCCCAGCTTCCCATGAAGCAACACCCCCTCACAATTTCCCATGCAGCTTCACCCCTCCCAGCCTCCCATGAAGCAACACCCCCTCACAATTTCCCATGCAGCTTCACCCCTCCCAGCCTCCCATGAAGCAACACACTCTCACAATTTCCCATGCAGCTTCACCCCTCCCAGCCTCCCATGAAGCAACACCCCCCACAATTCCCATGCAGCTTCACCCCTCCCAGCCTCCCATGAAGCAACACCCCCTCACAATTTCCCATGCAGCTTCACCCCTCCCAGCCTCCCGTGAAGCAACACCCCCTCACAATTTCCCATGCAGCTTCACCCCTCCCAGCCTCCCATGAAGCAACACCCCCTCACAATTTCCCATGCAGCTTCACCCCTCCCAGCCTCCCATGAAGCAACACCCCCTCACAACCTCCCATGCAGCTTCACCCCTCCCAGCCTCCATGAAACAACCCCCCTCACAATCTCCCATGCAGCTTCACCCCTCCCAGCCTCCCATGAAGCAACACCCCCTCACAACCTCCCATGCAGCTTCACCCCTCCCAGCCTCCCATGAAGCAACACCCCCTCACAATCTCCCATGCAGCTTCACCCCTCCCAGCCTCCCATGAAGCAACACCCCCTCACAATCTCCCATGCAGCTTCACCCCTCCCAGCCTCCCATGAAACAACACCCCCTCACAATCTCCCATGCAGCTTCACCCCTCCCAGCCTCCCGTGAAGCAACACCCCCTCACAATTTCCCATGCAGCTTCACCCCTCCCAGCCTCCCATGAAGCAACACCCCCTCACAATCCCCCATGCAGCTTCATCCCATTAAAATCTCCAATTCAGCTTCAACCCCCCTCCCCTTATTTTAATTGGATTTCATGTAACGTTCTACATGCCAATCTTGTGTGGGTTAAACTCGGGTGAGCTACCGAACACGACTCCTATGTTAATTATTTACTAAGAAATATCTGCAATTAATCATTTTTAATCGCTAGAGAGCATCGGATAAATACTGCTAATAAATTTCAGTGAATTACATGAAAACTAGAGTGTGTGTTTAGAAGATAGATAGTTATATACAAAGTGTGCTTGTCAAAATTGGTGTCACTTCTTAGTGCAATTGTCATCCAATACCCCACTATACAAATACTCGAGTAGTCCGTCTCCGTGGTTGAGTGTGTGTGTGTGTTTTACGTTTATTTATCGTAGCTACCGGTTGCCCATATGAGCGACGCCTCCTGAAGAGATTAGTAATTTTGGAGGATAGTGCATGATACAGACAGAGACCCATTCCAGAGTCTCTGGTTCTTTTACGTGCACGGTGTAAAGCACCGACACGACACCTCGGTTTAACGTCCCATCTGAAAGACTGTTAATATTATTAGGGTCAGACGGGGGATCGAACCTGCGATCCCTGGATTACCAGTCCAGCGTGTTACCACTGGACTACAGATCTGTCTGTAATGGTACATGATTGGTTTTATTGCCATTTTAAATGAGGTTTCTACTTTAATCTAATAATGAGTTTTTCCCGTTTCTCAATAATAGAATCGCACATGCGCAGTCATGGCCCAAATCGATCAGTAAATCTTGTATTGCTGTTTAGAGACACATTGTATTACTGTTTTATGTGGTTGAGTGGTTACTGTCACTGGCTTTTATTCCACTGTAACTTATCACCACTGATTGTCACCGGTTTTGAGACCCGCTCAGACCATGTCTCTTTATATGAAAAAGTTGCCGTTTCTTACGGAGGTTGGTGCACCAAGTACTGGAGCCTGCTCAGGAAAGGTCTTGTTAGGTAAACTGCCCGTCGCTCATATGGGCAACTGGTAGCGATGATAAATAAACTTAATAAAAAATGCTCGTTCTCTGAAGCCACGCCAGGAAAACCCCAAGTGCGTAATTTTAACAAAAATAAATTGAATAAAGTCGATAACATAGAATTTCAATTGAAATTTATGATTCAATATTTATACCAGATGACGAATTTGCTCTTGAAAATAACATGGAAAGCAATTAACTCTGTGAACACGCATTAAAACAAGACGGAAATTCCAAGTTTACATTGATCACCTTTCCCATAGTATTTCATTACCAACTTAACCCATTTCATTATATGGATACATTTAAAGGCTTTTGCTAACAACATAGATCCAGATCAGCCGCAGCGTGATGCTGCATGCTGATCAGGATCTATGTTGTTTGATACATAGCCAAGTGTCTTAGCAAGATCATCTGACTAGCAAACAGCATAGAGCCTCATCAGATGGCACATTCCGTGGCAGCTGATCTGGCTCTATGTTCTTTGCGAATACTGTTTGAATGGTATCCAGAATCAAATGGGTTAATAATAACACTTGTACTCAGATTTGTATTGGATGACTTGCACATTCTATTTCAGTTTGTTTTTGGTTATGGTTCTGTTCTCATGTTTAAATTGCATGCTTTTTCTAGGATCCAAGTTCGCACACCGAAGATGATATTTACGCTTCAGGAATTTATCATATGCCTAATGCATATACTTCTAAGGTAACTATTGTAACCAACATTTTTCTCCAGAGACTCCCACCATACATCACCATGTACTTTCTGTCACATGGCCATGTACTTCCTGTCACATGACCATGTTCTTCCTGTCACATGACCATGCATTTCCTGTCACATGACCATGTACTTCCTGTCACATGGCCATAGCTCCACTATCCGAAAGCAAACAGCATGGAGCCTGATCAGACTGCACGTTCTGTTCACGTTCTGTGTCGTCTAATCTGGCTCTATGCTGTTTGCAAAACTGAATATACTCGTTTCCAGCAGAATAAGGTTTACGAGATAAGACTGCTATTTAAAGACAGAATGTTGTTACTTACCTGAACAAATTCTGAGGTAGTTGTTTGTCATGTCCATCTAACACCTGCCTACAGCCATACCAGTGTTAGTGACAGGAAAGCTGGGTAAATACATGTCCATCTAACACCTGCCTACAGCCATACCAGTGTTAGTGACATGGAAGCTAGGTAAATACAAGTCCATCTAACACCTGCCTACAGCCATACCAGTGTTAGTGACAGGAAAGCTGGGTAAATACATGTCCATCTAACACCTGCCTACAGCCATACCAGTGTTAGTGACAGGAAAGCTGTGTAAATACATGTCCATCTAACACCTGCCTACAACCATACCAGTGTTAGTGACAGGAAAGCTGGGTAAATACATGTCCAACACCTGCCTACAGCCATACCAGTGTTAGTGACATGGAAGCTAGGTAAATACATGTCCATCTAACACCTGCCTACAGCCATCCCAGTGTTAGTGACATGGAAGCTGGGTAAATACAAGTCCATCTAACACCTGCCTACAGCCATACCAGTGTTAGTGACAGGAAAGCTGGGTAAATACATGTCCATCTAACACCTGCCTACAGCCATACCAGTGTTAGTGACATGGAAGCTAGGTAAATACAAGTCCATCTAACACCTGCCTACAGCCATACCAGTGTTAGTGACAGGAAAGCTGGGTAAATACATGTCCATCTAACACCTGCCTACAGCCATACCAGTGTTAGTGACAGGAAAGCTGTGTAAATACATGTCCATCTAACACCTGCCTACAACCATACCAGTGTTAGTGACAGGAAAGCTGGGTAAATACATGTCCAACACCTGCCTACAGCCATACCAGTGTTAGTGACATGGAAGCTAGGTAAATACATGTCCATCTAACACCTGCCTACAGCCATCCCAGTGTTAGTGACAGGGAAGCTGCGTAAATACATGTCCAACACCTGCCTACAGCCATACCAGTGTTAGTGACATGGAAGCTGGGTAAATATATGTCCAGCTAACACCTGCCTACAGCCATACCAGTGTTAGTGACATTGAGGCTAGGTAAATACATGTCCATCTAACACCTGCCTACAACCATACCAGTGTTAGTGACAGGAAAGCTGGGTAAATACATGTCCATCTAACACCTGCCTACAGCCATACCAGTGTTAGTGACAGGAAAGCTGGGTAAATACATGTCCATCTAACACCTGCCTACAGCCATATCAGTGTTAGTGACATGGAGGCTAGGTAAATACATGTCCATCTAACACCTGCCTACAGCCATACCAGTGTTAGTGACATGGAGGCTAGGTAAATACATGTCCATCTAACACCTGCCTACAGCCATACCAGTGTTAGTGACAGGGAAGCTAGGTAAATACATGTCCATCTAACACCTGCCTACAGCCATACCAGTGTTAGTGACAGGGAAGCTAGGTAAATACATGTCCATCTAACACCTGCCTACAGCCATACCAGTGTTAGTGACAGGAAAGCTGGGTAAATATATGTCCAACAGCTGCCTACAGCCATACCAGTGTTAGTGACAGGGAAGCTGGGTAAATACATGTCCAACACCTGCCTACAGCCATACCAGTGTTAGTGACATGGAAGCTAGGTAAATACATGTCCAACACCTGCCTACAGCCATACCAGTGTTAGTGACAGGAAAGCTAGGTAAATACATGTCCATCTAACACCTGCCTACAGCCATACCAGTGTTAGTGACATGGAAGCTAGGTAAATACATGTCCAACACCTGCCTACAGCCATACCAGTGTTAGTGACAGGAAAGCTAGGTAAATACATGTCCAACAGCTGCCTACAGCCATCCCAGTGTTAGTGACAGGAAAGCTAGGTAAATACATGTCCAACACCTGCCTACAGCCATACCAGTGTTAGTGGCAGTGAAGCTGTGTAAATACATGTCCAACACCTGCCTACAGCCATCCCAGTGTTAGTGACAGGAAAGCTAGGTAAATACATGTCCAACACCTGCCTACAGCCATCCCAGTGTTAGTGACAGGAAAGCTGGGTAAATACATGTCCAACACCTGCCTACAGCCATACCAGTGTTAGTGGCAGTGAAGCTATGTAAATACATGTCCATCTAACACCTGCCTACAGCCATAACAATGTTTCCCTGCAGAGCATGATCAATACTTTGTTTATTTCTTTTCTGCTTTCTAGTTTTACTTTTGCATGAAACATCTCGATTTTTGTATTAGCTGATGTGCATGTTGCATGTTTTTAATATTTATCAAACTATTTTCCAATCTACAATTACAGCTTACAAAGTTTACAAATTACTAAACAAGTTGTCTTTTTGATTTGTCAACATTTCCATACCTTACAGAATCCATTACGCTGTACATGTTCCTATAGTTTTGGAACAGACTATATTTTTATTGGATACTTATAAGGTTGAGGTTCATAGGGTTATGAATGGCGATCACATGGGTTGATTCAGCCAATCAGAATCACAACATTACAAAAAGTTGTAATTATTTTATTATGAACCACCTATGCCATGCTGCTGTTGCTCAATTTGCAGGCAATGAATACAGATTTAGATCATCAATGAATACAGATTTAAATCATCAATGAATACAGATTTAAAGCATCAATGAATACAGATTTAAATCATCAATGAATACTGATTTAAAGCACCAATGAATACAGATTTAAATCATCAATGAATACTGATTTAAATCATCACTGAATACAGATTTAAATCATCAATGAATACAGATTTAAATCATCAATGAATACTGATTTAAATCATCAATGAATACAGATTTAAATCATCAATGAATACATATTTAAATCATCAATGAATACAGATTTAAAGCAGCAATGAATACAGATTTAGATCATCAATGAATACTGATTTAAATCATCACTGAATATAGATTTAAATCATCACTGAATACCAATTTAAATCGTCAACGAATACCGATTTAAATCATCACTGAATACCAATTTAAATCATCACTGAATACAGATTTAAATCATCACTGAATACCGATTTAAATTGTCAATGAATACTGATTTAAATCATCACTGAATACTGATTTAAATCAGTTAATATTTACATCACTTTTGCATTTCCTCTGATGAACATAATTTATATGCCATGTTTGTGTTTGTATCTATTGTCGTGTGAATTTCCTCACTAATGATATGCATCTGACATGCACATTCGAAGTTACGGGCATGCACATTAGCAGTGTTGGGCAGCATTTCAATGATATTCTTTGAATTATGAATGTAAATATAGGTAATGTATTGGCCTTCACGCTAACTTTAAACATGCCCAATGTAGTTCATACCCTTATGAGTATTATTACTATCATTACGCGGTTCATTTCTTAATTGAATCCATACATTTTGTGTGAATCGACACCAAAATCCAGTAGAATTATTTAATATGTGCCCAGTTTGTGAAGATAATATGGAAACTATCTAGACTGCACAATGAATTCTCTATTACTGAAAACTAGACTGTACAATGAATTCTCTATTACTGAAAACTAGACTGTACAATGAATTTTCTATTACTGAAAACTAGACTGCACAATGAATTCTCTATTACTGAAAACTAGACTGTACAATGAATTCTCTATTACTGAAAAAACTAGACTGCACTTTGAATTCTCTATTACTGAAAACTAGACTGCACTATGAATTCTCTATTACTGAAAAAACTAGACTGCACTATGAATTCTCTATTACTGAAAAAACTAGACTGCACTATGAATTCTCTATTACTGAAAAAACTAGACTGCACTATGAATGCTATATTCCTGAAAACTAGACTGCACTATGAATTCTCTATTACTGAAAAAACTAGACTGCACTATGAATTCTCAATTACTGAAAAAACTAGACTGCACAATGAATTCTCTATTACTGAAAAAACTAGACTGCACTATGAATTCTCTATTACTGAAAAAACTAGACTGCACAATGAATTCTCTATTACTGAAAAAACTAGACTGCACTATGAATTCTCTATTACTGAAAACTAGACTGCACTATGAATTCTCTATTACTGAAAACTAGACTGCACTATGAATTCTTATGAATTCTCTATTACTGAAAACTAGACTGCACTATGAATTCTCTATTACTGAAAACTAGACTGCACTATGAATTCTCTATTACTGAAAACTAGACTGCACTATGAATTCTATTACTGAAAAAATTAGACTGTACTATGAATTCTCTATTACTTAAAAAAACTAGACTGCACAATGAATTCTCTATTACTGAAAAAACTAGACTGCACTATGAATTCTCTATTACTGAAAAAACTAGACTGCACTATGAATTCTCTATTACTGAAAAAACTAGACTGCACTATGAATTCTCTATTGCTGAAAAAACTAGACTGCACAATGAATTCTCTATTACTGAAAAAACTAGACTATACTATGAATTCCCTATTACTGAAAAAACTAGACTGCACTATGAATTCTCTATTACTGAAAACTAGACTGCACTATGAATTCTCTATTACTGAAAACTAGACTGCACTATGAATTCTCCATTACTGAAAAAATTAGACTGCACTATGAATTCTCCATTACTGAACAAACTAGACTGCTCAATGAATTCTCTATTACTGAAAAAACTAGACTGTACTATGAATTCCCTATTACTGAAAAAACTAGACTGCACTATGAATTCTCTATTACTGAAAACTAGACTGCACTATGAATTCTCTATTACTGAAAACTAGACTGCACTATGAATTCTCCATTACTGAAAAAATTAGACTGCACTATGAATTCTCCATTACTGAAAAAACTAGACTGCACTATGAATTCTCTATTACTGAAAACTAGACTGCACTATGAATTCTCTATTACTGAAAACTAGACTGCACTATGAATTCTCTATTGCTGAAAACTAGACTGCACTATGAATTCTCTATTACTGAAAAAACTAGACTGCACTATGAATTCTCTATTACTGAAAAAACTAGACTGCACTATGAATTCTCTATTACTGAAAAAACTAGACTGCACTATGAATTCTCTATTACTGAAAAAACTAGACTGCACTATGAATTCTCTATTGCTGAAAAAACTAGACTGCACAATGAATTCTCTATTACTGAAAAAACTAGACTATACTATGAATTCCCTATTACTGAAAAAACTAGACTGCACTATGAATTCTCTATTACTGAAAACTAGACTGCACTATGAATTCTCTATTACTGAAAACTAGACTGCACTATGAATTCTCCATTACTGAAAAAACTAGACTGCACAATGAATTCTCTATTACTGAAAACTAGACTGCACAATGAATTCTCCATTACTGAAAAAACTAGACTGCACAATGAATTCTCCATTACTGAAAAAACTAGACTGCACTATGAATTCTCTATTACTGAAAACTAGACTGCACTATGAATTCTCTATTACTAAAAACTAGACTGCACTATGAATTCTCTATTACTGAAAAAAACTAGACTGCACTATGAATTCTGTATTACTGAAAAAACTAGACTGCACTATGAATTCTGTATTACTGAAAAAACTAGACTGCACTATGAATTCTGTATTACTGAAAAAACTAGACTGCACTATGAATTCTGTATTACTGAAAACTAGACTGCACTATGAATTCTCTATTACTGAAAAAACTAGACTGCACTATGAATTCTCTATTACTGAAAACTAGACTGCACTATGAATTCTCTATTACTGAAAAAACTAGACTGCACTATGAATTCTCTATTACTTAAAAAAACTAGACTGCCTATGAATTCTCTATTACTGAAAAAACTAGACTGCACAATGAATTCTCTATTACTGAAAAAAACTAGACTGCACTATGAATTCTCTATTACTGAAAAAACTAGACTGCACTATGAATTCTCTATTACTGAAAACTAGACTGCACTATGAATTCTCTATTACTGAAAACTAGACTACACTATGAATTCTCTATTACTGAAAACTAGACTGCACTATGAATTCTCTATTACTTAAAAAAACTAGACTGCCTATGAATTCTCTATTACTGAAAAAACTAGACTGCACAATGAATTCTCTATTACTGAAAAAACTAGACTGCACTATGAATTCTCTATTACTGAAAAAACTAGACTGCACTATGAATTCTCTATTACTGAAAACTAGACTGCACTATGAATTCTCTATTACTGAAAACTAGACCACTATGAATTCTCCATTACTGAAAAAATTAGATTGCACTATGAATTCTCCATTACTGAAAAAACTAGACTGCACTATGAATTCTCTATTACTGAAAACTAGACTGCACTATGAATTCTCTATTACTGAAAACTAGACTGCACTATGAATTCTCCATTACTGAAAAAACTAGACTGCACTATGAATTCTCTATTACTGAAAAAACTAGACTGCACTATGAATTCTCTATTACTGAAAAAACTAGACTGCACTATGAATTCTCTATTACTTAAAAAACTAGACTGCACTATGAATTCTCTATTACTGAAAAAACTAGACTGCACTATGAATTCTCTATTACTGAAAAAACTAGACTGCACTATGAATTCTCTATTACTGAAAAAACTAGACTGCACTATGAATTCTCTATTACTGAAAAAACTAGACTGCACTATGAATTCTCTATTACTGAAAAAACTAGACTGCACTATGAATTCTCCATTACTGAAAAAACTAGACTGCACTATGAATTCTCTATTACTGAAAAAACTAGACTGCACTATAAATTCTCTATTACTGAAAAAACTAGACTGCACTATGAATTCTCTATTACTGAAAACTCAACTGACAATCACATGCCCCACAAAAGCCATTGTTAATGTGTTAAATTATTCCTTTATATGTATGAGTTATTGTTAATGTGTTATACCTTTATATGTATGAGTTATTGTTAATGTGTTATACCTTTATATGTATGAGCTATTGTTAATGTGTTAGATTATACCTTTATATGTATGAGTTATTGTTAATGTGTTATACCTTTATATGTATGAGCTATTGTTAATGTGTTTGATTATACCTTTATATGTATGAGTTATTGTTAATGTGTTATACCTTTATATGTATGAGCTATTGTTAATGTGTTAGATTATACCTTTATATGTATGAGCTATTGTTAATGTGTTATACCTTTATATGTATGAGTTATTGTTAATGTGTTATACCTTTATATGTATGAGTTATTGTTAATGTGTTTGATTATACCTTTATATGTATGAGTTATTGTTAATGTGTTTGATTATACCTTTATATGTATGAGTTATTGTTAATGTGTTATACCTTTATATGTATGAGTTATTGTTAATGTGTTAGATTATACCTTTATATGTATGAGCTATTGTTAATGTGTTAGATTATACCTTTATATGTATGAGTTATTGTTAATGTGTTATACCTTTATATGTATGAGCTATTGTTAATGTGTTTGATTATACCTTTATATGTATGAGTTATTGTTAATGTGTTATACCTTTATATGTATGAGTTATTGTTAATGTGTTATACCTTTATATGTATGAGTTATTGTTAATGTGTTAGATTATACCTTTATATGTATGAGTTATTGTTTGTGTGTTGTACCTTTATATAGGTTATATGTAGGCTATTGTTGATGTGTTAGCTTACACGTTTATATGTATAGATTATAAAAGGTATATTTTTGATGTGTTAGGTACGTGTGAAGGCATTACACGAGTACCAGGCAAACAGAGACGATGAACTCTCATTCATCAAAGATTCGATCATCAGCAACGTGAATAAACATGATAATGGATGGTATGTAGATTTCATGATAATGGATTGTATGTAGATTCATGATAATGGATTGTATGTAGATTTCATGATAATGGATGGTATGTAGATTTCATGATAATGGATTGTATGTAGATTTCATGATAATGGATTGTATGTAGATTTCATGATAATGGATTGTATGTAGATTTCATGATAATGGATGGGGCTAGATTTCATGATAATGTATGTAGATTTTATGATAATGGATTGTATGTAGATTTCATGATAATGGATGGGGGTAGATTTCATGATAATGTATGTATATTTTATGATAATGGTTTGTATGTAGATTTCATGATAATGGATTGTATGTAGATTTCATGATAATGGATGGTATGTAGATTTCATGATAATGGATGGTATGTAGATTTCATGATAATGGATGTAGATTTTATGATAATGGATGTAGATTTCATGATAATGGATGTAGATTTTATGATAATGGATTGTATGTAGATTTTATGATAATGTATGTAGATTTCATGATAATGGATGTAGATTTTATGATAATGGATTGTATGTAGAATTTATGATAATGGATTGTATGTAGAGTTCATGATAATGGATGGGGGTAGATTTCATGATAATGGATGGTATGTAGAATTTATGATAATGGATTGTATGTAGAATTTATGATAATGGATGTAGATTTTATGATAATGGATGTAGATTTCATGATAATGGATTGTATGTAGAGTTCATGATAATGGATGGGGCTAGATTTCATGATAATGGATGTAGATTTTATGATAATGGATTGTATGTAGATTTCATGATAATGTATGTAGATTTCATGATAATGTATGTAGATTTTATGATAATGGATTGTATGTAGATTTCATGATAATGGATGGGGGTAGAGTTCATGATAATGGATGGTATGTAGATTTCATGATAATGTATGTAGATTTTATGATAATGGATTGTATGTAGATTTCATGATAATGTATGTAGATTTCATGATAATGTATGTAGATTTTATGATAATGGATTGTATGTAGATTTCATGATAATGGATTGTATGTAGAGTTCATGATAATGGATGGTATGTAGATTTCATGATAATGGATGTAGATTTCATGATAATGGATGTAGATTTCATGATAATGTATGTAGATTTCATGATAATGGATTGTATGTAGAGTTCATGATAATGGATGGGGGTAGATTTCATGATAATATATGTAGATTTTATGATAATGGATTGTATGTAGATTTCATGATAATGTATGTAGATTTCATGATAATGTATGTAGATTTTATGATAATGGATTGTATGTAGATTTCATGATAATGGATGGGGGTAGATTTCATGATAATGGATGGTATGTAGATTTCATGATAGTGTATGTAGATTTCATGATAATGGATGGGGGTAGATTTTATGATAATGGATTGTATGTAGATTTCATGATAATGGATTGTATATAGATTTCATGATAATGGATGTAGGCAGAATTCACGATAATGGATGGTGTGTAGAAATGCATTGAAAGAAAAAATATGCTTTATCTTTTCTATAATTTCTCTCTCAATGTTTTACCTGTTTTTAAAAATATTTGTTCAGCACCCATGATACTATCACTGAGTACTATTACATCTTCCTGTGGTGCAGGGGATGACTGTATCAACAACTATGAGTAACTGCATGTCATGCCTTGCCCCACTTATTGTAACAGTATACAGTTAAATATCTATTGAGAGACCACCAAAGGGAATGGCGAAAAGTTGTCTCTAAGCAGGAATGGTCTCTTAATACAGGTTAATTTGTTCTTTAACAACACAAACCAGGACTGAAAAAGTGATCTCTTAATAGACGTGGCCCTTCAAGCATGTTTGACTGTATTTATTGTCTCATGTAACATAGAGGTCAGAGATGTCCGAATGAACTCTGACAAATTCTTTCGTAGCGTAAGAGTCAACTTTATAGTGATAGTTGTAAGTTTTATAGATGAAATAACAGACGGATCTGTAGTCCAGTGGTAACACATTGGACTGGTAATCCAGGGATCGCAGGTTCGATCCCCCGTCTGACCCTAATAAAATTAACAGTCTTTCAGATGGAACATTAAACCGATGTCTCGTGTCGGTGCTTTACACCTTGCACGTAAAAGAACCAGAGGAGACTCTGGAATGGGTCTCTGTCTGTATCACTGCACTATCCTCCAACATCTAAAATAACTGATCTCTTCAGGAGGCGTCGCTCATATGGGCAACCGGTAGCGACGATAAATAAACGTAAAAAAGAAACACAGATGAAATATTTAGTTAGAAATATACCCATTTCCTTCAGGTGGCGTGGAGACTATTTAGATAGGAAGCAATATTGGTTCCCAGCAAACTTTGTTGTGGAGATCGAACCACAGGATGATGTAAGCGATAATACACCTCTTGGTTCCCTGCAAAAGGGAGCGCTAGATGTTAGAGGATGCATAACAGGTATATTATTTGAGGAGATATTTTGGTTTTGGCATTGTCGTCCGACCGTCTGTTCATCCATCTACTACTTCGCCTGTATGGGCTTATCTCCCCTTGTGTGATATTGATGAAACTTTACTGGAGTGATCGCTATCAAGTCTATTACAGCGGAACTCCTGGGCTGTCACACCTAAATGAACGCGCTATCAAGTCTATTACAGCGGAACTCCTGGGCTGTCACACCTAAATGAACACGCTACCACTGCGCTATCAAGTCTATTACAGCGGAACTCCTGGGCTGTCACACCTAAATGAACACGCTACCACTGCGCTATCAAGTCTATTACAGCGGAACTCCTGGGCTGTCACACCTAAATGAACACGCTACCACTGCGCTATCAAGTCTATTACAGCGGAACTCCTGGGCTGTCACACCTAAATGAACACGCTACCACTGCGCTATCAAGTCTATTACAGCGGAACTCCTGGGCTGTCACACCTAAATGAACACGCTACCACTGCGCTATCAAGTCTATTACAGCGGAACTCCTGGGCTGTCACACCTAAATGAACACGCTACCACTGCGCTATCAAGTCTATTACAGCGGAACTCCTGGGCTGTCACACCTAAATGAACACGTTACCACTGCGCTATCAAGTCTATTACAGCGGAACTCCTGGGCTGTCACACCTAAATGAACACGCTACCACTGCGCTATCAAGTCTATTACAGCGGAACTCCTGGGCTGTCACACCTAAATGAACACGCTACCACTGCGCTATCAAGTCTATTACAGCGGAACTCCTGGGCTGTCACACATAAATGAACACGTTACCACTGCGCTATCAAGTCTGTTACTGCGGAACTCCTGGGCTGTCACACATAAATGAACACGTTACCACTGCGCTATCAAGTCTGTTACTGCGGAACTCCTGGGCTGTCACACCTAAATGAACACGCTACCACTGCGCTATCACGACTTCCATTAAGTACTGTAGTATGTACACATTTTTAACAGTGCACTATGGAAGTAAGTCCGCCTCCGTGGTCGAGTGGTTACGGTCGCTGACTTGTATACCACTGTAACCTATCATCACTGATGGTCACGGGTTCGAGCCCTGCTCAGACTGTGTCTCATTTATATGAAAAAGTTGGCAGTTTCTTACGGAGGTTGGTGCACCCAAGTACTGGTTAACCGCTGGAGCCTGCCCAGGAAAGGTGTTGTTAGGTAAACTGCCCGCCGGCGATATAGCCCAAAATGGTGCTGATGCAGGCTTAAAACCTGATATATAACATAACACTATGGAAGTCATGATTACAAAGTTGTATTGCTTTCACTTTATGTGTGAAAGGCCCAGAGTTTGTGCCCAGCTATAGTTACGATTGTGCCCAGCTATAGTTATGATTGTGCCCAGCTATAGTTACGATTGTGCCCAGCTATAGTTACGATTGTGCCCAGCTATAGTTACGATTGTGCCCAGCTATAGTTATGATTGTGCCCAGCTATTGTTATGATTGTGCCCAGCTATAGTTACGATTGTGCCCAGCTATAGTTACGATTGTGCCCAGCTATAGTTATGATTGTGCCCAGCTATAGTTATGATTGTGCCCAGCTATAGTTACGATTGTGCCCAGCTATTGTTATGATTGTGCCCAGCTATAGTTACGATTGTGCCCAGCTATAGTTATGATTGTGCCCAGCTATAGTTACGATTGTGCCCAGCTATAGTTACGATTGTGCCCAGCTATAGTTACGATTGTGCCAAAGGCAAAGCACTTGAATTCCACATTGTCTCTTCTCTCTCTCATGGCGATGGATTTCATCAAGAATGAGGTCTTGAGAGTGATTAAACTAATGTTGTAGGAGCTTGTTTCACAATCATGCTAAAACAAATTTGTATAGACTAACAGTGCACTGTCAAATATGGGTATAAACTAACAATGCACTGTCAAACATGGGTATAAGCTAACTGTGACTGTCTAACATGGGTATAGACTAACATTGCACTGTCAAAAATGGATATAAACTAACAGTGCACTGTCAAATATGGCCATATACTAACATTACACTGTCACACATGCGTAGACTAACAGTGCACTGTCAAACATGAATAAAACTAACATTACACTATCAAACATGGGTATAGACTAACAGTACACTGTCAAACATGAATAAAACTAACAGTGCACTGTCAAACATGAATAAAACTAACATTACACTATCAAACATGGGTATAGACTAACAGTACACTGTCAAACATGAATAAAACTAACAGTGCACTGTCAAACATGAATAAAACTAACAGTACACTGTCAAACATGGGCATAGACTAACAGTACACTGTCAAATATGAATAAAACTAACAGTGCACTGTCAAACATGAATAAAACTAACAGTGCACTGTCAAACATGAATAAAACTAACAGTGCACTGTCAAACATGAATAAAACTAACAGTGCACTGTCAAACATGAATAAAACTAACAGTGCACTGTCAAACATGAATAAAACTAACAGTGCACTGTCAAACATGAATAAAACTAACAGTGCACTGTCAAACATGAATAAAACTAACAGTGCACTGTCAAACATGAATAAAACTAACAGTGCACTGTCAAACATGAATAAAACTAACAGTGCACTGTCAAACATGAATAAAACTAACAGTGCACTGTCAAACATGAATAAAACTAACAGTGCACTGTCAAACATGAATAAAACTAACAGTGCACTGTCAAATATGGATAAAACTAACAGTGCACTGTCAAATATGGATAAAACTAACAGTGCACTGTCAAACATGAATAAAACTAACAGTGCACTGTCAAACATGAATAAAACTAACAGTGCACTGTCAAACATGAATAAAACTAACAGTGCACTGTCAAATATGGATAAAACTAACAGTGCACTGTCAAATATGGATAAAACTAACAGTGCACTGTCAAACATGAATAAAACTAACAGTGCACTGTCAAACATGGGTGCAAATGTAATCAGAAAATGCAAGAAATTTATGATTTTAATAATTTCTAATATAACTCTATCCAATATATCTTGGAATGAATGAACACACTCCAATAAATCTATCAATTTAATTCCAGTTAATATACAGATGGATCTGTAGTCCAGTGGTAGTCCAGTGGTAACACGCTGGACTGGTAATCCAGGGATCGCAGGTCGACCCCATCTGACCCTAATAAAATGAACAGTCTTTCAGATGGGACTTTAAACCGAGGTCTCGTGTCGGTGCTGTACACCGTGCACGTAAAAGAACCAAAGGAGACTCTGGAATGGGTCTCTGTCTGTATCATTGCACTATCCTCCAAAAATCTGAAATGACTAATCTCTTCAGGAGGTGTCGCTCATATGGGCAACCGGTAGCGACGATAATTTAACGTAAAATGCACACAGTTAATATATAATAGAATATTGATGTAGAAACTGTTAATCTGCTTATGAATTGTTACTACGGTAATACGCTTGCTGACATGCATTCTGCTTGGGAGAACTAGAGAAATCACAGTATCATTAGAGAAACCACTCTTCTCCTTCCAGAGGTGTTGCAAGGAAGGGGAAATAAGCGATATTGTTTCAGAATCTTCAGTAACTCGATATCTGGTCCACTAGAGGTCGCCTGTGACTCGGAATCTGACATGCGGGAATGGATAGACGAAATCAAATCATGTGCAGAGAGCCTCCAGGATCAGGTAAATTCTTGTAAATAGGTGGCAAGGGATCTAACAAATAGTTGGAATGTGGCAAGGGATCTAGTAAATAGGTGGCAAGGGATCTAGTAAATAGGTGGCAAGTGATCTAGTAAATAGGTGGCAAGGGATCTAGTAAATAGGTGGCAAGGGATCTAGTAAATAGGTGGCAAGGGATCTAGTAAATAGGTGGCAAGGGATCTAGTAAATAGGTGGCAAGGGATCTAGTAAATAGGTGGCAAGGGATCTAGTAAATAGGTGGCAAGGGATCTAGTAAATAGGTGGCAAGGGATCTAGTAAATAGGTGGCAAGGGATCTAGTAAATAGGTGGCAAGGGATCTAGTAAATAGGTGGCAAGGGATCTAGCAAATAGGTGGCAAGGGATCTAACAAATAGTTGGCAAGGGATCTAGTAAATAGGTGGCAAGGGATCTAGTAAATAGGTGGCAAGGGATCTAGCAAATAGTTGGCAAGGGATCTAGTAAATAGGTGGCAAGGGATCTAGCAAATAGGTGGCAAGGGATCTAGTAAATAGGTGGCAAGGGATCTAGTAAATAGGTGGCAAGGGATCTAGTAAATAGGTGGCAAGGGATCTAGCAAATAGTTGGCAAATGGTAAGGGATCTAGTAAATAGTTTGCAAATGGTAAGGGATCTAGTAAATATTTGGCAAAGGTAAGGGATCTAGCAAATAGTTTGCAAATGGTAAGGGATCTAGTAAATATTTGGCAAAGGTAAGGGATCTAGTAAATATTTGGCAAATGGTAAGGGATCTAGTACACAGTTGGCAAGTGGGAAGGGATCTAGTAAATATTTGGCAAATGGTAAGGGATCTAGTAAATATTTGGCAAATGGTAAGGGAACTAGTACACAGTTGGCAAGTGGGGAGGGATCTAGTACACAGTTGGCAAGTGGCGAGGGATCAAGTACACAGTTGGCAAGTGGGGAGGGATCAAGTACACAGTTGGCAAGTGGTAAGGGATCTAGTAAATATTTGGCAAGTGGGAAGGGATCTAGTAAATATTTGGCAAATGGTAAGAGATCTAGTAAATATTTGGCAAAGGTAAGGGATCTAGTAAATATTTGGCAAATGGTAAGAGATCTAGTAAATATTTGGCAAAGGTAAGGGATCTAGTAAATATTTGGCAAATGGTATGGGATCTAGTACACAGTTGGCAAGTGGGGAGGGATCTAGTACACAGTTGGATCTAGTAAATAGTCGCTGTTTTGTGTTTATTGATTTGAAAATAAATCTTCTGGAACACAATCTACCCACAATGTATTAATATAGCCTATTGAAAGAAGATACAAACCTGTCTTATGTGGCCAGCCAAGGGAGTGTTGATAATTGGCTACTTAGCAGAGTTGGCTGCTTAATAGAGATTAAATGTTGAACCAATTGCCACACTAGGGGTCTGGTTACTTAACCGGCCAAATAAATTGGACGGAATATGCAAACAACATAGACCCAGATCAGCCACGGCATAATGCCGCGTCTGATCAGGATCTATGTTGTTTGCTATTCAGACAAGTGTTTTAGCTTAAAGAATGTGCCGTCAGATCTGGCTCTATGCTGTTTGCAAAAGCAACTTTAGTTGTGATTGGCAGGTTACGGGTTAATACAGGTTGGCAGCTTAATAGATGTGGCACCCGCATCTTTGACAAGTTTAGGATGTATTTTCCATATATAGGTTTTTGGATTTCTGATAAATTTACGGCTGACTGTATTTATGTTGGGGAGTTGTAGGAACGCCTACATTAACTTTCAGTATTGACAACAGTTTCTCAATGATTTCAGAAACGAACAGAGGTTTGATATAATTTCATATAATATTATTGTCTCTGTATCAATTGTTCTAATTATCCCTGTGTCTGAGAATACGTTCACATACTACATACGTGTATTTCAAACTGGTATATTGTGTGCTTCATACTTGTATACTTGTGTACTACAGTCTCGTATATTAGTTGGATGTTTCATACTTGTATACTTGTGTACTCCAGTCTCGTATATTAGTTGGATGTTTCATACTTGTATACTTGTGTACTCCAGTCTTGTATATTCCATACTTGTATACTTGTGTACTCCAGTCTTGTATATTTATGTAATTGTATGTTTCATACTTGTATACTTGTGTACTCCAGTCTTGTATATTTATGTAATTGTACACACTTGTATATATTTTACATGTTTGCTTCGTTTTTGTGTGCTTAATTGCTTGTGTACTTCACATGCCAATGTACTTCTATGCTTCACACTTGTGTATTTCATACTTGTATACTGCATACATCTTTGCTTGTGTAAGTTGTGTACCTCGTACATGTGTATTTGATACATGTGTTTACCTTCTTCATACTTGTATACTTCAAATGTCATGTTTATATATTTCTTGTTTCTGTACTTCATTCTTAAGTCATTCAGTAAAAGATACAATACACATCGCGCTCTATGGCACCCAGGGGAGGAATTGGCATCAAGGGGTTGCATGAGTTAGCTAAGGGGGAGAAGGGTCAGGAGGCATCCCCAACCCACAGAAAGATCTTGGGGAGCATTGTGTTTGGTGCATTCTTGTGCATTTTCAGGGTGTTTTGTTTGTGCTAAACAATAGTTTATTTATGGAAAATTCCACAAATTGAATTAGCTAGTCATTGCATTTGATTCAATATATTAATGCATCAATATTTTTACAAGATTACTAGAACAAATATGGATATTAATAATTAAAATTTGTTTGTGTCTGTTACATCATCATAATCAGCTGGAATTAAAACATTTATAACTTTTTTGGCGCTTTTCGTTTTATCTTGCTTGCCCCATATCAGGCATTGTAGTTAACATTCCAAAGAATATAAAAACATACAAACATGTCTTAAATTTAGCAGACGGATCTGTAGTCCAGTGGTAACACGCTTGACTGGTAATCCGGGGATCGCAGGTTCGATCACCCGTCTGACCCTAATAAAATTAACAGTCTTTCAGATGGGACATTAAACCGAGGTCTCGTGTCGGTGTTGTACACCGTGCACGTAAAAGAACCAGAGGAGACTCTGGAATGGGTCTCTCTCTGTATCATTGCACTATCCTCCAAAATCTAAAATGACTAATCTCTTCAGGAGGCGTCACTCATATGGGCAACCGGTAGCGACGATAAATAAACGTAAAACACAAATCTGTTTGGGACGTAGCAAATATTCATTGACAGCGAATTCTTGATCAAGTATAAATCCAGCCCTACTTCATTATTAATTTTGTATATTTCATACATGTCATGCTTACATATTTCACACTTGTGTACGTCGTACATGTCTACTTCACACTTGTGTACGTCGTACATGTCTACTTCACACTTGTGTACGTCGTACATGTCTACTTCACACTTGTGTATGTCGTACATGTCTACTTCACACTTGTGTACGTCGTACATGTCTACTTCACACTTGTGTACGTCGTACATGTCTACTTCACACTTGTGTACGTCGTACATGTCTACTTCACACTTGTGTACGTCGTACATGGCTACTTCACACTTGTATATGTGTGTACTTCATGCATGTCTATTTGTGTTTCTCATACTTGTATATGTCATACTTGTATACTTCATACTTTCATACTTGTATATTTAATACTTATACCTGTGTATACTTCATATTTGTGTACTTATACATGTAATTTCATACCTGTTTACTTGGATACTTCCTACATGCCTATTTATATACTTATATAAATAAATCCCTCATCTGCTGAAAAACTAAAAGCATTCGGACACAATGTGACGGATATAATTTTGTTGAAATAAATTTAACTGACTTGTTACCTCGATATTTGGTAGAAATAAGCAGAGTTATGGACATGAAGCACTGCCATGTAATGGTTGTTCTTTGTATTGTATTGTTTTAGGGTTATAGTTTATATAGACTTATATAATACGACTCTTTCAAAATCATCTTCTCAGAAACGGGACCTCCGTGGCTGACATAAAGTCACTTGCCCCTCAACACGGTAGGTTCCCATATAATACGACTCTTTCAAAATCATCTTCTCAGAAATCGTGACCTCTGTGGCTGACTTCAAATCACTTGCCCCTCACCACTAGTGGTTCGAATCCCACTGTGAATCCCACGTGGGGTGTCAAATTCTTTCAAGTGATCCAGCTGACTTGCAGTAGATTGATGGTTCTACCCGGGTACCCGTCAGTGCGTGAAATACTGATCAGCGTGTCACCCGGGACTTTCCTCCACCAATATGAGCTGGAAAGTCGCCATGCGACCTAAGCTGTTAGTGCGACCTTAAACCGAAAACAATCTCAGAAATCACAATGTCCGGGCCACGATGTTGTGCATTTAGCATCACCTAGTGGACCAATATTAAGTTTGCCCAAATGATGATCATGGCTGTCTGATTAGCGCAGTGGTTAGCGCGCTTGCCTCTCACCAATGCAACCCGGGTTCAATCCTCGGACCGGGAAGTATGTGAGATGGTACGATGGTCGCTAAATGCTAAATGGCTGTCATTTGTATGGAGATATAATAGTATATTCACCTAAATCTCTATGTAGTCCCAGTAATATCTATGGAGGAGGGATAGATATGGCGACTACTTATCCGCTGCATGATAGCTAAATGGCTGTCATTTGTATGGAGATATAATAGTATATTAACCTAAATCTCTATGTAGTTCCAGTAATATCTATGAAGGAGGGATAGATATGGCGACTACTTATCCGCTGCATGATAGCTAAATGGCTGTCATTTGTATGGAGATATAATAGTATATTAACCTATATCTCTATGTAGTTCCAGTAATATCTATGAAGGAGGGATAGATATGGCGACTACTTATCCGCTGCATGATAGTTAAATGGCTGTCGTTTGTATGGAGATATAATAGTATATTAACCTAAATCTCTATGTAGTCCCAGTAAAATCTATGGAGGTGGGATAGATATGGTGACTACTTATCCACTGCATGATAGCTAAATGGCTGTCGTTTGTATGGAGATATAATAGTATATTAACCTAAATCTCTATGTAGTCCCAGTAAAATCTATGGAGGTGGGATAGATATGGTGACTACTTATCCACTGCATGATAGCTAAATGGCTGTCGTTTGTATGGAGATATAATAGTATATTAACCTAAATCTCTATGTAGTCCCAGTAATATCTATGGATGTGGGATAGATATGGCGACTACTTATCCACTGCATGATAGTTAAATGGCTGTCATTTGTATGGAGATATAATAGTATATTAACCTAAATCTCTATGTAGTTCCAGTAATATCTATGAAGGAGGGATAGATATGGCGACTACTTATCCGCTGCATGATAGCTAAATGGCTGTCATTTGTATGGAGATATAATAGTATATTCACCTAAATCTCTATGAAGGAAAGGGTTAAGAAACATGTTTTTATAATTCTTTCATTGTAACAACTCAGGTGAGGTGTCGCCCTAGTTGCCAACCGGCATAATCTCTTCTGATAGTGATAATATGATACATATTGTTACAACTTTATAACAGAGCTTCCCCAGTCTCAGCAATTATCGTGTTATGAGGAAATCTCACAGACAAATGGTAGGAGGCCGCAATATACCTAAACACTCGCTATCACATATCATTGGAAAGGTATAAAGCACTATTGGTGCATTGATCAGTTTTGGGTATAAGTTTTATCAATCCTACATAGTTGGCTAGTTTTGGGTTTAAGTTTATCAACCCTATGGAGTTGATCAATTTTTGAGTTTAAGTTTATCAACTCTATGGAATTGATCAGTTTTGGGTTTAAGTTTATCAACCCTGTGGCATTGATCAGTTTGGGGTTTATGTTTTATCAACCCTATGAAGTTGATCAATTTTTGAGTTTAAGTTTATCAACTCTATGGAATTGATCAGTTTTGGGTTTAAGTTTATCAACCCTGTGGCATTGATCAGTTTGGGGTTTATGTTTTATCAACCCTATGAAGTTGATCAATTTTTGAGTTTAAGTTTATCAACTCTATGGAATTGATCAGTTTTGGGTTTAAGTTTATCAACCCTGTGGCATTGATCAGTTTGGGGTTTATGTTTTATCAACCCTATGAAGTTGATCAATTTTTGAGTTTAAGTTTATCAACTCTATGGAATTGATCCATTTTGGATTTACCTTATACCTACCATTGTTGACAAATTAGATGAAATTGTACATTTAATAGTTTGGTGAAGACTAACTTAAATTGTTAGAAATTTTGTAATCTCAAATTTTGGTCGTTTAGAAAGTGTGATATTACCGTATTATAATTTTGTACAACCAGGGTGCATAGTAGGTAATAACAACAGTAAATTAGTCACCGTAGAATAATTATATAACGTTCACTTTAGAAATGGTCACAATAAAGTATTATAGTTTCCTTGAAGGTTTTACGGTAACAAGTTTGTTATTTTTATGGAAAATTCCGTTAATGCATTTTTAAAAAATTGCAATATCTCTTAAGTATTATGTGTAGAACCACGAATCTACCACCATTTTATATGCTCTAGAATGATGTTCTATGTTAAATAATTATGAATATGCAGCGGTTTTAAAGATAATTGAGATTTTGTAATTATATTTGCAGCCATCTTTAATTTTACGAGCTTCCTGTGTGAGCACATACCGGTGCTCTGTCAAGTTATAATCCCCATGTAATCGGCTACTTGTACACCAAATGTTAGGCTTTTACCACAAACTGCAGGATTCTTTTATTGTATGTGTCACAGATCTATCCCTCTACCATTACAATGTTTAGATCACCCATGCACAAAGTTCTGAATTTGAGCTTTTGTGATCGCCCTGTGTCCGTCTGTCTGCGTGCGTTGTCCATCATCAACATTTTGCTTCAAACGACATCTCCTCCAGAAACACTGGTCCAATCATCACGAAACTTCATAGAAATAATCATTTTTTAATCGTCTTTTTACTAGAATTCAAAATAGGTTTCTAGGTCAAATGAATGTCAAAATTTCTAAAATCTTCTCTTCGGAAATTACTGGCACGAAAGTAATGAAATATTGGTGGAAAGAATTATTAGATGATAGTCTTATATATAAAGTATCGATTTGTCAAAAAACATTGTTGTCAGCACATGTGGAATCTTTTTACGATCTGTCAAAAAACATTGTTGCCAGCACATGTGGAATCTTTTTATGATTTGTCAAAAAACATTGTTGTCAGCACATGTGGAATCTTTTATGATTTGTCAAAAAACATTGTTGCCAGCACATGTGGAAACGTTTTACGATTTGTCAAAAAACATTGTTGCCAGCACATGTGGAATCTTTTTACGATCTGTCAAAAAACATTGTTGTCAGCACATGTGGAAACTTTTTACGATTTGTCAAAAAACATTGTTGCCAGCACATGTGGAATCTTTTTATGATTTGTCAAAAAACATTGTTGCTAGCTAGCACATGTGGAAACTTTTTACGATTTGTCAAAAAACATTGTTGCCAGCACATGTGGAATCTTTTTACGATCTGTCAAAAAACATTGTTGCCAGCACATGTGGAAACTTTTTACGATTTGTCAAAAAACATTGTTGCCAGCACATGTGGAAACTTTTTACGATTTGTCAAAAAACATTGTTGCCAGCACATGTGGAATCTTTTTACGATCTGTCAAAAAACATTGTTGCCAGCACATGTGGAATCTTTTTACGATCTGTCAAAAAACATTGTTGCAAGCACATGTGGAAACTTTTTACGATTTGTCAAAAAACATTGTTGCCAGCACATGTGGAAACTTTTTACGATTTGTCAAAAAACATTGTTGCCAGCACATGTGGAATCTTTTTATGATCTGTCAAAAAACATTGTTGCCAGCACATGTGGAAACTTTTTACGATTTGTCAAAAAACATTGTTGCCAGCACATGTGGAAACTTTTTACGATTTGTCAAAAAACATTGTTGCCAGCACATGTGGAATCTTTTTACGATATTTCCTAAAGACATCCTAAATAAATTCCCAATCCTAACTGTGCTATTGCAACTATTCCTATATTATGTACCATTCTTGAATAAAATACTGTTTAAGCATAAAGAATTATAGGGTAAATCTTTATAACAAAATTTGTCATAAACCGCACAGATTTTGCATGTAGCATCACCAAAATGAACCTCTACTAAGTTTGCTTAAATTGTGATCCTGGGTCATATATTACCCCTGTGTAGGGTCACATAATTGTCATAGACGTATATAGTACAACTCTTTATAAAACATCTACTCAGAAACCAGAATGTCCAGAGCTGTGATATTTTGCATATAGCATCACCTCTACTAAGTTTGCTCAAATGGTGATCCTGTGGTCATAATTGTCATGGGTCATAATTGACATGGGTCATAATTGACATGGGTCATAATTGACCTGGGTCATAATTGACATGGGTCATAATTGACATGGGTCATAATTGACATGGGTCATAATTGACCTGGGTCATAATTGACATGGGTCATAATTGACATGGGTCATAATTGACCCCCATGATTGGGGTCACATAGCTTACATAGACATAGTACAACTCTTTAAAAATCTTCTTCTGAGAAACCCGATGCACAGAGCTTTGATATCTTACATGTGTCATCACCTAATGAACCTCTACAAAATTTACTCAAATTATGATTGTAGTGTCATATTTGACCCCATGTAGGGATTACATAATTTACATTGTCATGTATAGTAAGTATTGTAGGTCATAATGCTTGGGAGATGTGAGAAAGCGCGCAAATGCATCCTTAAATTGTGTTATTTAATAAATTTCAACAAAATATGGTTAGAATGCACAATATGACCATTAACCCATTCAACCCCAAGTAACTGACATGGACTGGTGCGTGATATTTTCAGACCAATAAATTAATAAGAAAATTACCTTTGGACCAGTTCATTTATCAAAATGGGTAATTTTATCTAAAAATAGTAATAATTATTACTGGCAAAAAAGTGCAGATCCTGATGAGACGGCTCGTCACGAGCCGGCTCATCTGGATCTACACTTTTCATAAGCCTATTTAGAGGCCTGTGTGGTTGAAAGGGTTAAATACAACATTTGAATAGAATGAGTGCTTTCTAATTATCTTACTGGATAAAATTGTTTATGAAAATTGTAAAAAAAAAAATTTAAGAAAAATTGGGGTCTGGATCGCTAGAGCGACTATTTTGCCCAAGTCGCCTTCTTGAATATGAGCCCTGAATATCTTCTCTCAGAAGCCGCAATGTCCAGAGCTTTAATATGTTAGTTTATACAAATTTATTTTAGCTCGATTGCGAAACAAGTTCATATAATTTATAAGAGGCAACATGGAAATTAAATGCCTTGCCTAAGGGCACAATCGTAACAGCTCCAGCAGGGTTCAAACTCCAGACCTTTCGCTCCTGAAGCGAACGCGCATCCACTGCGCTATCACGACTTCCACTTTAATATGTTGCAAATTGTAAGCTTCCCAAATACTCATAATATTATGTTCTTATAGCTCTTTGTGCCATTTCAACTCAGGGGAGCAATCAATTTAGTTCACGCCCTCTTGTGAATTTCTTGCCCCATGTTATTCCTTTCCTAATTTAATAAAATGTTTTATTCTTGCAAGGAGATTTAGTTACATCATAACCCACAATTCAATTAGAAATTTGTTGAAATCTGTTAATTTTCGTATAATATTTCTCGTTATTTCCTCATTTTCTCGGCTATAACATAGTTATGAGAATGCGATACATTCATATCTGCCAGTCCAGAACCAAATTTTAAACTGGTGGGTCGGACTGGTTGTAGCAGCGAAGTCATAAAAAATTGGTCACGAATTTGCGAAAAGGCCACTACTTATCCACTGCATGATACCTAAATGGCTGCCCGTTGTATCAAAATATAATAGTATATTAACCTAAATCTCTATGAAGGAAAGGGTTAAATGGCTGTCGTTTGTATGGAGATATAATAGTATATTAACCTAAATCTCTATGAAGGAAAGGGTTATGTGAATGTTATTTCACTCATTAACATAGATAAAACTATTAATATCATGCATGAATGGCTAGGTGTGATAATAATTCTTTCAATCTTCATTCGGTGAAATATAATTTGATGATAAACTAAATCAAACAAATATCGTCTATGTAATGCTTGTAATGCAATAATAACACTAACGATTCAAATATTGCAATTTGTCTTTGTATTGCTTGTTCTATGAAGGAGTTTTGTTAATATATCTTGAATTATCTCCCCCCTTTTTTCAGCAACAAGTTATTAAGCAAATGGAGAGGAGGAATCAGATAGCTCAAGAGTTCTCAGACCTTATTGTGTATTGTATAGCAGTTCAGTTCAATTTAGAAAGTAAGTGTTTTATCATTGTTTTGGGAGAATTACAGTTTATATGTACCATGTTTGGTTCTCTACATGTAATGCAACTTATATGTACCATGTTTGCTTCTCTACGTGTTACAGCTTATTTGTACCATGTTTGGTTCTCTACATGTAAATCAACTTATATGTACCATGTTTGGTTCTCTACACGTGTTACAGCTTATATGTACCATGTTTGGTTCTCTACATGTAAATCAACTTATATGTACCATGTTTGGTTCTCTACACGTGTTACAGCTTATATGTACCATGTTTGGTTCTCTACATGTAAATCAACTTATATGTACCATGTTTGCTTCTCTACATGTAAATCAACTTATATGTACCATGTTTGCTTCTCTACGTGTTACAGCTTATATGTACCATGTTTGGTTCTCTACATGTAAATCAACTTATATGTACCATGTTTGGTTCTCTACACGTGTTACAGCTTATATGGACCATGTTTGGTTCTCTACATGCAATGTAGCTTATATAAATCAACATGTTTGGTTCTCTACATGTAAATCAACTTATATGGACCATGTTTGGTTCTCTACATGTAAATCAACTTATATGGACCATGTTTGGTTCTCTACATGCAATGTAGCTTATATAAATCAACATGTTTGGTTCTCTACATGTAAATCAACTTATATGGACCATGTTTGGTTCTCTACATGTAAATCAACTTATATGGACCATGTTTGGTTCTCTACATGCAATGTAGCTTATATAAATCAACATGTTTGGTTCTCTACATGTAAATCAACTTATATGGACCATGTTTGGTTCTCTACATGTAAATCAACTTATATGGACCATGTTTGGTTCTCTACATGCAATGTAGCTTATATAAATCAACATGTTTGGTTCTCTACATGTAAATCAACTTATATGGACCATGTTTGGTTCTCTACATGTAAATCAACTTATATGGACCATGTTTGGTTCTCTACATGCAATGTAGCTTATATAAATCAACATGTTTGGTTCTCTACATGTAAATCAACTTATATGGACCATGTTTGGTTCTCTACATGTAAATCAACTTATATGTACCATGTTTGGTTCTCTACATGTAAATCAACTTATATGGACCATGTTTGGTTCTCTACATGTAAATCAACTTATATGTACCATGTTTGGTTCTCTACACGTGTTACAGCTTATATGTACCATGTTTGGTTCTCAACATGTAAATCAACTTATATGTACCATGTTTGCTTCTCTACGTGTTACAGCTTATAGGTACCATGTTTGGTTCTTTACATGTAAATCAACTTATATGTACCATGTTTGCTTCTCTACATGTGTTACAGCTTATATGTACCATGTTTGGTTCTCTACATGTAAATCAACTTATAGGTACCATGTTTGGTTCTCTACATGTAAATCAACTTATATGGACCATGTTTGGTTCTCTACATGTAAATCAACTTATATGGACCATGTTTGGTTCTCTACATGCAATGTAGCTTATATGTACCATGTGTGGTTCCTTACATGTAATGTGGCTTATATGTACCATGTTTGCTTCTACATTTTTGCAGTTTATATGTACCATGTCAACAATGCAGGATCTCAATAAGACACAGTCGTTCACCTAGTACATACTGATTGGGGTGTCAGTAAGACACAGTCGCTCACCTAATACCTACTGGATATGGTGTCTCTGGAAGCAGTTCAATGGCTAATGGTGTTATTCTCAAAAAGCTAGGTTGAAAAAATTAGTTAATTATTTATACCATTTGCTTAACAAACAATTTGTTTTTGTTTCAGGGTCAGGGAACTTTCAGGAGATGTCCTCGTTTCAAGAAACCAAAGCTGAAAATATGTGCACAAAGTCTAAAGCCAAACAATTTCTAGCATATCCTTTCTTGTAATTATCCAATAAACATTGAAATAAGTTTACACACATTAATTAAAACTTGTATAGAGACAGTATGGTAGTGCCTTTAAGTTTAAGCTGTGGAGAACTGTACATACATGATCTAATTAGCACAGAGGAAGTACACTTGGTTGATCTAATTAGCACAGAGGAAGTACACTTGGTGGATCTAATTAGCACAGAGGAAGTACACTTGGTGGATCTAATTAGCACAGAGGAAGTACACTTGGTGGATCTAATTAGCACAGAGGAAGTACACTTGGTGGATCTAATTAGCACAGAGGAAGTACACTTGGTGAATGTAATTAGCATATAGGAAGTACACTTGGTGGATCTAATTAGCACAGAGGAAGTACACTTGGTGGATCTAATTAGCACAGAGGAAGTACACTTGGTGGATCTAATTAGCACAGAGGAAGTACACTTGGTGGATGTAATTAGCATATAGGAAGTACACTTGGTGGATCTAATTAGCACAGAGGAAGTACACTTGGTGGATCTAATTAGCACATAGGAAGTACACTTGGTTGATCTAATTAGCACAGAGGAAGTACACTTGGTTGATCTAATTAGCACAGAGGAAGTACACTTGGTGGATCTAATTAGCCCAGATGCAGTACACTTGGTGGATGTAATTAGCATATAGGAAGTACACTTGGTGGATCTAATTAGCACAGAGGAAGTACACTTGGTGGATGTAATTAGCACAGAGGAAGTACACTTGGTGGATGTAATTAGCATATAGGAAGTACACTTGGTGGATCTAATTAGCACAGAGGAAGTACACTTGGTGGATCTAATTAGCACAGAGGAAGTACACTTGGTGGATGTAATTAGCACATAGGAAGTACACTTGGTGGATCAAATTAGCATATAGGAAGTACACTTGGTGGATCTAATTAGCACATAGGAAGTACACTTGGTTGATCTAATTAGCACATAGGAAGTACACTTGGTTGATCTAATTAGCATATAGGAAGTACACTTGGTTGATCTAATTAGCATATAGGAAGTACACTTGGTTGATCTAATTAGCATATAGGAAGTACACTTGGTGGATCTAATTAGCATATAGGAAGTACACTTGGTTAATGTAATTAGCACAGAGGAAGTACACTTGGTTGATGTAATTAGCACAGAGGAAGTACACTTGGTTGATCTAATTAGCACAGAGGAAGCACACTTGGTTGATCTAATTAGCACAGAGGAAGCACACTTGGTTGATCTAATTAGCACAGAGGAAGCACACTTGGTTGATCTAATTAGCACAGAGGAAGCACACTTGGTTGATCTAATTAGCACATAGGAAGTACACTTGGTTGATGTAATTAGCACATAGGAAGTACACTTGGTTGATCTAATTAGCACAGAGGAAGCACACTTGGTTGATCTAATTAGCACATAGGAAGTACACTTGGTTGATCTAATTAGCTGTGAAGACAATTACTGATAGAGATTAACTCTTAGCACGCTAGCAGGAGACAAAATCACTTGTGCAAACAGCATAGAGCCAGATCAGATGGCACAGAACGTCTATGCTGTTTGCTATTCGGTTAGTGGAGCTAAAACACTTGGCTGATCATGTTAATATAAGCACTGTAGACGTTTTTTAAGTTTTAGAAGGTGTTGGCAAGGTCAAACACCTGTTGAGAAGTTTGAGGATGTGTTAAAATCATGAGTAATTAATTATCGCTCAACTTGTCAATTTAAGGCTATATCTTAGAGGATTATGACTTCAGTTATTAGTTTTACTGGCGTGTGGTATTCATGGTGCATAATTTAGCTGATTTTGAGCAATTTTGCATGTGGAATTGCTATTTCCACGAGCGCGTTATACATCGAAATTCCGTTTTCTCCCTGATTTTCTTGCTAAAATGTAGGTGTGTGTTATACACAATAGTGCATTATACATCAATAAATACAGTATATTGTTACTAATTCTCCTTAACAATACTTACTTACAATCGCCGACAGTTAAGTCGGACGTACCCGAAAGGTGCACGAATAGACTCCACAAATTACAATCCAATGGCAATGTGGAATTGTGGGTCACAGTTGTGTGCGCTGAACTACCAGACCCCAGACAAGTCCATGCAGCTCAATCAGGGTCTCTTCCTCCAGAATGCAATGTAAGTAGAATCTATGTAGTCCGATTAGCGTAGTTGTTAGCACGCTTGCTTAACACCAATGCAGTCCAGGATGCCATTAAAACGAGCCGTCACATTTGTGGACAACAATGGATTAAATTTATAATTATCCTATAAATATCAGCAAGTCACATCTTACTAATATCTTATGTCACGCAAGATATTTCAATCCCATATATTGCAGAACTTTCAAGCGCTTGTTAGAACCAAATTAAATAGTTTATTCATGGGGTGACATGCATGACTGTAGTAGTAGTCAGATAGGTCAATATTTCGAACTCATACAAGTTTACTCTTACATACTGCTTTACTTACTAAATACTTTTGTGTGCTGGTAGATAGATCATCAGTACATGCCATACTCATCAGATGGCTTTCATTATAGGTGCGGTTTCATTTTATGTGTGGTTTAGGTGTAGTTTCATTATGCATGTGGTTTAGGTGTGGTGTCATTTTATGTGTGGTTTAGGTGTAGTTTCATTATGCATGTGGTTTAGGTGTAGTTTCATTATGCATGTGGTTTAGGTGTGGTTTCATTTTATGTGTGGTTTAGGTGCGGTTTCATTTTAGGTGTGGTGTCATTTTATGTGTGGTTTAGGTGTAGTTTCATTATACATGTGGTTTAGGTTCATTATACATGTGGTTTAGGTGTAGTTTCATTATGCATGTGGTTTAGGTGTAGTTTCATTATGCATGTGGTTTAGGTGTGGTTTCATTTTATGTATGGTTTAGGTGTGGTTCCATTTTATGTGTGGTTTAGGTGTAGTTTCATTATACATGTGGTTTAGGTGTGGTTCCATTTTATGTGTGGTTTAGGTGTAGTTTCATTTTATGTGTGGTTTAGGTGTGGTTCCATTATACATGTGGTTTAGGTGTGGTTCCATTTTATGTGTGGTTTAGGTGTAGTTTCATTATACATGTGGTTTAGGTGTGGTTTCATTTTATGTGTGGTTTAGGTGTGGTTCCATTTTATGTGTGGTTTAGGTGTAGTTTCATTTTATTTGTGGTTTAGGTGTGGTTTAGGTGTAGTTTCATTTTACGTGTGGTTTAGGTGTAGTTTCATTTTACGTGTGGTTTAGGTGTAGTTTCATTATACATGTGGTTTATGTGTGGTTTAGGTGCAATTTCATTTTATGTGTGGTTTAGGTGCGGTTTCATTTTATGTGTGGTTTAGGTGCGGTTTCATTTTATGTGTGGTTTAGGTGTGGTGTCATTTTATGTGTGGTTTAGGTGTAGTTTCATTATGCATGTGGTTTAGGTGTGGTGTCATTTTATGTGTGGTTTAGGTGTAGTTTCATTATGCATGTGGTTTAGGTGTAGTTTCATTATGCATGTGGTTTAGGTGTAGTTTCATTTTATGTGTGGTTTAGGTGTGGTTCCATTTTATGTGTGGTTTAGGTGTAGTTTCATTTTACGTGTGGTTTAGGTGTAGTTTCATTTTACGTGTGGTTTAGGTGTAGTTTCATTATACATGTGGTTTAGGTGTGGTTTCATTTTATGTGTGGTCTAGGTGCGGTTTCATTTTATGTGTGGTTTAGGTGTGGTTTCATTGTATGTGTGGTTTAGGTGCGGTTTCATTTTATGTGTGGTTTAGGTGTGGTGTCATTTTATGTGTGGTTTAGGTGTAGTTTCATTATGCATGTGGTTTAGGTGTGGTGTCATTTTATGTGTGGTTTAGGTGTAGTTTCATTATGCATGTGGTTTAGGTGTAGTTTCATTATGCATGTGGTTTAGGTGTAGTTTCATTATGCATGTGGTTTAGGTGCGGTTTCATTTTATGTGTGGTTTAGGTGTGGTGTCATTTTATGTGTGGTTTAGGTGTAGTTTCATTATACATGTGGTTTAGGTTCATTATACATGTGGTTTAGGTGTAGTTTCATTATGCATGTGGTTTAGGTGTAGTTTCATTATGCATGTGGTTTAGGTGTGGTTTCATTTTAGGTGTGGTTTAGGTGTGGTTCCATTTTAGGTGTGGTTTAGGTGTAGTTTCATTATACATGTGGTTTAGGTGTGGTTCCATTTTATGTGTGGTTTAGGTGTAGTTTCATTTTATGTGTGGTTTAGGTGTGGTTCCATTATACATGTGGTTTAGGTGTAGTTCCATTTTACGTGTGGTTTACGTGTAGTTTCATTATGCATATGGTTTAGGTGTAGTTTCATTATACATGTGGTTTAGGTGTGGTTTCATTTTATGTGTGGTTTAGGTGTGGTTCCATTTTATGTGTGGTTTAGGTGTAGTTTCATTTTATGTGTGGTTTAGGTGTGGTTCCATTTTATGTGTTGTTTAGGTGTAGTTTCATTTTATGTGTGGTTTAGGTGTAGTTTCATTTTACGTGTGGTTTAGGTGTAGTTTCATTATACATGTGGTTTAGGTGTGGTTCCATTTTATGTGTGGTTTAGGTGCGGTTTCATTTTATGTGTGGTTTAGGTGCGGTTTCATTTTATGTGTGGTTTAGGTGTGGTTTCATTTTAGGTGTGGTTTAGGTGTGGTGTCATTTTATGTGTGGTTTAGGTGTAGTTTCATTATGCATGTGGTTTAGGTGTGGTGTCATTTTATGTGTGGTTTAGGTGTAGTTTCATTATGCATGTGGTTTAGGTGTAGTTTCATTATGCATGTGGTTTAGGTGTAGTTTCATTATGCATGTGGTTTAGGTGTGGTTTCATTTTATGTGTGGTTTAGGTGCAGTTTCATTTTATGTGTGGTTTAGGTGTGGTGTCATTTTATGTGTGGTTTTGGTGTAGTTTCATTATACATGTGGTTTAGGTTCATTATACATGTGGTTTAGGTGTAGTTTCATTATGCATGTGGTTTAGGTGTAGTTTCATTATGCATGTGGTTTAGGTGTGGTTTCATTTTAGGTGTGGTTCCATTTTATGTGTGGTTTAGGTGTAGTTTCATTATACATGTGGTTTAGGTGTGGTTCCATTTTATGTGTGGTTTAGGTGTAGTTTCATTTTATGTGTGGTTTAGGTGTGGTTCCATTTTATGTGTGGTTTAGGTGTAGTTTCATTTTACGTGTGGTTTAGGTGTAGTTTCATTATACATGTGGTTTAGATGTGGTTCCATTTTATGTGTGGTTTAGGTGTATTTTCATTTTATGTGTGGTTTAGGTGTGGTTCCATTATACATGTGGTTTATGTGTGGTTTAGGTGTAGTTTCATTATACATGTGGTTTAGGTGTGGTTTCATTTTAGGTGTGGTTTAGGTGTAGTTTCATTATACATGTGGTTTAGGTGTGGTGTCATTTTATGTGTGGTTTAGGTGTGGTGTCATTTTATGTGTGGTTTAGGTGTGGTTTCATTTTACGTGTGGTTTAGGTGTTGTTTCATTATACATGTGGTTTAGGTGTAGTTTCATTATACATGTGGTTTAGGTGTAGTTTCATTATGCATATGGTTTAGGTGTAGTTTCATTATACATGTGGTTTAGGTGTGGTTCCATTTTATGTGTGGTTTAGGTGTAGTTTCATTTTATGTGTGGTTTAGGTGTGGTTCCATTATACATGTGGTTTAGGTGTGGTTCCATTTTATGTGTGGTTTAGGTGTAGTTTCATTATACATGTGGTTTAGGTGTGGTGTCATTTTAGGTGTGGTTTAGGTGTAGTTTCATTATACATGTGGTTTAGGTGTAGTTTCATTATGCATGTGGTTTAGGTGTAGTTTCATTATGCATGTGGTTTAGGTGTGGTTTCATTTTATGTGTGGTTTAGGTGCAGTTTCATTTTATGTGTGGTTTAGGTGTGGTGTCATTTTATGTGTGGTTTTGGTGTAGTTTCATTATACATGTGGTTTAGGTTCATTATACATGTGGTTTAGGTGTAGTTTCATTATGCATGTGGTTTAGGTGTAGTTTCATTATGCATGTGGTTTAGGTGTGGTTTCATTTTAGGTGTGGTTCCATTTTATGTGTGGTTTAGGTGTAGTTTCATTATACATGTGGTTTAGGTGTGGTTCCATTTTATGTGTGGTTTAGGTGTAGTTTCATTTTATGTGTGGTTTAGGTGTGGTTCCATTTTATGTGTGGTTTAGGTGTAGTTTCATTTTACGTGTGGTTTAGGTGTAGTTTCATTATACATGTGGTTTAGATGTGGTTCCATTTTATGTGTGGTTTAGGTGTATTTTCATTTTATGTGTGGTTTAGGTGTGGTTCCATTATACATGTGGTTTATGTGTGGTTTAGGTGTAGTTTCATTATACATGTGGTTTAGGTGTGGTTTCATTTTAGGTGTGGTTTAGGTGTAGTTTCATTATACATGTGGTTTAGGTGTGGTGTCATTTTATGTGTGGTTTAGGTGTGGTGTCATTTTATGTGTGGTTTAGGTGTGGTTTCATTTTACGTGTGGTTTAGGTGTTGTTTCATTATACATGTGGTTTAGGTGTAGTTTCATTATACATGTGGTTTAGGTGTAGTTTCATTATGCATATGGTTTAGGTGTAGTTTCATTATACATGTGGTTTAGGTGTGGTTCCATTTTATGTGTGGTTTAGGTGTAGTTTCATTTTATGTGTGGTTTAGGTGTGGTTCCATTATACATGTGGTTTAGGTGTGGTTCCATTTTATGTGTGGTTTAGGTGTAGTTTCATTATACATGTGGTTTAGGTGTGGTGTCATTTTAGGTGTGGTTTAGGTGTAGTTTCATTATACATGTGGTTTAGGTGTGGTGTCATTTTATGTGTGGTTTAGGTGTGGTGTCATTTTATGTGTGGTTTAGGTGTGGTTTCATTTTACGTGTGGTTTAGGTGTTGTTTCATTATACATGTGGTTTAGGTGTAGTTTCATTATACATATGGTTTAGGTGTAGTTTCATTATGCATGTGGTTTAGGTGTGGTTTCATTTTACGTGTGGTTTCGGTGTTGTTTCATTATACATGTGGTTTAGGTGTAGTTTCATTATACATGTGGTTTAGGTGTAGTTTCATTATGCATGTGGTTTAGGTGTAGTTTCATTATGCATGTGGTTTAGGTGTAGTTTCATTATGCATGTGGTTTAGGTGTAGTTTCATTATACATGTGGTTTAGGTGTAGTTTCATTATGCATGTGGTTTAGGTGTAGTTTCATTTTATGTGTGGTTTAGGTGTGGTTTCATTTTATGTGTGGTTTAGGTGTGGTTTCATTATGCATGTGGTTTAGGTGTAGTTTCATTATGCATGTGGTTTAGGTGTAGTTTCATTATACATGTGGTTTAGGTGTAGTTCCATTATACATGTGGTTTAGGTGTAGTTTCATTGTATGTGTGGTTTAGGTGTGGTTTCATTTTTGTGTGGTTTAGGTGTGGTTTCATTATACATGTGGTTTAGGTGTAGTTTCATTATACATGTGGTTTAGGTGTAGTTCCATTATGCATGTGGTTTAGGTGTAGTTTCATTTTATGTGTAGTTTAGGTGTAGTTTCATTATAGATGTGGTGTAGGTGTAGTTTTATTATACATGTGGTTTAGGTGTAGTTTCATTATACGTGTGGTTTAGGTGTTATATGTGTGGTTTAGGTGTTGTTTCATTATACATGTGCTTTAGGTGTTGTTTCATTATGCATGTGGTTTAGGTGTAGTTTAATTATGCATGTGGTTTAGGTGTAGTTTCATTATACATGTGGTTTAGGTGTAGTTTCATTATACATGTGGTTTAGGTGTAGTTTCATTATACATGTGGTTTAGGTGTAGTTTCATTATGCATGTGGTTTAGGTGTAGTTTCATTTTATGTGTGGTTTAGGTGTGGTTTCATTTTAGGTGTGGTTTCATTATGCATGTGGTTTAGGTGTAGTTTCATTATGCATGTGGTTTAGGTGTAGTTTCATTATACATGTGGTTTAGGTGTAGTTCCATTATGCATGTGGTTTAGGTGTAGTTTCATTTTATGTGTGGTTTCATTTTATGTGTGGTTTAGGTGTGGTTTCATTTTAGGTGTGGTTTAGGTGTGGTGTCATTTTATGTGTGGTTTAGGTGTAGTTTCATTATGCATGTGGTTTAGGTGTGGTGTCATTTTATGTGTAGTTTAGGTGTAGTTTCATTATGCATGTGGTTTAGGTGTAGTTTCATTATGCATGTGGTTTAGGTGTGGTTTCATTTTATGTGTGGTTTAGGTGCAGTTTCATTTTATGTGTGGTTTAGGTGTGGTGTCATTTTATGTGTGGTTTAGGTGTAGTTTCATTATACATGTGGTTTAGGTTCATTATACATGTGGTTTAGGTGTAGTTTCATTATGCATGTGGTTTAGGTGTAGTTTCATTATGCATGTGGTTTAGGTGTGGTTTCATTTTAGGTGTGGTTCCATTTTATGTGTGGTTTAGGTGTAGTTTCATTATACATGTGGTTTAGGTGTGGTTCCATTTTATGTGTGGTTTAGGTGTAGTTTCATTTTATGTGTGGTTTAGGTGTGGTTCCATTTTATGTGTGGTTTAGGTGTAGTTTCATTTTACGTGTGGTTTAGGTGTAGTTTCATTTTATTTGTGGTTTAGGTGTAGTTTCATTATACATGTGGTTTAGATGTGGTTCCATTTTATGTGTGGTTTAGGTGTATTTTCATTTTATGTGTGGTTTAGGTGTGGTTCCATTATACATGTGGTTTAGGTGTGGTTCCATTTTATGTGTGGTTTAGGTGTAGTTTCATTATACATGTGGTTTAGGTGTGGTTTCATTTTAGGTGTGGTTTAGGTGTAGTTTCATTATACATGTGGTTTAGGTGTGGTGTCATTTTATGTGTGGTTTAGGTGTGGTGTCATTTTAGGTGTGGTTTAGGTGTGGTTTCATTTTACGTGTGGTTTAGGTGTTGTTTCATTATACATGTGGTTTAGGTGTAGTTTCATTATACATGTGGTTTAGGTGTAGTTTCATTATGCATATGGTTTAGGTGTAGTTTCATTATGCATGTGGTTTAGGTGTGGTTCCATTTTATGTGTGGTTTAGGTGTAGTTTCATTTTATGTGTGGTTTAGGTGTGGTTCCATTATACATGTGGTTTAGGTGTGGTTCCATTTTATGTGTGGTTTAGGTGTAGTTTCATTATACATGTGGTTTAGGTGTGGTGTCATTTTATGTGTGGTTTAGGTGTGGTTCCATTTTATGTGTGGTTTAGGTGTGGTGTCATTTTATGTGTGGTTTAGGTGTGGTTTCATTTTACGTGTGGTTTAGGTGTTGTTTCATTATACATGTGGTTTAGGTGTAGTTTCATTATACATGTGGTTTAGGTGTAGTTTCATTATGCATGTGGTTTAGGTGTAGTTTCATTATGCATGTGGTTTAGGTGTAGTTTCATTATGTATGTGGTTTAGGTGTAGTTTCATTATACATGTGGTTTAGGTGTAGTTTCATTATGCATGTGGTTTAGGTGTAGTTTCATTTTATGTGTGGTTTAGGTGTGGTTTCATTTTATGTGTGGTTTAGGTGTGGTTTCATTATGCATGTGGTTTAGGTGTAGTTTCATTATGCATGTGGTTTAGGTGTAGTTTCATTATACATGTGGTTTAGGTGTAGTTTCATTGTATGTGTGGTTTAGGTGTGGTTTCATTTTTGTGTGGTTTAGGTGTAGTTTCATTATACATGTGGTTTAGGTGTAGTTTCATTATACATGTGGTTTAGGTGTAGTTCCATTATGCATGTGGTTTAGGTGTAGTTTCATTTTATGTGTAGTTTAGGTGTAATTTCATTATAGATGTGGTGTAGGTGTAGTTTTATTATACATGTGGTTTAGGTGTAGTTTCATTATACGTGTGGTTTAGGTGTTATACATGTGGTTTAGGTGTTGTTTCATTATGCATGTGGTTTAGGTGTAGTTTAATTATGCATGTGGTTTAGGTGTAGTTTCATTATACATGTGGTTTAGGTGTAGTTTCATTATACATGTGGTTTAGGTGTAGTTTCATTATACATGTGGTTTAGGTGTAGTTTCATTATGCATGTGGTTTAGGTGTAGTTTCATTTTATGTGTGGTTTAGGTGTGGTTTCATTTTAGGTGTGGTTTCATTATGCATGTGGTTTAGGTGTAGTTTCATTATGCATGTGGTTTAGGTGTAGTTCCATTATGCATGTGGTTTAGGTGTTGTTTCATTTTATGTGTGGTTAAGGTGTGGTTTCATTTTTGTGTGGTTTAGGTGTAGTTTCATTTTATGTGTTGTTTAGGTGTGGTTTCATTATGCATGTGGTTTAGGTGTAGTTTCATTATGCATGTGGTTTAGATGTAGTTTAATTATGCATGTGGTTTAGGTGTAGTTTCATTATACATGTGGTTTAGGTGTAGTTTCATTATACATGTGGTTTAGGTGTAGTTTCATTATACATGTGGTTTAGGTGTTGTTTCATTAAGCATGTGGTTTAGGTGTAGTTCCATTATGGGTGTGGTTCCATTATAGGTGTAGTTCCATTATAGATGTGGTTTCATTATAGGTGTAGTTCCATTATGGGTGTGGTTCCATTATAGGTGTAGTTCCATTATAGATGTGGTTCCATTATAGGTGTTGTTTCATTATGGGTGTGGTTCCATTATAGGTGTAGTTTCATTATGGGTGTGGTTCCATTATAGGTGTAGTTTCATTATGGGTGTGGTGCCATTATAGGTGTAGTTCCATTATAGATGTGGTTCCATTATAGGTGTAGTTTCATTATGGGTGTGGTTCCATTATAGGTGTAGTTTCATTATGGGTGTGGTTCCATTATAGGTGTAGTTTCATTATGGATGTTATTTCATTATAGGTGTGGTTTTGTGCTGCAACCAGACTGCATGAGGGGAGAAGAGTTTTCACCATTTGATAAAAAGTCCGTCAGAGTTGACCCATTAACTGTCTCAGTAACGGTAAGTCTGTATGCCATTGATTGAAGGAAATAGAGGATATTTGTTTGTTTCATTACCACGAATGACTACCAATTGTACATTACATTACACTACCACAGTGTACATCACACTACCACAGTGCACATCACACTACCACAGTGCACATCACACTACCACAGTGTACATCACACTACCACAGTGCACATCACACTACCACAGTGCACATCACACTACCACAGTGCACATTACACTACCACAGTGTACATCACACTACCACCGTGTACAGCCTGGGTGCCTGTCTGTACCTTAAATACTGCACGGAGGGGCAGCCAGGGTCTTCCCCCACCAATAATAGATGTACTGTAGAGTCGCCATAAGACCTAAGCTGTTTGTGTGACTTTAAAACTCCAAAAACAAACAACAGCAACCACTGCTTCGAAATTCATCTCGTGCTAATAGTTGTATGTATGTTTTTCAGGTCATTGGTGCAAGACATCTAATGAAGTCGAAGCGTGGACTGGTTAGTCCATTTGTGGAGATTGAAATTGTTGGACTTGACTGTGATAATAGCAAGTACAAAACTGTTACTATACGTGAGTAGCAAGTACAAAACTGTTACTATAGGTGAATAGTAAATACAAAATTGTTACTATAGGTGAATAGTAAATACAAAACTGTTACTATAGGTGAATAGTAAATACAAAACTGTTACTATAGGTGAATAGCAAGTACAAAACTGTTACTATAGGTGAATAGTAAATACAAAACTGTTACTATAGGTGAATAGCAAGTACAAAACTGTTACTATAGGTGAATAGTAAATACAAAACTGTTACTATAGGTGAATAGTAAATACAAAACTGTTACTATAGGTGAATAGTAAGTACAAAACTGTTACTATAGGTGAATAGTAAATACAAAACTGTTACTATAGGTGAATAGCAAGTACAAAACTGTTACTATAGGTGAATAGTAAATACAAAACTGTTACTATAGGTGAATAGTAAATACAAAACTGTTACTATAGGTGAATAGTAAATACAAAACTGTTACTATAGGTGAATAGTAAATACAAAACTGTTACTATAGGTGAATAGTAAATACAAAACTGTTACTATAGGTGAATAGTAAATACAAAACTGTTACTATAGGTGAATAGTAAATACAAAACTGTTACTATAGGTGAATAGCAAATACAAAACTGTTACTATAGGTGAATAGTAAATACAAAACTGTTACTATAGGTGAGTAGTAAATACAAAACTGTTACTATAGGTGAATAGTAAATACAAAACTGTTACTATAGGTGAATAGTAAATACAAAACTGTTACTATAGGTGAATAGTAAATACAAAACTGTTACTATAGGTGAATAGTAAATACAAAACTGTTACTATAGGTGAGTAGTAAATACAAAACTGTTACTATAGGTGAATAGTAAATACAAAACTGTTACTATAGGTGAATAGTAAATACAAAACTGTTACTATAGGTGAGTAGCAAGTACAAAACTGTTACTATAGGTGAATAGTAAATACAAAACTGTTACTATAGGTGAATAGCAAATACAAAACTGTTACTATAGGTGAATAGTAAATACAAAACACTATAGGTGAATAGTAAATACAAAACTGTTACTATAGGTGAATAGTAAATACAAAACTGTTACTATAGGTGAATAGTAAATACAAAACTGTTACTATAGGTGAATAGTAAATACAAAACTGTTACTATAGGTGAATAGTAAATACAAAACTGTTACTATAGGTGAATAGTAAATACAAAACTGTTACTATAGGTGAATAGTAAATACAAAACTGTTACTATAGGTGAATAGTAAATACAAAAATGTTACTATAGGTGAATAGTAAATACAAAACTGTTACTATAGGTGAGTAGTAAATACAAAACTGTTACTATAGGTGAATAGTAAATACAAAACTGTTACTATAGGTGAATAGTAAATACAAAACTGTTACTATAGGTGAATAGCAAGTACAAAACTGTTACTATAGGTGAATAGTAAATACAAAACTGTTACTATAGGTGAATAGCAAATACAAAACTGTTACTATAGGTGAATAGTAAATACAAAACTTACTATAGGTGAATAGTAAATACAAAACTGTTACTATAGGTGAATAGTAAATACAAAACTGTTACTATAGGTGACTAGTAAATACAAAACTGTTACTATAGGTGAATAGTAAATACAAAACTGTTACTATAGGTGAATAGTAAATACAAAACTGTTACTATAGGTGAATAGTAAATACAAAACTGTTACTATAGGTGAATAGTAAATACAAAACTGTTACTATAGGTGAATAGTAAATACAAAAATGTTACTATAGGTGAATAGTAAATACAAAACTGTTACTATAGGTGAGTAGTAAATACAAAACTGTTACTATAGGTGAATAGTAAATACAAAAATGTTACTATAGGTGAATAGTAAATACAAAACTGTTACTATAGGTGAGTA